>CM045762.1:143348636-143948636 GCA_025200525.1 Camellia lanceoleosa
TTTTCATGGCCATACATTCAATTTGTCACTCAATCAATGCGTTGGAGGGTTGGTCATTTATGCCTTAACGTGAGCCATTGTGTATGCATTCATGCCATAGCTTGAGCCATCATTTTGATGATTATTTGGGGTTATTTTGCCATAATATAACTCTGATTTTTGGTGCTTAATTCATATCATGTTTGGTCATGTAATGTAATTCATATTTGCCTTACATATTCCATGTCTTATGCCTTTCATGCTAGCACATTTGGCTTCCATCCACATTTGTGTTTGAATAGGTGTTAGTCCAAACACGAGAAAAGAGGGACGCTTCATACTTGAAGTGATGAACGCTTAGCCTCCATTCTGGTCGCCATTATTCTTGACTATACGATGATGGGTTTTTAGGCTTTACGTGTTCATATGTGCATTCATTTCATATTGAGTTGGCGCGACCAAATTGGTGGCCTCCTCGGCCATCATGCATCGAGACGCGATTGATGGCCCAAGGATCGAGAATTATACTCCCCTTGAGCTCATGTAATGATAGGGAGGATGGTTGTGCATACATAAAGTCTTCGCAAATACTTTTGCCATGCCCCTTTCTTTTTGCTCTCATAAAGCAAACTAGAAACCAACAGCTAGAAAACCTGGCCTGGTGACCGATAGTTAAGGCGAGTCGACCACTTTTCACTTTCGGGTTTTCACCACAAAGAGTAATTAATTTACCGGTGGTGGCTCCCTAGCCACATTATCCGGGTCGGCTGACCAAATTTCCCACAGTTCCCTTTGGTGGAGTTTCAAACCTTTTGGAGCTTTAATGCAAAGGTGTTTTGAGATCAATTGCAAAAGCGAGAGGCCCAAGAGTCAGGCGTCAGGAGGGATTGCCGAACAAAGCAACTCGAGTATGTATGCATCCCTTGTCATCCAAAGCGAGTTGAGGCAAATTTTATTTCATTTAGTTTATGCTTATTTAAATTGCTTACTTAGTTGATTTGTTGATTAATTAGAGTTGTGTAATAATTAGTCAGAGCTTGTTATTCATTTCGTGTGTAATAACTAGTTTAATTAGATTAGTTTAGGTTAGCTAGTTGGTTTTGTGTTATTTATTTGGACTATTGACCCTCCGTCGAGAGGACGAATTTGTAATAAGTGTGTGTGTGTCTTGTATGTCTTCCAACCCCGTGGCCTTTCTCCCTTTTATTTACCAAATTACGATGGTTAGTTTTAGGAATGCGCTTCAATTAGCATCCTTATGCTTCTCATGTTTGCATTCATTCATTTGTCTTGCATGCGCAAGCCTCCGGCACATCATACTAATGCATTGTATGCCAGGCTTCAATTCGAAAGGAATACATGTTATCTGTAGCATCTCGTATGCCATCTTAGAATAGCCGAGCCTATCTTAGTTGCATTTTGCATGAGTTGCATTAGTCATCTTAACATGAACTAGGATCATGCATTGATTACTAACTAGTTTCTGTTTTGGCCTAGAGTACTCGGTGAGTGTTTATGCTTTAACATCCTTGTATGTGTGTGAGTGACTGCCCTGATAGCATGCTTCCCATAAGGCTAATTGCTTATGTGATATAACTACTTGAATGCTTGTGGGTGAAGGTTTGATTATTTAAATTGGAACAATTCATCGATTGCGAGTTTTAAGCCCACTTGAGAGTGGCAAATCACCATGTTTTCTAAGCCCACTTGAGGGTGGCAAAATCCACATTTTAGCCTACTTGCGAGTAGCAAACCGCTTTAAAAAAAAAAAAAACAAACATGAGATGTTTTGTTCCAACTTAGACGATCCAGTCTATACTTGTATGTTGTGCGCGTCACATAGCAATTCTAGGCTAATAAACCAGAATAAGAGCACATATGTTTTCAAAAACAAGATATCATGTTTAGTAGTGGCCGATCTTTGATCGGGCGAGCGGGGTGCTCATTGCATGATCTTCCCTAATCATACCCAAGTTCCCGAGCCGAGGCAACTTTGGCGATGACGGACACATGGCCTTAGGCACGAGTCAGGATTTTCTAAATTCCCCCAAAATAAAATATTTAGGTGGCGACTATGTATCTGGCAAAGCAGTCCATGTTTGGCACTTCTTTCTAAAAATCAGTTTTTCAAAACGATTTGCCAGATTTGGACTCTTTGGTGATTTATCGATCTTGCATTGCACTTTGCGAGATTAGATTCAGAACCGTGACATTGAGTCCGAACTGTAGTGAGCCCAAATGAACAAAACGGGATTTTCCCGGGACGTTCGAGCGCATCTACAGCTGCGCGCCTTGCCCCTGAGTCTCTGAACTCTCTTGGTTTTGTGCTTGTTTTAAGCCAAACCTTGGTGGCCCCTTTTGCCTGGAGGGAGAAGCAGGGGTGTAGACCACTTTTCTCCCATTCTGACCACTTTCCTTCCTTGCCAGCCACTTGAGGTGGTCGGTCGACCACCTTAAGTGGTTGGCAGCCTCCCACCACCTTCTGCTCTCTTGGCCGACCCTTTTTTTTCTCCGTCGACCAGTTTTTTCCTCTGTTGACCACTTGAGGTGGTCGGTCGACCAGGGGAGGTGGTCAATCGACCACTTTAACTGGTCGGCGGCCGTTTTTCTATTTTTACAGATATTTTTAGTGCCAGTTGTGCCAGCTGTTGGGCATAGAATGCATCCGTAGGGAGGGATTCAAGCAAGCTCTTGCTTGCATTTCTATAAAAGGGGAGGTGCCTCCCCCTTCTAAGGGTGGAGATTTTTTTAGAACAAAAAATCTACTCTCTCTCTCTCTCTCTCTCTTTTTATATTTTTGTGCTTGAAAGTGGGAATTCTTGGTGCATTTGCAAAGGGACTCTTGATCAAACACCACCATCATTGAGTTGAGGTGCTCGAGGGTCTTGTGGGAGCTTTAAAAGCTGGTTTTCGCCTTAGAAGTTGCTGTTTTTGAAGTTGTGCTTCAAGGGTGAGTAATTCCCCCTTTTAGGCTTGTTTATGTACATTAGTTTGGCTCTCTTTGCATGATATTTTAGGCCTAGCTTTCAACTACAAAAACCTTGGTTTTTAAGTGTTAAACATGGTTGTTTAAAGCCTTGTTTCAGTTAGGGGTGGTCTACCCCCTTTTGTGGCTTGTTTGGCTTTGCTTTAAGCTATCTTTTAGCCTTTGAGATCACCTTTTCTTAGCCTTTTAACCACTCAATTCCAGAGGAATTTCGATTGGTGAAAAGTGGGTTTTGAGACCCAAAATGGATGGGGTGGTCCACCTCTTTTTGTGCTTTGTTTGCATGTGTTGTTGGCTTAACACTTTGGTATGTTTTTCTACCTTCTTGGGGCCCTATCTTAGCATGTTTTAGGCCTTCTTTTAACATGATATAACTCTATTTTTAGCTAGTTTGGTTACCTCTTGCATGCTTCTTGCACTTGTAGTGCAATCTTGTTCACTAGCCTAGCATGCTTGCTACTATGGCCTATAGTTCTAGCTTGTTTTGGCTCTATTTCAGCATGCTTTTGATCTTAATTTAGCATGCTTAAACTCTGTTCCAAGTGGTCTTGGTCATGTATGGCTTGCCTTATATGGCTATAGTGTAATAGGCTTTGCTAGTCTTGTGTTTGACACCCCTATCATGCTTTATTTGTGATATTTGTGTGATATGGCATTGTTTCTCATCTGATTTCAGAGCATAAACTTCTGTCATACTCATGTTTATCGCTCTTTAATTGTGTTTGAGAGTTGAGCCTTATGCCTCATTTATGAGCCAATGCATGAATGTCATTTTCTTGCCTTTCATGCTATCTTCTCGGTTCATTCTGGCCATTGCTTTGCCCTGTTATAGCTCTGTTTTGGGCTGGTTTGGTTGTTTGTGCATTGTATTGCATGCCTCTAGTGTTGTGTCCTTCGCTAGTCTTGGTGTTCTTGGCTCTTAGCATGCATCGCATGAGTTGTTAGCATGTTTTAGCACCATTTGTCATGCCATTGTAGTGCTGAAATGCATACCATTTCATTCCATCTTTCATTTGTCGTATCACTTTCGAAAGTGGACTTAGAGGACTCCTCACTTTTGGACTTAACCGGTTAAAGGACTTATCGGTAATTTAAAATGTAAAAACAAAACGAATCAAGTAAAACATGCCAAGATAACATGTGTGTGTTGCATTGCATGTGTTTGGATTGAACGTTAATCCAAGCACAAGAAATGTGGGATGTTTCATACTTATAGTGATGAAACGTGTCACATTTCTTGGTCACCGACACCCTTGATTGTGTATGATAGGGTGGAGGCCTTTTGAGTCTTATGTGTGCATTTACTAAGCTTGCACAAGCTTTATTCTTTGGCCACCATGCATTGAGAATGTTTGGTTGGTGGCTTGCGAGTGAAGTGCCATACTCCTTTGAGCTTGAGATATGATAAAGAGTGTGGACGTGCATACATTTCCTTGCAAATACACTATCTTGCCTCTATTTGTGTTCTGTTGCAGCAAAAAAGAGGAATTTCAGGGAAGTACTGGCCGATGGCCCTTTAGAGTGTTCTTGAGATCAGAAAGAAGCAATCTGGGAGTTGGCATAATTTTCAGAGACCCAAAACAGTGCAAACAGAGGCGTCTTGAGGCAAGGCGGTGGATTTCCGGGAGGACGCAACCGAGCATGCATATCTCCCTCGCCCACAAGACCATTTATCGCTTTATTAGCTAGTTATAGTTAATTACATGTGCTGTAATTAATTTAACATAGTGCTTTGTAATATTTTAATTAGCTTAGATTAGCTAGTTATTCAAATTGTGTTGTAATAATTAATTAGCTAGAATAGTTAGTTAATTTGTTAGTTAGCTTAACTAGCGTAGCTAGTTAGCTTATTCATTCGGACCCTCCTTCACGAGGGCAAATGGTGTAATAAGTGTGTGTGTGTGAATGTCTTCCAACCTCATGTCCTTCTCCTTTTATTTACCCGCTTTCAGTGGTTAGATTAGGGTATATTTCGATTAGCATACCTTATGCTTGCATGTTTGCATCATTCATTTGTCTTGCATGCACCGGGCTCGGTGCATCATCATTTCAATACCTATTTGAATACATGTTTCCAGTGTTGCATTCATATGCCATCTTAGATAGTCGAGCCTATTTAGTTACATTTTGCATGTGTTGCATTAGGCATCCTAACATAGCTAGGATCATGCATTGATTTCTAACTAGCTTTTGTTTTAGCTTGGAGTACACTGTAAGTGTTTATGCTTTAGCATCCTTGCATGAGTGTGAGTGTTTCCATGCTAGCTTGCTTGCCATGAGGCTATTTGCTTAGATGATATATTACATAAATGCTTGTGGATGAAGGCTTCATTGCTTGAATTGGAACAATTAAGTGAATGTGAGTTTTAAGCCCACTTGGTTGTGGCAAATCATGTTTTAAGCCCACTTGAGGGTGGCAAATCCGTACTCTAGCCTACTTGAGGGTAGCAACTTCAAGCCATTTTTGAAAAACAAACATGAGATGTTTTGTTCCAACTTGAGTGATTAAGTCTATACTTGTGTGTTATGCGCATCACATAATAAGATAGCTAAATAAACCTGAATAAGAACACATGTGTTTATAAAAACAACATATCATGCTAGTAGAGGCCGATCTTTGATCGGGCGAGCAGGGGTGCTCATTTAAGGACCTTCCCCTCTCGTACCCAAGTTCCCAAGCCGAGACAACTTTGGTGATAACGAACACGTGGCCTTAGGCATGAGTTAGGGTTTCCTAAATTTTCCAAAAATAAAATATTTAGGTGGTGACTTTGAAATCTGGCAAAGCAGTCCATGTTTGGCGCTTTTTGATTCAAAATTGATTTTTCAAAACCAATTTCCGGATTCGGACTCTTTGGTGATTTATCAATCTTACATTGCACTTTGTGAGACTAGATTCAGAACCGTGACAGGAGTCCGAACTATAGTAGCTAGAACCCAATTCGCGCCCTCTCCAAAGCGAGTTCGGGTGGTCCACAGTTTCTGGCGACTCTGCTGGGGATTTAGAGAACTTGACTTGAACTCATGATATGTTGTTTTATCTACACTTATTTGTTTCTTTGCATTGCATTTGCATCGGTGCGCTTAAGTCATACTGTTTGCCATCTACTATTCGTGAACGATTTTCCAGAGGCTTGCTTGGAAAAGCGTGCCATATGGTTGACCGGTTATAGGCTTTGCCACGATGGGAACAGAAACCTCGATTATGCCGAGGCATCCTATTTGACCATTCAACCTAGTTGCATATCGGAAGCCTTAGAGACTGTTCCAAACTAGGACAGGTTGCTTACCCGAATGTAGGTTGTTTGAAACCGCTACGTGCGTAGTGAAACCCTAGCTCCTGACAAAATAGCACATGGAAACCCTACCCCACTATAGGGGTGTTTTGCCTCTTACTCATTTGATATGTGCTGTCAGAGTGTATCTCTACAGGTTGTATGTATCAGTTGCAAGTCTGGGTGTCAGTCTGAGGACATCAGTATTTAGGGGTATCAGATTTGAGGCAATGATTTGGGAACAGAGATCAGTGTTTGAGAACAGTTTGTTCAGCTTGTGATTGTCAACTGTGTGTTGTCTTTATTTAAGCCGAAATACTGTCCATTTTTCTGGTTATTGTTTCCTTATTTTTGCTTTATTTATCTTTTGCAAGGTAGTATAGCGTCAGTGCTTCCGACCAGCGTATATCCCCAAGCATTTCAACGGACGGTCGAAGACTTCATCGATCTGAGGATCTGGTTGACGGACAACCAGTATTTGTTTCATTGCCACTGGTTACAAGACGGAGGGCAGTTAGGCAGAGAACATTAGTATAGCAGTCAATTTAGAGGTCTTTTTCTACCCCACCTGTGTGCAGTTGGGATCAGTTTATTATTTCTACCTCAAAGAGGCAAGATACATTTGTTCAAACAGATTAGCAGTTTACATCCAATTTGGAGGAAATGATGCGTCAGCTCCAAGAGACCATGCAGGCCATGTAGCATGATGTTGCTCGCCAAGCAGATGCCACCGCTCGCCAAGCAGATGCCATCGCTCGCCAAGCAGAAGTTGTGGCTCAATAGGCAGAACTAATTGCCAAGCTTCAACATCAGCAACAACAACAAGAAGCCGGAGCATCTGTTTTGCACCCACCCCCACCTCTACCTAGAGTTTCAACACTTGGGGAAACAGAAAACGTCTAGGAAAATACGGACGTTCCAACAGGGCCAGTCCCTTAGCCAATCCTACCCCAAACATCAAAGGCACCGGGCAATCTGATGGACACACCGTTTGAATTTGAGGTGGATCCAACTACATTGAAAATGAGTAAGCTTGAAAAAATTCAGCGAGCCAGAGTTAACTTGATCCCCGATATAGAAGATGGGTACACTGATCCGGCGGTGACTTTGTTGGACAGGTTCAAGATGTCACACATTGACCGTTTTGACGATTCTGGCGATCCTATGGTTCATCTGAGGTTGTTCTCGGATATTTTACGCCTGATGGGCTTGACGAGACTCCAGAAACTCTCTCTCTTCGGCCGAACCCTGTCGGGTATTGTGGCCATCTAGTATGCCAAGCTGGAGGACTCAGTGAAGAGAAGTTGGGAGGAGATGGCCAAGGCCTTTCTCACACAATATTCATATAATACCCAGATCGAGGTCACGACCTGTGATCTCGAGGCAACCAAGAAAGAGCCAAAGGAAGGCTTTTCGGACTTTGTCACTCAATGGAGGGCCAAGGCCTCCATGATGACAACTCGGACGCTGAAAGATTAGATAAGAATGGTAGTGCAACCTTCAACCCAAGCGATGCAAAAATGATCGTCTTACCTCCCCACCTGCGGGCTTACGAGATTGTGGTATAGATTGAAGACGCAAAGAAACAAGGTCTGATCGACCAAGAGAAGGAACAGCCCAAGAGGGCATTTACCCATGATTCGAATCTGAGCACGAGTAGTCTTGCTTGCTAGAACTTCCGGCGTGGGCATGGTCACCACCACTACTGCAAAAACCGCCAATCCCTTTGTCGGTACGTCCACTTCAAACCCCCAAACTCTGAACCATCCACTCCGAGGCAAGAAGGTTTTCACCCTGCTTTATATGCCTTTGTCCAAAGCTCTGGGAGTCCTACTCAGGAAAGGACATCTAAAGCCCTTAGAACAATGGCCTCTACCCGATCCTCTCTCTCCAAAGCATGACTCGACTAAATACTGTGCCTTCCATCAACAACACGGCCATGACACCGACCGATTAGCAGTGCGTCATGAGATCGGGATCTCATTGACAACAAGGTAATTGCGCCACCACAAAAGCCAAATGTCACCGCCAACCTTCTCCCCCCACATAATCAAAACCCTCTACCTAGGCAGGTAAACTTCATCCAAACAATGGCCATCCCGTATGACCTTAGTATATACATTACTCCCTCCCACCTAACCAAGCTTGAGGTGTTTATCCTAGAATGCACAGACCTATGCGTGATGAGCTACTCCCTAACCCAGCCCAAGCTAGTGGTGGTGACTGTCGAAGACAGAGCTGGAGTGACCTTGGAGAAGCATGGGAAGGATGGTTCAGAACCTGAGGGATCTGGGAGCTCTGTTGAGGAAACATACAACCCAAGTGGTTATATTGTGTTGACGAGCCAGGCTAGGCCAAGGGTAGAGTTGCCGACTGGGACAGAGATTGATGTGGTCCGAGAAGATGGACCGAGCCAGGGGTTAGATGACCTAGCAGAGTTGGAGGAAGACATTGCAAACCTACAGTTCTTTAATGAACAGGATTCGGGGGACGTGAGTGTCAACTGGTTTGATTTGAATGGGTCGACGGACAATTCGGGATGGCTCGAGAATGAGCGGATGTTGTTGTTGCCTTAACGAGCAGTAATCGACCAAAACTAGAATGTCTATAGTGGCCGGAATGGCCGAGAATTAGGAGGAATAGCCGGAGAGCACCGATGCAAAGCATTTTGCTCAAGATTTGAGCAGTGTGTGTACAGTAGACACTGAACATGAGGCTACATTAAAGAGGATTGAGCAAGAGAGGGTCGATATCGATGAAACGGCAAGAAAAGCCAAGGCACCTAAGGGAGCAGAACTTGTCGAGAACACGGGAATGACTGTAGCGAAACCGGACAACTGTCTGTCGGTTGCCGAGGGCATGTGGTGGGAAGACGATGACTGATGTCTTGCCCACACTAATGAGGACTGGGGGTAGAATCACGATGACACACAATTTTCAAGAAATGGACCATATGACAAGAAGTGGACGATATTTCAAGCCCCCGCACCTAGACCAGCCGGAGGCATCTGGGAAGGACAAAGAGGTAGAGAGGCAAAAAGAAAAACTGCTGGAGGAGGAAGCTGTACTAAAATAGCTAAAGAAAATCCAAGAAGACATCTCCATCTGGGGACTGCTTATGGCCTCCAAGGTTTATAGACAAGCTATCCTTTCAGCTATGGACAAGGCCAAGCTATCGATTGATACAATGCCTGAACAACTAGTGGGATTGGTGTTCCCGTGGGGAGCCTCACCGACCTTGACTTTCACCGACAAAGAGCTACCGCCTGAGGGCTCTGATCACAACAAGCCGCTCTATATCTCTGTGGAGTGTATGAAGAAATGGATACTAGTAGTCCTGGTCGACACTGGATCCGCAATCAATGTATGTCCGTCGAGAACAGCGTATGCTATCGGGTTGAAGCCCGTGGATTTTGTGCCTACAGCCCAGGTGATACAGGCCTATGATAACACCAGCCAGGAGGTGATGGGGACGGTACGGATCAAAACTCAGGTTGGCCCAGGATAGCATGACATCGAGTTCCATGTCTTGGACGTCCCAACCAGCTTCAATCTACTTCTTGGGTAGCAGTGGCTGCACCAGGTGAAGGCCGTCTCTTCCACCTTACACCAGATGTTGAAGCACCCCCACGGGAAGGGGGTGGCAATAGTTTTTAGGAATTCTTTGATACATCCGGTGCCAGAGGTTACTACACCAGTTCTGGAGATCGAACACGGCATAAAAGATGTCTTTCTGTCAGGATTTACCTTGGCTGACGGGTAGTACAGGATCTACTGGCTATTGATGAAGGGCTATATGTCAGTGCACAATCGGTCTACGTCATGAACAAGCTTCAACACATGCCCGGGATGGGATTGGGGCAAAGTGGCCGGAAGGGCGTAGCAGCATTGGCCGAAGTGGCACATAACCCATATACCTTTGGTTTAGGTTATCTGCCAACCGAAGAGGATTGGGTAAGGAAAGGAAGGGAGATGGTCGGAAGAGCCAAGGCAAAGCAAGCCGGGAAACACTATGAGTTGGTACAGAGACCTATCCAAACTCTGAACGAACGCTTTGTCCGGGAGGGGGAAGACTTCCCTTTTTGCGGCTTTTCGGAGCCCTGGTTGAATTCAGAGAAGCGGCGCTTGCCCAGCTTCGAAATCTTTTTTGACCTTCAGTTATCGGGGGATGAAGTTGCCAACGAGCAGAAAAACCCACCAGCTGAGGCTGAGCAATGCAAAGAGGAAGAATCCGAGGGCACAGAAATTGAGATTCCTCAGATCGTACCGAATTGCTTGGGGGATAACTTCTCAATTTCTATGATCGGGGACGAAGCGACTGTGAGGCCATTTTCAGGGATTTTGGATACATCTATCGCACCCTCCCTCGTCTGGTAGTACGATGAGGGATTTTTATCGAGCAGTTCTAGGTCAGTTAGTGAACCGTCGATTCTCTGGTCGATGGAGTCGTCAGATTCTAGTTCTTCTGAGTTAGAGTCAGGTATTCCTAGGAGTGATAACCCTGATGCCACTGTCCTATCCAGGTCGTCTTTTTCTTTTTCCTTTGAGTCTGTTGTAATTGAAGGATCGGACGTATTGGATGTTATTAATGAGAATAGTACAGATGTGGCTTCTGAGTACTTTTCTGTGCCTTTAGTTTATTGCAATAATCAAGACTTTCAAAAATTTAATGAAAATGACGAGGAAGAAATTCCTCCGATTTTGAAACATTTGCTTGATCAAGTGCAGGAGAGGTTTGTAAAACCTTTGGTTAATGAAATCACCTTAATTAGTGTTGGTATTGAGAAGGACCCGCGGCTGATCCAAATCGGGTCCACGTTGTCTTCTGAGGAACACGAGCGCTTAGTCGCTTTATTAAAATATTTCAAAGATGTTTTCGCGTGGTCCTACGAAGACATTCCTGGAATCGATCTCGAGATTGTACAGTACCGGATCCCTCTTGACCTAGTGGCTCGACCTGTTAATCATAAGCTTCGAAGGATCCGCCTAGACTGGGCTCTGAAAATCAAAGAAGAGGTCACCAAGCAGATCGAGGCATGGTTCCTGTTAGTATCTAAGTATCCAATTTGGTTGGCCAATATAGTTTCGGTGCCGAAGAAAGACGGCAAAATTTGGGTATGTGTGGACTTCAGGGATTTGAACAAAGCCAGTCTGAAGGACAACTTTTCTCTGCCGCATATTGACGAATTGGTGGATTTCATTGCTAGGCATGTGCTGCTCTCATTCATGGATGGGTTTTTAGGCTACAATTAGATTTTGATGTCACCCGAAGATAGGGAGAAAATTGCTTTCACTACCCCGTGGGGAACCTGTTGTTATAGGGTGATGTCGTTCGGTTTGAAGAACATTGGGGCTACATATCAACGGGCTGCAACTACGATTTTGCATGATGTGATCCACAAAAATGGTTGAGGTGTACATAGACGACATGATTGTCAAGTCCAAGGAAAGAGAGGGCCACTACACCGCCTTGAACAAATTTTTCCAATAGATAAGAGAATATCGGTTGCGGCTAAATCCTCAGAAATGTACTTTCAGTGTTACAGTAGGGAAAATGCTGGGGTTCTTGATCACACAAAGGGGTATCGAGGTCGATCCTTCCAAGATCAAGGCCATATTAGAAATGCCACCACCAAGGACTGAAAAGGAGGTGCGAGGCTTTCTGGGTAAAGTGCAATTCATAAGATGGTTTATTGCAAAATTAACCTTGACTTGTGAACCACTGTTTGGTCTCCAGAAAAAAGGAAAGAAGTTCCAATGGGATGACCGATACCAAGTTGCTTTCGAGCAGATCAAGTAATATCTACAAAACCCACATGTGTTGTTACCACTGGAGCCGGGGAAACCGTTGATTCTATACCTATCAGTGACTGAAACGATGATGGGATACATGCTTGCACAGGAATCTGAGGATAAAGTAGAGAAGGCTATCTACTACCTAAGCAAGAAAATGTTGGATTACGAGACCCGCTACATTCCGCTAGAGAAGGCTTGTTTGGCCTTGGTATGGGCTAACAAGAAGCTGAGGCACTACCTGTTAGCTCACTCTGTAATACTGGTTTCGAGTTTGAGAATCCAGCACTTACGGGTAGGCTAGCCTGTTGGTTGCTTCTCTTCTCCGAATTTGATCTGAAATATATGACACGCAAGTCAGTGAAAAGGAAAGTGGTAGCAGAGTTCCTAGTCGATCACCCAGTGAGCGGGGATGAAGTAGTAGAATATCTATTTCCAGATGAGGCCATTCTGCATGTTGAGGAAGAAACTTGGACTATGTACTTTGATGGAGCGTCAAACCAGTACGGGTATGGGATAGGGGTGTAGCTGATAGCGCCCGACAGTTCCCATATACCTTTAGCCTTCAAGCTCCAATTCAAAGTATCGAACAATGATGCAGAGTATGAGGCATGTATTGCTGGACTAGAAGTCGCATTGGAACTAGGGACAAAACGGTTGGATGTCATCAGGGACTCAAACCTTGTTGTAGCTCAAGCTAAAGGAGATTGGAAAGTTAAAGAAGAAAAGATGAAGATCTATCACCAGACCTTGGATGTTCTGATTCCTCGGTTTGAAAAATTAAACTTTGCTCATCTGTTAAGAGAGAACAACAGGTTCGCTAATTCATTGGCAACTCTATCTTCTATGATAGACATCCCTTTTGGAGTTCGGATGCGTCCGATCATCATTGGGCAGAAATTCGTGCTAGCCTACGAGCTGATTGCTACCGTAGATGAGGTACAAGATCAAAACCCTTGGTATTACAATATCTGAAACTTCTTGGAAAAGGAGGCCTATCCAATGGGGGCAAATGCCAAAGACAAGAGGATGATACGAAGAATGGCAGGTCAGTTCATCATCTGCGGGGGTAAACTGTACAAAAGGGGTCATCTGGGGATGCACAAACTGTGTGTTGATGCTGAAGAATCTAAGCGCCTGATGGAGGCCATCTACGGAGGAGAGTGCGGATCGCACATGAGCGGGGTGATGCTAGCCCGAAAAATTCTCAGACAGGGTTATTGTTGGTCAACCATGGAGGAGGATTGTATTGGCTTTGTTCAGCGATGCCACAAATGCCAGATCCATGCAAATCACATGAACATTCCTACGTCAATGCTGTGCAACGTGACTTCGCCATGGCCTTTTTCAGTCTGAGGGACTGATGTGATTGGGGCAGTCACTCCGAAGAGATCAAATGGGCATGAATACATCCTAGTGGCGATAGATTACTTTTCAAAGTGGGTTGAGGCCCAATCTTATGCAGTGCTGAAGGCATCGCACGTAGCTAAGTTCATCAGGAACAACATTATCTGCTGCTACGGGGTCCCGAATTAGATTATTTCGGATAATGGTTCCCACTTCAAGAAAGAGGTAATAGACTTACTGGAGAAATACAACGTGGCTTTTCACAAGTCGTCTACATATCGGCCGCAAACCAACGGAGCTGTTGAGGCCGCCAACAAGAATATCAAGAATATCTTGCAGAAGATTGTGAAAACCTACTGGGACTGGCTAGATAAGCTGTCATTTGCTCTTTAGGGCTACCAGACTTCAATTCGAACTTCTACTGGGGCAACTCCGTATTCCTTGGTCTATGGGATGGAGGTAGTTCTACCTATCGAAGTTGAGGTTTCGTTATTACAGGTGATGGCTGAGTGCCAAATAGCTGAGGTAGATTGGCAGCAGAGCAGGTTCAAAGAACTCCTACTGTTTGATGAAAGAAGCCTGAAAGCACTGTATCACGTCCAGGGTTATCAACGAAGAATTTCCAAGGCTTTTAACAAGAAGGTTAAGTCTAGGATTTTGACGGAAGGAGATCTGGTGCTCAAAGACAACCGAGCTCCCATCCACAACCCTAGGGCAAGTTCACACCCAATCGGATTGGTCCCTACATCATCAAGTCAATCTGGTTGGGTGGAGCCGTCATTCTAATGGATTTAGATGGCCTTGAGTTCTCGCAGCCGATCAACATGGACAAGTTGAAGAAATATTATCCCTAAGAGGCTCGCTAGGCCGAAAACTCGAAAGGGCGACCTAGGCAAAAGTTAGAGCTTGAAAAAATTGAAATAAGAAAAACCGAACTCGCAAGGTTGAAAACCCAGAAAGGGCGGCCTTGGCAAAACTTAGAGCGTAAAATGAGAGCGTTAATACATGAGCGAACCTGAACTGAACTACGTAAGGCTTGATTCCCATCTTCGGGATACGTAGGCAACTTCATTTTGAAGTCCAGCCATAAACACCTCCAAATCGACTTTGTCCATGTGATTGTTGTTGGTCATCTTTGTCTTTTCTGCATTCAAGAGCTCGGTTGTGATTTCTAGTGCAGTGCTGTTCAGACTAGGGGCAACTTTCCAGTTTTGGGATTCGGGGTTGTGCGTCTCGAGGATAGTTTCCAAGCGTGTCCAGTTGTGATCCATATCGAATATGGTTTTGAAAAGTTTTAATAAAAGTTGATTTTGTTCAAATTAATCTTTTTACAACTTCACCATTTTTAGACCATAACGGAAAATTTTTAGTACGCACAACCTTCAATTTCCTTGATTTCAACACAGAATTCTCCTGCTCTTGAATACAAATTGAAGTTTCTTTTTTATTAAATTCATAAAGAAAAATTGAAAGTACTGATTAAAGCAAATAAATTCGGGGCATGGATAAGTCAGGTGTTCCTGCCCCCCTCCCAGAGCTCGTAGAAGCCTCTGATGCCAAAGAAGGTCTGGTCTGCGCCCCTTCCTCGAGCCAGGCTATGCACTCGCCAGAAAAGGGCATGACTGAAAGTGGGAGTGGGAGCTAGCGGTTCTCTCATCCTCCATGTTGTGGCATACCGAGCTAACTGTGAACCTCGGACTGGAAATGCAATAGGGTACTCTATCCCCTCTTTCGGGCAAGTCTGATCATGTCCAAATTGGCGCCGAAATCTGAATGGGAAGTAGAAGACACAGTGTGTTAGGCCAATCAGCTAAATGCTCGGTTGCCTAGATATGCTGTAACTCATCACCGGTAGATTAAACCAGGGGCAGCGCCAAGCAATGACTCCAGCAGATAGGCTGCACATCCATTTGCACCACCATCCCTCATCCGGGGCATCAACTAGGCATTGTCGGAAGAAGTAGCCGTGTACTGAATATGCTGGGCATGAGTCCACCACTCTCAACTTATCCATCAGCCATATCTGGGGAGGGATGAAAAATAAGAGAGATTAAAGAATAGAGAGGTGTGCGTGGAGAGAAAAGACAGGAAAGGTTTTGAGAGAAAAACAGAGCCTCAGGGCTAAGTGATGTGAGACATATATGTGAGATAGGGAGGGAAACATTACCTGTAATAGTAGTGGACTCCCTGCAAACCTAGTCATCTCCCGGCAATGGAAGGCATCCAAAACCATCAGAGTCTTAGCTAGCGTCATGGCAATACAGTTGTTTCCCTCTTTTAAACCTTGGGCAACCTCAATCAAACGGATGCTAGACCCTCTCAAGCTTAGAATAAGCAAGAAATGAGACAACATGCACAAACAGAGGGCGTGTCGTCGAAAACTCTGCCAAAGATGGTCGCCACGGTCACTAGTGTCAGAAAATCGATGGATCAAGCTCGGAATATCCAGTTCTCCGTTGCGAATCAAAGACTGAGCATCATGCAAAGTAAGCCCACATATCCATCCTAGAGCTTGGACGTGGCCAAAACGACATTGGGGCAAGATCTCTTCATCGCGCTGAGACTCCATTAAAGCTTGGAAATCTTCAAAAGTCGAACATATCTCTTGTCCGCCAAAGCTAAAGACGTGAGTTACCGGATTCCAACACCTTGCCGCGACAAAGAGGAACGGAAAATGCAGCGGGGTGCGGCTAAGCGTGAATAGTGCATTGATTCCAAAACCCCAGAAATTCAATTTTTCCGAACCATCCAAGTTAGCAATCCAATTTGTGAGCTTTTGGGTGAGAAATGCTTCCATTTGGGGCAGAAATGGAGTTAGAATGAGCAAACCACGAAGCTACATCCCTTTTGTAGAACATAAGGCACTAATGGAGGACAGGTGGCAAAAATTTGGAGATCCTCGAGTAATCGGGCGACCGACCACATTTTCTGGTCGACTGACCACCCTTTTTGGTCGACCAACCACTTTTCTGGTCGACAATCCATTTTAGTGGTCGACAATGGGCCTAAGTGGTCTTTAGCTACTTATTGTCTCCAACAGGGAGCCCCTAACCTTCCTGTATGCTGAGAATGCTGAAAGTCTGAGTTTATTTCTGCTTCGGATGCGTCCTGTTGTTTTGTTTATCCAATATGCATTTGCTTATCGACTTGTCGCGATTTGCTTATCGAGTTGTTACAATTTGTTTATCAAGCTGTATTCGTTTTTTTTATTGAGTTGTAATTTTATTCGTTGGCTTATCGCCTTAGTTTGAGTAGTTTTACTCAGTTTGTGTTCGTTTTAGTTGGTTCACTACCCGGTAAAGAATGGCCAACACAATTTAAATTCCATCAAATCTCATTTTCATGTCGTGCGATGTTGTGAGATGCTCAGAATATAAAATGCAACACTTTTTAAACAAAAAGATGTTTTCATTTCGAATCATGGTTTCTTTTTACAAAAAGTACAAGTTTTGAAGAAAATAAAACTGCCTAAGGCTGTACAATGTGCTAATACAACTAGCAAGAGAAGAAACTAGGCAAAAGGAAAAGAAAACTAAGCAAAAGTGTCTGGATTCGTGCCATCCATCTCAGGATCGAGAGGCTCTCTTCGCCCTCTTCCTCGGTAGAGTGGACTCTAAAGCATTGTCTCCATCGGCGCCGCTATCTAAGTCTGAATCTGAATCAGAGCCGGAACCAGAATTGGAGTCGTCTCCACTCCCATCCTCGAAGCCATCCTCAGAATCTGAGCCGGTGTCGCCATCTCCATCCTTTGATGACTCCTCGTCCTCACCAGACTCGTCATAATCATCGCGCGAGATAGGATCCTGATGCCTCCCTCACCGTCACCCGGAGAAGGTTCTCGATGGTCCCGCCTCGCCTCGATCGTCTGCTCGAGGGTCGCAACTCAAAAGTCAGTTTGAATAAATGTTATCCATCGTGTGTATATTAGATGCAAGTATAATGTGCGGAGTAAGTGTATGCAGAAAGCAGATACAGTATGTACATGTGGTGTGTAGCGCCAGATGTGATCTATACATATAGTGAATCAGTGCAATGAAATGTTCAGTTTAAGCATATCAGCAGAAATATGATGGCCAAAATGCAAGAAAACTGAAGGGTTACCAGAATGCCATGAGAGTGCAACATCAACTTTCTCCGCAGGATCACACCCTTGAGTGAGGCCATCGCCTCGAGCAACCCCTCGACATATCCTATGGTGGGCCGCAAATGCAAGTTGAAGCCATGAATGAATGGATGAACAAATATCTGAATGAAACTGAAATGCACAAAAGCTGTAAAGTATACCGGTGGTGAGCCAGATGTCCTGACGTATCGATGATCAGGCAAAGGGGGCTCAAGCAGAATCTGGTAAGGCCCCTACCAAGTCGCCAACCTGTTAGCTTAGTCGGAGGATCCGGCCATCCAACACACTGCCTAGAAGAAGGCATCCCTCGGTGCCCGAGCCTGGCTCGTCGAAGGGGCGCCAAGTCAACCCCGTTGATGAGGTTATATCACCGCCCCGCCGTGGGAGGACGAAAGTGTCAAAGAAGCATCAGATATACCTCCATGTAGGTCGTGTAGTCTCCCTCTCCGATGTAGTGGTTTTCCTCTTCACCCCGTATGAAGTCAGTAAGCCCTTGAAGGGAGAGCATATCTGTCACCCGCATGGAAGGTGGGGGCACTAAAGGAACATACTGCAGTGGTAGGCCCATCATCTAGCGCATGAAGCGCTCACCAAGGAACCAGGCTCGGCCTGCGGGTCCCTCGAACAAGATTCGATACCGGGAGGCACCCCAAGCCCCGGTATACTGAAACTGAACAAACCCAGGCATCAATGCCCAAGGCTGCCATGCAATTTGCAAATAACAAGTCTGTGAGTTGATTAGTTAATCATTAGTTATGCAAAATGAATTGAAGATGGAAGCATACAAGACTGTGAGTTTTAAGTTACCTCAGACGCCCTCACAGTATCGAAGTACTGACGAAGGTATGGCAAGGTGTAGACACCCCATTTTTGACCGTCCCCAAGACTTGGACGTCTTCATTTGAACACTTGATGATCATCCATGTGTCAAATTAATTTGTTTTGAGTTTTTTTGAGCGCTTGCTTGACGTGGCGCCTTGCCTTGGAGACTCTTATACATTTGTGGACAAGCTTATGGTTTTGTTTCTGAGGGAAAGGGGGTGGCTTGTTGGCCTCCCTACAACCCATCGACCAAGCCTTGTGCTTATCGGCCATCTTTTCTCTTCATCGACCATTAGTGTTGGCCGGTCAGCACCTTTTTGGCTCGGCCTTCTTGGTCGATCGGCCATTTTGGCGAGACCCTTCATATCTGCTTGCGGATATTTTTCTTCAGTAGTGCCTCAATTGTTTGGTCACTGGTGTATCCTCATTGAACGTGTATGATGGATTGAACCAAGCTTTGGCCTTCATGCAAGGATGCTTGGGACTTGATTTTCTATAAGGCCAAAGAGGCCCCTGCACAAGTCAATGTTAATGAATGCACACAAATATCACATAAGACTCGATGAACCTCCACCTTATCATATATGATCACAGGTGTCGGTGACCTAAGGAATGAGGCGTGTTTCACCACTTCAAGTATGAAACGCCCCTCGTTCCCCATGTTTGGATCAACATCTGATCCAAACACAATGCGATGCGACAAACATGCAAACATAATGCAACATGCAACATGCAAACAACATGAGCATGCAACAACATGCGAATGTGATAACATGCAACCAATATAAGCATGGCAAGTGAATGACAAGACACAAGGGTTATATGATGCAACACTCAGTAGACCAAACCAAACTCAAACAAGCCTCATGCATGCTAAGACAATGGCCAAAACATGCTGAAAATGAAGTCCGAAAGTATATACAAGCATGCATGCCAATTGGTTCACAAGCAAGGCATGAAGACACCAACTCTCAAGCACATTGAAGGAGTGAAAAATGTGAGAGTGTGACAATGAAATAGGCTCTGAAATCACATTCCAAAGGATGCTAGATCATGCACAAATGACAAACGAAGCATGCTAGTGGGTTCAAAGCTTAAAGCTAGCCAAGGGACTTACACCATGGCCATATCAAGCAAGCCCCAAGGGGCCAAGGTGACTCAAAACAGTCCCAAGGCAGGTCAAAACAAGACCCAAAATATGCTTGAACATAGCCAACACAAGCTAGAATTAAAGGCATGAAGCATGGAGCATACTAGGCCAACAAAGAGGATTACACTACACCCACCAAAACCAAGCATGAGATGACTTCACCAACTAAAATTAGAGTTATGGCATGTCAAAATAACACCAAAAATGCACTAATATGGTAGCCCAAAAGTTTAGGCAATAAGGCATGCATATAGACTCATACTTAAGGCATAAAGCATGACTCACCAAAAGCATTGAAATAGTGAAGCATGCGAGAGTATGGCCACACTATACATATTGAAATCATGGAAGAAATGAGACCAAAGCATGCAAATAACTCAAGTAAGCCATGCTAGAGGCCATGAAACTCAAAGCTAATGAGCAAGAATGCACTATGGTTATACAAAACATGGTATGCATGACCAAAACAACATCAAACAGAGCTTAAGCATGGTAAAATATGAGGAAAAGCTTCTTTGAGTAGTGCCAAAAGCATGCTAGAATGATGGTCAAAAGCACAATGCATGTTAAGCTAGTGAACGGATTTGCACTACAAGTGCAAGGAGCATGCATGATATGATCAAACCAAGACAAAATAGTGTTATATCATGGCAAAACAAGGCCTAAGACATGCTGAAATAGAGCCATGAAGAGGTAGAAAAACATGCCAACTTGGTGAGCCATCAGCACAAGCATTCGAGAGAAGAGGAGGGGGGGACAACCCCCTCCTATTTAAGGCGTGAAAACACACTTTCTACCACTGAAAATCCACTAGATTCCAGTGGCTAAAAGGCCAAAAGGAGATGATCTCGAAGGCCTACAGAGGTGGCTCAAACCAAGGCCAAACAAGGCACAAAGGGGGGGTAGAACACCCCCAACACCAAAGAGGCCTTAAACAAACATGTTAAGCACTTCAAAACAAGACTTTTGTTTAATTGAAAGCTAAACCAAAAGAAGCATGCCAAGTTGGCTAAATAAGCCATGAAAATAGAGCTTTAAAGAGGTGAGGGACTCACCCTTGAAGAACCTCTTTAGAACAGCAACTTCTGAGCCAAAGAAACAAGCTTTGATAGTCTAAACAAGGTCCTCTAGTACCTCAGTAACAAAACAAAGGTGCTCTACTAGGTGTTGTAGTGCAAAAGTGAAGACAAAACACACTTTAAAGCACAAACTCACACAAATATAGAGAGAGAGGAAGAAATATAGAGAGAGATATATCTATTTTGTATGTCAATTTTTAGAACCTCTGGAAAGGGCGAAGGGCCTCCCTTCCTATAGAAAATGAAGTCCCGAGCTTCTTTAGCAAGCTAAAGCTTGGTTCAAATCCATTCATCCACGTGTATGGAGGATACAGCAAGTGACCAACAGCTGGCACCAGCTGGAAGAAAAATATCTGCAAAAGCAGAAAAAGGGGTCTCGGCCAAAAAAATGGCCGATCGACCAAAAAAGGTGCCGACCGGCCAACACTAATGGCCGATGAAGAGAAAAGATGGTCGATAAGCATAAGGCTTGGCCGATGGGTTGTAGGGAGGCCAAAAAGCCACCCCCTTCCCTCAGAAACAAAACCACAAGCTCTTGGTCCACAACCAAGCCCAAAACAAACAAGTTGAGAGTCTCCAAGGCAAGGCACACGGCCGAGACCTTCAAAAACTCGAAACGAACACGAGCATGGATGATCATTCAGTGTTCAAATGATGACGTCCAAGTCTTGAGGACGGTTAAAAATGGGGTGTCTACAATTGCCCTTCTTTGACAGAACTCGAAAGTCATAAGATGACGAGAGTGAATGTCAATGCCTAGAGACGACCCATTTTTGACCAGGCCAAAGGCTTAGACAAACATACTAGATAACAATAAGATGCGCCCGCAGGCAGGGGCAAGATGCAAATGACATGCACAATGTGGAACATAACTTATGATTATGCAAAGAGGGCTATAATGAAGCATTCATGCAAAATAAACACAACATTTTTAGCAAATGCTATGCGAGCAAGTAAACACGTGCTAAACTACATCTCATGCCGAAAGGATGTAAGAAAGTTATACAATTCTCACTGCATCCCACGCGGAGAAGGCTAAAAGCGACTACCAAGATCACCCGGAATCTCAAACGAAGCACCTCCTAGCGTATCGAATACAAAAGGAGAAAGGCATCCAAATGCGTGTCAAACGTGAGAGGAGAAAGGAGGTCCAAACTCATGCCAAACGCGAGTAGAGAAGGGTAGCAGTCAAACTGAACCAGAACTTTCTTGAATGAACCGTACATACAATATCGTGCTTGCACAAAAAAGAGATTTTAACAAGTACAACATAACAAGAACACATGATCAACGTTATATCAACATACAATTTCAATACGAGATAAACACACGCACATAGGATGCCGATTGAAAGGTGCATAGCAATGCAAGTGAAAAGTGCACAACAATGCAAGTGAGTGTGCATAACAGTGCAAGTAACATGCGTGACAACGCAAGTGAGGGTGCATAACAATGCAAGTAACATGCATGAGAACGCAAGTAACGGGGTGTGCATTACAATGTAACCGAAGCGCGCATAACAATGAGAGCAAAATGTGCGTGACAACGCAAAGGGGAGAGTGCATAATAATGCAATAAGTGTGCGTAACAACGCAAGGGGTGTGCATAACAATGCAACGAGTGTGCGTAACAACGGAATGGGGTGTGCATAAGAATGCAACGAGTGTGCGTAACAATGCAAGGGGGTGTGCATAACAATGCAACGAGTGTGTGTAACGACGCAAGGAATGCAACGAGTGTGTGTAACAATGCAAGGGGGGTGCATAACAATGCAACGGGTGTGCGTAACAACGCAAGGGGTGTGCATAACAATGCAACGAAGGGACGCGACAACGAAAGGGTTGTGCATAAAAATACAACGAATGTGTGTAACAACGCAAGGGAGGTGCATAACAATGTAACGAGTATGCGTAACAACGCAAAGGAGGGTGCATAAAAATGCAACGAGTGTGCATAACAACGCAAAGGGATGTAATGTATGCTCCATGCAACATTATGACGCACATATTTAATGTAAGCATGGTAAAGGCATGTTCTCCGTAATGTTGAGATACAATCTCAAAACGAGATAAGGCATGCTCAATGTAAGAATAAAAAGGCGTATAACAAATGTGCACCTTGCAAACATGATGAAAACACTGTAATGCAACATATTTAAAATCAATTTTTGAATCTTGCAATATACAAAAGGATACATCTTGTCCATATCGAGTGCCGCGCACGGAAGACACGGTACGAGGTCACCACGGAGGCCGCTTAAGCTTCCAAAGTGTACTTCCTTGCACTTTCTTGAGAGATGAGGGTGCAAATCAATAAGATAACCCCAAACAAGGGCATTGGAGGTCCATCGGCCACAAGGGGGAGCCATCGGCCATCCATCGGCCATCAAACAAGCTTATCAGCTAATAATTTGGCCGATCGACCAAAAGTGGCAGATTCGGGGCAGTTTTGTCCATTTGCCTCGGGTCTTTAAGTATAGGGTTCCAAACCCTATGCTTTCACTTCTCCTCTGCTGAAAAACATTCCCCTCTCTCTCTAGATTGTTTTCCTTCCTTCGATTCGAGCTTTACACAAGTTTTCAAACCTCCCACAACTTTTGATTCGCGTAACCCTCGTCGTTTCAAACACTTCCGATTGGAAATTGTATTTGGTGCCACATTCTTGATTTCTCTAACTTGGGGTTTGTTTCCCTCGAGTTACCCTTGGTTTTTGTGCCTTCTTCTGTACTTCGACCTTTTCTTCCATTTTTCACCCCTCGGGGTTGACCTTCGGTTGACTTTTGGCATTCTTGCCCATTTTCCACACCTTCGACTATTTTCTCATTCTCCTCGAGATGGCAGCCAATATTCCACAAGGTGGGGCTCCTCCAAGAATGGAGGTGGATCCCGAGTTCGAGCTCTTGCCGTTCAGTGTTTGACCTTTCAACCCAGTGACGTACCAGCCCGAGGTACATGTGTTGCCTCCTGACAGCATTCGCCAATTCAGGAGCTTCATGCGAGGCGCTCCGTGTGACCTCCTGCTACTTGAGCCGGAGTCACACCTATCCTACTGCGCCGCTGAGGTATACTCTTCCGCTTTACTTTTTACGATGTAGGTTATATGTCTTGGATAGCCAATATCACACTTTATCTGATTAACCGAAACACACTGGTATACCGCATGCCTAGTTCATTCTGGGCACATTCATACACGATACTTCTGTCGACTCGAACATATACACACACTGCATTTCTATCAAGTCTGAACACTTTCAAACACTGTATTTCTGACACTGCTTCGCATCTATTTGTCATTGAACACATGAAGATTTCCATGCCTTCCGAGGTTATGGGAATGCTATTGCACGGGGTTGGTACATGGAGCTACCGGATGTGGTTCGCCACATCGTCAACGCAGCTGGCTTCGGCATTTTCTGCATAGGACTCTCGCACCTCACTACGAGTCGGCCACTTCTAGGTGCGCTAGTGGAGAGGTGGTGGGACACCACCGATTCCTTCCACCTTTCTACTGCAGGGGAGATGACGATGACTCCCTTCGACTTCTCCATGCTCACTGGCATCGGAGTAGGGGGTGATCCGATCCCTTTTGACACCGATATGGGCGAGTGGGATGCTGCCCATATCTTCTTGCTCGGCGCTTGTCCACATCTCTCCAAACCACGGTTCGTGAGATATTCATGGTTCGATGACCAGTTCAGAGTACAGACGCTGACGACCCACGAGGAGGTCGAGTAGTACGCCCAAGGATTCCTTATGTTCATGCTGGGCACTACTCTCTTTGCCGACCAGGCGAACACAGTTGGCCTCTATCTGTTGAGCGCGCTGGTGGACGTGACCCGAATCCAGCGCTATGACTAGGGTGGTGCAGGATTGGCCAGACTGTATGGATACATGAGTTCCTCATTTCACTGCAGTGGACACTTGCTAGGAGGCTACTAGCGAGCCTGTGAGGTACACCTTTCCTTTTTGTTTTACAGTTCTGCTTTACACTATCTGTACACCACACACGCTGCATACACGCAATCTGCTTTACATTGGCTGTACACTGCACACACTGCACAATACACTGCACACCCTTCTCTGATTTCTTCTTTATCTGCATACCGCTTTACTGATAAACATATTCATCATTACCGTGTTACATTCTGTAGTTGTGGGTGTATGCCTACTTCCCGAGGCTTGCTCTAGAGTCGGAGGTAGAGATGCCCTCCGTTGTTCCATATTCTCACAGGTATGATGTGAGATACGAGCGGAGGCCATGGGAGTCTTTCTTATTCTTCCACAGATACTTTGTCGCTATAGCCGCAGCAGAGGTATTTCAAACCTTACAGTTCATTTAAGCCTTGCTTTACATTGTACTTTCAATAGTGGATAACAACCTGTATATCTATCATTTGCAGATCACTTGGCAACCCTGGGCAGTGCTGCTTGACACAGTTAGAGACCAGTACATGGGCACTCGAGAGACTGCATGATTTCGAGTTTTACTGGAGGGTCTGGTCTGCCGAGCATGGTACTTGGGAGAGCGCTTCTTGCGGCAGACTGTCGGTTTGCCTAAGCCAGTGGCTTCGATGCCACCTCTTTCGCACATGAGACAAACAGAGATGTACACCCCGCAGGAGATGGAGGATTTCACGATTGGTTGAGATATAGACTTTTTCAGAGATGAGGGTGACTACAACGTCTTTATTCAGACACATCTCATGTCGTCTCTGGCCAGTGCTCGCTGAGGTGAGAGCAAGAGACCTGCAGCCCCAGTAGGAGGAGTGGGGGCATCGAGGGTGACTCGAGCCCACGATAGGAGGGATTCTTGGAGGGGACAGAGAGGGGAGTGACCAGACCTACCTACCACCATGACATGCCGAGGACAGGCTAGAGAGACTTATCAGATACCCATTGCTCCTACTCCGGCTGATCATGAGCTCATCGGAGTTCGAGGCTTGACCCCGATACATGCAATGTTTTTCATTCTGTATGTTTATTTCATTTTAGTTGATATCCCACAAATTACTAATTGCCTCAACACTTTTGCAGGCTTCAATAAAGTACACTGGGCAGGCTCTGGAGCTGTCGACTTCAGTGATGGGGATGCTGGAGAGGAGCATAGACCTGCTGAGTATTTACGGTATCCCGGTAAGCTCTTTCAACCTTAGTCCCAAAACCTTGCATAATCTGTTCCATACTAATCGGATGCATTACATTATCAACACGGCATTTGATACACCACTCTCATATACCATTCACAGCACTGATACACTGCATTTCATACACTGGCCATGGCCTTCATATACTGCAATAATCCACCGCTCACGGCATTGATATACTGCTCACAGTATTTATATATAGTAATCATAAACTGCTCACGACATTCATACACTGTAATCGTATACTGCATTTGATACCATACTCAGCTTCGCATAGCATAACTAATGCATCTGGAAATTTGTTCTTTTCAAGCCCCATTCCAGATACCAGCCACAGCAGGTGCCTCAGCGGGACCATCAGTGCCTCCCCGAGCAGCAGGGAGAGTAGGATGAAGGATTCCAGCGCCCAACCGCAGCAGAGCTGGGCATGCTCACTCCGGGAGTAGTTCGCGGGCACCGGCCCCAAATGACGATGAGTCTGATGAGGAGGTAGAGTCGTCTTAGGATGAGGCTGGAGATGGCTCGGGTTCAGACTTAGTCAACGGGAGCTAACGGCGACGATCCTGGATCTTCGTCAAGGAAGAGGACGAGGAGGGATTCCCGCACTTGAGGAGACTGGCACCGATTTCAGATGCTTTATTTTTTGCTTTATTTTTCTTTTTGCTAGTAGTTTTTGCACATTGTACTGCCTCAGGCAGGTTTTCTTTTCTTCGAAACTTTGTACTCTTTTGCAAAAGAAAACATTATGGAATGAAAACAACCCTTTTTTATCTGAAAAAGTGTTATATTTGTACATTCTAAGCATCGCATCTCATCGCATCGCATTACATTACACAGCATGTAAATGAGATTGAACTTTGTTTTGAAAATTGCACACTCAGACTGCATTGCCTTAATCAGGTAGTGAACCAACTTACAACAAACAAAACAACTCAATAAGCAAAACCAGGACTAGACATGCTAACCAAATGTGAATACAACTCGATAAGCAAGACAAGAACTTAACAATTAATGCAAAATACAACTTGATAAAAAAAAATGCAACAACTCGATAAACAAATTGAAGTAACACAGACACGACTTCACAAAATCGTCACAAAAAGGCATTCGAAGTGGAAAAGTCACAAGTTCTCAACACCTCCAACACATGGACAGCTTCAGAGGACAAAGGAGAGGCCATCGGCCAAGGTGGAAGGTCATTGGCCACAAGAAATGGCCATCGACCACCAATACTAGCCGATCGGCTAAAAAGATGGTCAGTCTGACCGGCCAAAAATGGCAAGAACCACCATAATGTTGCCACATGCCTTCCACTCAACACCTTATCTTCTACAAAAGCCCCAGCTTCGTAGTTTTCTCCATTTCAACTCAGTTTTTGCACCAAATGGAGGCATTTCTTGTCCAAAATCTCACAAATTGGATTGCTAACTTGGATGGCTCAAAAAAGCTGAATTTTCGGGGCTTTGGAATAAATGCACTATTCACGTTGAGTCACACCCCACTGCGTTTTCTGTTCCTTCATGTCAGGGCAAGATGTTGGAATCCGGTAATTCACGTTTTTAGCTTTAGCGGACAAGAGACGTGTCCCATTTTCAAAGACTTCCAAACTTTCATGGAGTCCGAGCGCGATGAAGAAATCCTGCCCCAATTCCACTTCAGCCATATCCAAACCTTAGGACGGATGTGCGGGCTCACTTTGCATGATGCTTGGTATTTGATCCGTAATGGGGAGTTAGACATTCCCAGCTTGATTCATCGGTTTTCTGATGCTGGTGACCGCGACGATCATCACTGGCAAGGTTTTCGGCAACATGCCCTTTGCTTGTGCATGCTGTCTCATTTCTTGCTTGCCTCAGGCTCCGGAGGGTCTAGCGTCCATTTGATTGAGGTTGCCCAAGGCTTGAAAGAGGGCAAGTGCTACATCGCCATGACACTAGCTGAGGCATTGATGGGTTTGGATGCTTTCCATGGCCGAGAAACGACCAGATTTGCAGGGAGTCCACTACTACTACAGGTAATGTTTCCCACTCTATCTCACATATATTTCTCACATTACTCGGCCCTCAGGCTCGATTTTTCTCTCAAAACCCTTGTCTCACTTTTCTCTCCACGTACACCTCTCTATTCTTTAATCTCTCATTTTTCATCCCTCTCCAGATATGGTTGATGGATAAGTTGAAGGTCGTGGACTCATGCCTAGCATATTCAGCTTGCGGCTATTTCTTTCGGCGAGGTCTAGTCAATGCCCCTGATGAGAGATGGTGGTGTGAATGGATGTGCAATTTGTCCGCTGCCAATATTGCTTGGCGTTGCCCCTGGCTTAATTTGCTAGCGATGAGTTATAGCATGTCTCACCAGCCTGAGATTCAGTTGATCGGCCTGACACACTGTGTCTTTTACTTCCCATTCCGATTCGGACATGATCAGGCATGCCCAGAAGAGGGGATAGAGTACCCTACCGCATTTTTGGTCCGAGACGCACAACTAGCTTGGTATGCCATAGCATGGAGGATGAGAGGGCTTCTAGCCCCCGCTCCCACTTTCAATTGCACCCTTTCTGATGAGTGTGTAGCTTGGCTCAATGAAGAGGCGCATGTTGGGCCTACTTTAGCATCAGAGGCTTCCACAAGCTCTGGGAGGGGACACAGGAACACCTAACTATGCCCCGAGTTTATTTGCTCTAATCAATACTTTCAAGTTTTATTTATGAATGTAATAAAAAACAACTTCAATTTGTATTCAAGAGTATGAGAACTCTGTACTGAAATCAATGTAATTGAAGGTTGTGGGTACTAAAAATTTTCTGTTTGGTCCAAAAATGGCCTAAGTTGTAAAAAGATTAATTTGAGCAAAATCAACTTTTATTAAAACTTTTCAAAACCATTTTTGATATGGATCACAACTGGACACGCCCGAGATCTATCACTGAGATGTGAGATGCACAACCCTGGATCCAAGCAACTGGAAAGTTGCCCATAGTCTGAATAGCACTACACTAGAGATCACAATCAAGCTCTTGAATGCAGAATAGACAAAGATGACCAATCATGATCACACGGAGAAAGTTGATTTGGAAGTGTTTATGGCTGGACTTCAGAATGAAGTTGTCTACGTATCCCAAAAATGGGAATCAAGACTTACATAGTTCGGTTCGGGTTCACTCGTGTATTAACCCTCTCCTTTTACCCTCTAACTTTTGCCAAGGCCGCCCTTTCTGGGTTTTCAACCTTGCGAGCTCAGTTTTTATTATTTCAAATTTTTCATGCTCTAACTTTTTCCTAGGTCGCCCTTTCAGGTTTTCAGCCTAGCAAGCCACTCAGGGATAGTATTTCTTCAACTTGTCCATGTTGATCGGCTGAGAGAACTGTAGGCCATCTAGGTCCATCAGAACGACAGCTCCGTCCAACCGGATAGACTTGATGATGTAAGGGCCAGTCCAATTAGGTCTAAATTTGCCCCTAGGGTCGTAGATGGGAGCTTGGTTTTCTTTGAGCACTAGATCCCCCTCTTTCAAATTCCTGGACTTAACCTTCTTGTTGAAAGCCGTGGCAATTCTTCATTGATAACCCTGGACATGATACAGGGCTTTCAGCCTTCTTTCATCAAAGAGCACGAGTTCTTCGAACCTGCTTTGCTGCCAATCTGCCTCAGCTATCTGACACTCAGCCAATACCCGTAATGACGGAACCTCAACTTCGATAGGCAGAACAACCTCTATCCCATAGACCAAGGAATATGGAGTTGCTCCAGTAGAAGTTCGAATTGAAGTCCGGTAGCCCCAAAGAGCAAATGGCAGCTTATTTGGCCAGTCCCTATAGGTTTCCACCATCTTCTACAAAAGGTGCTTGATGTTCTTGTTGACGGTGTCAACTGCTTCGTTGGTTTGCGGCTGATATGTAGATGACTTCTGAAAAGCCACGTTGTACTTCTCCAACAAGTCGATCACCTCCTTCTTGAAGTGGGAACCATTATCCGAAATAATATCATTCGGGACCCCATAGCGACAAATGATGTTGTTTCTGGTAAACTTAGTGATATGCAATGCCTTCAACACCGCGTAAGATTGGGCGTCGACCCACTTCGTGAAGTAGTCTATCGTTACCAGAATGTACTCATGCCCATTGGCCCCCTTCGGAGTGACAGCCCGAATTACATCAATCCCCCAGACTGAAAATGGCCATGGCGAAGTCATGTTGTACAGCTTCGACGACGGAATGTTCATGCGGTTTGCACGGATCTGACATTTGTGGCATCACCGAACAAAGCCAATTCAATCCTCCTCCATGGTGGACTAGTAATAAGCCTATCTAAGGATCTTCCGGGCTAGCATCACCCCGTTCATGTGTGCCCCGCACTCTCCTCCATGGATTGCCTCCATCAAGCGCTTGAATTCTTCAGCATCAACAGATAGCTTATGCATCCCGAAATGACCCTTTTTGTACAGTTTACCCCCGCAGACGATGAACTGAGCGGCCATACTTTGAATTGCCCTCTTATCTTTGGCATTTGCCCCTAGTGGATACACCTCGTTTTCCATGAAGTTCCATATGTCGTAATACCAGGGGTTTTGATCTTGTACCTCATCTATAGCAGCAATCAGCTCGTAGGCCGGCACGAACTTCTGTTCAATGGTGATCGGACGCATCCAAACTCTGAAAGGGATGTCTATCATAGAAGATAGAGTTACTAATGAATCAGCGAACCTGTTGTTCTCTCTTAACAGATGGGCAAAATTCAGTTTCTCAAACCTTGGAATCAGAACGTCCAAGGTCTGGTGATAGATTCTCATCTTTCCTTCTTTAACTTTCCAATCTCCTTTAGCTTGAGATACAACAAGGTTCGAGTCGCCGATGACATCCAACCATTTTGCCCCTAGTTCTAGGGTGGTTTCTAGCCCAGCAATACATGCCTCATATTCTGCCTCATTGTTCGACACTTTGAACCAGGTTTGAATGCTAAACGTATGCGGGAATTGTCGGGTGCTATCAGCAACACCCCTATCCCATACCCGTATTGGTTTGACGCTCTGTCAAAGTACATCGTCCAAGTCTCTTCTTCGACATGCAGAATGGCCTCGTCTGGGAATAGATACTCAACTACTTCATCCCCTTCAACTGGGTGATTGGCTAGGAACTCCGCTACCGCTCTCCATTTCACTAACTTTCGCGTCATGTACTTCAGATCAAATTCGGAAAGCAGAAGCAACCAACGGGTTAGCCTACCCATAAGTGCCTGTTTCTCAAAGAGATATTTGATGGGATCTAATCTCAAAACCAGTATTACAGAGTGAGCTAATAGGTAGTGCTTTAGCTTCCCGGTAGCCCATACCAAGGCTAGACAAGCCTTCTCCAACGGAGTGTAGTGGGTCTCGTAATCCAGCATTTTCTTGCTCAGGTAGTAGATAGCCTTCTCCACTTTGTCCTCAGACTCCTGTGCAAGCATACATCCCATTGTAGTTTCAGTCACTAAAAGGTACTGAATCAACGATTTTCCCAGCTCAAGCGATGACAACACAGGTGGGTTCTGTAAATATTGCTTGATCTGCTCAAAGGCAATTTGGCATCGGTCGTCCCATTGGAACTTTTTTCCTTTCTTCAAGACCAAAGAGTGGTTCACAAGTCAAGGTTAGTTTTGCAATAAACTTTCTTATGAATTGCATTTTACCCAAAAAGTCTTGCACCACCTTTTCAGTCCTTGGTGATGGCATTTCTAAGATGGCCTTGATTTTAGAAGGATCGACCTCGATACCTCTCTGTGTGATCAATAACCCCAACATTTTCCCTGCTGTAACACCAAATGTACATTTCTGAGGATTCAACCGCAACCGATACTCTCTGATCCATTGGAAGAATTTCTGCAAGGCGATGTAGTGGCCCTCTCTTTCCTTGGACTTGACAATGAAGTCGTCCACATACACCTCAACCTCTTTATGGATCATGTCGTGCAAAATTGTGGTCGCAGCCCGTTGATACGTAGTCTCAAAGATTCTTCAAATTTAAATGGCATCACCCTATAACAATAGGTTCCCCATGGGGTGGTAAAAGCAGTCTTCTCCTGGTCTTCGGGTGCCACCAAAATCTGATTGTAGCCTAAAAACCCATCCATGAACGAAAGCAGTGCATGCCCAGCAGTGAAGTCCACTAATTCATCGATATGCGGTAGAGGAAAGTCGTCCTTCGGACTGGCTTTATTCAAATCCCTGAAGTCCACACATACCTGAATTCTGCCGTCCTTCTTCGGCACCAGAACTATATTGGCCAACCAAGTAGGGTATTCAGATACCAACAGGAACCCTGCGTCAATCTGCTTGGTGACCTCTTATTTGATCTTCAGAGCCCAGTCCGGGCGGATCCTTCGGAGCTTCTGCTTAACAGGTCGGGCCTCTGGGTCAAGAGGGATCCAGTGCTGTTCAATCTCAGGATCGATTCCAGGCATGTCTTCATAGGACCACACGAAAACATCTTTGAAATCTTTTAATAAGCGACTAAGCGCTCTCACTCCTCCGAAGACGTGGACCTGATCTGGACCGGCTGCGGGTCCTTCTCAGTACCAACATTAATTGTGGTGATTTCATCAACCAAGGGTTTTACAAACCTCTCGTGCTCTTAATCAAGCAAATATTGCAAAACCGGAGGAATTTCTTCCTCGTCATTTTCAACAAAATTTTGAAAATCCTTATTAATACAATAAATTAAAGGCACAGAAAAATACTCGGAAGCCACAGCCGTACCATTCTCATTAGAAACATCCAGTCTGCCTGATTTCTCTGTTACAACAGACTCAAAGGAAAAAAAGAAAAAGATGACCTGGACAGGACAGTGGCATCCGGGTTGTCACCCCCAAGAATATCGGACTCAGACTCAGACGAGCTGGAACCTGATTCCGACTCCACAGACTCGGTGGAATCAGATTCTGCCTCACTACTTGACTCGGTGCTGCTCGATAAAAAGCCCTCCTCGTATTGCCAGACGAGGGAGGGTGCGATGGATGCATCTAGAATGCTTGAAGACAGGATCACAACCGCTTCATTCCTGATCATGGAGACTGAGAAGTTATCCCCCAAGCATTCCTATATGATCTGAGGATCTAAGAGTAGACAAGCCAGTGATACCCCCATTTTAATCTCTGTGCTCTCAGAATCCTCCTCCTTGCACTGCTCAGCCTTAGCTGGTGGGTCTGTCTACTCTTCGGCCATATCATCACTGGACAACTGCAAGTCAAAGAAAATCTCGAATCCTGGCAAGCACCGCCTCTCTGCATTTAACCATGGCTCTAGGAAGCCACGGAACGGGAAGTCTTCCCCTTTCCGGAAAAAGCGTCCGTTTAGGGTCCCCTGGATAGGCCAGTGCATCAACTCGTAACGCTTCCTGGCCTACTTTGCTCTGGCTCTTCCGGCCATCTCTTTTCCTTTCTTGGCCCAATCCTCTTTGGTAGGCAGATAACCTAAGCCAAAGGTATATGTGTTGTGCGGCACTTCGGCCGACGCTGCGATGCCTTTCCAGCCGCTTCGCCCTAATCCCATCCTAGGGATGTGCTGGAGCTTGTTCATAAGGTAGACAGGATGTGCACTGATGTATAACCCCTCATCAACAACTACGATATTCCGTACAACTCGGGCCTTGGCTAGGGTGAATCCTGACAAAAACACATCCTCCGCGCCATGCTCAATTTCTAGAACTGGTGTAGAAACCTCTGGCGGCGGATGGATTGAAGAATTTCCAAAAACGATGGCTACCCCCTTCCCATGGGGTATTTCAGCATTTGGTGTAGGGTGGAAGAGACCGCCTTCACCTGGTGCAGCCACGGCCGTCCCAGGAGTAAATTGAAGGTTGTAGGAACGTCTAAGACATGAAAGTCAATATCATGTTGCCCTGGACCAACCTGAGTTTGAATTTGTACAGTCCCCATCACCTCTCAGCTAGTATTATCATATGCCCGTATCACCTGGGCAGTAGGCACAAAATCCGCGGGCTTCAACCCGATAGGATATGTCGTCCTTGACAGGCACACGTTGATAGCAGATCCTGTGTCAACAAGGACTACCGGTATCCATTTCTCTCTACACTCCACAGAGATGTAGAGTGGTTTATTGTGATCTGAGCCCTCAGGCAGCAGTTCCTTGTCAATGAAGGTCAATGTTGGGGAAGCTCCTCCCGGAAAACCCAGCCCTACCAACTATTCGGGTGTGGTATCAATTGAAAGTTTTGCCTCGTCCATTGCAAAAAGGACAACTTGTGTGTGAACTCTTGAGGCCATTAGCAGTCTCCAGATGGAGATGTTTGCTTGGATTTTCTTAAGCTGTTTTAGCACAGCCTCCTCCTTGAGCAGTTTTTCTTTCTGCATCTCCGCTTCTTTGTCCTTTCCGGACGCCTCTGGTTGATCTAAATGTGGGGGCTTGAAATACCGTCCACTTCTAGTCATATGATCCACCTCTTCAATATACCAAGTATCATCTGGTTGGTCATCGGTGTGGGCAAGACGTAAGTCGTCATCTTCCCACCGCAGCCCGTTGGCCACCGACAGGCAACTATCTGGTTCTGTTACAACTGTTTCTGTGCGCACAGCACTTTCCGTCCCCGCAGGGGCTTTGGCCTTTCTAGCCATCTCCAGATCTTTGATCTTTTCCTGTTCAAACTGCTTTAGTGCAGCCTGCTGTTCAGTATCTTCTATCTTCAAATTGCCCGGATCCCGAGCAAAATTCTTAACACCAGTGCTCTCCGGTGATCCCTGCTGATTCTCGGCCATTCCGGCCACTGCTAAAGTTCCCGTTCCTAATGGTCCCTGTTCTAGCTAAGGTTTTTCAACAATATCTGGTTGGCCGTCGAGCCACCTCGTATTCTCTGCTAACCCATCCAAATCAAAACAATTGACAGTTACGTCCCCCGGATCCTATTCCTCAAAGAACTACAGATTTGAGATGTCTCCTTCCAGCTCTGCCAGGTCATCTATCCCCTGACTAGGTCCATCCTCCCGAACTACACAGATCTCTTCTCCAACTGGCAACTCTACCCTTGGCTTAAGCTGATCTGTTGATGTGATATAACCGCTCGGGTTGTACTCAAAGCTCGTAGACCCCTCAGGCTCTGATTCATCAGTCCCATCTACCTCCACAGTCGACCCAATTCTATCTTCGATAGTCACCACCACTGGTTCGGATTGGGTGAGGGAGGTGCTCAACATGCACAAGTTTGTGCTGTCTGGAATGAACACCTCCGGATTAGGTAGGTGGAAAGGGGTGATATATATGCTCGGGTTGTATGGAATGGCCACGAGTTGGATTAGGTTGATGCGTTTAGGTGGTGGAGCTTGGTTATGTGGTAGGAAAGGGTTGGTTATGACATTTGGTTTTTCTGGAGGTGCGATCACCCTATTATCAATGAGATCCTAGATCTCGTGACGCAGTCTGAAGCACTGGTCGGTGTCGTAACCATGCTGTTGGTGAAAGGCATAGTATTTAGCTGGGTAATGGGAAGCAGGAAGTTTGTCTGGTAATGGCTGCGGCTCTAGGGGCTTCAAATGCCCTTTCCAGATTAGAACCCCCAGAGCTTTGGACAGGGGCATGTATAGTGGAGTGAAGGTTCTCTAGCCTCGGGGTGAATATCTGGCTGTTTGTGAGCTACTTCTGGATGCATCGGCGAATGGGGTAGCTGTAAGGGTTTTTGAAGGGTTGGTGGTGACCATGCCCACATCTGAAGTCCTGGCAGCTGCAACACTGCTCGTATATGCATTCGTACTACGGGAAAATGCCCTCTTTGGCTGCTCTTTCTCGTGATCAATGAGGCCCTACTTCATGGCATCCTCAATCTGCACCCCGATCTCGTGTAAATCCGCAAAGGTAGGGAGGGGTAAGACGATCATCTTTTGCATGAGTTTAGGTTGGAGGTTTCGCACAACCATCTATATTTGATCCGTATCAACCGGCCTAACGGTCATCATAGAAGCCTTGCCCTCCAAGGGGTTACAAAATCGAAGAAGCTCTCTTTTGGCTCCTGTCTCATTGTCTTAAGATCACGAGTTGTGATCTCAATCTGTGTGTTGTAGGAGTATTGAGCTACAAAGGCCTCAGCCATTTCTTCCCAGCTTCTCTTGGTAGAGTCCTCCAGCTTTGCATACTAAATAGCCGCAACACCCGACAGGGTCTGGCCAAAGAGGGAAAGCTTTTGCAATCTAGAGAGGCCCATCGGCCTTAGGATATGTGAAAACAACCGCAGATGGACCATGGGGTCCTCAGAACTGTCAAAACGGTCTATATGTGGCATCTTAAACTGGTCCAACAGAGTCACAGCCAAATCGGTGTATCCATCTTCTATGTCTGGGATGGAATTAATGCCTTGAGCCTTCTTGAACAGCTTTTCTAGTTTGCTCACTTTTAGCGCTGTCGGATCCACCTCGAACTCAAAGGGTGTATCCACTAGAGTGTTTGGTGCTTTGGACAGCTGAAGTAGGATTGGGGGTAGAACTTGCCCCGTTGGGACGTTCGTATTTTCCTGGACATTTGCAGTCTTCCCGGGTGTTAGCACCCTAGGTGGGGGAGGAGGTGGGTGCGAAGCAAATGCTCCGGCTTGCTGTGGTTGTTGCTGCTGTTTCCTGGTGTAGACACCCCATTTTTGACCATACTCAAGACTTGGACGTCACCGTGGTGATTATCCATGTTTGTGTTCGTCTCGAGTTCCCAGAGGTCTCGGCTGCGCGCCTTGCCTCAGGACCTCCTGACTCGACTGCTTCGTGTTCGGTTTTGGCACCAAACACCTGTGTTTTTGCCTTCAAGGGCAGGGAATGGCTTGTTGGCCATCCCCACACCCCACCAGCCCTCCCCTATCATCACCGGCTGCACATTTGTGCCACCGGCAGTGTTTTCTTAAAACCTTTGGCTGGTCGACACTATATTTTGACGACCGACACTTCTCTTGCCCGGTGACCCCTTTTGGTGGCCGGCGTGCACCCTTTGCACCCCTGAGGCATGGTGCATGCCAGCTGTGCCAGCTGGAATGCACCATCACTCATCCCCGTGCATGGGAGTGACCCCTTTGCACCTTTGAACCCCCAAACCTTCTAGAAGGTTGAACCCTTTGGCGAAGCTTGGCCAGCTGTCTTAGTTTCTCCAAGAAGCCAAGACCCCTTTGCACCTCTTGACCCTTTCTCCTTTGCTTAGCCACTAAGCTTCTTGGCTTTCTTTTGCCTATATAAGCATCATATCTCTCCCTTGTTAGGGGTTGGCCATTCTTGAACAAAAAAAATAGAGCTTTGTATCTATATATCTGTCATATATCTCCTCTCTCTAGATTTTCCCTCTCTCTCCTCTTGTTTGTGTGTTTTTAGGCCTAAAAGTGTAGTTTTACCTACTTTTGCACTAACACACACTATCACACCTTAGCTCGAGATTGGGAGGCTTGGAGGGTTGATTCTTGAGCTTTTGGACTGGTTTTGATCAATAGAGAGTGGCTGGATCATCTGTTCTTCAAGGTTTCTTCAAGGGTGAGCACTTTACTTTATTTTCCCCATTTTTGCAACAAGTTTCTACCTGCCTTGTATACTAATTTGGGTCTTGTGTATAACATGACAAAGTCTTATATTTTCTTACTTTAGAACTTTCATTAAGGTCACTTTGTGGTTTGAGTGCAAACTCACCCTCTTAGGCCTTATTTTGGCCTCTTTGGTGCCTTTTCTTGAGGCTTTGTTTGCCTTGGTGTTTTGGTCCTCTCACCACTAAAAACCAGTGGGTTTTTAGTGGTGAGGAAGGTGGTTTCAAGTCTTGTATAGGGGAGGGACACCCCTTTCCCCTTTGTCCCTCTTTTGCCTTTGTTTTTGGCTCATAAGGGAGCATGCATACTTGGTTTGTTTTGGCTTCATTTCAGAGCTTATTTGGTGTTCATATGATATGTTATATCTCTGTTTTTGGTTGGATTCGTAGCCCTTAGCATGCATCTTATACTTGCTTTGAAATGCTCTACTTTGCCTAGAAATGTGCCATGTGTTTAGCCTTATATATCCTTATGTTTTAGCTTGGCTTATTGAAGCTTTTGGTCATGATTTGTCATGTTTTAGGTCTGTTAGTCACTGATTTTTCCATGTTTGGCATGCTTGGTATGGTAGCTTTGCATTTTGGCTCGTAAGCCTTGGTTGTGTAGATCACTAGCATGCTTAACTTAGCTTCTTCTCATGATTTGGCATCATTGTAGGCTATATTTCAGTCCCTAATCCATACTTACAGGCTTGCATTGGCCATCACTTTCATGCCTTGGAAGGTTGTTCCTTTGTGCCTTGAAATAGGCTTTGTGCATGCTTGTATGTTTAGGGTACTTTGGGGCTGCCATATTAGAGGGTTTGGGTGTATTTTCGTATGCTAGAATTCTATTTTGCTTGTATAATACATGCCATGAGTGGTCATGTTAGTGGTGGTAAGATGCTCTCTTTGGTGCCTTAGCTTTAGGCCCGTTGGCTTGTATATTGGTTGAACACTTGTCCACCTTTTTGGACACTTTTGGCCACTGTTTTGGGGTGGATTGAGGTCTGCCCCTTATGGTTTAAGTCCACTATTACATGCTTATCTTATGTTTGTTGCATGTTTGTTTGATAAGGTCTTGTCACATGCTAATCTTTTGCATGATTATCCATGTCTGGCATTGCATATTCAACATGATAGATTGCATTACATGTGACATGTTTGCACTTTAGTATTAGGTTGCATTGTGGAGCCATGTTTGCACAACATGCATTGCATTACTTGGTTTGGGGTGCCAAGCCAAGTGTGAGGGTTGAGAAGATTTCATACCACAACTGATGCAACTTGTCTCAACTCTCGGTCACCGAGGCCCTTGACCTTGGCATGATAGGGTCTTGGTCTTCATTTACGTGTTGCATGCATATTCATTGAAATGCAATCTTGGCCCCTTAGGCCATCATGCATCAAAATGCATAGTTGGTGGCCCAAGGACCAAGGGCCATGCTTCCCTGAGTCCCATACATGATAGGAAACATGGCCATGCTTACATGTGCCCAAAATTCCATGCCATACACTGTCTGTCCTTGTTGCTATCAAAAACCAGATTCTGCAGGAATTGTTTGCCGACCGGCAGTAAAGAGTGCCGACCGGCAATGTATTGGTGGCAGACAACCTCATAAGCAGCCGACAGACATTTTACATGGCCGGTGGCCATTTCATCCAGCCGATGGTGTGAAGCAGTGTGCATAGAAGGTATTCTGGGACTTTGGTAGTCTTTGGAAAGGCAGGACAGTGAAAACAAAGGCAGCAGTGGTATGGTGCGGGTTTTCCGGGCAAGACGGATCGAGCATGCATCATTTGCGCACCCCGAGGCAAGGCTGAGGCCCCCCTTCTTTTTACATTCAATTTAATTTGATAATTAGAATTTTTGTAATAATTTATTCTGTATTTGGACTGTACTATTTGGGACTGTATATTCTTTTGGTCCCTCCGTGTGAGGGCACATTTGTAATAAGTGTGTGTGAGTGGTGTGTATGTCTTCCAACCTCCACTTCTTTCTCCCTTTTATTTACCTGCTTATGATGGTAGATTAGAGCATATTTAAATTAGCATAACTAGGAGTGTGCAGCGGATCTGCCGACCCGTCCCACCCGACCCGACCCGACCCGACCCGAGACACAACGGACGGATGCGTGACACCTGGCGGACGGATGCGGGCCTGATTTATGACATTTTTCGGGTTCAGGTCGGGTGGCGGGTCATCCGTCATTTTAGCCACCAGACCCGACCCGACCACCATTGGCTGATATATACCTCATTTTTCCCCCTTTTTCTTTCTGATATGCATCCTCCTCTTGTCATTTTGCCCTAATTTTCGATAGAGACACATTCTCTCTCTCTCTCTCTCTCTCTCTCTCTCTACCCTACCCATCGTCGGACGATCTACACGGTGTCGGCGATCGATACACTACTGACTGAGGTATGTCTCTCTCTCTCTCTCTCTCTCTACTTTCCTCCTCTTCTCTTCTACTGACTGAGAGTTTTACAAATTTAAGAGAGAGGTTTAGAAACAGAGTTAGGGAAGGAAAGAAGCAAATGGGTTCTTCTTCATCTTCCTCTTTCACATCTGATCTTTTCGGTTCCAAGGATTCCTCTATTTCCTCTTCTTCTGAAATATTTGGGTCTATCTTTGCTCCATCGTCAAAGGTATTTGTTTTTCTTGAATTGGGTTGATTGTGGTTGTTTGACTTCTCTTCATTTTCTCAGAGTTGTTTGATTCAATTTCAATTAATTTTCCTAGTTTGAAGACTTGTTTTGCAATCCTGAAGGTGTTTATCAAGTTCATGCTCTCAATTTTTAATGGGTTTTCGTTTAAGTTCATCGAGTTTTGTATTCACTATGTGGGTTTATCTTGAAGCTCACTATATTTTTTGAAGACCCACAAGACTCTGTTTGGATTTTGTATTTGGGTTGGGATTTACGAAGAGAAAAATAAAATTATAGAAAAATTTGAAAGAAATATAAGTGAATGGTAATGTAAAGCTTCACTGACTTTGAGAAATTTCATTCAATAAATAGAAGAATTGAGAAATCAAAAAATAAAATTTGCAATTAGAACTTATAAGGGTTCAATTAAGACAAGTAGTTTATGATGGATGGAATGAGATTTTGATTTTCCGTCTATAAATTTTTTGGGATATCTTTCTTTTGTTGGTATTTACTTGGTTTAAACAAACTACGAGTTATGTTATAACCATTTTTTTTAAAAAAATTTATTCGTATCGGTTTAGGTATATGGGAAGGAGTCTGTGCGAGCTGAGACAGTTGTGAAGAAGCAAGACTCTGAAAGTGAGCTTTGGAGCACCAAACCTGGACCTCAAGGTTTGTGAAGATTAAGCTTTATGTTCTATTTCAATTATTTATTTATTTATTTTGTTAATCTTCATTTCCCTGTAAATACCCTGCTAAATTGATGATGACTGATGTTTGATAGTGCTTCTATGGAGATCTATTTGGTTTTTGTGGTCTTTTTGAACAAAAAATATTTAATAAGGAAGAAGCATGATGAAACCAAAAAAATAAATAAAATAAGGAAAGAAGCATGCTTCTCCAGTTTTGCGACTGACCACATTTCTTGAGCCATACCAACATTATAGAATTTTGACTCTAGTTAAACCCAATCTAGAACTAGTATGATTTTGGAAATTAGAATGAACTTTGACAGCACAAATTTTTTTTTTTTTTTTTGTATGTTGAAAATTTGTAAAATTTCAAACCGCCAAACCGATTCGCATCCATCCGCCAATCCGCCAATCCGCCAAATCCGCATCCGCTGGATTGGCGGACGGATGCGGATTGATTTTCTCCAATCCGCCAGTTTGGCGGACGGATGGCGGATTGGAGGTTTCGTGGCCGCAACCGATCCGCGCCCACCCCTAAGCATAACAGTATGATAGCATGCGCGCATCCATACATTCGTTTACATGCACCGGGCTCGGCGTATCATACTAACTGCATCGTATTTTCAATTCCAAATTGAATACATGCTACCTGTGTATTTCACATGCCATGTTTAGGATAGCCGAGCCTGTCCAGATTGCATCTTTGCCTCTGTTGCATTAGCCACTTAACATGAACTAGGATCATGCATTTGATTACTAACTGGTTTCTGTTTTGGCTTGGAGTACTAGGTGAGCTGTTATGCTTTAGCATACTGCATGCATGTGAGTGTTGCCATAATAGCATGATTACCATCAGGCTAGCTGCTTATGTGATATAACTGCTTGAATGCCTGTGGATGGAGGTCGAATTGCTTAAATTGAGATAATGCATTAAAACTGTGAGTTTTAAACCCACTAGTTAGTGGCAAAACCATCTTTTCTAAAAGCCCATTTGAGGGTGGCAAAACCTACATTTTAGCCTACTTGCGAGTAGCAAACCATTTTCAAAACAAACATTAAATGTTTTGTTCCAATTTAGGCGATTTGGTCTATACTTGTTTGCTGTGCGCATAACATAGTAAATCTAGGCTAATAACCGGAATAAGAACACATAACGTTTTCAAAACAAGATATCACGGTTAGTAGAGGCCGGTCTTCGGATCAGGCGAGAGGGGGTGCTCATAGCTGACCTTCCCCAATCGTACCCAAGTTCCCGAGCCGAGGCAACTTTGGTGATGACGGACACGTGGCCTTTGGCACCAAGTCAGGGTTTCCTAAATTTCACAAAATAAAATATTTAGGTGGCGACTCTATATCTGGCAAAGCAGTCCATGTTTGGCACTTCTTTTCGAAATCTGTTTTAAGTTGGACTCTTTGGTTCAGATTAAGAACCGAAACAAACAAAAGGGAGTCCGAACTGTAGAGCGAAGCCCACGGGCACGTCTACAGTTTCTGGCGACTTTGCTGGGGATTTTAGAGAGCTTGACTCGAACTCATGATATCCTGTTTTGACTACACTTATGTGTTTCTTTGCATTGCATGTGCATTGGTGCGCCTAGGACACCGTGTTGGCCATCTGCTATTCCTGAGCGGTTTCTTTGGAGGCTTGTCTTGTCAAGGCATGACCATAAGGTCGACTTCATGGGCTCTGCACAAGATGGGGAACACAAACCCCGGTTTTACCGGGGCACCCTTTTGACCATTCGACCTAGTGCATATCGAAATCCATAGTGACCATTCCAAACTAGGACAGGTTGCTTACCCGATATAGGTTGTTTGAAATCGCTGCGTGCGTAGTGAAACCCTAGCTCCTGACAAAATAGGACAGGGAAACCCTACCCCAACATAGGGGTGTTTTGGTTCTCTTTTACGTGCTATGTGCTTTTAGAGTGTATCTCTACAGGAATGCGCATGTCAGTTTGCAAGATTGGGTATCAGGCCTGAGGACACCAGTAACAGTATTTTGGGGAATCAGTTATCTGTGGGTACCAGATTCAGACTTGGGGGCAATGATTCAGAAACAGTGATCAGTATTTGAGGAACAATGTATCCAGTTCACTAGCAATGTGTTATGATATCCAACCGTGTGTTGTATGTTTATTTTATGTCGTTATGCTGTCCAATTGTCTGTTTATTTATACGCTTTATTTATCTTTTTACTAGGTAGTTGAGCACAATTGCTTCTGACCCGGTAGATATTCCCCAAGCACCCTGGATTAGAGGTCGTCGACTCCATCGATCTGAGGATCTGGTAGACGGACAACCAGTGTACTACTCACTACCCCCGGTTACTAGACGGAGGTCAGTCAGGCAGAGGACATCAGTACAGCAGTCAGTTCAGAGGGCCTTATCTACCCCACCTGTGTTCAGTAGGGATCAGGGTTCCGTGTCACCAACAGAGAGAGAATATATACCGGTAATTCAACCAGAGCAGAATAGTATGGCTAGTTTAGAGGAGATGGTGCGCCACCTCCAAGAGAGCATGAAAACAATGCAGCAGGATGTTGTCCGTTAGGCACTTGCGAAATGTGCAACAGCTACGCTAGAAGGAACAGTAGAGACAATTGCTGTGCTAGAGCAAAGAATCGAGACTGCCAGATCAAGCTCCTCCCCCACCAGGAGTTCCAAACCTCGGGGAGACAGCCAATGTTCAGAATGATACAGAACTTCCCACAGGACCACCCCCACCTCCAACCCTACCTCAAATCCAACCTCAGCTATCAAAAACACCCACCAACCTACCGGACTCTCCCTTTGAGTTCGAGACTGATCCCACCGCACTAAAGTTAAGCAAGCTTGAAAAGCTGTTCAAGAGATCTCAGGGAGTCAAGACTATCCCCGACATTGAAGATGGATATACCGACGCAGCCGTGACGCTGCCCGACAGATTCAAAATGCCTCATATTGATCGATTTGATGGGTCCGGGGACCCCATGGTGCACTTGAGACTGTTTTCAGATATCCTAAGGCCAATGGGCCTCAGTAGGCTTCAGAAGTTGTCTTTATTTGGCCGGACCCTGTCGGGTGTGGCGGCCATATGGTATGCCAAGCTAGAAGATGACGTCAAGAGGAATTGGGACGAAATGGCTGAGGCCTTCATCGCGCAGTACTCATACAATACACAGATTGAGATTACGACCCGTGATCTCGAGATGACTAGGCAAGAGCCTAAGGAGAGTTTCTCAGAATTCATAACCAGATGGAGGGCCAAGGCTTCGATGATGACCTTGAGGCCTACGGACAAAGACCAGATTCAGATGATTGTGCGTAATCTTCAACCGAAGTTGATGCAAAAGATGATCGTTCTTCCCTTTCCTACTTTTTCTGACCTACACGAAATGGGGGTAAAGATTGAGGATGCCTTGAAGCAAGGCTTGATTGATAACGACCGGGAGCAACCCCGACGAACTTTCAATCGTGGCAGCAATGCAGGCCTGAGCGGCACTACAACTACGAGAGCCTCCGAAGTGAGCATGGTCACCGCTAACCCCCCTCCAAGAAATACGGCAGCTGCACCATTCTTCGGTGCATCCGGAAGTAACCCACCAACAGCTAAATACCCACCCAAGAACACCAGAACCTTCGCCCCACTTTACATGCCCCTGTCCAAGGCTTTGGGGGTGCTAATCAAAAAAGGGCACTTGAAGCCCCTAGAGTCGCGGCCCTTACCAGAGAAACTCCCCCCTACCCACAACCCAGCCAAATATTGTTCATTCCACCAACAGCACGGTCACGACATCGATCAGTGCTTCCGGTTATGTCATGAGATTCAAGATCTCATTGATAACGGGGTGATTCTGCCTCCTGAGAAACCCAATGTTACTACAAACCCTCTCCCCACACATAACCAAGCTCCACCACCCAAAAGACTCAATTTCATCCAAACTGGGATTGTGTCCTACGATCCTAGTATCTATATCACACCTTCCCACCTGCCCAAGCCAGAGGTGTTCCTTCCCGATTGCACCGACTTGTGCATTATGGACATCTCCATAATCCAACTTAAGCCAGCGGTGGTGACCACCGAGAACAGGAGAGAGGAGATCCCAAAGGAAAAGAGGATTGTTGGGCCAGAGTCTGCAGGATCTGGAATTTGTGTTGAGAAAACATATAGTCCGGGTGACTACATTTTATCGATAGGCCAGGATGCGCCAGTTGTGCAACTTCCAGCAGGAGGAGAACTGTGTGTAATCTAAGGAGATAGTCTGGGACAGGGAGCAGATGATGTAACAGCTGTGGGGGAGGACCTTGCCGATCTCCAGTTTTACAGTAACCAAGACCCGGAAGACGCGGCAGTGGCGTGGTTCGATTATGAGAATTCAGCAGAAATTATTGGGTGGTTGGACGATCAACCCGATGTAGTAGGAGAATTTCAGGCAGAGCAGGGCCCAGTAGGGGCGGGGAGGGTCGAAGAACATAGTACATCGCCGGAGAGCGCCGGTGTCAAGAATTTCGCCCGAGATTGGAGTATTTTAAGTACGGGGATTATTGAACAGTCAGTTATGTCGAAACAAGCAAGTTTTGAAGATTCCAAGAGAATCAGGAAGGCGAAGGCCTATGTGGGAGTTGAAATTGCTGTGTGCACAGGAACCGAGAATACTGCAGGCATGTGGATGGAAGGTGCTACGAGCGCAAGAACAGTCATACCAGAGCCGGACAGGTCTCTGTCGGCCGCTGATGGAATGTGGTGGGAAGATGAGGACTTATGTCTTGCTCACACAGACGAAGATTGGGGGAATAACCAACCTGATAACACCTGGTACCTTGGAGAGGTCGACCACATGACACGGAGTGGGCGGTACTTCAAACCCCCACACCTAGATCAACCAGAGGCCTCGGGGAAGGATAGAGAGGCTGAGAAGCAAAAGGGGAAGCAGTTTGAGGAGAAAGCTGTACTCAAACAGCTAAACAAGATACAAGCAAACATCTCCATTTGGGGACTACTCATGGCCTCATGAGTACATAGGAAGGCTGTCCTGATGGCCATGGATAAGGCCAAACTCTCTATAGAGACTACACCAGAGCAGCTGGTTGGGCTGGTTTTTCCGAGATGAGGTTCCCCGGCATTAACCTTTTCAGACAAAGAACTTTCGCCCGAGGGCATAAATAACAATAAACCCCTCTATATCTCCGTGGAATGTAGAGATAAGTGGATACCGGTGGTACTTGCTGATACTGGGTCTACCATCAACGTCTACCCAGCAAGGACGGTGTATGCGATTGGCTTGAAAACCGCAGATTTCGTACAATGACCAGTCATCCCAAGGCATTACAATAGAAGTAGAGAAGTAATGGGAATAGTTAAAGTTCAGACAAAGGTTGGGACGGGGCAGCATGAGATAGATTTCCATGTCTTAGAGGTTCCTGCAACCTTCAATTTGCTTCTAGGGCGGCCGTGGCTGCATCAGGTGAAGGCAGTGTCATCTACTTTGCATCAAATGGTGAAATACCCCTATGGGAAGGGAGTAGCCATTGTCTTTGGGAATTCATCAATCCACCCACCACCGGAGGTATCCACGCCTGTTCTAGAAATCGAGCATGGCATGGAGGATGTGTTTATATCAGGTTTTACCTTGGCCGAGGCTCAGGTCATACAGAAAATCATGGCTGCTAACGAGGGGATATATGTCAGTGCTCAAGCAGTGTATCTCATGAACAAGCTCCAATACATTCCCAGGATGGGATTAGGAAAGAGCGGCTGTAAGGGCATTGCAGCATTGGCCGAAGTGCCGCACAACCCTCATACCTTCGGCTTGGGTTATCTGCCCACCAAGGAAGATTGCGTAAGAAAAGGAAAAGAGATGGCTGGAAGAGCCAAAGCAAAACAGATGGGAAAACCCTTTGAATTGATGCATCGGCCCATCCAGGGTACCCTAAACGGACGCTTCGTCCGGGAGGGAGAGGATTTTCCATTTTATGGTTTTCCGGAGCCATGGCTGAACGCAGAGAAGAAGCGCCTGCCAGGGTTCAAAATTTTCTTTGACCTGCAGTTGCTTGGGGATGATGTTGCTGAAGAGCAGACAGACCCAACAGTCGAGGTTGAGCATAGCAAAGAATTGGAGTCTGCGGACAGAGAGTTTGAAATGGGGGTAGCACTGGCATGTCCACTTTCAGATCCTTTGATTGACCAGTTGTGCTTGGGGGATAACTCCTCGGTGTCCATGATCGGAGATGAAACGGCTGTGGGCCTACCATCAGCTATTTTGGATGCATCCGTCGCACCCTCCCTCACCTGGCAGTACGAGGAGGGATTTTTGTCAAGTAGCACCGGGTCAGGTAGTGAGCCGGAATCTGATTCCACCGAGTCTTGTGAGTCGGAATCAGGTTCCACTGCCCTGAGTCTCGAGTCCCAGATTCCTAGGGGTGATAACCCGGATGCCACAGTCCTGTCCAGGTCGTCTTTTTCGTTCTCTTGTGAGTCTGTTGTAATCGAAGAATTGGACGGTTTGGAAGTACATAATGAGAATGAGGTGGATGTGGTTTCCGAGTACTTTTCTGTGCCTTTGATTTATTACTTAAATCAGGCCTTTCAAAATTTTGATGAAAACGATGAGGACGAAATTCCTCCAGTTTTGCAATGACCAATTGAACAAGAGTAGGAGAGGTTTGTTAAACCCTTAATTGATGAAATCACTACCGTGAACATTGGTACTGAGAAGGACCCGCGGCTAGTCCAGATCGGGTCCACGTTGTCTTCGGAGGAACGCGAGCGCTTGGTCGCTTTATTAAAAGATTTCAAAGATGTTTTCGCATGGTCCTACGAAGACATGCCTGGAATCGATCATGAGATTGTACAGCACCGGATCCCTCTTGACCCCGAGGCCCGACCTGTCAAACAGAAACTTAGGAGGATCCACCCTGATTGGGCCATTAAGATTAAAGAAGAGGTCACCAAGCAGATTGACGCGGGCTTCCTGATGGTATCCGAATACCCGACTTGGTTGGCCAACATTGTTCCAGTACCGAAGAAGGATGGCAGAATCCGGGTATGTGCGGATTTCAGGGACTTGAACAGAGCCAGTCCGAAGGATGACTTTCCCTTACCGCATATCGACGAGTTGGTAGATTTCACAGCGGGGCATGCTTTGCTTTCGTTTATGGATGGCTTCTCAGGATATAATCAGATAGTAATGGCACCTGAAGATCGAGAAAAGACTGCTTTTACCACCCCGTGGGGTACATATTGCTACAGAGTGATGCCATTTGGGCTGAAGAACACTGGGGCTACATTTCAACGGGCTGCAACTACAATATTACATGACATGATCCATAAAGAGGTCGAGGTGTACGTGGACGATATGATTGTCAAGTCCAAAGAAAGAGAAGGCCACTACACCGCCTTGCAAAAGTTTTTCCAAAGGATTAGAGAATTTCGGCTGCGGTTGAATCCTCAAAAGTGTACGTTTGGTGTTACATCGGGAAAAATGCTGGGATTTCTGATTACCTAAAGGGGCATCGAAGTCGACCCTTCCAAAATCAAGGCCATCTTAGAAATTCCACCACCAATGACTGAAAAGGAGGTGCGAGGCTTTCTGGGTAAAGTGCAATTCATAAGGCGGTTTATCTCAAAACTAACCTTAACTTGTGAAACACTTTTTGGTCTCCTGAAGAAAGGAAAGAAGTTCCAATGGGACGGCCGATGCCAAGCAGCTTTTGAACAGGTTAAGGAATATTTACAGAACCTGCCCGTGTTGTCACCACCAAAGCCGGGGAAACCGTTGATATTGTATCTGCGAAGAATCGAGACTACAATGGGCTGCATGCTCGCACAAGAGTCAAGATAAAGTGGAAAGGGCCATCTACTATCCGAGCAAGAAGATCCCGGATTACGAGACGCCTACACTACCGGAGAAGGCTTGTTTGGCCTTGGTATGGGCTACCAGGAAGCTGCGGCACTACCTGTTACCTCACTCTGTAATGTTGGTTTCACGACTCGATCCCATCAAATATCTTTTTGAGAAACCAGCACTTACAGGTAGGCTAGCTCGTTGGCTGCTGTTGCTCTCCAAATTTGATCTCAAGTATGTAACGCGCAAGTCGGTAAAAGGGAGAGCGGTAGCAGAGTTCCTTGCCGACCACCCGATTGAAGGGGATGAAGCAGTTGAGTACCTATACCCAGATGAAGCCATTTTGCACATCGAAGATGAAACTTGGACGATGTACTTTGACGGAGCGTCAAATCAATACGGGTATGGGATAGGGGTGTTGCTGATAGCGCCTGACAATTCTCAGATCCTTTAGCATTCAAGCTCCGCTCAAAGTCTCGAACAATGAGGCGTAATATGAGGCATGTATTGCCGTCTAGAAGCTGCCCTAGACCTAGTGTCAAGACGGTTGGAGGCCATTGGGGATTCGAACCTTGTTGTGTCTCAAGCAAAAGGAGACTGGAAAGTCAAGGAGGAAAAGATGATAATTTACCACCAGACCTTGGATTTGTTAATTCCTCGGTTTGAGAAGCTAAATTTCACTCACCTAGTAAGAGAGAACAACAGGTTCGCAGATTTGCTAGCAACTCTATCTTCCATGATAGACATCCCATCTGAGTCCTGATGCGCCCATATTATTGACTGTAATTTGCACCTGCCTACAAGTCAATCTCTGCCATAGATGAAGTGTAGGACAACAACCCCTGGTATTATGACATATGGAACTTCTTGAAGAAGGAGGCGTATCCACCAGGGGCAAATGCCAAAGACAAAAGGGCAATCAGAAGAATAGCTATTCAGTTTATCATCTGCGAGGGTAAACTGTACAAGAGAGGTCATCTGGGAATGCACAAGCTGTGTGTAGAAGCTGAGGAGTCGAAACGCCTGATGGAGGCCATCCATGGAGGAGAATGTGGGGCACACATGAATGGGGTGATGCTGGCACAGAAGATCCTCAGACAGGGTTACTACTGGTCTACCATGGACGAAGATTGTATCGGCTTTGTTCAGCGATGCCACAAATGCCAGATTCACGCAAATCGCATGAACATCCCACCGTCAAAGCTATACAACATGACTTCGCCGTGGCCGTTTTCAGTTTGGGGAATTGATGTGATTGGGGCTGTTACCCCAAAGGGGACGAATGGGCATGAGTTTATCTTGGTAGCAATAGATTACTTTACGAAGTGGGTCGAGGCCCAATCTTATGCGATGTTGGTCGCAAAGTTCATCAGAAAGAACATCATCTGCTGTTATGGAGTCCCGAACGAAATCATTTCAGACAATGGTTCCCACTTCAAGAAGGAGGTGATTGATTTGTTGGAGAAATACAATGTGGCTTTTCATAAGTCGTCCACATATCAGCCGCAGACCAACGGAGTAGTTAAGGCCGCCAACAAGAACATCAAACACATATTGCAGAAGATGGTGGAAACCTACCGGGACTGGCCAGATAAGTTGCCATTTTCTCTGTGGGGCTACCGAACTTCAATTAGAACTTCTACCGGGGCGACTCCGTATTCCTTGGTTTATGGGATGGAGGCCATTCTACCTATAGAGATTGAGGTTCCGTCTTTACGAGTATTGGCTGAGTGTCAAATAACCGAGGCAGATTGGCAGCAGAGCAGATTCGAGGAACTCATGCTCTTTAATGAGAGAAGACTGAAAGCACTGTACCACGTCCAAGGATATCAACGCAGAATTGCCCGGGCTTTCAACAAGAAAGTTAAGTCCAGGAATTTGAAAAAAGGAGATTTGGTGCTCAAGGACAACCGAGCTCCCATCCACGATCCGAGAGGCAAGTTCAGACCCAATTGGACTGGTCCCTACATCATTAAGCCTATTTGGTCAGGTGGAGCTATGGTTCTGATAGACCTAGATAGCCTAGAGTTCTCCCAACCGATCAAAATGGACAAGTTGAAGAAATATTACCCCTGAGAGGCTCGCTGGGCCGAAAACCCAAAAGGGTGACCTAGGCAAAATTCAAAGCACAAAAAAATAGAAAATATAAAAACTGAGCTCGCAAGGTTGAAAACCCGCAAAGGGCGGCCTTGGCAAAAGTTAGAGCGCAAAAGGAGAGTGAAAATACTCGAGTGAACCCAAGCCTGAACTATGTAAGGCTTGATTCCCATCTTTGGGATACATAGGCAGCTTCATCCTGAAGTTCAGCCATAAACTTTTCCCCGATCAACTTTGTCCATTTGATCATCTTGGTCATCTTTGTCCATCAGCGTCTATCGCAATCTCCGGTACAGTGCTATTCAGACTAGGGGCAACTTTCCGTTCTCAGAAAGGTCGCTGCATCGTTCAAACAAAGGGGCAACTTTCCAGTTGCTAGGATCCAGGGTTGTGCATCTCAGTGACAAATTTCGGGCATGTCCAGTTCTGATCCATACCGAAAATAGTTTTGAAAAGTTTTAATAAAGGTGACTTTGTTCAAATAAATCTTTTTACAACTAAGTCCATTTCTGGACCAAAGCGGAAAATTTTCAGTACCACAACCTTCAATTTCATTGATTTCAATACAGAGTTCTCTTGCTCTTGCATACAATTGAAGTTGCTTTTTATTACATTCATAAAGAAAACTTGAAAGTACTAATAAAGCAATAAATCTGGGGCATAGTCAAGTCAGGTGCTCTCGCGCCTCCCCGTAGCCGGGTCAAGCCTCTCGGTGCCAAAGTGGGTCCTTCCTGTGCCTCTTCATTAAGCCAATCCAAGCACTCATCAGACAAGGTGCAACTGAAGGTGGGAGCGGGGGCCAGGTGTTCTCTTGTCCTCCATGTCAGGGCATATCGCCACCAGGCGCCTCGAATCGAATGTAGCCGGTACTCTATCCTTCCAATGCAAGTCTGATCATGACCGAACTGGCGCAGGATACGAAATGGAAAGTAGAAGACACAGTGAGTCAAGCCAATCAATCGAATCCCGGGCTGATGGGTCATGCTATAGCTCATTACCGGGAGATTGAGCCAAGGGCACCGCTAAGCAATACGGTCTGCGGACAAGCTACACATCCAGTCAAACCACCAACCCTCATCAAGGGCATCAACTAGGCGTTGCCGAAAGAGGTAACTGCGAGCTGAGTAAGCTGGGCAAGAGTTCACAACTTGCAGTTTATCCATCAACCATACCTAGGGAGGGATGAAAAATGAGAGAATAAAGAATAGAGAGATGTACGATGAGAGAAAAAGTAAGAAAAGGGTTTTGTGAGAAAAACCGAGCCTGAGGGCCGAGTGATGTGAGCAAATATATATGTGAGATCGGGTGGGAAACATTACCTGCAATAATAGTGGACTCCCTACTAATCTGATTGTCTCTCGACGATAAAAGGCGTCTAAACCCAGCAACGTTTTGGCCAGAATCATGGCAATACAGCTTTTGCCCTCCTTCAAGCCTTGGGCAACCTCAATCAACCGGACACTAGACCCTCCGGAACCTGAGACAAGCAGAAAATGAGATAGCATGCACAAACAGAGGGCGTGTCGCCGGAAGCCTTGCCGGCGATGGTCATCGCGATCACCGGTCTCAAAGAAACGGCAAACCAAGCTCGGAACATCCTGCATCCCATCACAAATTAAAGAACGAGCATCGAGTATTGAGAGCCCACACATTTGCCCTAAGGCTTGGGCATGGCCAAAATGAAGTTGAGGCAGAATCTCTTCATTGCGCTCAAATTCCATCAGAGCTTGGAAATCTTCGAAGGTAGGACACACCTCTTGCCCGCTAAAGCTAAAGACATGTGTCACTGGATTCCAAAACCTTGCCACGGCACAAAGAAATGGAAAATGCAGCGGGGTACGACGCAAAGTGAATAGTGCGTTTATGCCGAAGGCCCAGAAATTCAGCTTTTCCAAGCCATCCAAGTTGTTAATCCAAGTTGCGAGATTTTGGGCAAGAAATTCCTCCATTTGGAGTAAACCAGTGTGGAAATGAGGAAAACTACGAAGCTGAGATCCTTTTGTGGAAGATAAGGTTGAATGGAGGATGTGTCAAGATTCCGCCGTTCCTTCCACTTGGCCGGCCAAATAGATTGCCGACCGGCCATCAGTTTTGGCCGGTGGATCAATTTTTCGGCCGATGGACTTTCTGCTGGGCCGGTGGTTCTCCCCTTTCTCCCCTGAGCTTTCCATGCTAAGGATTGGGGAATCCCACCACCCTCCAATACCCTCCAGTGATCGATTCTCACGAGGGCGCGCCCATTCGCTTATCGAGTTGTTGTATATTTTCTTATCGAGTTGTATTTCACTCTCTTTAAGTCTTTGTGCTGTTATCGAGTTGTACTCGCACCTGGTTGGTCATAACGAGTCCCTTTGCTTTGCTTATCGAGTTGTAATTGGTTCACTACCTGATTATGACGATGTGATGCTTCGTTTTCAAAACACAGTGTCAATTTCAGTCACATTGTTATGTGATGCCTTGCGATGCGATGCGTAAAACGTGCAAATGCAACACCTTTTGAACAAATAGCTATTTCATTTCCGTTATGTATTTTTTGTAAAAATATGCAATTTCAAAAAGTAGAACCTGCCTGAGGCAATGCAATGTGCTTAAACTCCTAATAAAAAGGGAAGTAAAGCAGGAGAATAGCAGGGTATCAGAGTACCGGGATTGACACCGATAACCTCCCCTTTCGGTCATTGTACCTTTCGCGCCCTTTATTTCGGTCAATTGTGTGGTTAAGCACCTTCATCACTCAAGGCAATACAAGAAAATGCATTTTTGAAATGTAAGTTGACCTTCGAGTTGACCTCAGGTCATGACTTTTGTCAGCGATGCTCGGTACATGCGAAGGACGTTCCTTTCCGTATCCTTTTTATATCTTGTGATTCCATGAATCATTTCAATTATACCGTGTTGTAACACATTACATTCCAGCATCATGGGAAATATGTTTTACCATGTCCAATTTCAAGTTTCTTCCATACACATTGCGTGCATGCGTGCATTGCTTTACTTACATATGTTCAAGTTCCCCTTATATACACATTGCGTGCATGCGTGCATTGCTTTACTTACATGTGTTCAAGTTCCTTTTATATACACATTGCGTGCATGCGTGCATTGCTTTACTTACATGTGTTCAAGTTCCCCTTATATACACATTGCGTGCATTGCTTTACTTACATGTGTTCAAGTTCCTTTTATATACACATTGCGTGCATGCATGCATTTCTTTACTTACATGTGTTCAAGTTCCTTTTATATACACATTGCGTGCATGAGTTCATTGCTTTACTTACATGTGTTCAAGTTTCTTTCTATACACATTGCGTGCATGCGTGCATTGCTTTACTTACATGTGTTCAAGTTCCCCTTATATACACATTGCGTGCATACGTGCATTGCTTTACTTACATGTGTTCAAGTTCCTTTTATATACACATTGCGTGCATGCGTGTATTGCTTTACTTACATGTGTTCAAGTTTCTTTCTAAACACATTGCGTGCATGCGTGCATTGCTTTACTTACATGTGTTCAAGTTTCTTTCTAAACACATTACGTGCATGTGTGCATTGCTTTACTTACATGTGTTCAAGTTCCCCTTTTATACACATTGCGTGCATGCGTGCATCGCTTTACTTACATGTGTTCAAATTCCCTTTCCATACACATTGCTCGCGTTGACCGCTTGCTTTACTTACATGTGTTCAAGTTCCCCTTTTATACACATTATGCATGCGCAGTATCGCTTTTACTTACATGTGTTCAAATTCCTTTCCATACACATTGCTCGTGTTGACCGCTTGCTTTACTTGCATATGTTCAATTCCGTGCTCTTTGTATACACATTGCTAGCATGCGTGCATTCCTTTACTCACATGTGTTCAATCCCGCTATTTTTCCATACACATTGCATGCGTTGTCACGCACTTTCGATTGCTTCGTCATGCATGTTACTAACGACATTGTACCTGTTAAGTTTGTTTTCTTTACAGGCACGATATTGTATGTACGGCTCATTTGAGGCCGGTGCAACCGGGCGAACCGGACAGGTATTGTATCCTCCGCGTGAGACGTATCGAGAATTACATAATTCTCTTACATCCTTTCTGCATTGAAGTGTAGTTTGGTGTATGCTAGCTTAAAACTGTCGCATGCGTGCTTCGTTACAGCTTTCTTTGCGTGATGCTCGGCTTCTTGCATTTTCAGTTGCATTTTGCCCCTGCCTTCAGGCGCATACCTTGTTTGTCTTGCGTGTTTGTCCAAGTCTTTGGCCTTGTCAAAAATGGGTCGTCTCTGGGCTTTGACATTCACTCCCGTCATTGTTATGACTTTCGAGTTCTGTCAAAGAGGGGCAACTGTAAACACCCTATTTTTGACCGTCCTCAAGACTTGGACGTCACCATTTGAACACTCGGTGATTATCCATGTTTGTGTTTGTCTCGAGTTCCCGGAGGTCTCGGTTGCGCGCCTTGCCTCAGGACCTCCTGACTCGACTGCTTCGTGTTCGGTTTTGGCACCAAACACCTGTGTTTTTTCCATCAAGGGCAGGAATTGGCTTGTTAGCCATCCCCACACCCCACCGGCCCTCCCCTATCATCACCGTCTGCACATTTGTGCCACCGGCAGTGTTTTCTTAAAACCTTTGGCCGGTCAGCACTATATTTTGCCGACCGGCACTTGTCTTGGCCGGTGACCCCTTTTGGTGGCCGGCGTGCACCCTTTGCACCCCTGAGGCATGGTGCATGCCAGCTGTGCCAGCTGGAATGCACCATCACTCATCCCCGTGCATGGGAGTGACCCCTTTGCACCTTTGAACCCCCAAACCTTCTAGAAGGTTGAACTCTTTGGCAAAGCTTCTTGGAGAAGCTTGGCCAGCTGTCTTAGCTTCTCCAAGAAGCCAAGACCCCTTTGCACCTCTTGACCCTTTCTCGTTTGCTTAGCCACTAAGCTTCTTGGCTTTATTTTGCCTATATAAGCATCATATCTCTCCCTTTGTTAGGGGTTGGCCATTCTTGAACAAAAAAAACAGAGCTTTGTATCTATATATCTGTCATATATCTCCTCTCTCTAGATTTTCCCTCTCTCTCCTCTTGTGTGTGTGTTTTTAGGCCTAAAAGTGTAGTTTTACCTTACTTTTGCACTAACACACACTATCACACCTTAGCTCGAGATTGGGAGGCTTGGAGGGTTGATTCTTGAGCTTTTGGACTGGTTTTGATCAATAGAGAGTGGTTGGATCATCTGTTCTTCAAGGTTTCTTCAAGGGTGAGCACTTTACTTTAGTTTCCCCATTTTTGCAACAAGTTTCTACCTGCCTTGTACACTGATTTGGGTCTTGTGTATAACATGAAAAAGTCTTGCTTTAGAACTTTCATTAAGGTCACTTTGTGGTTTGAGTGCAAACTCACCCTCTTAGGCCTTATTTTGGCCTCTTTGGTGCCTTTTCTTGAGGCTTTGTTTGCCTTGGTGTTTTGGTCTTCTCACTACTAAAAACCGGTGGGTTTTTAGTGGTGAGGAAGGTGGTTTCAAGTCTTGTATAGGGGAGGGACACCCCTCTCTCCTTTGTCCCTCTTTTGCCTTTGTTTTTGGCTCATAAGGGAGCATGCATACTTGGTTTGTTTTGGCTTCATTTCAGAGCTTATTTGGTGTTCATATGATATGTTATATCTCTGTTTTTGGTTGGATTCGTAGCCCTTAGCATGCATCTTATACTTGCTTTGAAATGCTATACTTTGCCTAGAAATGTGCCATGTGTTTAGCCTTGTATATCCTCATGTTTTAGCTTGGCTTATTGAAGCTTTTGGTCATGATTTGTCATGTTTTAGGTCTGTTAGTCACTAATTTTTCCATGTTTGGCATGCTTGGTATGGTAGCTTTGCATTTTGGCTCGTAAGCCTTGGTTGTGTAGATCACTAGCATGCTTAACTTAGCTTCTTCTCATGATTTGGCATCATTGTAGGCTATATTTCAGTCCCTAATCCATACTTACATGCTTCCATTGGCCATCACTTTCATGCCTTGGAAAGTTGTTCTTTTCTGCCTTGAAATAGGCCTTGTGCATGCTTGTATGTTTAGGGTACTTTGGGGCTGCCATATCAGAGGGTTTGGGTGTATTTTCGCATGCTAGAATTCTGTTTTGCTTGTATAATACATGCCATGAGTGGTCATGTTAGTGGTGGTAAGATGCTCTCTTTGGTGCCTTAGCTTTAGGCCCATTGGCTTGTATATTGGTTGAACACTTGTCCACCTTTTTGGACACTTTTGGCCACTGTTTTGGGGTGGATTGAGGTCTGCCACTTATGGTTTAAGTCCACTATTACATGCTTATCTTATGTTTGTCGCATGTTTGTTTAATAAGGTCTTGTCACATGCTAATCTTTTGCATGATTATCTATGTCTAGCATTGCATATTCAACATGATAGATTGCATTACATGTGACATGTTTGCACTTTAGTATTAGGTTGCATTGTGGAGCCATGTTTGCACAACATGCATTGCATTACTTGGTTTGGGGTGTCAAGCCAAGTGTGAGGGTTGAGAAGAGATCATACCACAAGTGATGCAACTTGTCTCAACTCTCGGTCACCGAGGCCCTTGACCTTGACATGATAGGGTCTTAGTCTTCATTTACGTGTTGCATGCATATTCATTGAAATGCAATCTTGGTCCCTTAGGCCATCATGCATCAAAATGCATAGTTAGTGGTGCAAGGACCAAGGGCCATGCTTCCCTAAGTCCCATACGTGATAGGAAACATGGCCATACTTGCATGTGCCCAAAATTCCATGCCATACACTGTCTGCCCTTGTTGCTCTCAAAAACCAGATTCTACAGGAATTGTTTGCCGACCGGCAGTAAAGAGTGCCGATCGGCAATGTATTGGTGGCAGACAACCTCATAAGCAGCCGACAGACATTTTACATGGCCGGTGGCCATTTCATCCAGCCGATGGTGTGAAGCAGTGTGCATAGAAGGTATTCTGGGACTTTGGCAGTCTTTGGAAAGGCAGGACAGTGAAAACAGAGGTAGCAGTGGTATGGTGCGGGTTTTCCGGGCAAAACGGATCGATCATGCATCATTTGCGCACCCCGAGGCAGGGTTGAGGCCCCCCTTCTTTTTACATTCGATTTAATTTGATAATTAGAATTTTTGTAATAATTTATTCTGTATTTGGACTGTACTATTTGGGACTGTATATTCTTTTGGTCCCTCCGTGTGAGGGCACATTTGTAATAAGTGTGTGTGAGTGGTGTGTATGTCTTCCAACCTCCACTTCTTTCTCCCTTTTATTTACCTGCTTATGATGGTAGATTAGGGCATATTTAAATTAGCATAACAGTATGATAGCATGCGCGCATCCATACATTCGTTTACATGCACCGCTCAAGATCATACTAACTGCATCGTATTTTCAATTCCAAATTGAATACATGCTACCTGTGTATTTCACATGCCTTGTTTAGGATAGCCGAGCCTGTCCAGATTGCATCTTTGCCTGTGTTGCATTAGCCACTTAACATGAACTAGGATCATGCATTTGATTACTAACTGGTTTCTGTTTTGGCTTGGAGTACTAGGTGAGCTGTTATGCTTTAGCATACTGCATGCATGTGAGTGTTGCCATAATAGCATGATTACCATCAGCTAGCCGCTATGTGATATAACCGCTTGAATGCCCGTGGATGGAGGTCAATTGCTTAAATTGAGATAATGCATTAAAATCGTGAGTTTTAAGCCCACTAGTTAGTGGCAAAACCATCTTTTCTAAAAGCCCATTTGACGGGCGGCAAAACCTACATTTTAGCCTACTTAAGTAGTAGCAAACCATTTTCAAAACAAACATTAAATGTTTTGTTCCAATTTAGGCGATTTGGTCTATACTTGTTTGCTATACGCATAACATAGTAAATCTAGGCTAATAACCGGAATAAGAACACATAACGTTTTCAAAACAAGATATCACGGTTAGTAGAGGCCGGTCTTCGGATCGGGCGAGAGGGGGTGCTCATAGCTGACCTTCCCCAATCGTACCCAAGTTCCCGAGCCGAGGCAACTTTGGTGATGACGGACACGTGGCCTTTGGCACCGAGTCAGGGTTTCCTAAATTTTCCAAAATAAAATATTTAGGTGGCGACTATGTATCTGGCAAAGCAGTCCATGTTTGGCACTTCTTTTCAAAATCTGTTTTAAGTTGGACTCTTTGGTTCAGATTAAGAACCGCAACAAACAAAAGGGAGTTCGAATTGTAGAGCGAAGCCCATGGGCACATCTACACCTGGCAATTAACTCTGCCTGTTGGGCCACTACTTTTGCTTGACGTGCAGCAACTTTTGCTTGGCGGGCAGCATCCAGCTGCATGGCATGCATGGTTTCTTGGAGCTGACGCATCATCTCTTCCATACTTGCCATAAGGTGCTGGTCTAACTGAATGACCGGTATATCTCTCTGCAATAGACTCGGAAACCTCAGCCTGACTACTCACTGGCGGTGTGGATAAGGACCACTGATCCGGTACCCGCTATACTGATGAACTGCGCCTAACTGACCTCCGTCTAGTAACCACGGGTAAAGAAAGGAACACTGGTTGTCTATCTATCAGATCCTTGGATTGATGAAGTATTCGACCTCTAACCCAGAGTGCTTGGGGAACATCTGCCTGGTCGGAAGCAATGGTGCTAAACTACCTTGCAAAAAGATAAATAAAGCATAATAAGGAAACAAACAACCAGAAAAATGGACAGCATAACGACTTAAATAAAGACAACACACAGTTGGCATTTGTAAGCTGAATACATTGTTCTCAATACTGATCACTGTTCCCAAATCACTGCCCCAGATCTGATACCCTCAAGTAAACCTGATTCCTCAAATATTTATGCCCGCAGGCCTGATACCCAGACTTGCAAACTGATACATGCATTCCTGTAGAGGCACACTCTAAAAGCACATAACAAGCAAGTGAGAGCCAAAACATCCCTATGGGGGGGGTAGGGTTTTCCCTGTCCTATCTTGTCAGGAGCTAGGGTTTCACTACGCTCATAACGGTTTCAAACAACCTACAATCGGGTAAACAGCCTGTCCTAGTTTGGAATAATCACTACGGATTTCGATATGCACTAGGTCGAATGGTCAAAAGGGTGCCCCGGTAAAAAAAACCGAGGTTTGTGTTCCCATCGTGGCAGAGCCCATAATCGATCTGCCTTATGGCACGCAGCCTCCGGCAAACTGTTCAGGAATAGCAAACGGAAAACACGGTGTCCTAGGTGCACTAATGCAAAATGCAATGCAAAGAAACACATAAGTGTAAACAAAACAACATATCATGAGTTCGAGTCAAGTTCTCTAAATCCCCAGCAGAGTCGCCAGAAACCGTAGACCGCCCCGAACTCCGCTCCGCACGCAAGGGCGCGAATCGTTGTTCTTAGCTACTATAGTTCGGACACATGTCACAGTTCTAAATCTAGTCTTACAAAGTGCAATGTAAGAATGATAAATCACCAAAGAGTCCAAATCCGGCAAATCATTTTGAAAAATTGATTTTAATTAAAAAGTGCCAAATATGGACTGCTTTTCCAGATTTCAGAGTCACCACCTAAATATTTTGTTTTTGAAAAATTTAGGAAACCCTGACTCGTGCCTAAGGCCACGTGTCTGTCATCACCAAAGTTGCCTCGGCTCGGGAACTTGGGTACGAGAGGGGAAGGTCATGCGATGAGCACCCCCGCTCGCCCGATCAAAGATCGGCCTCTACTAACATGATATGTTGTTTTTGAAAACACATGTGTTCTTATTCCGGTTTATTAATCTAGAATTACTATGTGATGCGCACAACATACAAGTATAGACTAAATCACTCGAATTGGAACAAAACATCTCATGCTTGTTTGTTTTAAAATGGTTTGAAGTTGCTACTCGCAAGTAGGCTAAGTAGTGAATTTGCCACCCTCAGGTAGGCTTAGAAAACATGATGATTTGCCACTTCAAGTGGGCTTAAAACTCGCATTTTGATGAATTGTCCCAATTCAAGTAATAAAGCCTCCACCCACAGGCATTCAAGTAGTTAATCACTTAAGCAGTTAGCGTCATGGCAAGTATGCTATCATGGCAGTCACTTACATCTCATGCAAGGATGATAAAGCATAAACACTCACAGTGTACTCCGAGCCAAAAAGGAAGCTAGTTAGTAATCATGCATGATCCTAGCTATGTCAATCAATGCCTAATGCAACACATGCAAAATGCAACTAAGATAGGCTCGGCTATTCTAAGATGTCATGTGAATACAACACTTGATACATGTATTCAAATAGGAATTGAAATACAACGCAGTTTGTATGATGCGCCGAGCCCGGTGCGTGTAAGATAGAGAATGGATACACGCATGCAAAGCATAAGTATGCTAATTGAAATATGCCCTAAACTAACCATCGAAAGCTGGTAAATAAAAAGGAGAAAGACGTGGGGTTGGAAGACATGCAGCAGACACGCACACTTATTACAACAATGCGCCCTCTCGACGGAGGGTCCGAATGAATTTAATTAACTAGCTATGCTAATTAAACTAATTACTACAAATCAACTAATTAACTAACTTAGCTAATTAATTATTACAAAACTTTAGCTAATTAATCAAATTACAAAACCAACTAAGTAAGAAACTAAATAGGCTGCCACAGCTCTGCCTCGGAATGATGAATGATGCATGGTCGGTTGCGTCCTCCTGGAAATCCCCCACCGTGCCTCGCCATGCCTTTGTTAGTGCTCTGTTGCAGCAAAGGGAGAATTTGCAGGAAGCAGTGGCCAATCGACCACTTAGTCTGCCGATTGGCTATCAAAATTGGTCGATAGCCATAAACTCTGCCCGATGGCCACTCCTCCTGGCAGATCACCTCTCAGCATGTCCACAAGGTGGATCAGAAGTATTTTGAAGGCAGACAAAATTTTCAGAAGTCTAAAACAGTACAAACAGAGGCATCACGAGGCACGGTGGTGGATTTATTTACTTTAGCATATAATTTCCTTTCCCGAAGTCTTTGTAGGACAGTTCTCAAATGATGTTCATGTTCAAGTCTATCTTTAGAATATATCAAAATGTCATCGATAAAAACCACAATGAATTCGTCAAGGTAGGTTTTAAAAATTCAGCTCATTAAGTCCATAAATGTTACCAAAGCATTAGTCACTCCAAATGGCATAACAAGAAACTCAAAATGTTCATACCTCATTCTGAATGCGATTTTCTCAACATCCTCTGCCTTAACTTTCAGCTGATGATACCCGGATCTCAAAGCAATCTTAGAAAACACCTGTGATCCCTGCAACTGGTCAAATAAGTCATCAATACGAGATAAGGGATATTTGTTCTTTATTGTTACCTTGTTCAATTCCCGATAATCAATGCACAAATGCAAAGTTCCATCCTTCTTTTTCACAAACAATACTAGTGCACCCCAAGGCGAAGTGCTAGGTCGAATAAACCCCTTGTCAAGCAGGTCTTGCAACTGTTCTTTCAATTCTTTCATTTCGGCAGTAGCCATTCTATAGGGAGTTTTAGAAATAGGCTAGGTACCTGATACAGTTTCAATAGTGAACTCTATCTCCCTGTCTACCAATTCCCCTGGTAATTCATTTGGAAACACATATGAAAATTCTCTAACAATAGGGATACTGTTCAATTCAACATTCACAGATTGTTCAGACAACACATAGCACAAATAACCCTGACACCCTTTCCTGATCAGTTTGCATGCTTTCATTGCAAATATCAAATAAGGTGGAGGCACTACCCCATTACCCACAAACATAATCACTTTATGTTCTGGTGGTTTAAAGACAACTCGTTTTGTCACACAATCAATGGTGGCACAATATTTGGTCAACCAATCCATGCCCAAAATTACATCAAAATGTCTAAAATTCAAGGGCAACAAATCCACATATAGGATAGCATCCTCAACATGCATATCACAAAACCGATATATAGATTCACACAATACAGATTCCCCAGATAGAGCAAACAAACATAGCAGATATGGCAGCAATTCTAAGGGTTTATTCAGTCTAGATGCAAATGCATATGTCACAAAAAAGTGTGTGGATCCGGAGTCAATTAACACAAAAGCATCCTGATTACATATAGAAATAGTACCTGAGACAACTGTGTTGGCATTCCGCCTATTGCCCAGAACAAGAGCAAAAACTCTCCCTTGTCTCACGGTATCCCCGGTGATGATAGTTCTCATAGTATTCCCCGGCTTCGAGATTGATGCAGTTGAGCTAGCAGCTAGTTTCCCACTGTTCTGGTTGCAATCTCGGGCCATATGCCCTTGTTTCCCACATTTGAAACAGGCTCCAGACACACGGTAACAAACTCCACGGTGTTTTCTGCTACAAATATTGCACTTGGAAGCTGTGTCTCAGGAAGAATTTGAAGTATTTGAGGAGCCTGTATTTTGCTTTTTCGAAAATTTATACTTTGAGAAGAAGCCTTGCCTTTTGTTACTTTTCCAGTCAGTTGTTGACTTAGTCTGTCTAGCTTTGTTAGCCTCTGATATAATGGCCCTGTCTAGCACCCCAATGTAGGTCTCCAGCTTCAAGACATTCACTCTTTCTAAAATGTCACATCGGAGCCCACCTTCAAAATGTCTCGCCTTCTTATAGTCAGTGTCAATCACGTGTGGCGCAAACCTGACCAATTCAGTGAATTTGGCCTTATACTCAGCTACAGTTATACTGTCTTGCTGAAGTTCCATAAACTCTACTACTTTCTTGTCCCCGAACACATTGTGGGAAATACTTGTCGTATAAAATCTCCAGAAATTTCACCTAGTCAACATCCTTATGATTTTCTCACATTAACATCCACCTTCTTCTTGCCTCGTCTTCTTGCATAAAAGTGGCTGGAAGTACTTTCTGTGTCTCTGAACACGAGAACGCTTCAAATAGTTTCTCAATGCCGAGAACCCATGCCTCGGCTTTCAACGGATCTAATCCACCATGGAACTGTGGTGGTTTTATCTTTTTGAATTCTTTGGTGAGAGCTATTATCCGATCATCATTCTGATTATCTGGCACGGGAGGTGCCGGAGGTGGAGTTGGAGGGTGTGGTTGTAGCCACTGTTGTTGCCATTCCTGTTGTTTCCTCAATGTTTCTGCCATTTCTTGAATCAATCTCTTCATTCTATCTATTCTGGCAGTAGAGGACTCTTCTATCTCATCACCTCTTGTTCTCACCATCTGATTAAACTTGCATTATACTTTATACAAAAGATACACAAGTATGCACATACTAGGAAGCACACATATTCAAACAATTGCAATGCAAGCAATTCACAAACTTATCGCACATAATCGTTCATATCAAAACAGTAAGGCATATTCTCGTTGCTTCCAAATTCATACTTATCACATGAATGCATCCTTGATCTTTTCTAGACGCTTATTGAACTTTCAGACAAGTGTGTGAGTTATTAACTCGTGCTCTGATACCACTCTGTCATGACCCGAACCCGCCCCCGTGGGTTAAGGACATAACCGGCCAGTAATCATGAGATTACCTACGACCTCAAACCAAACCAAATGTATTTTAACAGAGTTAATGGGGGCCAAACGGAAGCAATTTAAAACCTTGTCCATAGAGCTGTGCTTACATCTCACATCATAACAAACCACACATATGCATAATAATAACTCACGATGAAATATGTACTACATAAGGTTCTGTACATATAGGGTCATATAAGTCTAAGTCAACCCATCACTCCTATATACAACAGATGCAAAGTCTTCGCCAACATGACAGAATATAAATACATAACAAAAGGGCGAAGATGGGTCTCGTGCGTGAGACACAAGGGCTGACTCTCCCAAAACCTTTGTTGTTCCACATAGACTTCACTGGGGCAGGGTTTGGACTTCCCTTGCCTCACCTACAAACACATGAATGAGCGTGAACGAAAGCCCAGTGAATAATATCAATTAAAGAATCTATACAGACGATATGTAGAACAACATGCTTCAAACGGCCTTAGGCCCAATTCATATTTCTATTTACCATATATACACAATTTAGGTCAAGTGACTGCAGTTCCAAACAAACTGGCCTTTGGCCCATTCAAACTCTCATTTGTGTGTCAAAATGGCTCTTGGCCCATTCAGATGACAAAATGGCCTTCGACTCATTCATTCGTTCATGTCGAAACAGCCTCTGGCCCATTCATTCATGTCAAACGGCCTTCGGCCCATTCATTTATGTCAAAACAGCTTTTAGCCCATTCATTTATGTCAAAAAGGCCTCTGGCCCATTCATTTATGTCAAAACGGCCTCTGGCCCATTCATTCTATTATTCAGATTAGACTGGTTTCTGGCCCACTCATTTGGTATAGCAAACATTATCCACCAATCGAATCAATAAACTTATAAAACTTACATAGAAGTAAGCAATTGGACAACAACATATTTCAGATATCTCTGTTAAGATATTACTCACGGTGATCGGTTGGTTGCTCTGCCCTGGAGCTCAACCTTACACATTCCACGAATACAAAAGGGTCACAAACAATTCGATCCGTTCTAAATTCACATTTTCCTCTTTAGACTTCATTCTTATCTCTTTAACTCAATTACAATGCTCAATGCATGCCTAAGAGTACTTAAAAGTGAAAGAGAACAGAAAACGAAACACAGAATGTCTTTTCAAAATTTCAGAAAATAGGGTCCCCGCTCGAGCATGGACTTCCCCGCTCAAGCGGACCCTTGAGGCTTGTAAAAGTACTGGATATGTCAAATTTACGCTCGATTGCAAACTCTGGCGCTTGAGCGGAAGGCCTCTCTACATGTCTCCCCGCTTGAACGGACACCACATTTGCAGAAAATACTGGGAACACGAATTTCACGCTCAAGCGGCGGTTTCCCCGCTCGAGCGGACATCAAAATTCTAGAAAATCCAGAACATGTTCTTGAGCTTCAATTTGATGTTCAAAGGTTTCAAATGCATGATTTTGGATCGAACTTCACATATACATATCCTAACATGGTATAAACACCAAATTACAACACAATGAAGCTCAATTTCACAATTTAATCACATGCATGTCTCAAATTAACTCAAACTCGTCACCAACTCACTAGATTCAAACATGCCCCCATGATTTGCACTTGCATGTGAATTATACATAATATCCTCAACTTAATTGGTGAAGAGATGATCAAATACATGGATTTCAAACAAGATTCATCATGGATTACACAATTTATGCTCAAACATGGAAATTTATGGCAATTTCTTACATGCATGTGTTCTAAGACTTCAAATTCAACAAAACCAACTCAATTTCATCATAATCAATCTAACTCATATTCTTGACCATTAATCAAACTTGAATTCACAATTTACAACATTAAACTCATGAATTCACTTACCTAGGAGCTTCAAACCCCCAAACTCTAGCCAATTCTTGAGTTAAATCTTCAAATTCCCAAACCTTGAGCCAAGATTACACAATTCTCTCCCTTTCTCTCTCTATAGTCGGCCCTCTCTCTCTCAAGGCACAAAATCTGATTTTTGAGCTCAAGTGTATCAATTAAGTGTATAGTGCCTCTTTACATAAGTTCCCACTAAGTCAATTAATTTAATATAGAATAATTGAGCACTAATTCATCAAATTCAATCTGAGTAATTTGATCTGAATCAATTTTCAATTAAATTTCACCGTAGGCTCTAAAAATTACGCTAATCACAATGGCGCAATCAATTTCAGTTTTCATGGCCGATAAGGCCTTCAAATTAATTTCCAAAGCAGATAATCAAGCAGATATTCCTACGGTGAACAGATAGAAATTCAAAACCACATATTTTCACATAATGGCACACAAAATCATATTAAACACATAATCACATTCATGTTAAGGACCAATTAACATATTACGGAACAGGGATATCACAGTACCACTCCCTCGCAATGATCGACCCATATCGCCGTGTTCAGAATGAGCAGAAATGCAGTATGTGAGCTATGTTCAGAACTAGCAGAAGCGTTGTGTATGTAAATGTGTTCAGAACAGGCAGATGAAATACAGAGCAAAAGCATGAATTGTGCAAGAAATACTAGGTGCATCGCAAAAAATGTAAGAGTGTAATATGTACCTCGGGCGCATAGTGAGACAGGTGAGACTCCGACTCTCGTAGTAGAAGATCTAAGAGGGCGCGCCGTGCAAATTCGGTAAAATGGCGAGTTGTGCTGGGTGGTAAGATATGTACCTCAGGACGGTATGTCGTAGGGTCGAATCTTAGGCGGCAGCGGAATGATGTCGGGCTCCTCCTTCATCCCTAGAGAACCCTCGTCGTGTGGAGCATCGTCGGCCATTTGAAAAGGAGGTGAAAGATGAGCAAAATTGAGCAAAATGGGCGAAAAGTGCCAAAAGTCAACAAGAGTCAACTCTCGGGAGGAGAAAGAAGTTAAAAGTCAAAGCCCGAGAAAAGGGCGCCAAACTCAAGACAAACTTGGGGGAAACATACCTCAAATAGCGAAAATGAGGGAAAAAGCTTCGAAAGGAAGATTTGTTCGGTTCAAAGTGAAGGAAACCGAAGAGTTTTAGTGAATCAACTTCACGTGGGCCGTCGGAAAATGCGTGTAAAGCTCGAATCTAAGAGGAAAGAGGTCTAGGGAGGTAGAGGAGTGATTTTCGGCCTTCTATGAGTGAACATTTGTGCTTTGGAGTTGTAGTTTTAAAGACCCGAACCTCAAAAGACTAAACTGCCCCAGATTTTGCTAAACTGGTCGACCGACCACCTAGGTGGTCGACAGGTGGGTTAGGTGGTCGGCAACTCTCTAGGGTGGTCGGCAGAGTCCCACTATCCACCCTATGTGTTTTTTATGCTAGTTTGACTTCTTTGATTTTTGAGAAAGTCTCAAAACAATTCACTTTTCAGCTAAAAGAGTCCCTGCGGGAGTTTTGAATCACGTCTCCTATACGTGACTCATTGTCAAGTCTTCATGAGTGAAGTGTATCCTTTTTGAATACATTGTAACCCCTCCGAGAGGTAAATCGAAGGTTATGTTTGAATAGGCTTTGTGAAGGCACGTGTTCTTCATTCGATGTTTTGCATTGAAATGTACACTTCTTTCTTTTTTTGTATCACACTCTTGCTTTGCATGAATATGCATTTGTCCCTCTTGCATAGCATGTGCATCTTGACCGTTGCATAGAGCATGCATTTCGTATCATCACCTAGGATAGGCATTGTCACGCTTGCATAGTGTATGCATGCAGTTTGGAAACGTACATCACCATTATTGCATAGGATATGCATGTCATGTTGTATTGTATTGTATTGCGCATGCTCGTACATTCGTATGGAAGTTGCCCACACTTGTTGCATTGCATTAAACATGCATTCGTTGCATAGAATATGTGTCTCAATTTTGCATTGTTATGCACGTCTCCGTGTGCATTGTTATGCACCTTTTCACTTGCATTGTTGTGCACTTTTCACTTTCATTGCTATGCACTGCTTCACTCACATTTGTTATGCATCTTTTCATTTGCATTGTGTATGCACGTGTTTATTTTGTATTGAAATTGTTTATTGATGTAACGTGGAACATGAGTCTCTACTATATTGTACTTGTCAAAATTTCTCTTTGTACAGGCACGATATTACATGTACGGTTCATTCGAGGCTAATGAAACCAGACGATATTGTATGTACGGTTCATTCAGACAAGTTCCATTTAAGATTGATTATGTTTTGTGTATCTATCACACATTCACTTTGTGTATCTACCACACTTTGCTCACTTAGTGTATCTATCACACGTTCGCTTTGTGTATCTATCACATATGCTCACTTTGTGTATCTATCACACGTTCGCTTTGTGTATCTACCACACTTCATTCACTCTTTGTATCTATCACACGTTCGCTTTGTATATCTATCACACATGCTCACTTAGTGTATCTATCACACATGCTCACTTAATGTATCTATCACACTTTGTTCACTTAGTGTATCTATCGCACATGTTCATTTTGTGTATCTATCACACATGTTCGCTTTGTGTATCTATCACACGCTCACTTAGTGTATCTATCGTACTTTGTTCGCCTTGTGTATCTATCACACGTTCGCTAAAAATGTATAATTTTCTTACATCCATTCTGCATGAGATGTGGTTTGGTTTGTGTTTACTTGCTTATGTACGAATTTTCTATAGCGTTTCTTTGCGCAACATTTACATCTAGATGTTTCATTACAGCCCTCTTTGCATAATCATAAGTTATGTTCTTGCATTGTGCATCTCATTTGCATTTTGGCCATTTCTATGGGCACATCTATTCCGTTATCTTGCATGTTTGTCTGAGTCTTCGGCCTTGTCAAAAATGGGTCGTCTCTGGGCTTTGACATTCACTCCTGTCATTTCATGACTTCTGAGTTCTGTCAAAGAGGGGCAACTGTAGACACCCCATTTTTGACCGTCCTAAAGACTTGGACGTCATCGATTGAGCACTCAATGATTGCGCATGTTTGCGCTCGTTTGGAGTCCCTAGGCTTTTTGGCTGCTCGCCTTGCCCCTAAGTCTCTGAAATCTCTTGGTTTTGTGCTTGTTTTAAGCCAAACCTTGTTGCCCCCTTTTTCCTAGAGGGAGAAGCAGGGGTGTAGGCCACTTTTCTCTCCTGCCGACCACTTTTCTTCCATGCTAGCCACTTGAGGTGGTCGGTCGGCTAGGGTGGGTGGTCGATCGACCACCTTAAGTGGTCAGCAGCCGGCCACCACCTTCTCCTCTCTTGGCCGACCCTTTTTTTTCCCTGTCGACAATTTTCTCCTCTGTCGACCACTTGAGGTGGTCTGTCAACCAGGGGAGGTGGTCAGCGGCCATTTTTCTGTTTTTGCAGATATTTTTGGTGCCAGCTGTGCTAGCTGTTGGGCACAGAATGCATCCTCCCTACACATGTAGGGAGGGATTCAAGCAAGCTCTTGCTTGCATTTCTATAAAAGGGGAGGTGCCTCCCCCTTCTAAGGGTGGAGATTTACTTAGAACAAAAAATCTACTCTCTCTCTCTCTCTTGAATTCTCTCTCTCTCTCTCTTTATATTTTTGTGCTTGAAAGTTCTTGAAAGTGGGAATTCTTGGTGCATTTGCAAAGGGACTCTTGATCAAACACCACCATCATTGAGCGGAGGTGTTTAAGGGTCTTGCGGGAGCTTCAAAAGCTAGTTTTTGCCTCATAAGTTGCTATTTTTGAAGTTGTGATTCAAGGGTGAGTAATTCCCCCTTTTAGGCTTGTTTTTGTACATTAGTTTGGCTCTCTTTGCATGATGTTGTAGGCCTAGCTTTCAACTACAAAAACCTTGGTTTTTAAGTGTTAAATGTGGTTGTTTAAAGCCTTGTTTGAGTTAGGGGTGGTCTACCCCCTTTTGTGGCTTGTTTGGCTTTGCTTTGAGCTATCTTTTAAAGCCTTTGAGATCACGTTGTCTTGGCCTTTTAACCACTGAATTCCAGAGGAATTTTAGTGGTGAAAAGTGGGTTTGGAGACCCAAAATGGATGGGGGTGGTCCCCCTCTTTTGTGCTTTGTTTGCATGTGTTGTTGGCTTAACACTTTGGCACTTTTTTTTACCTTCTTGGGGCCCTATCTTAGCATGTTTTAGGCCTCATTTTAACATGATTTAACTTTGTTTTTGGCTAGTTTGGTTACCTCTTGCATGCTTCTTGCACTTGTAGTGCAATCTTGTTCACTAGCCTAGCATGCTTGCTACTTTGGCCTATTGTTCTAGCTTGTTTTGGCTTTATTTCAGCATGCTTTTGACCTTGATTTAGCATGCTTAAACTCTGTTCCAAGTGGTCTTGGTCATGTATGGCTATAGTGTAATAGGCTTTGCGAGTCTTGTGTTTTGACACCCATAGCATGCCTTATTTGTGATATTTGTGTGATATGGCATCGTTTCTCATGTGATTTCAGAGCATAAACTTCTGTCATACTGCAGCACGTCCGCGGAGGGACCTCGCTACAGCTCGGACTCAATTTGTGTCACGGTTCTAAATCTGAACCAAAGAGTCCAAATCCGGCAAATCGTTTTGAGAAAAAACAGATTTTGAAAAGTAGTGCCAAACATGGACTGCTTTGCCAGATTACAGAGTCGCCACCTAAATATTTTAAAATGGGAAATTTAGGAAACCCTGACTCGGTGCCGAAGGCCACATGTCCGTCATCACCAAAGTTGTCTTGGCTCGGGAGCTTGGGTACGATCGGGGAAGGTCAGCTATGAGCACCCCCTTTCGCCCGATCCGAAGACCGGCCTCTACTAACCGTGATATCCGTTTTTGAAAACATTACGTGCTCTTATTCCAATTATTAGCCTAGAATTACTATGTTATGCGCGCAGCAAACAAGTATAGACTAGATTGCCTAATTTGGAAATAAACATTGCATATCCGTTCGTTTTGAAAATGCTTTGGAGTTCGCTACTCGCAAGTAGGCTAAAACACGAATTTCAACGAGTTTTTCCAACTCAAGCAATCCAACCTCCACCCACAGGCATTCAAACAGTTTATCTCACATAAGCATTTAGCCGCATGGTAAGCATACTGTCATGGCAACATTCACACACATGTGGTATGCTAAAGCGTAAAATACTTACATCGTACTCCGTGCCAAAACAATAAACTAGTTAGCAAAATATGCATGATCGAGCTCATGTTAAGATGACTAATGCGACGCATACAGAGTGCAATTAGACAGGCTCGGCTATCCTAAACATGGCATGTGAAATGCAATCATTTAGTGCACGTATTCAAGTTAGATTTGAAATACAATGCAGTTTGTAGGATGTACTGAGCCCGGTGCATGTTTAGACAAATGCATGGAGGCACGCATGCTATCATAAGGTATGCTAAATTAAATATGCCCTAATCTACCATCATAAGCAGGTAAATAAAAGGGAAGAAAGAAGTGGGGGTTGGAAGACATGCACACCACTCACACACACTTATTACAGATTCGCCCTCGCTCGGAGGGACCAAAATAATAATACAGTCCAAGAAAAATAAACGAATAAATTATTACAAGACCTCTAATCTAATTAAATTAAATGCAAAGAAGAGATGGCCACAGCCTCCACCTCGGGGTGCGCGAATGATGTATGCTTCAGTCCGACTTGCCCAAAAATCCGCACCATGCCATCAAGGTTCTCGCTTTCACCGTCTCCTGCTTCTTTGGAAAATTGCAAAAGTCCTGGAACAGGCTCCCTGAATCCTAAGGATCATCACCGGCTGGATAGAATGTCCACCGGCCGTGTATAAAGTCCACCAGCTGGAAATGAAGCTATCGGCAATAAATACATTGCCGGTTGGCACTCTATATTGCCGGTCGGCACCAAATTCCTGCAGAAGACAGTTTTGACAGCAACAGCAGACCAGCAGTGCAAGGCATAGAATTTCTAGGCAAATGTATGCATAGACACACTCTCTATCATGTAATGGACTCAAGGGAGCGTGGCCCTCGACCCCCGGGCCATCAATCACGCATTTCAATGCATGATGGCCCGAAAGTCAAGTTCGCAACTTTGATATCAAATGGAATGCAAGCACAAAACAAATCAAAGGGCCCCAACCCCTATCATGATTGGTCAAGAGGCAAGGGATGCATGCTCAATGAAATGCAACCTAGGCATGGCGGCTAAGTATGCAACATGAACATGCAAATGAGCAATGTATGCTAGGCTCGCAACCTAAACATGTAAACAAACATGGCATGCAACAACATGCAACGATGGACTTAAACTAACATGGATAACTCGCAAGCATGCCAAAATCAGCGGCCATGAGATGAAAATGAGATGCCTCAAAATGCGTGCACACGGGCACGCAAATCGAGAAAATGGCATACGCAATGCAATATGGACTTACACTAACATGAGAGAGCCTCAGCCACACCCACATAAGAGGCCGTTAGATGAAAATGAGATGCCTCGAAATGCGTGCACACTGGCACGCAAATCGAGGACCGCGCCTACGGCACGAAATGGCACTCTAACGAGACATGGCATAACATAGAATATGGCATACAAAACATGCAAATTTCAGCAGCAAAATGAGGGGCAAAACAGCCCCGAAACATGGCGAAATGGAACCAAATGCATGGAATCGCTCCCGAAATGCAAAACTAGGTACATGAAATGGCTTATGGCTATATCAAATATGCAAGATATGAACATGAAGTATGAAGACAGAAGCTAGACAGCCCCAAAATAAGCATGTTCATAGTACAAAGCATGGCAAGACAGTAAGCACAAGTGGGACTAACATGGCATGCAAAAATGGCTCCTCAAGGGAGGCAATGAGGCAAGTGGTAGATGCAATGCTCAAACAGAAAAATGTCCTTCTAAAACACTGAAGAGGGACCAAAAATATGAACATTTATAGTATATGACAAGTCCCAAAACAGTATACACACATGCTCAAAATGCAATGCAAGATTAAGGCCCACAAAGGGGTATAACATGAAGTACCAAAAGGATGCACCAAACAGCCAAATACCCTTCATGAGACATGTAGAGGGGGTCATAATAAGACCCTTTTAAGGCCTGTCAAAGACCCAAAAATAGAAGCATGGTAGGCTAAAAATACATGCAAAAAAAGGGGACCAAAGAGGGGTAATGAAGAAAGTCATACATGGGGGTCCCAAACAAGGTTGAGCCCTTCTTCAATGTTGAAGAAGGGCTCAAAAAAAGCCTCTTTACAGTTTACATTATGCTCAAAAACAGATCACACATAGGCTTTAAATAGCATGCAAAATAATGGCATACAAAGAGGTATTGAAGCAAGTGCACTATGGAGGGCTCAAACAGGGTTGAGCCCTTAAACAAACATGAAGAATGGCTCAAAAGAGTGCCCCTTTCAGTTAGGGTCGGAGCCCAAAACAGTAAGAAAATAGGGTAGAAAAATGTGACAAGAATGTGCTACAAAAGAGGGAAAATGATCTCACCCTTGAAGACTACCCTTTTGGTTGCTTCTTGGCTTGAGTTGCAGCACCTTTGGCCTCTGAAAAACTTCTCCAAGCTGCTATGATGGAGTGGTGGTGGTGGTGCTATGGATTGGTGAAGAAATGGCCCAAGAACAAGGGTGTTTGGAGGTTGAATGAGAGAGATATAGTGAGAGATGGAGGGATATATGTATCTATATTAGATATGTATCTATATCTCTGGTTTTTTTCTTAAGAATCTCCAACCCTTTGCAATGGGAGAGAAGGGCTCTTTATATAGGCAATGGACTAAGCTCCAAGCTTCTCCAAGAAGCTAAAGCAAAGGGGCAAAGGGTGCAAAGCTTATTTGAGAAGCTTGGACAGCTGGTAGGCTTCTTGAGGAAGCCAAGACAAGGGGTCAAGGCTTCCTCAAGAAGCCTTGAGCAAAGGGTGCACCAAAAAGGGCCAAAAGGTGGTTAAAGGGATAAGTGATAGCTACGGGTCTCAAATGGCCAAGAACCCTTCAACAAAGTTGAAGAGGGACTCAAAATAAGACACTTTGTAGTTTATGACCAAGTCCAACACAGCCCACAAGTACACCTAAAATATCGTGCAAAACAGGCCTAAAAAGAGGTAAAGAGACAAGTGACAGATGGAGATGTCAAACAGTAAAAGGTCCTTAATCAAACATGAAAAGGACCTCAAAATATGACTATCTCAAGTTCGGGTCGGGGCCCAAAAATGCAAGATGAGGGTTCGGGAGCCGAAACACGCAGTTCGGGGCCCCGAAAGTGGGCTATTAGGCACCGGAAGTGGTGTCCGACCATGAAGTTGGTCTCTCGGACCACAGTGTCCCTCAAAAGGGAGTAAATAGGATGCATGCCAAAAATCGGGGCAATCGGAGATGGTTAGGCAGTCCCGAATCGAGGCACACGGCCTGACGGCTCCGAAAACCGGGAACTGGGCTCCAAAATGGGAAAAATGGCCTACGACCACGAAACGTAGCCTACGGCCACTGAGAGATGATCTACTAGACCTCTCCCTCCCTTTGGGAAGAGAAAACAGAGAAAACGGAGCCTGGTTCGCAAACCGAGACAAAGCACAAAAGAGTCCGAAAGTCCGGAGGCAAGGCTCGTAGCCGGGACTCCACAACCTCAGAACGAGCGCAATATGCAACATCACCAAGCGCTCAATTGATGACGTCTGAGTCTTAAGGTCGGTCAAAAATGGGGTGTCTACACATACTCTCATGTTTATCGCTCTTTAATTGTGTTTGAGAGTTGAGCCTTATGCCTCGTTTATGAGCCAATGCATGAATGTCATTTTCTTGCCTTTCATGCTATCTTCTCAGTTCATTTTGGCCACTGTTTTGGCCTGTTATAGCTCTATTTTGGGCTGGTTTGGTTGTTTGTGCATTGTATTGCATGCCTATAGTGTTGTGTCCTTCGCTAGTCTTGGTGTTCTTGGCTCTTAGCATGCATCGCATGAGTTGTTAGCATGTTTTAGCACCATTTGTCATGCCATTTCAATGCTGAAATGCATACCATTCCATTCCTTCTTTCATTTGTCGTATCACTTTCGAAAGTGGACTTAGAGGACTCCTCACTTTTGGACTTAACCGGTTAAAGGACTTATCGGTAATTTAAAATGTGAAAACAAAACGGATCAAGTAAAACATGCCAAGATAACATGTGTGTGTTGCATTGCATGTGTTTCGATCGGACGTTAATCCAAACACAAGAAATGTGGGATGTTTCATACTCATAGTGATGAAACGTGTCACATTTCTTAGTCGTCGACGCCCTTGATTGTGTATGATAGGGTGGAGGCCTTTCGAGTCTTATGTGTGCATTCACTAAGCTTGCACAAGCTTGATTCTTTGGCCACCATGCATTGAGAATGTTTGGTTAGTGGCTCAAGAGTCAAGTGCCATACTCCTTTAAGCTTGAGATATGATAAGGAGTGTAGAAGTGCATACATTTCCTTGCAAATACACTATCTTCCTCTATTTGTGATCTATTGTAGCAAAAAAGAGGAATTTCAGGGAAGTACTGGCTGATGGCCCTTTAGAGTGTTCTTGGGATCAGAAAGAAGCAATCTGGGAGTTGGCATAATTTTCAAAAACCCAAAAGAGTGCAAACAGAGGTGTCTTGAGGCAAGGCAGTGGATTTTCAGGAGGACGCAACCGAGCATGCATATCTCCCTCGCCCGCGAGGCCATTTATCGCTTTATTAGCTAGTTATAGTTAATTACCTGTACTATAATTAATTTAACTTAGTGCTTTGTAATATTTTAGTTAGTTTAGATTAGCTAGTTATTCAAATTGTGTTGTAATAATTAATTAGCTAGAATAGTTAGTTAATTAGTTAGTTAGCTTAACTAGCATAGCTAGTTAGCTTATTCATTCGGACCCTCCTCCGTGAGGGCAAGTGTTGTAATAAGTGTGCATGTGTGTGTGAATGTCTTCCAACCCCATGTCCTTCTCCCTTTTATTTACCCGCTTTCAGTGGTTAGATTATGGCATATTTTGATTAGCATACCTTATGCTTGCATGTTTGCATCATTTATTTGTCTTGCATGCACCGGGCTCGTCGCATCATTCAAACTGCATTGTATTTCAATACCTATTTGAATACATGTTTCAAGTGTTGCATTCATATGCCATCTTAGATAGCCGAGCCTATTTAGTTGCATTTTGCATGTGTTGCATTAGGCATCCTAACATAGCTAGGATCATGCATTGATTTCTAACTAACTTTTGTTTTAGCTTGGAGTATACTGTAAGTGTTTACGCTTTAGCATCCTTGCATGAGTGTGAGTGTTGCTATGCTAGCATGCTTGCTATGAGGCTATTTGCTTAGATGATAAATTGCATGAATGCCTGTGGATGAAGGCTTCATTGCTTGAATTGGAACAATTCGTCGAATGTGAGTTTTAAGCTCACTTGGTTGTGGCAAATCATGTTTTAAGCCCACTTGAGGGTGGCAAATCCGCACTTTAGCCTACTTGAGGGTAGCAACTTCAAACCATTTTCGAAAAAAAAAAAAACATGAGATGTTTTGTTCCAACTTGAGTGTTGTGCGCATCACATAGTAAAATAGCTAAATAAACCGGAATAAGAACACATGTTTATAAAAACAACATATCATGTTAGTAGAGGCCAATCTTTGATCGGGCGAGCGGGGCTGCTCATTTCAGGACCTTCCCTCTCGTACCCAAGTTCCCGAGCCGAGGCAACTTTGGTGATGACGGACACGTGGCCTTAGGCACGAGTCAGGGTTTCTTAAATTTCCCAAAAATAAAATATTCAGGTGGCGACCCTGAAATCTGGCAAAGCAGTCCATGTTTGGCGCTTTTTGATTCAAAATTGATTTTTCAAAACCAGTTGCCAAATTTGGACTCTTTAGTGATTTATCAGTCTGACATTGCACTTTGTGAGACTAGATTTAGAACCATGACAGAAATCCAAACTATAGAAGCTAGAACCCAATTTGCGCCCTCTCCGAAAGAGGGGCGCGCGGAGCGAGTTCGGGCGGTCCACAACCACCCTCAAGTGGGCTTAGAAAACATGATGATTTGCCACTCCGTAAAGTGAGATTAAAACTCACATTTGATGAATTGTCCCAATTCAAGCAATAAAGCCTCCATCCACAGGCATTCATGCAGTTTAAGCATTTCAGCAAATAGCCTCCTGGCAAGCATGCTAGCATGGCAACACTTACACTCATGCAATATGCTAAAGCGTAAACACTTACAGTGTACTCCGAGCCAAAACAAAAGCTAGTTAGAAATCATGCATGACCCTAGCTATGTTAAGATGCCTAATACAACACATGCAAAAATACAACTAAGTGGGCTCGGCTATCTAATCATGACATATGAATGCAACACTTGATACATGTATTCAAATAGGTATTGAAATACAATGCAGTTTGAATGATGCGCCGAGCCCAATGCATGCAAAACAAGTGAATGATGCAAACATGCATAACATAAGGTTTGCTAATTGAAATATGCCCTAATCTAACCACCGAAAGCGAGTAAATAAAGGAAGAAAGACGTGGGGTTGGAAGACATTCACACAGACACGCACACTTATCACAACATTTGGCCTCTCGACGGAGGGCCGAATAAATAAGCTAACTAGCTACGCTAAGCTAAGCTACTTATTACAAACCAGCTAATTAACTATTCTAACTAATTAAATACAACAAACTGAATTGAATAACTAGCTAATCTAAGTTAATCAGAATATTACAAAGCACTAAGTTAAATTAATTACAGCACATGTAATTAACTACAACTAGCTAATAAAGCGATAAATGGCCTCGCAGGCGAGGGAGATATGCATGCTCGGTTGTGTCCTCTCGGAAATCCACCGCCTTACCTCAAGACGCCTCTGTTTGCACTCTTTTAGTCCTTTGAAAATTGTGCCAAGTTCCAGATTGCTTCTTTCTGATCTCAAGAACACTCTAAAGGGCCATTGGCCAGTACTTCCCTAAAATTCCTCCTTTTTGCTGCAACAAAGCACAAATAGAAGCAAGACAGTGTATTTGCAAGGAAATGTATGCACTTCCACACTCCTTATCATATCTCAAGCTCAAAGGAGTATGGCACTGGACTCTCAAGCCACCAACCAAACATTCTCAATGCATGGTGGCCAAAGAATCAAGCTTGTGCAAGCTTAGTGAATGCATACATAAGACTCGAAAGGCCTCCACCCTATCATACACAATCAAGGGCGTCGGCGACCAAGAAATGTGACATGTTTCATCACTATGAGTATGAAATGCCCCACATTTCTTGTGTTTGGATTAACGTCCGATCCAAATACATGCAATGCAACACACACATGTTATCTTGGCATGTTTTACTTCGATTCATTTTGTTTACTCGTTTTAGATTACTGATTATCCTTTAACCAGTTAAGTCCAAAAGTGAGAAGTCCTCTAATTGGAAAGATGGACCAAGCCACAAGCGTCTTGACCATGAAAGAAGCATCATGCCGTTGATTAGTAGAAACCCTCAAGAGAAGGCTAAAACCATTAGGCATGAACGCCTCAATTTCGTACTCAAACCAACAAAGGGCTTAAGTCCAATTTCAAAGCACATGAAAGAGTGAATTAATGGAGTGTAATGGCATACATTTCAGTACTGAAATGACAATCATTAAATCATGCAAACAATGCATGCAAGACATGCTTGAAGTCAAGGCATTGAAACTAGCAAAGAGTATAGCACTATAGGCATACAATACTAAGCCTAAATGACCAAACCAACCCCGAACAGAGGTTAAATATGCCAAAACAATGGCCTAATCATGTTGAAATGGAAGCTCAAAAAGCAAGAGAAGCATGCACTCATGTTGTCCTATAAGCGAGGCATGATACACAACCCTCGAAAGAAATAAAGGAGTGAAGTATATGAGAGTGTGACTACACTACATGCACTGTAATTACATGCCAAATGGTGCCATACCATGCAAACATCACATACACAACATGTTAAAGGCCCCAAAACTCATGGCTAGTCAAAGCCCTTTACAATACAACCATCCTGAACAATGCTCAAATGACCTTGACCATTCAAAATAGACCTAAGGCAGGTCAAAATAGTAGCAAAAACATGCTAGAATTGTAGCATAGATGGCAAGAAAGATGAGCTCATATATTAGCCTACAAACAAGGCATAAAGGCACAACTCTTAAGCACAATGAAAAAGTGATAAACATGAGAGTATGACAAAAGTTTATACTCTAAAATCACATGAGAAATGCTGCCATATCACACAAATGTCACAAATAAGGCATGCTAGGGGTCTCAAAACACAAGACTGGCAATGCCTATTACACTATAGCCCTACAAGGCAAGCCATACATGACCAAGATCACTTGGAGTAGAATTTAAGCCTGCTAAATCAAGGTCAAAAGCATGCTGAAATTGAGCCAAAACAAGCTAGAACAATAGGCCAAAGTAGCAAGCATGCTAGGTCAGTGAACAAAATTGCACTACAAGTGCCAAAAGCATGCAACCAATGATCAAACCAGCCAAAAACAGAGTTGTATCATGTTAAAATAAGGCCTAAAACATGCTAAGATAGGGCCCCAAGAAGGTAGAAAATCATGCCAAAGTGTTAAGCCAACAACACATGCAAACAAAGCACAAAAGAGGGGGACCATCCCCATCCATTTTGGGTCTCGAAACCCACTTTTCACCATTGAAATTCCTCTAGAATTCAGTGGTTAAAAGGCCAAGAAAAGGTGATCTCAAAGGCCTTAAGAGATAGCTCAAAGGCCTTAAGAGATAGCACAAAGCAAAGCAAAATAAGCCACAAAAGGGGGTAAACCACCCCTAACTCAAACAAGGCTTTAAACAACCATTTTTAACACTTAAAAACAAAGGTTTTTGTAGTTGAAAGCTAGACCTAAAACATCATGCAAAGAGGGCCAAACTAATGTACAAAAACAAGCTTAAAGGGGGGATTACTCACCCTTGAAGCACAACTTCAAAAACAGCAACTTCTGAGGCAAAAACTAGCTTTTGAGACTCCCACAAGACCCTTAAGCACCTCAGCTCAATGATGGTGGTGTTTGATCAAGAGCCCCTTTGCAAATGCACAAAGAATTCCCACTTTCAAGCACTTTCAAGTACTAAATATAAAGAGAGAGAGAGAGAGAGAGAGAGAGAGAGAGAGAGAATTCCAGAGAGAGAGGGAGATTTTTGCTCTGAAAATTTTGAACCCCAAAAATAGGGAAGAGACCTCCCATTTTATAGAAAACAAGCTTGAGGCTTGTTTCAATCCATCCATACACGTGTATGGAGGATACACCCAGTGGCCAACAGCTAGAACAGCTAGCCTACAAAATATCTAAAAAATAGAAAGAAAAAAAAAAAAAAAAAAGAGGTCTCGGCCAACATTAATGGCTGATCGGCCATTAATGGAGTCGATCGGCCATCAGTGGGGCTGGCCAGCCCCCACTAATGGCCAATGAGGATGGGACATGGCCGACAGCCTACAGGCTTGGCTGATGGGGGTTAGGGCTGGCCAACAGGCCACTCTCTTCCCTTAGACACAGAGCGACAAGCTCTAGGTGCATAACAGAGCACAAAACAGACAAGTTGAGAGTTTCAAAATCGAGGCACTCCACCAAGAACTCCAGGTACTCAAAATGAACACGGATATGCACCATCATCGAGTGTTCAAACAATGACGTCCAAGTCTTAAGGACAGTCAAAAATGGGGTGTCTACACCCTGACTCGTGCCTAAGGCCATGTGTCTGTCATCACCAAAGTTGCCTCGGCTCAGGAACTTGGGTACGAGAGGGGAAGGTCCTGAAATGAGCACCCCCGCTTGCTCGATCAATGGATCGGCCTCTACTAAACAAGATATGTTGTTTTTATAAACACATGTGTTCTTATTCCGGTTTATTTAGCTATCTTACTATGTGATGCGCACAACACGCAAGTATAGACTCAATCGCTCAAGTTGGAACAAAACAACTTACGTTTGTCTTTTGAAAATGGTTTGGAAATGCTACTCGCAAGTAGGCTAAAATGTAGATTTGCTACTCTCAAGTGGGCTTTGAAAACATGATTTTGCCACTCTCAAGTGCGCTTAAAGCTCGCATTTATTGAATTGTCCCAATTCAAGCAACAAAGCCTTCATCCACAGGCATTCATGCAGTTTATCATATAAGCACATAGCCTCATGGAAAGCATGCTGAACATGGCAATCACTTACACGCATGCAAGGATGCTAAAGCGTAAACATTTACAGTGTACTCTGAGCCAAAACAAAAAAACTAGTTAGAAAACAATGCATGCTCCTAGCTATGTTCAAGATGCCTAATGCAACACATGCAAAATGCAATTAAATAGGCTCAGCTATTTAAGATGGCATATGAATACGACATTTGAAAACATGCTTTGAGACATGTATTCAAGTAGTTATTGAAATACAATGCAGTTTGGAATGATGCGCCGAGCTTGGTGCATGCAAGACAAATGAATGATGCAAACATGCAAGCATTAGGTATGCTAATTAAAATATGTCCTAATCTAACCACTGAAAGCGGTTAAGTAAAAGGGAGAAAGATGTGGGGTTAGAAGACATTCACACACACACGCACACTCATTACAACATTCACCCTCTCGATGGAGGGTCCGAATAATAAGCTAACTAGCTATGCTAAGCTACTTATTACAAAACAACTAATTAACTAACTTAGCTAATTAATTGCAAACCGAATTGAAAAACTAGCTAATCTAAGCTAATTAAGGCGATTAAATTAATTAACTATACATTCAAATAGCTAGAAGCAACTAACTAATAAAGCAATAAATAGAAGATGGCCCCGCGGGCGAGGGAGGCATGCATGTTCGGTTGCTGTTGTCCCGAAAATCCATTACCATGCTGTCAATTGCCTCTGTTTACACTTGCCTTGGTCTCTGAAAATTGTGCCAACCTCCAGACTGCCCTTACTTTAAAACAGGAGTCTGCTGGTGGGCTGCCAGCCAGAAAAAGTGACTACTAGCCACTAAAATTGGCCGGTCGGCTAGTGCCACTGGTCGGTTGGCTAGAAAACTAGCTGGTCAGCTAGTTGCTTCATGCTTCGTTTTTGCAAGAATCGAGAACAAGAGAGGCACATTAATGTATTTGCAAGACAATGTAGGCATTGACACTCTCCTAATCATGTCTCAAGCTCAAAGGAGCGTGGCACTCGGCTCTCAAGCCACCAACCAAGCATTTTCAATGCATGGTGGCCAAGAACCAAGCTTATACCATGTTTATGAATGCACAAACAATACATAAAGAGCCTCCACCCTATCATGCTTGATCAAGGGTGTTAGCGACCAAGAAACGTGTCACATTTCATCACTTCAAGTATGAAACGTCCCATATTTCTTGTGTTTGGATTAACGTCCGATCCAAACACGTGCAATGCATCAGACATATGTTATCTTGGCATGTTTTAGTTGACTCAATTCTCGTTTACACATTTTACATTACCAATCCATTCTTTAATTGGTTAAGTCTAATGTGCAAGTCCTCTAAGGAGAGGAAGCCAACCAAAAGAATGGTTTAAGCATAGGAGAGACCATGCCTTTGACTAGGAGGAACCCTCAAAAGAGGGTTAAAGCCATTTAAGCACGAGCCTCAATCCCAAGCTCAAACACAAACTCAAGGCCAACCAACTCTCAAATCAAATGGAAAAAAAATGAAGAAAAGAGGAAGGCGGCGGATATTCAGTATTGAAGTGGCATGCTAAAGACCTTAAAGCATGCAAGCAATGCAAGCATAGCATGTTGAGAACCAAAAATATCAAAGCTAGTAAAGAGCAATACACAAGAGACATGCAATACATAGCACAAATGACCAAACCTCTGGACAGAGCTCAATCATGCCAAAATAATGGTCTAAACATGCTGAAATGGGAGCTTAAAATGCTAGAAGAACATGCACACATGTTGGCCTATAAGCAAGGCATAATACACAACCCTCAAAAGCTATGAAGAAATGAAGTATATGAGAGTGTGACTACACTATATGCAATGAAATTACATGCTAAATGGTGCCATACCATGCAAACATCACATACATAACATGTTAAAGGCCTCAAAACTCAAAGCTAGTTAAGGCCCTTTACACTACAACCATACTAAGCAATGCTCAAATGACCTTGACCATTCAAAATAGACCTAAGGAAGGTCAAAAAAGTAAAAAAAAACATGCTAGACTTGCAGCATAGAAGGCAAGAAAGATATGCTCATGTATTGGTTCACAAACAAGGCACGAGGCTCAACTTCTCAAAAGCATTGAAAGAGTGATACATATGAGAATATGACAGTGATATATGCTCTAAAATCACATATTAAATGATTCCAAATCAAGCAAACACTTCAAGCAAAGCATGCTAGAGGACTCAAAACACAAAGCTATTAAAGCCTATCATGCTATAGCCATACAAAGCAAGCCTCAAATGCCCTAAACCACTTGAAATAGTGTTAAATCATACTAAAACATGAGTAAAAGCATGCTGGAGTATAGCCAAAATAAGCTAGAATGATGGTCTAAAGTAGCAAGCATGCGAAGCTAGTTAGCAAGGTTACACTACAAGTGTAAGAAGCATGAAGCCAATGATCAAACAAACCAAAAATAGAGTTATGGGAGGTCTAAAAAGTGACAAAAATATGCTTGAATAAAGCCACAAAGAAATAGAAACACATGCTCATTTGGTGGGTCATCAACACATGCAAACAAGACAAGAGGAGAGGGGATCACCCCCTCCTATTTGGAACCTCAAAACCACCTTTCTAGCATTGAAATTCCTTTGGAATTCAATGGTTAAAAGGCCAAAAAGAGATAGTTTGAATATCCTTAAAAGGTGGTACAAAAACTTAGCAAATAAGCAACCAAAGAGGATAGATCACCCCTAACCCCAACAAGGACTCAAACCAACATTTTTAACACTTAAAAATAGAGCTTTTTGTAGTTAACAACTAAGCCTAAAACAGCATGCAAAGGTGGCTAAGATGGTATACAAAAATAAGCTTACAAAGGGAATATGCTCACCCTTGAAGCACAGCAGCAAGATGACAACTTTTGAGCCAAAAACTAGCTTTAGGAGGCCCAAACAAGTCTTAAGAAATCTCAGCTCCAAGGTCAAGATGTTTGGCTAAGAGGGTTGTGTGCAAATATGTCAAGAACACTCACTTTTAAGCACTATAGGGTATAATATATATATATATATATAGAGAGAGAGAGAGAGAGAGAGAATTCTAGAGAGAGAGAGAGTGTGCAATTTAGACTCTAAATTTTCTGAACCTCAAACACGGGGGAGAGACCTCCCCTTATATAGGCAATGCAAGCAAAAGCTTACTTCCATCCCTCCATGTGTATGGAGGATAGCTTCAATGCCCAACAGCTGGCTCAAAAGATCTGAAAATATCAGAAAAAAGAGAAAATTGGCTGCCAGCCAGTTCAAGTGGCTGGTCAGCCACTTTAACTAGCTGGCCGACCACTCCAACTAGTTGGCAAGGAGAAAAAGTGGCTGGCAAATGCCAAAAGTGGTCGGCAGGGCCCCACTCTCCTTCAGCCAAGAGGCACCAAGGTTTGGCCTGAAAACAAGACCAAAACACAGAGAGTTTAGATGCTCAGAGGCAAGGCGCTCGGCCGAGAACTTCGGGCACTCAAAACTAGCACAAACATGCGCAATCATCGAGTGCATAGACAATGACGTCTGAGTCTTAAGATCGGTCAAAAATGGAGAATCTAGATAGGCATACTTTAGTAAAAACCAAACTCAGTAGTATACTTTTGAAAATTAGAGAAAATATAAATAAAATAATTTCACACTTTATATTTTTGTCTTGTTTGATCGGAAAAATGTTTTCTTCCTTTCTGTTTTATGAAAATGAAAAAATAAATAGATTAATTAGATTGCCTCAGTTGATTCCTGAGCCCCATATGAAAAGTTATGAGTTTGAATCTAAAAATATTGAACGAATGGTTAAAAGTTTCATTCCTCACCCCCTTAATGCCACTTATAGTCATTGAACCACAATAATTAGCTTACCAAACACTCTCATGAGAAATATATATATATAATGAAAAGTAAAAATACTAACAAGTGAAGAAAAAGAAATAAATATATACATAGATATATATTCCAGTACATGTTTGGTTAAGGGGTCCAACTATGGTACGCAAAAGTGGTTACCATACATAAAAACGATTTTGAGCCTTTAGATAAGAATCTGGGATCTTGACCATCCAAAAATAAAATGGCAACTAGTTATAACCGGTCAAGCAAAACTCTGTCTTTCATTTTCTCGTTCCATAGTTCGTCTCTACTCCATATTCTCTGCATTTTCATGGCTCAATCTACATCCCTTTGATTCAGTGTTTCCGGTGATCAGCCCTTCATGTGTTTCTCATGGTCAACGACCCTCCCTGGTTCTTCTCAATTCCCCAGTTCCCTAGCCCTAGTTTTTTCTCTCTTTTGAAGAAGAAGATGTCCAACAGCCAATCGCTTTGGATTCGCCTAGAGACCTTCTCTAATTTATCACTGAAAGCAGCAAGCTCTTCAGGTACTTGCATTTTTTGTTTAATTTGTTAATCTAATTTGGGTTTTTTTTTTATTTTTTATTTTTTTGATCCTAGTTAAGTTTGGATTTAGATTTGTTTGAGAATTAGTTTGTTTGATTGTTAAGTAAGTAGAGGACAACAAAGAAAATTCATACCCATTGATTGTAGAATTTTTGTTCTGGCAGAAAAAAAGAAAAAAAAAACTATAATTCCATTTTAAATTTGTTCAATTATATATAGTTCACACAAAGGTTGGATTATTTGTATGAAAGTTGAGAAGTAGAGAATTGTAGCTTGATTCCTTGCTAATTTCTAGGCACTATTGAAGGCCAACGCTGCATTGAATTTTTATTTTTTTATTTTTATAGTTAAACATTCATAAATTAGGAGCTCCATGTGTTATATACTTCACACAATAAAATTCTTTGTTTCCATATTCATACATCTCCAATATATTCTCATTTTATTTTATTTTTGTCAAATCCAGAGTATTCACAATCCTCAATGAAGGAGAGAGCTGATCAAGACTAGTCTAACATGATAATTAGCTTCAAATTAACTTACTTTTATTTATTTATTTTGAATGGATGGTTCTTTTATTTATTTTTTATTTTTTTTATTTTTTTATGAAGTGATGTAGTAGTGCATGTATGTAAAGAACCTAAAAATTTTATAACATGAGCATGAACAATTTTTTTCTTTTTGTATGAAGAGGTGATTGAGAAGTTGTGTGTATGGAATGAATCTAGGAAACATGGACACGAATTATGGTTTTCAGCTAATAATTTTAATCTCCAAGAAATTCTCATGTAGGTTTTGATTTCTGGAATTTTGAAGAAAAAACTATTTTCAATATTGTTTGCATATAAATTGGGATTTTGCATGAGAATAATATGTAAAAATTTTATTTTGTTATGCATATAACAAGCTTCATAATCCAAAATCGTGAACTATCATGATTTTCACAAATCATAACGTAATGCGAAAAATAAATAACATACCCGGATCATATTTGCGAAACCTTCGAGTGATCCATAATTGATTGAACGTAAACCTAATTTTAATATTAGTGGAATGAGATTATTAATCTAAGAAGAGTGCTCTATTGTTTCTAATTAATATCTGGGTTGAAAATCAATTTTTAGAAATTTGTGTTTTGTGGAGTTGGCACCAATGTTGATTTCGCATCTCAAGTAGCTGAGTATTTAATTTGTTGAGTGGGTAAACTACCAATCAATTACCTTGGTATGCCTTTAGGAGCTAATCCTAAGAGGGTTGCAACATGGGAACCCGTCATTGAGAAGGTTAAAAAAAGATTATCATCATGGAAGAGAAGGTATCTCTCTTTAGGGGGTAGAATTACTTTAGTTAAATCAGTTTTATCTTTGCTTCCCCTTTATTATATGTCTCTTTTTAGAATTCCCTCCACAGTGGCAAAACACCATAGACAAGTTCCAAAGATCCTTTTTTGGGGGGGATGATGAAGAGAATAAAAAACTTCATCTGGTCAGCAAGGAGGCCTATTCTTTGAGTAGAAAGTTTGGAGGTCTTGGGTTTAGGAAATCTAGGGACAACAATAAGTCCCTTCTTTGCAAATGGTGGTGGAGGTTTTCTAAGGAAACTGATTCTCTATGGAAGAAAGTCTTATGTGCTAAAAACAATTTAAGCATTAACACCTGGCTGCCAAGTTCCTCAACTTTCAGGAATTGCTCAGTGGTATGGAAGTCCATTTTGGACTTGGAAAGGTGTAATTCTAGAGTCCATAAATTATTCATTGATAACCTCCAGTTCATATTGGGCAATAGTAAAAGGATCAAATTTTGGACTGATGGATGGCTTTTTAATTCACCTTTGTCCTCTCTATATCCCAGACTTCTTTTACTTGCAATTGATAAGGACTACTTTGTTCATCAATATTTGACTCATCAGAATTTGGGCACTCAGTTGCAATGTATTATTTCATACAAGAGACTATTGAGAGCTTGGGAAGAGGACATGCACCATGATATGCTTGGAAGGTTGCAGTAGGTCCAAAGAAACAGAGATCCTGTGGAGGACAAACTGATCTGGACTCCCCTTTCATCAGGTATTTTCACTGTTAAGTCTCTTTACGATTTATTTGAGATCTCTCTTCAGGTGCCATCCTTTCTTGTGATGAATTTATGGAAGACAGTTGCACCACCGAAGATAAAAGCATTTGGATGGTTGGTGTGGTGGGATCGAATTGCAATTGCAAATCTCCTTCTTAGACGCCATATAATCCACATTCCCATCCATTGTGCATTTTGTGGTAATGAAGAAGAGTCAACAGTTCATTTGCTCATTCACTACTATTATTCCTAGAGGATTTGGTCTAAAATTGTCAATTGGTGGGGAATTTTGTGGGAAATAATAGCACTACTCCAAAAGGAAACACTTTTTCACTCAATAAAAAGGTGAAAGGTCTTCTTCCCTTCTCATGCAATTGCAAAAAATCACTTTTCCTATATATTAGGAATTAAAATACTATAATAATTTGATAAAATTAAATATTTTAAATAAATTTAAATACGTACCATTTAATCTCGCCATCACCATGAGATATTGAGAAATGGACTTCACAATTTGAAAATCCTTGCACTAGCTTTTGCCCTCATTCTCCTATTCTTTACATTATCTTTCAATGGGGCTGACAACTGTTTGATATATGTATATAGATATATGTAAATTATATATGGATTGGAGAGGGTATCGGTTCTAAATAAAACAATCTTTGAGCTCTCCTATTGAAGAACCCAAATAACATTAAACAAGTTTAACACCTTCATTCTACATGCCCACATATAAAATAATAAACGAAAAATAACCAATAAGTCCTATTTTGCTCTTATGATTACTATAAGGGCCCATTTATTTTTAGAGGTAGGATGGAGGGGATTGATAGTGACACTACAACAAATAGCACAAAGTCATGTTTTAGTCGGTGAAGGTTTTTAGCAACTAAAAATTTTGGTCACCAGGTTAGTCGGTGAACAATTGTCGGGGAAGGTTATTGGCTACTAAAAAAAGGGTAGTCACCAAAAGTATTAAATTGCCAACCATTTTTTTAGTCACCAAAAAAATTAAAGTAAAATTAAATATAACATTTTCAGTGACTAAAATTTGTTGTCGGCAAAACTTGAGAATTATTTTCAACGACTAAAATTTTAGTCGCCAAATAATTTTTTTTTTTTATTTCATGTTATTTTTTTTAGCTACTAAATATTTTAGTTGCCTAAAGTTTGGTTTTTTTTCACTACTAAACTTTTGGTCGCCAAAAGTTTGATTGGTTTTTGCCTACTAAACCTTTAGTCGCCAAAAATGTTTTGTTGTTCAGGTTATTTTTGTTTAGCTACTAAATAATTTAGTCACCTAATGTTTGATTTTTTTTCGGCTATTAAACTTTTAGTAGCCTAAAGTCTGACTTGATTTTACCTACTAAATCTTTAGTTGCCAAATTTTTTTTGTTGTTTGTTTGCAATTTTGTAGCTACTAAACATTTTAGTCGCCTAAAGTGTGATTTGTTTTTCGGCTACTAAACTTTTAGTCGTCAAAAAAAAAAAAAAAAGATTTCAATTTTTTTAGCTACTAGCTATTTAGTCGCTAAATTATATACTTCCCTTTGCCACACGAATATTTTAGTCGCCAAAAACATAATTTTGTATTTTTTTCTCCAAATTCTAATTTGTTTACAACCTGTACTACGTGTATGAACAAAGCATACATATATTATTAATCATTTCAAAATATATCTATATCGATTTCACTTCCAACCATCCAAAAATGTATAACTTTAAAAGTAAAATTCCATACAAACCATAGTCCAAACTAAAATAATAATTCCATACAAAACATAACAATTAAGTTAAAAAAAATCAAGCCCTTTGTGTACAAAAAATGTATGTACTACCATGCGAAATGGCCATTTGTCGTGGTATAAACAACCATCATAATCTGTACCACAACAAAAATACACAAAAAAGGAATATCCACAAGTCCATTCCAAAAGCCATCTAAAAAAAAAAATTGCACACATTAGTATTGAGAAATGCATGCTTCAATGTATGTATCTATCTATTCATGTTTTTTAAAACTAATAGTAATGCATTACTAATAGCCGTTTGGTGTTGACTATGATCTGTCCCTTGTGCAGTTTTTTTGGTTTTTAATTTTTTTACTTTCAATCCAGTTCCATGAACTGTAGAAAACATATTCATGGAGATGCTACTTGATTGTTCCATCACTTTTCTCTTCTTCTCATGGAAAACATCTTCAGTATTTGATGATGTGGCCATATCAAGAAAAACATGTACTGTATTCGTAGTTGGACTGAAAAGTACATGGAATAATTTTAGAATTACTTCCTTGATGGAATGCTATTATTATGGAATGCTATTTTCAATTGAAAAGTATATATTGTGGAATGCTATTTTCATGTGAAAAGAAAAACAGTTATTGATTGTTCCATCAATTTCAAAATTTTAGAGAAGTATATATTGCGGAATGCTATTTTCATGTGAATCATTAATTTCTATAGAATTATATGCAAACCGGATGAAACAATGTTTGGTGGTTGATTTTTTGCCTTGTTTGGGGTTGTTGGTGTTCTCTTGTTGGTTCTTTCATGTCGGTGTTTCCAATTCAACAGAAATGCTTGTAGTTGGCCAAGAAATAAGAGAATGGGAAAATATATCCTCTCCAAATGGGTATTTTCAACTAGGCTTCTTCAGCAGCCCTAGTGGATCCACCAACCGCTACTTGGGAATTCAAGTCAGCACAACACTATTTGGAAGCAAGACGGTGGTGTTGCTTGCCAATAGAGACAATCCACTGACAGATAGCTCTAGAGTACAAAAGATAACTCAAGAGCGGCAGCTGATGATCAATGACAGCAAAGGGATTGCCATCACTCTCAACTCTGAACAATCTTCTAGTATTAGCATAAGCGCAACATCGGTTTCTCACTTCATGGTCAACACTAGAGGATCCGGATCTAGGGGGTTTCACTCTAGGTATTGATCTAAACAACACAAAACCACTTATAACTTGGAAAAGATCGAGAAGAGTTGTTTATTGCAGAAGTGGAATGTGGAATGGGTACAATTTTAGTTTACTTAATAAGGATGATTATGCTTTATTTAATATCAATAATTCATTCAAAGTCAGTTACTTCTTGAATGAGAATGAGAGTGGGAGTTATTTCCCTTAGAACGACATTGATACGCATAATTTGATTTGGTTAGATTCTTCTAGAGTGCTTTATATCTGTGACTATACTTTTTATTGCAACATAATGGTCAATTGTGATCCTGACCAAGGATATTTGAAATCTAGGGGTTGTGTAAACTATAACACATCCACCTGTATAGGTGGAGATGTGTTCAAGGAGACGAGAAAAATGAATGGAGCTAGTTTTTCCTAAACAAACTTGATTTATCTTCTAACTTTCTTAATGGTCTATCAAAGAAAAAAAAATAATAACTAACTTAGCCATAATAGCCATACATTGGTTTGGGGGTTGTTTTGCATTTTTGCCTCTCGATAGCCCTTTTTCGACTAAGTTCAAGGCGTTTTTGGCTATAACTCTCAAACTACACATGTGAATTATATGCCGTCTATGGCCACATATCCTATTTGTCATGAGGATGTTGCCCGTAATATCCATACATTGGTTCGGGGGTTGTTTGCATTTCCTTCCCCTTGAAAGCCCTTTTTGGAGTAAGTTTAATATGTTTTCGGCTCTAACTCTGAAACTATGTGTTCAAATTACATGCCATATGTGGCCACAACTCCTATTTGATACGAGGATGCTGCCCACGATAGCCATACATTGGTTTAGGGGCTGTTTTGTATTTTCACCCTCCGAAAGCCCTTTTTCGACTAAGTTCAAGGCATTTTCAGCTCTAACTCTCAAACTACGCGTGTGAATTACATGCCGTCTATGGCCACAGGTCCTATTTTTCATGATGATGCTGTCCGTGACAACCATACATTGGTTTTGGGGCTGTTTTGCATTTTCTCCCTTCGAAAGCCCTTTTTCGAATAAGTACAAGGTATTTTCGACTCTAACTCTCAAACTACATTAGTGAATTACATGTTGTCTATGGCCATAGGTCCTATTTATCATGAGGATGCTACCTGTGATAGCCATACATTGGTTCGAGGGCTGTTTTGCATTTTCACCCGTGAAAGCCCTTTTTTGACGAAGTTTGAGGCGTTTTTAGCTCTAACTCTCAAACTACGCATACGAATTACATGCCGTCTGCAGCCACATGTCCTATTTTTCATGAGGACGTTGCCCGTTGTAGACGTCCCCGAACGCCCAGGGAGGGATGAAGTCTCGTTCCGTTCGCTTGTGGGTCTACTACAGTTCAGGACTCAAATGTCACGGTTCTTAATCTGAACCAAAGAGTCCAAATCCGGCAAATCGTTTTTGAAAACAGATTTTTTTCAAAGAAGTGCCAAACGTGGACTGCTTTGCCAGATACAGAGTCGCCACCTAAATATTTTATTTTGAGAAATTTAGGAAACCCTGACTCATTGCCTAAGGCCACGTGTCCGTCATTACCAAAGTTGCCTCGGCTCGGGAACTTGGGTACGATTGGGGAAGGTCACTTCGTGAGCACCCCCGCTCACCCGATCAAAGATCGGCCTCTACTAACCATGATATCTAGTTTTGAAAACATTGTGCGTTCTTATTCCGGTTATTAGCCTAGATTTACTATGTGATGCGCACAGCATACAAGTATAGACCGGGTCGCCTGAATTGGAACAAAACATTACATGTTTGTTTTTGAAAGATGGTTTGCTACCCGCAAGTAGGCTTAAAATGCAGATTTTGCCACCCTCAGGTTGGCTTAAAAAGATGGTTTTGCCACTATCTAGTGGGCTTAAAACTCACAGTTGATGATTTGTCCCAATCCAAATAACCCAACCTTCACCTATAGGCATTCAAGGCAGTTATATCACATAAGCATATAGCCTCATGGTAAGCATGCTATCATGGCAGTCACTCACACGCATGCAAGGACGCTAAAGCATAAAAACTCACCGAGTACTCCAAGCCAAAAAAGAAGCTAATTAGAAATCCATACATGATCCTAAGTATACAGAAATGCCTAATGCAACACATGCAAAAATGCAACTATAGCAGGCTCGGCTATTCTAAACATGGCATATGAGATGCAACAACTATCAAGTATTCAACTTGAAATTGAAATACAAATGTAGTTAGTATGATGCGCCGAGCCCGGTGCATACAAGATAGAAGAATGAATGCAAACATGCTATCATACTGTATGCTAATTGAAACATGCCCTAATCTAACCATCATAAGCTGGAAAATAAAAGAGAAGAAAGACGTGGGGTTGGAAGACATACATCACACTCACGCACACTTATTACAACATTGCCCTCGCGCAGAGGGTCCGAAAGAATAATATACAGTCCCGAATAAATACAGCCCGAATAAGTACAAAAATCCTAATTAATTTACAAATTAATCCAGGAAAGCTATAAATTGGCATGCAAGCCAGGGACTGCCTCAACTCTGATGGATGATGTATGTTTGGGCTGCCATGCGCAGAAATCCACTGGGATGCCCCAATTAGCCTCTGTTTTGCAATTGTTCTTGGAAAGCGCGCCAAACTCTGAAAGGTTGCTGATTCTTGATTCGCTGCAACAGAGAGCAGGAAAGGGGCATAGCAATGTATTTTCACATATGTATGCATGCATCGATCCTCGTGCCACCAATCACGCATATCGATGCATGATAGCCGAGGAGTCGAATTGCACAATTCAATATGAAATGAATGCACATATAAACATAACAATACCTAAACTCCATCATGGATAATCCGGAGTGTCGGTGACTGGGAATTGAGACATGTTCCGTCACTCGGAATACGAAACGTACCTCGTTTCCTGTGCTCGGGCCAACTCCTATCCCAAACACAATGCGATATGCATGACATGCATGAATGCAACTAAGATACAACCTAACATGCACAATGCTATGAAATGGCATACACGATACACGAGGTAACATGGCATACACAATGCGCTAACATACAACCTAGCATACACAATGCTATGAAATGAAATGGCATACACAATGCATAATGGACTTACACCAACACAAGTGGACCTCAGCCACACTCACATAAGAGGCCATCAGACGAAAATGAGACACTCGAGACGCGTGCACGCATGCACGCAAACTGAGGACCAAACCTAAGGCACGAATGCCACTCTACCAAGACATGGCAAGGCATGGAATATGGCATACAAGTATGCAAATTTCAGTACCAAAATATGATACAAAACAACCCTGAAACATGGAAACATGGCACCCAATGCATGAAATGAGACCCGAAACTCGAAACTAGGCACATGGAATGACTTATAGCTATACAAAGCATGCATTATTTGAACATGAGGCATAAAGAAAAAATCAATCCAGTCCCAAAATATGCATATTTCCAGTTTTAAGCAAGTCCAAAAAGTGAACACAAATAGGGCTAAGTTAACATGCAAAAATGGCCCCAAAAGGGAGGTAAAGAGGCAAGTAGCAGATGCAGGCCCCAAACCATGAAGATCCCTTCAACAAAGTTGAATAGGGGCTCAAAAAAAAGGTATCTTACAGTTAATGACCAAGTCCAAAACAGTATATAAGTAAGCTTAAAATACTATGCAAAAATAGGCCTAAAAGAAGGTTTAAACACAGAGTAAAAAGGGAGCATCAAACAGCAAAAGACCCTCAATCAAACATGAAGAGGGGGTCAAAATATGACTATCTACAGTTCGTGTCGGAGCCCAAAAACACAAGCACAATGAGCTAAAAAAAATATGCAAAAATAGGGCCAAAAGAGGGATAAAGAGGCAAGTGACAAGAGGAAGTCTCAAACAGTGAAGAGCCCTTCAAAAAAGTTGAAGAGGGGCTCAAAACAAGGTATATCACAGTTTATAGCAAAGTCTGAAACAGCTTACAAATGGGCCTAAAATACTATGCAAAAAAAAAAAAAAAGGCATAAAGGAGAGCTAAAGAGGCAAGTGATAGTTGCTGGCCTCAAACAGAGGAGAGCCTTTTAACAATGTTGAAGAGGGACTCAAAACAAGCCACTTTACAGTTTATGACCAAGCCCAAAATAGTCTACAAATAAACCTAAAATACTATGCAAAAATAGGCCTAAAAGGGAGTTTAAACACAAAGTGTAAAAAAGAAGCCTCAAACAGGGAGAGGCCCTTAATCAAACACGAAAAAGAGCTTAAAATAAGACTATTTTTAGTTAGGGTCGGAGCCCAAAAATGCAAGCACAAAGAGCTAAAATATAGATCAAAATAGGGCAAGAAAAGAGGAGAAGAAGACTTACCCTTGAAGAACCAAACTTCAGCAACTTTTGGTCCAAGAAATGTTGCTCCAAAGCTCTGGAAATGGCCTTGAAGCTGCTGGAATGGAGTGAGGAGGAGTGGTGCTATGGGTTGGTGTAGGAATGAGGCAAAAACCTTAGGGTTTGAAGGCTTGGTAGAAAGAGAGAGGGAGAGATGTAAGCAAGAGCTCCAAAGCAATTTTTCTTCAACCCCTAAAACAAAGGCTGAGGGGCTGGTTATATAGGCAAAGGAGTGGGGGAAAAAGGGGGGAAATGAAATTCAAATTTCCCCCCAAAAAGTTAGCCCCCCGGATACACAATCTGTGGGGGAACAAAATGCATATTTGTGATGTACCAGGAGAGAGGAGCAAGGCCGGCTGGTTATTTAGGGTTTAGGTGGTCGGCCGGCCCCCTTCATGGCCGGTCGGCCAAGGGTCAAAAGGGCCAAGACTGATTAGTGGCCGGCCATGCCAAAAAGATGGCCTCCCATGTGTGCACAACACAACCATGTGGTCAAAAACTGGAGAAAGTAAACCAGGAGAGAGAAAAGCCCACTTTTTAGAGAGGTTCAAAAGGGTCAGAGACAATTACTGGCTGGCCATATCATATTGGTGGCCTCCCAGGTGTCTACAACACAAATATGTGGTTTAGGGCTAGAAAAAGTGGCCCAAGGGTGGTCAACATTGGCTTTCTAGTGAGAAAAACGGGCGACGGAGGGCGATGAAGAAATAAAACTGGTTGTCAGAACAATTACTAGCCTCCCACCCTTCTATGACCTTCCTAACAATGAAACAGAGGTCCCTGCCAAAAATGAACTCAAATCGATGCAAAACGAAAGTTCGGGGGCCGAAACACGCAGCCCGGGGCCCTACAAACTGACTGTTAAGCACCGGAGGTGGCGTTCGACCACGAAGTTGGTCTCTCGAGCCACAGTGTCCCTCGAAAGGGAGAAAATAAGGTGTATGCAAAAAACCGGAGCAAACGGAGGTGGTTAAGCGGTCCCGAACCGAGGCACACGGCCGACGGCTCCGAAAAAAACCAGAAACCGGGCTCCAAACGGGAAAAAAAAAAAGGCCTACGACCACGAAACGTAGCCTACAGCCACTGAGAGATGATCTATGAGACCTCTCCCTCCCTTCGAGAAGAGAAAACAAAGAAAACAGAGCCTAGTTCGCAAATCAAGGCAAGGCACGAAAGAGTCCGAAAGTCCGGAGGCAAGGCTCGCAGCCGAGACTCTGAAACCTCTGAACGGGCACAATATGCAGCATCACCAAGCGCTTAATCAGTGACGTCTGAGTCTTAAGGTCGGTCAAAAATGGGGTGTCTACAGTTGCCCCTCTTTGACAGAACACGGAAGTCACAAGTGACGGAAGTGAATGTCAAAGCCCAGAGACGACCCATTTTTGACAAGGCCGAAGACTTAGACAAACATACAAGATAAACAGGAAGATGTGCCCGCAGGCATGCCCGCAGGCAAGGGGCAAGACGCAAAACGATATGCACAAAGCCATGCAGCAAGCTGTAATGAAGCAAGTATTCACAAATAGATGCAACAGTTTTAAGCAATGATGCAAAGCAACAACTACATTTCATGCAGTTAAGAATGCGGAAAATTGTTCAATTCTCGTGACGTCTCAGACGGAGAAGATACGTTACCTGTGCGATTCGTCTGGTCGCACCAGCTTCAAATGAATCGTACATACAATATCGTGCCTGAAAAAAGAAGAACTTTAACAAGCACAACATAGTTAGCAACATATGTTCAGTGTGATGTCAAGCGTAGACAAACACAGTGTCGATGGGTGAGTGCATCGCAATGCGAGAAGCAACGTGCGTGACAACGCAAGTTTAAGCATAGAGGCATGACAATATCAAGGAAACGTGCATAATAATGCAAGTATATGCATGAGGATGCAAGTGATGTGCATAACGATGCAGGACGAGCGCAAACTAGAATGCGAGTTCGTTGCAGAATGACGAGCAAAGTAATGCGTGTTTCAGCGAGGGCGACTCAATCGCGGCCCCCGATTCACCTCCCGGAGGGGTCACAACATATTTAAAAAGGATACACCTCACTTTTGATGAGTAATGATGAGACAGGTATCAAAAGTTGAAGTTTGAAGTTCCGGCTGAGCGATTTCACATCAGAAAGTGCACTTCTCTTGTACTTTTTCAGGTCCCGGGGACTCCAATCATCATCAAAATTTGCAGAGACCTTAGGACCCACCTAGGGAACACCACCGGCCAGCTTTATTGCAAAGGGGAAGCCACCGGCCAGTTTTTGGAAAAAAAACGGCCGGCCTGCCAGAAAAGGGGGCCGGCCGACCACTTTGCCAAATCCATGGGCAGTTTTGCCTTTTCACCTTCTTTTCTTTAAATATACTCATCCAAACACTTTGTGCTCACAAGTGCAGCTCCGAAAACATCTCCTCTACCTCCCCAAACCATTTTTTCTCTCAGATCTGTGCTCTATACGCATTTTCCAACGCCCTATGCAAGTTGTTTTCGCGAAATCTTCCAGTTTTCTTCACTTTGAACCGATTAAATTTTGATTTCGGGGCTTCTTTTCTGATTTTCGTCACTTGAGGTGAGTTTGTCTCAATATTTGGAAGATTTTCTCGGGAGTTGACTTTTGTTGACTTTTTCCAATTTCGGCTCATTTTGCTCGTTTTTGCTCCTTTTTGCAGATTTCCTGAAATGGCCGGTCATTTCCCTCACGGTGGAGGTCCTCTGGGTGCTGGGGATGATCCTGATATTATGGCTCTGCCCCGAGGGTTCGACCCTTCATACCCAAGAGTTACGACCCTCCAGTACATATTCTTCTGCGGACCGTTTTCTATCACTTCACTGATTTTGACGGGCGAGCGCCTGGGGATCTACTTCTGCGGGAGCCAGAGTCTCACCTTTCCTATGAGGCACGAGAGGTATTTACTTCGCTTTTACATTTTCTGCAATGTATTCTGTATTTTTCGTGCATTTCGTGCCTTTGCCATGTTTGTCTGCTCATTTTTTAGTACACAGCTTATTTAGAATGTTTAGTGTATGACACAGCATTCTGTTTACATTTCGAACACACAGTTCAATCATTTTGAATTTCTGAACACGCAGCCTATAAATTAATTGTGGACACACAGCCTGCACTTGTTGAGAACAGCACACACAGCCCAAACCCTGAATCTCTGAACACACATCCCAAATTGAAGGTGAACACGCAGCACACACTTGTTGAGAGTAGAACACGCAGCCCAAACTCTGATTTTCTGAACCCACAGCCCATTGTTGAGGTGAACACGCAGCACAGACTGATTGAGAGTTGAACACGCAACCCAAACACTGATTTTATGAACACACAGCCCATTGTTGAGGTGAACACACAGCACACACTGATTGAGAGTTGAACACGCAGCCCAAACACTGACTTTCTGAACACACAGCCCATAATTGAGGTGAACACGCAGCACACACTGATTGAGAGTTGAACACGCAGCCCAAACACTGATTTTCTGAACACACAGCCCATAATTAAGGTGAACATGCAACACACACTGATTGAGAGTTGAACACGCAGCCCAAACACTGATTTTCTGAACACACAGCCCATAATTGAGGTGAACACGCAGCCCAAACACTGATTTTCTGAACTCACAGCCCATAATTAAGGTGAACACGCAGCACACACTGATTGAGAGTTGAACACGCAGCCCAAACACTGATTTTCTGAACACACAGCCCATCGTTGAGGATGAACACACAGCCCATAATTCGATGATGAACACACAGCCCATTCGTTTCCTTTGCACACACAGCTTATTCATTTCATTCGCCCACAGCGTATTCATTTCATTTGCACGCAGCTTATTCATTTCATTCGTACGCAGCTTATTCATTTTATGCTGAAACATGTATTCATTCTGAATGCAAGTGACTTCTCGCACTGTGCAGGGATATGGCTCTACCGCGGTGAGAGATTGGTATGCCGAGCTCCGAGGTCAGTCCGGATTTGACTTGGCGGGGTTTGGGCCCTTCAGACTGGCTATCTCATTGTCGTGCGTGAGGATGTTGATGGGCGCCTTGGTGGAGAGATGGTGGGACACAACCAACTCCTTCCATTTCTCTGCCACGAGGGACTTGACTATGACCCCATTTGACTTTGCCGTATTGACTGGCCTTGACGTGGGAGGTTGGGCCATCCCTTACGACGAGGACATGGGCCAGTGGGAGGCCGCTTGGATATATTTATTGGGGGCTCGCCCGCCTGTTGATAGATCTTCAGGGAGAGTTTGATACACCTGGTTCTCTTCCCATTTCCGGAAGGTGGAGATGGAGCCTGGGACTCCTGAGGAGGCAGCACAGTATGCCCACGGCTTTCTGATGTTCCTCTTCGGGACCACTTTGTTTGCCGATAGGGGGAACACTATTGGGCTCTATTTGTTGAGTGCTTTGGTGGACCTATCACAGGTCAGACGGTATGACTGGAGTGGCGTCAGCTTGGCTACCCTTTATTGCTACATGAGCGCGACCTCCCGTGGACGGGGGGACTTACTTGGCGACTATTGGAGAGCCTGGGAGGTACTTTCTACCCTCTTGATTTACACCTCTGCTCCTCATTATTTGTGCATTGCACACACGGCGCACTTTATACTCTGTATCATGCACTTTGCCCTCAGCACTTTGTATTCTGCATTGTTTTCCACAGTTATGGGTCTATGTGTACTTCCCGACATTAGCCCCAGAGTTGGTGGTGGAGGGTCGCCCCATGACCCCGTATTCACTCGTATTCGAGGGCCAGCACCGGCCGAGACCTCGGGAGTCTCTCCTTTATCTACGGCAGTACTTCAACACGGTGCGGTTGACGGAGGTATTTCAGAACTCTCAGTTCTTTCTGTTTTCCTCTTTGATTTGTCTTGTACATTCTCGATTTCTACTTGGTTTATGCATCTGTTATCCGTAGATCACATGGCAGCCCTGGGCGCCCTTAGGTGAAGTTATCCAATTCCAGTTTACCAGAGGGTGGAGTGCCTCCCGGTACAAGATTCTATTCGAAGGGCCAGTTGGTAGGGCCTGGTTTTTGGGGGACCGCTTCTTGCGTCAAGTCTGGGGGTACACTTCTCAGGACCCTTCCTCAGCACCCCCAGTCGATATGCGGATTGCTGATAGGCTCTCTCCCCGAGATGTTGCTAGTGCTATGTTGGGTACTGATGCCTTACTACATCTTGAGGAGGGGGATTATGCCACTTACCGTCACATATACCTGATGCCTCCATTGACGGGAGTCCGTACTCCGATGATGAGGCCTGCTGGTATGCCATCTTCGAGTCAGGCCTAGGCTCGGGCTGCAGACGCCCCTTCTACCAGCAGGGCTGGTACATCTAGAGGTGGGGGTGGATTGGTTCCCTCGATTCCTCCAACTCATCATCATGCTGGGTGGCCAGACATGCCGACCGAGTTAACGGGATGGCGATTCGGGACTCCCTACCTGATCCCGATAGAGCCTCCCCTGCCTGACCACAGATACGTCAGAGATCCTGATTCACCACCGGTATGCTTTTCTGACTTTGATTTATCGACTCGAGCACTTGGACATTCATTCTCTTACTGATAGTTCTGCATTTGTATCTATAGCCCCCTATCGAGTATATGGATGAGATGCTCGGGATGATGGCCGCGCTCGAGGGCATGGTCCTGCGGAGAGAGGCACAGTTGTCCATTATGGGTATCCAGGTATTGTCCAGTTTTCTTGCATTTATCATATTTCTGATGACATGCTGATTTTGAACATTCTATTGCATTGATAGGCTACTTGTGTAGAGCACATCTGACACACACCCCACTTACACACTGTATTTACATGTACCCACTTCATGTAGTTTTCTTGTATCTGCATCTGATGTACATATTCTAACTGATGTATTCAAATTGAACTCTTTAATCTCAGATGCCCCCGGTATATGCTCAGCCGCAGGCCGGGCCACCTGGGCCTTCTCGGGGAGGTGGACCATCTGGGCCTTTTCGAGGAACTGGGCCATCTGGGCCTTTTTGAGGAGCTGGGCCATCCTGTTGGGTATACCTCCTTATTGGAGTGTAGGACCCAATTGGTTTTGGAAAAAGAGTTTTAATTTGGCTTGGTTTAGGTATAATATTTTTATATATTATATTTGTGGAGGCCCAATCCAATTGGGATACAATTAGGGTTTGATTACAAAACCCTAGATTTATCATATTATATTTTACATTGGAGGCATTGTTGTTGGTTCTAGACACACACAAGAAAAAAGTGGACGGCGGCTGCTCTAGCTTCGATAACAGTGCCATTGGTGAAGATTTGTTCAAGTTTTTTTGTTTCTTTGTGTGGGAGCTGATTTAGTTCGTTATTTTGGGTCTTCTTCAACTCTGGTTCTGAAGATTTTGGTTCATCTATTTGGTGAGGTCTTTCCTCTTGTTTATTTGTGATTATTTGGAATTCACCTAAGGGTGATTTTGTGAGACCATTCGTGTCTCGTTTGTAATCGTTTGGAACTTATTTGGTTGATAGTGGAATCGGATTTCGATCCCGTGGACGTACCTCACATTGAGGGAACCACGTAAAAATTCTTGTGTTGCCTTTGATTTAATTTTTCCGCATTAGTTTATATTCCCATTGATTGATTTACTTGTGGGGAATTCATCGATTTTCCCAAACAACTGGTATCAGAGCTTACGGTTTATTTGGATTTATTTATTTGTGTAAATCAATGGAGGGGAATGTGGGTCGTATGTCTAGCTTCAATGGAAGCAATTAGGTAACTTGGAAAACTAAAATGGAGGACCTATTATTTTGTAAAGACTTGTATGGACCCATTGAGGGTGAGAGTGGTAAACCTGCTGATATGAAAGATGATGAGTGGAAGAGGCTTAATCGAAAAGCCGTTGGTGTTATTCGTCAATGGATTGATGACAGTGTGTTTCATCATATTGCTACTGACACTTCGGCACATGATTTATGGAAAAAAATAGAGAGTCTTTATGATAGAAAATCAGCCGGTACCTCTCATTCAGAAGCATTTGTTGTGAGAGGCCGAAGTAAAACAAGGGGGAGGAGTAAGACTCCTCATGGTCGTGATCAAAGCCGTGACAAGTCAAGAGATAGTTCTTTTTCAAAGAAAGACGTTGAGTGTTATTATTGCCATGAGAAAGGGCACATGAAGCGAGAATGCCGAAAGCTCAAGAATAAAGAGAAAATGCGTGACAAAAGTGTGGATAAGAAGCAAAAAGACACAACAGCAGTTACTACCGATGATATCATGGTCGTTTGTGAAGATGATTGTATCAATTTTGTGGGCCAAGAGAGTCATTGGGTGATTGATTCTGGTGCTTCTTTTCATGTGACTTCTCGAGTTGATTTCTTCACTACCTACACTGCAGGAGATTATGGTTCTGTTCGAATGGGTAATGAAGGTTTGTCCAAGATTATTGGTATGGGTGATGTTTGCTTGGAAACAAATTTGGGCTGCAAATTGTTGCTTAAAGATGTGAGGCATGTTCCCGACATTCGCCTTAATTTAATCTCTACTGGGAAGCTAGATGATGAAGGCTTCAACAACAAATTTGGTGATGGAATATGGAAGCTCACAAAGGGTTCTTTGGTGGTGGCTAAGTGCAAGAAGACTCGTACACTTTATTCGATGCAAGGAAAAATTTGTAAAGGTATTGTCAATGCACTTGAAGATGATACTTCTATCGAATTGTGGCACAAGCGGCTTGGCCACATGAGTGAAAAGGGGCTGCAAGTATTGTTCAAGAAAGAGCTTCTACCCGGTTTCAAAGGTACACATCTTAAAACTTGTGTTCATTGTTTGGCGGGTAAACAACATAGAGTTTCTTTTCATAAAAATGTTGCTTCTAGAAAAGAAAATGTGTTGGAGTTAATTCATTCGGATGTTTGTGGTCCTTTAAAAGTTAGAACACATGGTGGTGCACTTTATTTTGTTACTTTCATTGATGATTATTCAAGGAAAGTTTGGGCTTATCTACTAAAAACTAAAGATCAAGTTCTAGAAGTATTTAAGCATTTTCAGGCCATGGTTGAAAGAGAAACAGGGCAGAAATTGAAGTGCATCCGAACAGACAATGGTGGTGAATACATTGGGCCGTTTGATGAGTATTGTCGCAGCCAAGGTATTCGGCATCAAAAGACAGTTAAGAAGACTCCTCAACAAAATGGCGTTGCCGAGAGGATGAACCGCACCATTGTGGAAAGAACAAGGTGTTTGCTTTCACAAGCTAAATTGCCAAGATCCTTTTGGGGTGAGGCAATGAGTACAGCTGTTGACTTGATCAATTTATCTCATTGCTATCCTTTGAATGGTGATGTTCCTGAAAGAGTTTGGACTGGCAAAGATGTGTCTTATGAGCACTTGAGAGTGTTTGGTTGCCGAGCTTTTGTTCACAAGGATGAGAGGTCCAAGCTTGATAGTAAGTCAAGACAATGTATTTTTCTTGGCTATAGGCGTGATGAATTCGGGTATAGATTATGGGATCCGGTCGACAAGAAAGTCATTCGAAGCCGTGATGTTGTGTTTCTTGAAGACCAAACAATTGAAGACTTTGGTAAAGGTGATCAACCAGAGCCAAAAACTAGTGATCTCATTGACATAGATCCATCTCCTTCATCTCCAGTTGATGATGAAAATGGGGGAGATATGCAGCCATCTATTGAAGATGTAGAAGATGATGCTAATCCTAATGAAGTTGAGCCAGAAATTGAGGAAGAGCATCCAACTCAAGAACCGCCACCACAACTTGAGTTGAGGAAATCTACAAGGGACCGACAACCTTCAAGAAAGTATCCTCCCAATGAATTTGTGTTGATTTTTTATCAAGGGGAGCCGGAGAGCTACCAAGAAGCAATTGAGCATGTAAAGAAAGGTGATTGGAAAAAGGCCATGGAAAAGGAGATGAACTCCTTACTTGAAAATCACACCTATGACTTAGTGAAGTTGCCTAAAGGGAGGAAAATTCTGAAAAATAAGTGGGTTTTCAAATTGAAGAATGATAGGAAGAATCTGAGGTACAAAGCACGTCTTGTAGTGAAAGGCTTTGGGCAAAAGAAAGGCATTGACTTTGACGAGATTTTCTCACCGGTTGTAAAGATGTCTTCTATTCGGGTTGTACTTGGCATGGCTGCAAGTATGAACCTTAAAGTTGAACAACTTGATGTGAAGACCGCATTTCTTCATGGTGATCTTGAAGAAGAAATTTACATGGAGCAACCGGAAGGTTTTGTAGAGAAAGGGAAAGAGAAATTTGTTTGCAAATTGAAGAAAAGTTTGTATGGCCTCAAGCAAGCCCCGCGACAATGGTACAAAAAATTTGACTCTTTCATGATGAATAATGGTTTTTCTAAAACCACTTCGGACCATTGTGTGTTTGTGAAAAATTTCCCGGATGGCAAATTTATTATTCTTTTGCTTTATGTTGATGACATGTTAATTGTGGGTCAAGATTCTACCATGATTAACAGGTTGAAATTGGAGTTGAGTAAATCTTTTGCTATGAAAGATTTGGGACCGGCAAAGCAAATACTTGGTATGAAAATTGTTCGTGATCGCAAAGAGGGACTGATTTGGTTGTCTCAAGAGAGCTACATTGAGAAAGTTCTTGAGAGATTCAACATGGATAAAGCAAAGCCGGTTGGTTGTCCACTTGCAGGTCACTACAAACTTAGTTCGAATCAATGTCCTACAAGTGAGAAAGACAAAGAAGAGATGTTGAAAGTTCCTTATGCTTCAGCAGTTGGTTCTTTGATGTACGCCATGGTTTGTACAAGGCCGGATATTGCTCATGCCGTTGGTGTGGTGAGTCGTTTTCTCTCTAATCCGGGTAAAGAACATTGGGCAGCGGTAAAATGGATTCTAAGATATCTTCGAGGGACTTCGAACGTGTGTTTGTGTTTTGGGGATGGTAAGCCGATGCTTGATGGGTTCACAGATTTTGACATGGCTAGTGATGTTGATTCTAGGAAATCTACTTCGGGGTATTTGATGACTTTTGCAGGGGGAGCTGTGGCATGGCAATCTAAATTACAAAAATGTGTTGCTCTCTCAACTAGCGAAGCTGAATTTATCGCCATTAGAGAAGCTTGCAAAGAAGAGTTATGGTTGAAGAAATTTTTGCAAGAGTTGGGTTTGAAGCAAGAAAGGTATGTGCTTTATTGTGATAGTCAAAGTGCTATTCACTTGAGTAAAAATTCTACCTTTCATTCGAGATCGAAACACATTGATGTGAGATACCATTGGATTCGTGATGTGTTAGATTCGAAATTGTTGCAACTCGAAAAGGTTCACACAGATGATAATATTTCAGATATGCTGACTATGACTTTGTCGAGGGAGAAACATTTAAAGTGTCGAACTTTGGCGGGTATGGTTGATGTCTCCACCTAAGTCGGTAGGGGGAGAATTGTTGAGTATACCTCCTTATTGGAGTGTGGGACCCAATTGGTTTTGGAAAAAGAGTTTTAATTTGGCTTGGTTTAGGTATAATATTTTTATATATTATATTTGTGGAGGCCCAATCCAATTGGGATACAATTAGGGTTTGATTACAAAACCCTAGATTCATCATATTATATTTTACATTGGAGGCATTGTTGTTGGTTCTAGACACACACAAGAAAAAAGTGGACGGCGGCTGCTCTAGCTTCGATAACAGTGCCATTGGTGAAGATTTGTTCAAGTTTTTTGTTTCTTTGTGTGGGAGCTGATTTAGTTCGTTATTTTGGGTCTTCTTCAACTCTGGTTCTGAAAATTTTGGTTCATCTATTTGGTGAGGTCTTTCCTCTTGTTTATTTGTGATTATTTGGAATTCACCTAAGGGTGATTTTGTGAGACCATTCGTGTCTCGTTTGTAATCGTTTGGAACTTATTTGGTTGATAGTGGAATCGGATTTCGATCCCGTGGACGTACCTCACATTGAGGGAACCACGTAAAAATTCTTGTGTTGCCTTTGATTTAATTTTTCCGCATTAGTTTATATTCCCATTGATTGATTTACTTGTGGGGAATTCATCGATTTTCCCTAACACATCCAGGCCTTTTCGAGAAGCCCGAGGAGGGGGGTCGTCTTGTAGACGCAGAGCACACATTATAGAAGAGGAGCCCAGTGAGGATGAGGAGGAGGAGGCTGCAGATTGCCAGTCAGAGACATCTGCTGACAGAGAGGAGGGCTCTGGTCTTGGCTCCAGGAGTGGAGATGAGGCTGAGGAGGGCTCCGAGGATGGCGGCTCCGATTCAGATAATGATGATGGCGATGGTGGTGCAGAGTCTATTCCGCAGAAGAGGACGAAGAGGGCCTCTTATTCCTGCTCTTGAAAGCACAGATGCGGCTGTTCCCCTGCTTTGTTTACCTTTTACTAGTAGTTATAGCACATTGTATGTTGTTAGGCAGTTTTATTTTCTGTAAAACTTGTACCCTTGTTGTAAACTGTTGGAACAAAGGAATGATGATGGAATGAAACAGCTTTTGAAAAAGTGTTGTATTTTATGCTTTCAGCATCGTATCGCATTATTTTGCACCAAAATGAGATTGAATGGAATTGCGCACTGAAAATTGCCAAGTCAGGTAGTGACCCGACATGACAGACTAAACAACCTAGCTTACTAAGAAATAACAAAACCTTAGCAAGTTTACAACTCGATAAGTAAAACAAAACACAACAAGATTGGTGACTCGATAAGTAAAGCACAACTAAATTGTTTAAGCAACTCAATGCACGAAACTCGACAGCTCGACAAACTTAACAAACTCGATAAGCAAAACAACAACTCTATAAGCAAGACAACAACTCGATAAGCAAGACTTAACAACAACTCTATGAACGAAGTGCATTTCAGGCGATCTGGGTGACGGAACGCATCCGAAACTGAGGGAAATGGAGGCCTTCGACACTCCCAACGCAAGGAAATGCTTGGAACTTCCTTCTAGAGGGTAAAACAGTACCAAAGACACATATTGGAGCATGGCCGGCCACCTTTGGGAACTGGCCGGCTAGTTTTTTGCATTTGAGGGGAGAGAGGTGGCCGGCCTGCTAGAAAAGGTGGCCGGCTGGCCACTTAGCCCAGAAACCACCAAATTTTTGACACATGTCTCCCGAACAGTGTCTTATCCTCTTTAAAAGCTCTAGTTTTGTGGTTGATTCATTTCATCTCAATTTTGCACCAAAATGAAGGCATTTCTCATCGAAAATCTCACAGCTTGGATCGCTTCTCTAGATGGCTCGAAAAAGTTGAACTTCCGAGGTTTTGGCTTGAATGCACTATTCACGCTGAGCCGCACTCCGCTGCACCTCCCTTTTCTCCATGCCGCGGCGAGGTTTTGGAACCCGGTAACGCATGTGTTTAGCTTTGGCGGGCAAGAGGTATGTCCCACTTTTGAAGATTTTCAAGTTTTGATGGAATCTGAATGTCATGAAGAGATCTTGCCCCAGTTCCGCTTTGGCCACGCCCAAGCTTTAGGGCGGATGTGTGGACTCACCATACATGACGCTCGGTCTCTGATCTGTAATGGGGAACTGGACATCCTCAGCTTAATTCATCGCTCGAGGCCGTGACATGGCGACCATTATTGGCAAGGTTTCCGACAACATACTCTCTGCTTGTGCCTACTGTCTCACTTTCTGCTTTCCCCGGGCTTCAGCGGAGCTAGCATTCGTCTGATTGAAGTTGCTCAAGGCTTGAAAGAAGGAAAGAGCTGCATCGCCATGACCTTGGCCGAGACACTGATGGGCTTGGATGCTATCTATCGCCGGGAGACGACTAGATTCGCGGGGAGTCCACTACTGCTGCAGGTAATGTTTCCCACCCAATCTTACATATATATTGCTCAAATCACTTGGCCCTCAGGCTCAATTTTTCTCTCAAAACCCTTGTCTTACTTCTTTTTTTTCATCGCACATCTCTCTATTCTTTATTCTCTTATTTTCCATCCCTCCCCAGGTATGGTTGATGGATAAATTGCAAGTTGTGGACTCTTGTCCTGCCTACTCAGCCCACGGCTACTTCTTTCGACAACACCTAGTCGACGCCCCTGATGAAAGATGGTGGTTTGACTGGATGTGCAATTTGTCTGCAGATCGCATTGCTTGGCGCTATACTTAGCTTAATCTCCCGGCAATGAGCTATAGCGTGTCCCGACAAACTGGGATCCAGCTGATTGGTCTGACTCACTGTGTATTCTACTTTCCGTTCCGGTTCCAGCACCAGTTTGGCCATGATCAGTCTTGCCCACCAGAGGGGATAGAGTACCCGGCTGCATTCCCGGTCCGAAGCGCACAGCTTGCCCGATATGCCACAGCATGGAGGACCAGAGAGCTCCTGGCCCCGGCTCCTACTTTCAGTTGCACTTTGTTTGATGAGTGCTGGGATTGGCTCAATGAAGAGGCACAGATTGGGCCCAGCTTGGCATCAGAGGCTTCGACTAGCTCTGGGAGGGGGCGCAGGGACACTTGACTTGACTATGCCTCGGATTTATTGCTTTATTAGTACTTTCAAGTTTTCTTTATGAATGTAATAAAAAGTAACTTTAATTGTATGCAAGAGCAGGAGAACTCTGTTTTGAAATCAATGAAATTGAAGGTTGTGGTACTGAAAATTTTTCGCTTTGGTCCAAAAATGGTCTTAGTTGTAAAAAAGATTAATTTGAACAAAGTCAACTTTTATTAAAACTTTTTGAAACTGTTTTCGATATGGATCAGAACTGGACACGCCTGAAATTTGTCACTAAGATGCACAACCCCGGATCCTAGCAACTGGAAAGTTGCCCCTAGTCTGGATAATACCGTAGCACTACACAGCAACGGAAAGTTGCCCCTAGTCTGAAAAGTACCACAGCACTACACAGCAATGGAAAGTTGCCCCTAGTCTGAAAAGCACTGCACCAGAGATCACGATGAATGCTGATAGACAAAGATGACTGAGATGACCAAATGGACAAAGTTGATCGGGGAAAAGTTTATGGCTGAACTTCAGGATGAAGTTGCCTACGTATCCCAAAGATGGGAATCAAGCCTTACGTAGTTCAGGCCCAGGTTCTCTCGGGTATTTTCACTCTTCTTTTGCGCTCTAACTTTTGCCAATGTCGCCCTTTGCGGGTTTTCAACCTTGCGAGCTCAGTTTTTATAATTTCAAATTTTTTGTGCTCTAAGTTTTGCCTAGGTCGCCCTTTCGGGTCTTCGGCCTAGCGAGCCTCTCAAGGGTAATATTTCTTCAACTTGTCCATATTGATCGGTTGTGAGAACTCTAAGCCATCTAGATCCATCAGAACCACAGCTCCACCTGACCAGATAGACTTAATGATGTAAGGACTAGTCCAATTGGGCCTGAACTTGCCCCTTGGGTCATGGATGGAAGCTCGGTTGTCCTTGAGTACCAAATCTTCTTCTTTTAGATTTCTGGACTTCACTTTCTTGTTGAAAGCCCGGGTGATTCTGCGCTGATAACCTTGAACATGGTACAGTGCTTTCAGTCTTCGCTCATCAAAGAGCATGAGTTCCTCAAACCTACTATGCTGCCAATCTGCTTCGGCTATTTGACACTCAGCCAATACTCGTAAAGACGGAACCTCAATTTCAATAGGTAGAACGGCCTCCATCCCATAAACTAATGAATTCAGAGTCGCTCCAGTGGAAGTTCTTTTTGAAGTCCGGTAGCCCCACAGAGCAAATGGCAGCTTATCTGGCCAATCCCGGTAGGTTTCCACCATCTTCTGCAGTATGTGTTTGATGTTCTTGTTGGCAACCTCAACTGCTCCATTGGTCTGCTGCCGATAGGTAGATGACTTATGAAAAGCCACATTGTATTTTTCCAACAAATCAATCACCTCCTTCTTGAAGTGGGAACCGTTATCTGCAATTACCTCGTTTGGGACTCCATAACGACAGATGATGTTGTTTCTGATAAACTTCGCAACATGTGAAGCCTTCAACACCGCATAAGATTGGGCCTCGACCCATTTTGTGAAGTAATCTATCGCGACCAGGATGAACTCATGCCCATTTGACCCCTTCGGAGTGACAGCCTCGATCACATCGATTCCCCAAACTGAAAATGGCCATGGCAAAGTCATATTGTACAGCTTCGACAGCGGAATGTTCATGCGATTTGCATGAATTTGACATTTGTGGCATCGCCGAACAAAGCCGATACAATCCTCCTCCATGGTGGACCAGTAGTAACCCTGTTTGAGGATCTTCCGTGCCAGCATTACTCCGTTCATATGCGCACCGCATTCCCCTCCATAGATGGCTTCCATTAGACGTTTTGACTCTTCGGCATCAACACACAACTTATGCATTCCCAGATGACCTCTCTTATACAGCTTACCCCCACAGATGATGAACTGAACGGCCATTCTTCTGATTGCCCTTTTGTCTTTGGCATTCACCCCTGGCGGGTATGCTTCCTTCTCCAAGAAATTCCAAATGTCGTAATACCAGGGGTTTTCGTCCTGAACCTCATCTATAGCAGCAATCGACTCGTAGGCAGGTGCAAATTTCTAGTCAATGATGACTGGACGCATCCGGACTCCACACGGGATGTCTATCATGGAAGATAGAGTTGCTAAAGAATCTGCAAACCTGTTGTTCTCTCTTAGTAGATGAGTAAAACTTAGCTTCTCAAACCGAGGAATTAGCAAGTCCAAGGTCTAGTGATACATCATCATCTTTTCCTCTTTTACTTTCCAGTCTCCTTTTGCTTGAGACACAACAAGGTTCGAGTCCCCGATGATGTCCAACCATCTTGCCCCTAGTTCCAGGGCTGCTTCTAGACCGGCGATGCACGCCTCGTATTCTGCTTCGTTGTTCGAGACTTTGAACCAGAGTTTGAAGGCTAGAGTGATATGGGAATTGTTGGGTGCTATCAGCAACACTCCTATCCTATATCCGTATTGATTTGATGCTCCGTCAAAGTACATCGTCCAAGTTTCGTCGTCGACATGCAAAATGGCCTCATCTGGGAATAAGTACTCGACTGCTTCACCCCCTTTTACTGGATGGTCGGCTAAGAACTCTGCCACTGCTCTTCCCTTGACTGACTTGCGTGTTACATATTTCAAATCAAATTCGGAGAGCAACAGCAACCAACGAGCTAGCCTACCCGTAAGTGCTGGTTTCTCAAAAAGATATTTGATGGGATCGATTCGTGAAACCAACATTACGGAGTGAGCTAACAGGTAGTGCCGCAGCTTCCTGGTAGCCCATACCAAAGCTAAGCAAGCCTTCTCCAACGGTGTGTAACGAGTCTCATACTCTAGCATCTTCTTGCTCAGATAGTAGAGGCTCTCTCCACCTTGTCCTCTGATTCTTGCGCAAGCATGCAGCCCATTGTAGTCTCAGTTACTGACAGATACAAAATCAACGGTTTCCCCAGCTCTGGTGGTAACAAAACGGGCGGGTTCTGTAAATATTCTTTAATCTGTTCAAAAGCAGCTTGGCATCGACCGTCCCATTGGAATTTCTTTCCTTTCTTCAGGAGACCAAAAAGTGGTTCACAAGTCAAGGTTAATTTTGAGATAAACCGTCTTATGAATTGCACTTTACCCAGAAAGCCTCGCACCTCCTTTTCAGTCCTTGGTGGTGGCATTTCTAAGATGGCCTTGATTTTGGAAGGGTCGACCTCGATGCCCCTTTGTGTAATCAGAAATCCCAGCATTTTTTCCGCTGTAACACCAAATGTGCACTTTTGAGGATTCAGCCGCAACTGGAATTCCCTGATCCTTTGAAAAAACTTGTGCAAGGCGGTGTAGTGGCCTTCTCTTTCTTTGGATTTGACAATCATGTCATCCACGTACACCTCAACCTCTTTGTGGATCATGTCATGCAATATTGTGGTCGCGGCCCGTTGATAAGTAGCTTCAGCATTCTTCAACCCAAACGGCATTACTCTGTAACAGTATGTCCCCCACGGGGTGGTGAATGCAGTCTTTTCCCGATCTTCTAGTGCCATCACTATCTGATTGTAGCCTAAGAAGCCATCCATAAACGAAAGCAAAGCATGCCCCGCTGTGAAGTCCACTAACTCATCAATATGCGGCAAGGGAAAGTCGTCCTTCGGACTAGCTTTGTTCAAATCCCTGATATCTACGCATACTAGGATCATGCCATCCTTCTTTGGGACTGGAACGATGTTGGCCAACCAAGTCGGGTATTCGGATACCAGCAGGAAGCCTGCGTCGATTTGCTTGGTGACCTCTTCCTTAATCTTGAGAGCCCAATCCGGGCGGATCCTCATGAGTTTCTGTTTGACAGGTCGGGCCTCGGGGTCAAGGGGGATCCGGTGCTGTATGATCTCAGGATCGATCCCAGGCATGTCTTCGTAGGACCAGGCGAAAACATCTTTGAAATCTTTTAATAAAGCGACTAAGCGCTCGCGTTCCTCCGAAGACAACGTGGACCCGATCTGGACCAGCCGCGGGTCCTCCTCAGTACCAATGTTCACGGTAGTGATTTCATCAACTAACGGTTTAACAAATCTTTCCTGCTCTTGCTCAATTAAACGTTGCAAAACCGGAGGAATTTCATCCTCGTCGTTTTTATCAAAGTTTTGAAAGTCTGAATTAATGCATAAATCAAGGGCACAGAAAAGTACTCAGAAACCACAGTTACTTGATTCTCATTAAGCACATCCAAATCGTCCGATTCATTTACAACAGACTCAAATGAAAAGGAAAAAGATGACCTAGACAGGACTGTGGTATCCGGGTTATCATCCCTGAGTACCGACTCGAGACTCGGTCGGCTGAACTCGATTCCAACTCACAAGACTCGGTGGAATCAGATTTCGGCTCACTACCTGACCCGGTGCTGCTGGACAAAAATCCCTCCTCGTATTGCCAAGTGAGAGAGGGTGCAATAGATGCATCCAAAATAGTTGCTAGCAGGCTCGCAGCCGTTTCAGCCCCAATCATGGAAACCGATAAGTTATCCCCCAAGCACTTATGGTCGATCGGAGGATCTAAAAGTAGACATGCCAATGCTACCCCCATTTCAACTTCAGTGCCTTCGGAGTCCACTGCTTTACACTGCTCAACCTCAGCTGATGGGTCTGCCTGCTCTTCGGCAACGTCATCCCTGGATAGTTGTAGGTCAAAGAAGATCTCGAAACCTGGTACGCACTTCTTCTCCGCGTTCAGCCATGGCTCGGGGAAGCCACAAAACGGAAAGTCCTCCCCCTCCCGAACAAAGCGTCCGTTCAGGGTACCCTGAATGGGCCTGTGCATTAAGTCAAAAGGCTTCCCCGCCTTCTTCGCTTTGGCTCTCCCTGCCATTTCCTTCCCCTTTCGCATCCAGTCCTCTTTGGTGGACAGATAACCCAAGCCAAAGGTATGAGGGTTGTGTGGCACCTCGGCCAACGCTGCGACGCCCTTCCGGCCGCTCCTTCCTAATCCTATCCCAGGGATATGTTGTAGCTTGTTCATGAGGTATACAGATTGGGCACTGACGTACACTCCCTCATTGACAGCCATGATATTCTGCACTACCCTAGCCTCAGCTAAGGTAAACCCTGATAAGAACATATCCTCCGTGCCATGCTCGATTTCTAGGACTGGTGTAGATACCTCTGGAGGTGGATGGATTGATGAATTCCCGAAAACAATGGCTACTCCCTTTCCATAGGGGTATTTCACCATCTGATGTAGAGTGGAAGAGACTGCCCTCACTTGGTGCAACCACGGCCGCCCCAAGAGTAGATTAAAGGTTGCGGGAACGTCCAAGACATGGAATTCAATGTTGTGTTGTCTTGGACCAACCTAGGTCTGAATTTTGATAGTCCCCATCACCTCCTTGCTGGTGTTATCATAGGCTCTGATCACTTGAGTAGTTGGCACAAAGTCCGCGGGCTTTAACCCGATTGCATATGCTGTCCTTGACGGGCACACAATAATAGCGGATCCCGTGTCGACAAGAACCACTGGCACCCACTTGTCTCTACATTCCACAGAGATGTAAAGGGGTTTGTTATGATTTGCACCCTCAGGTGGAAGTTCTTTGTCTGAAAAGGATAACGTCGGGGAACCTCCTCCCGGAAAGACTAGTCCAACCAGTTGCTCTGGTGTGGTATCTATAGAGAGTTTGGCCTTGTCCATAGTAGATAGGACAGCCTGTCTGTGTACTCATGAAGCCATAAGCAGTCCCCAGATGGAAATGTCTGCTTGTATCTTCTTTAACTGTTTCAGCACCGCTTCCTCTTCGATTTGTTTCTCCTTTTGTTTCTCAGCTTCCTTGTCCTTCCCGAATGCTTCTGGCTGGTCTAGATGCGAGGGCTTGAAATACCGCCCACTTCTTGTCATATGATCGACCTCGTCGATATAGCAGGTATTATCCGGCTAATTACTCCACCAATCCTCATCTGTGTGGGCAAGACATAAATCATCGTCTTCCCACCACATCCCGTGAGTAGCCAACAGACATCTGTCTGGCTCTGGTGTGATTGTACCCGTAGTACTTTCAGCCCACATGCTCGCAGCATCTTCTGTCTTCGTGCCCGCGGCAATTTCAATCCCTTCATGGGTTTTGGCTTTCCAGATCCTCCCAGAATCCCAAATCTTTTCTTGTTCTGCCTGCATTAGCGCAGTTTTTTGTTCAGCTTTCTCTGCATTCACAATGCCCCTGTTTCGAGCGAAATTCTTTGTACCAGCGCTCTCCAGCAATGCACTTTGACTTTCAGCCCTTCCGACCACAACTGATACCTTCGCCCCTGCCGAGCCATGTTCTAGTTGGAACTTTTCCACCACATCCAGTTGATCATCCAACCATCTAGTGGCCTATGCCGATTCCTCATAATCAAACCAGTTGACTGCTGCGCTCCCTGATTCTTAGTCATCGAAAAATTTTAGGTTGGCAAAGTCCTCTTCTACGGCCATCAAATCATCTGTCCCCTACTCAAATCCATCCCCCCGGATCACACACAGCTCTGCCTTCTCTGGTAGTTCTATACTTGGCTTAGACTGGCCCACTGACAGGATATACTCACTCGGATCATAGGCTTCCCCAGCAAAATTCTCAGATTGTTCAATCCCAGACTCAACAACTCCACTCTCTTCTAAAATCTGCCCTGTCCCATCTTCGATGGTCACCACCACCGGCTCTGGTTGGGTTGTAGAGATGTCAATCATGCACAAAGAGTCAGTGCAGTCGGGAAGGAACACCTCCGGTTTAGGTAGGTGGGATGGGGTGATATAGATACTAAGATCGTAAGACGCGACCCCAGTTTGGATGAAGTTGATTCTGTTGGGAGGGAGAGCTTAGTTATGTGGTAGGAGAGGATTTGTTGTGACGTTGGGTTTGTCGGGAGGCGCAATCACCTGCTTGTCAATAAGATCCTGGATCTCGTGACGCAATCTAAAACAACGGTCGGTGTCATGACCGTGCTGTTGGTGATACGCGCAGTATTTTGCCGGGTCATGAGAGGGAAGGAATGGATTTGGTAGTGGCCTCGGCTCTAGGGGCTTCAAATGCTTCTTCCTGATTAATACCCCCAGAGCTTTGGACAGGGGCATATATAGGGGTGTGAAGGTTCTTTGGCCTCTGGGTTGTTATTTGGTGGTCTGGGTATTGCTTCCGGATGCACCGGAGAAAGGCGTGGCTACCATGGGTCTCGGAAGGAGAGGGGGAATGGTGGTGACCATGCTCACCTCTGAAGCTCGTGTAGTTGCAGCACCACTCAGGTCTGCATTGTTATTGCAGTTAAAGGTTCTCCGAGGCTGCTCCCTGTCTTGGTCGATCAGACCCTGTTTCATCGCATCTTCGATTTGTACCCCCATCTCGTGCAGATCTGAAAAGGTAGGGAAGGGGAGTACAATCATCTTTTGCATGAGTTTTGGCTGGAGATTGCACACAATCATCCTGATCTGATCTTTGTCGGTAGGCCTCAAGGTCATCATCGATGCCTTCGCCCTCTATCGGGTTACGAAATCTGAGAAAGTCTCTTTGGGCTCCTGCCTGGTTGTTTCGAGATCACGAGTCGTAATCTCGATCTGCGTGTTGTACGAGTATTGGGCAACAAAGGCCTCGGCCATTTCATCCCAACTTCTTTTGACATCATCCTCCAACTTCGTATACCAGATAGCGGCGACACCCGACAGCGTCCGGCCGAATAGCGAAAGCTTCTGTGGTCTGGTTAGGTCCATTGACCGCAGTATATCTGAAAATAGACGGAGGTGGACCATGGGGTCCCCGGATCCATTGAAGCGATCAATCTGCGGCATTTTGAATCTATCTGGCAATGTCACAGCCACATCAGTATATCCATCCTCGATATCCAGAATAGCTTTTACTCCCTGGGATTTCTTGAATAGCTTCTCGAGCTTGCTCAATTTCAGTGCAGTATGATCTATTTCGAACTCGAAAGGAGAGTCCAGGTAGTTGGTGGGTGTATGGGTTTTGGATAGTTGAGGAGGGAGTGGGGGTAAAGCTGGCCCCGCTGGAATGTATGTGTCCTCCTGGATGTTCTGGACATTTGGCAAGGTGTTTTGGGTGTTTGGCAGGACATTTTGGACAGTTGGTGTCTGCTCGGGTAATGGGACTCCTGGTGGAGGAGGGTTTGGGTGCGAGGCTGATGCTCGACTTGTCAGCTGAGCTTCTTTGGGCCATGATTGTGGCCTGCTGTTTAGCGAACTCCGCTTGGCGGGCAGCGTCCTCTTGCATCTGCCTCATGCTCTCTTGGAGCTGGCGCATCATTTCTTCCATCCTAGCAATATTCTGCTAATCCTGCTGACTGATTGGTATGTGTATCTCTATGGCAAAAACTAAGACCTCAGCCCGACTGTTCACTGCTAGGGTAGGCCACTGCTCTGGTAACCTCTGCTCAGACACACTGCGCCTTCTCGGCCTTCTTCTGACAACTGGGGGTAGAGAATGGAACAATGGTTGTCCGTCAACCAGATCCTCAGATCGATTGAGCCGACTACCTCTTGTCCAAAGTGCTTGGGAAATATCTACTGGGTCTGAAGCAATTGTGCTAAAACCCCTGTCCTAGCAAAAGATAAATAAAGCAATAAGGAAATAAACAACCAGATAAATGGATAGCATAATAGCTTAAAATAAATACACAACACACGGCTGGGCATGACAACACACGGTCGATAAGCTGAATACACACTGTCCTCAAACACTGATCATTACCCCTGAATCACTGTCCCCGGAAACTGAATCCTGATACCTGCAGATAACTGATTCTCAAACACTGACTGATGCCCGCAGGCCTGATGCCCAAACTCATAAACTGATACATGCATTCCCTGTAGAGACGCACTCTAAAAGCACATAACAGATAAGTGAGAGCCAAAACACCCCTATGTTGGGGTAGGGTTTCCCTGTCCTATTTTGTCAGGAGCTAGGGTTTCACTACGCACGCAGCAGTTTCAAATAACCTATATCGGGTAAGCAACCTGTCCTAGTTTGGAATGGTCACTACGGATCCGAATATGCACTAGGTCGAATGGTCAAAAGGGTGCCCCGGTAAAACCGGGGTTTGTGTTCCCATACTGGCAGAGCCCGTAACCGGTAAGCCTTATGGCACGCAGCCTCTGGAAAACCGCTCAGGAATAGCATATGGCAAACACGGTGTCCTAGGCGCCCCAATGCACAATGCAATGCAAAGAAACACACAAGTGTAGTCAAAACAAGATATCATGAGTTCGAGTCAAGTTCTTTAAATCCCGGTAGTCGCCGAATCAGACCGTCCCGAACACCCGGGAGGATGAAGTCCCGTTCGTTAAACTTGTTGGTCTACTACAGTTCAGGACTCAAATGTCACGGTTCTTAATCTGAACCAAAGAGTCCAAATCCGGCAAATCGTTTTTGAAAACAGATTTTTTTGAAAGAAGTGCCAAACGTGGACTGCTTTGCCAGATACAGAGTCGCCACCTAAATATTTTATTTTGGGAAATTTAGGAAACCCTGACTCGTTGCCTAAGGCCACGTGTCCGTCATTACCAAAGTTGCCTCGGCTCAGGAACTTGGGTACGATTGGGGAAGGTCACTTCGTGAGCACCCCCGCTCGCCCGATTAAAGATCGGCCTCTACTAACCATGATATCTAGTTTTGAAAACATTGTGCGTTCTTATTCCGGTTATTAGCCTAGATTTACTATGTGATGCGCACAGCATACAAGTATAGACCGGGTCGCCTGAATTGGAACAAAACATTTCATGTTTGTTTTTGAAAGATGGTTTGCTACCCGCAAGTAGGCTTAAAATGCAGATTTTGCCACCCTTAGGTGGGCTTAAAAAGATGGTTTTGCCACTATCTAGTGGGCTTAAAACTCACAGTTGATGATTTGTCCCAATCCAAATAACCCAACCTTCACCCACAGGCATTCAAGGCAGTTATATCACATAAGCATATAGCCTCATGGTAAGCATGCTATCATGGCAGTCACTCACACGCATGCAAGGATGCTAATGCATAAAAACTCACCGAGTACTCCAAGCCAAAAAAGAAGCTAATTAGAAATCCATACATGATCCTAAGTATACAGAAATGCCTAATGCAACACATGCAAAAATGCAACTATAGCAGGCTCGGCTATTCTAAACATGGCATATGAGATGCAACAACTATCAAGTATTCAACTTGGAATTGAAATACAAATGCAGTTAGTATGATGCGCCGAGCCCGGTGCATGCAAGATAAATGAATGAATGCAAACATGCTATGATACTGTATGCTAATTGAAACATGCCCTAATCTAACCATCATAAGCTGGTAAATAAAAGAGAAGAAAGACGTGGGGTTGGAAGACATACATCACACTTATTACAACATTGCCCTCGTGCAGAGGGTCCGAAAGAATAATATACAGTCCCGAATAAATACAGTCCGAATAAGTACAAAAATCCTAATTAATTTACAAATTAATCTAGGAAAGCTATAAATTGGCATGCAAGTCAGGGACTGCCTCAACTCTGATGAATGATGTATGTTTAGGCTGCCTTGCGCGGAAATCCACTGGAATGCCCCAATTAGCCTCTATTTTGCAATTGTTCTTGGAAAGCGTGCCAAACTCTAAAAGGTTGTTGATTCTTGATTTGCTGCAACAGAGAGCAGGAAAGGGGCATAGCAATGTATTTTCACATATGTATGCATGCCTCGATCCTCGTGCCACCAATCACGCATATCGATGCATGATGGCCGAGGAGTCGAATTGCACAACTCAATATGAAATGAATGCACATATAAACATAACAATACCTAAACTCCATCATGGATAATCCGGAGTGTTGGTGATTGGGAATTGAGACACGTTCCGTCACTCGGAATACGAAACGTACCTCGTTTTCCGTGCTCGGGCTAACTCCTATCCTAAACACAATGCGATATGCATGACATGCATGAATGCAACTAACATACAACCTAACATGCACAATGCTATGAAATGGCATACACGATGCACGAGGTAACATGGCATACACAATACGCTAACATACAACCTAGCATACACAATGCTATGAAATGAAATGGCATACACAATGCATAATGGACTTACACCAACACAAGTGGACCTCAGCCATACTCACATAAGAGGCCATCAGATGAAAATGAGACACTCGAGACGCGTGCACGCATGCACGCAAATCGAGGACCAAACCTAAGGCACGAATGCCACTCTACCAAGACATGGCAAGGCATGGAATATGGCATACAAGCATGCAAATTTCAGTACCAAAATATGATACAAAACATCCTCGAAACATGGAAACATGGCACCCGATGCATGAAATGAGACCCGAAACTCGAAACTAGGCACATGGAATGACTTATAGCTTTACAAAGCATGCATTATTTGAACATGAGGCATAAAGAAAGAATCAAGGAAGTCCCAAAATATGCATATTTCCAGTTTTAAGAAAGTCCAAAAAGTGAACACAAATAGGGCTAAGTTAACATGCAAAAATGGCCCCAAAAGGGAGGTAAAGAGGCAAGTAGCATCTGCGGGCCCCAAACCATGAAGATCCCTTCAACAAAGTTGAATAGGGGCTCAAAAAAAGGTATCTTACAGTTAATTACCAAGTCCAAAATAGTGCACAAGTAAGCTTAAAATACTATGCAAAAATAGGCCTAAAAGAAGGTTGAAACACAAAGAGTAAAAAGGGAGCCTCAAACAGCAAAATACCCTTGATAAAACATGAATAGGGGGTCAAAATATGACTATTTACAGTTTGGGTCAGAGCCCAAAAATACAAGCACAAGGAGCTAAAAAAAACATGCAAAAATAGGGCCAAAAGAGGGATAAAGAGGCAAGTGGCAAGAGGAAGTCTCAAACAGTGAAGATCCCTTCAACAAAGTTGAAGAGGGGCTAAAAAAAAAGATATATCACAGTTTATATCAAAGTCTAAAACAACTTACAAATGGGCCTAAAATACTATGCCAAAAAAAAAAGGCATAAAGGAGAGCTAAAGAGGCAAGTGATAGTTACTGGCCTCAAACAGAGGAGAGACCATCAACAATGTTGAATAGGGGCTCAAAGCAAGCCACTTTACAGTTTATGACCAAGCCCAAAACAGTCTACAAATAAACCTAAAATACTATGCAAAAATAGGCCTAAAAGGGAGTTTAAACACAAAGTGTAAAAAAGAAGCCTCAAACAGGGAGAGCCCCTTAATCAAACATGAAAAAGAGCTTAAAATAAGACTATTTTCAGTTAGGTTCGGATCCCAAAAATGCAAGCACAAAGAGCTAAAATATAGATCAAAATAGGGCAAGAAAAGAGGAGAAGAAGACTTACCCTTGAAGAACCAAACTTCAGCAACTTTTGGTCCAAGAAATGTTGCTCCTAAGCTCTGGAAATGGCCTTGAAGCTGCTGGAATGGAGTGAGGAGGAGTGGTGCTATGGGTTGGTGTAGGAATGAGGCAAAAACCTTAGGGTTTGAAGGCTTGGAAGAAAGGGAGAGGGAGAGATGTAAGCAAGAGCTCCAAAGAAATTTTTCTTCAACCCCTAAAACAAAGGCTGAGGGGCTGGTTATATAGGCAAAGGAGTGGGGGAAAAGGGGGGAAATGAAATTCAAATTTCCCCCCAAAAAGTTAGCCCCCCGGATACACAATTTTGAGGGGAACAAAATGCATATTTGTGATGTACCAGGAGAGAGAAGCAAGGCCGGCTAGTTATTTAGGGTTTAGGTGGCCGGCCGGCCCCCTTCATGGCCGGTCGGCCAAGGGTCAAAAGGGTCAAGACTGATTAGTGGCCGGCCATGCCAAAAAGATGGCCTCTCATGTGTGCACAACACAACCATGTGGTCAAAAACTGGAGAAAGTGAACCAGGAGAGAGAAAAGCCCATTTTTTAGAGAGGTTCAAAAGGGTTAGAGACAATTACTGGCCGGCCATATCATATTGGTGGCCTCCCAAGTGTCTACAACACAAATATGTGGTTTAGGGCTAGAAAAAGTGGCCCAAGGGTGGTCAACATTGGCTTTCTAGTGAGAAAAATGGGCGACGGAGGGCGATGAAGAAATAAAACTGGTTGTCAGAACAATTACTGGCCTCCCACCCTTCTACGACCTTCCTAACAATGAAACAGAGGTCCCTGCCAAAAATGAACTCAAACCGATGCAAAACGAAGGTTCGGAGGCTGAAACACGCAGCCCGGGGCCCCGAAAACTAACTGTTAAGCACCAGAGGTGGCGTTCGACCACGAAGTTGGTCTCTCGAGCCACAGTGTCCCTCGAAAGGGAGCAAATAAGGTGTATGCCAAAAACCAGAGCAAACGGAGGTGGTTAAGCTGTCCCGAACCGACGCACACGGCCGACGACTCCGAAAAAAAATCAAAAACCGGGCTCCAAACGGGGAAAAAAAAATGGCCTACGACTACGAAACGTGGCCTACAGCCACTGAGAGATGATCTACAAGACCTCTCCCTCCCTTCTAGAAGAGAAAATAAAGAAAACAGAGCCTGGTTCGCAAATCGAGGCAAGGCACGAAAGAGTCCGAAAGTCTAAAGGCAAGGCTCGCAGCCGAAACTCTGAAACCTCTGAACGGGCACGATATACAGCATCACCAAGCGCTCAATCAGTGACGTCTGAGTCTTAAGGTCGGTCAAAAATGGGGTGTCTACACCTGTAACATCCATACATTGGTTCAGGAGCTGTTTTACATTCTTGCCCACCGAAAACCCTTTTTGGACTAAGTTTAAGGCATTTTAGGCTCTCACTCTCAAACTACGCATGCGAATTACATGCCGTCTATGGCCACAGGTCCTATATGTCTTGAGGATATTGCCTGTGACAACCATACATTGGTTCAAGGGCTGTTTTACATTTTTGTCCCTCTGAAAGCCCTTTTTCGACTAAGTTTAAGGCGTTTTCGGCTCTAACTCTCAAACTATGTGTGCGAATTACATGTCATCTATGGCCACAGGTCCTATTTGTCATGAGGATGCTTCTTGTAACATCCATACATTGGTTCAAGGGCTGTTTTGCATTTTCGCCCCTCAAAAGCCTTTTTTAGACTAAGTTTAAGACATTTTCGGCTCTAATTCTCAAACTACGCATGTGAATTGCATGCCGTCTATGGCCATAGGTTGCATTTGTCACGAGGATTCTACCCATGGTAGCCACACATTGGTTTAGGGGCTATTTGGCATTTTTCGTCCCCCTGAAAGCCTTTTTTTGACTAAGTTTTAGGCGTTTTCGGCTCTAACTCTCAACCTACACGTGCTAATTACGTGTCGTCTATTGGCACATGTACTATTTGTCACTACAAAGGTGGCCATGGCATCCATATGATGGTGAAGGACTGTTTTGCATTTTCACCCCCCGAAACGCCCTGTTTCGACTGCGTTTAACTCATTTTCAAGCTCTAACTCTCAGCCAAAGCAAGTTTGAAAGTGGGTTAGATTATTTTTATTTTGCTATTTTGAACTTAAATGAATGTATGTTGTTCCTAGTCTGCAAAACAGGTTGGAAGGAAATTGATTTGCATTAGTAATCTTTTAGTGTCATATGAATTATATTCTTTTTACCAAATAGTAGGATGACCATCTGAACCTTGCAAGAGGGTTATATGCCATAAAACCATGTTGTTAAGAAGATTGAGTTGTTATTGTTGTGCCTTCCTTGTTTTTTTTCCTTCTTTGACTTGTTTCATCATCTCCACTCTCTCCCTCATAAGATTTTCACGATCTCTTTGGCGCCTCTCTTTCTCCTCTATGAGCTTTTCGTGATCCCTTTGTCACTTTTCACGAAGAATCTCCATCTCAGCTCTCATTGCCTCTATATGTTTATCATGAGCTCGTGATGCACTATCTAATGTGGAAGAGGGTTGTGGGCCTATGCCAAATCCACGCAAGTAAATTTTTTTTTTTTTTATTTATTTTTTTTTTTTGTCTAGGCACTTGCCTTGACATTTCCTCCTGGGTCAATGGTGTCTCCACTTTGGTGGCTGCCACTTGTAAATTCACCATCTCATCCTGTCATTAAAAAAAAAAAAAAAAAAAAAAAAAAGACTATTAAACTGAAGAAAAAATAACAAAGGAATTTTGTCCACCTTACTAAGGAATGTTAAATACAATTAGCGTCAATGTTCAATACTTACATGTAGCTCAACACATTTGGGATGAATCCAGTCATTAGTCTTCTTCGACTTATGTGATTTCGAATAAAATTCAGGAAAATCCAGCTCTCCATTCTCATCTACCTGTTTATTTCAAATAACAAAAATGAAGAATTGCACAAAATGTAAGAGAAAATTGAAACATGGAAAGTGATTTCTATATGTTGAGATGAACAACTTCTCACCATAATCAACATTGCTATTGGAAATGATCGAGATCCACTTGTATGATTGTATGGTAGTATACTCCTGTTTGCTTTACCAGCTTTTGATCATTTCTAACCAAAAAATATATATATATATATATATTCAACAATTATTACATATCAAGGCATAATACAATATCAAATCAAAAGAGTCATTTATATTTATTTGTTACCGAATGAGATTCATCTTTCCAAGCGACATCAATCATATGTTTCCTATAACGATTCTGGTTTAGACCCGACTCATTTATTTTTGGATTTGGGATTTGTTGTCTTGATGGTGGTTTTAGTTTTCTTTCATCTTATTCTTTGTTGAGTTTGGTTATTAGAGTGTTTTCGTTGCGTTTGGAACATGTTCGGAGTCTGTTTTTCAAAGTCGTCCTTGCCCAAATTTTAGTTAGTGCACTCAAGTGGTCCTTTGGTTGATCGAGCAGTCTTTGAGGACTTCTAGTATATTTGCAGGTCTGCGAAAAGTACTAGGAGGGTAGTGTTCTTCACTTGAGCGGTGTTTCCTATGCTTGAGCGGTCCTTCTTGAGCACGAATGGTTAGCTTTTGTCTGCAAAACTTCTGGGAGGGTGTCATTGTGTGCTCAAGTGGTTACTTTGTTCATTCGAGCAGTCTCACTTATTGTGTCTGGTTGCTCGAGCAGTGTTTTGGTCTCTCGAGCGGTCTATGCGTATATCAGTCTGTAAAAGTCATTTTCTGAGTCACTTTTTCTTATCTCTCTCTCTCTAAACATTTCAAAACCCTAAATCTAGACCTTCTCTCTCTAAAACTCATCTTCAATCTCCATATACTCTCAATTTGTTGATCTCTACACCTTTGTCCCTTTGTTAAAAAGGTAGAGCTCACCTAAAGCTTCATTCTAATTGAAGCAAAGTTGGTTTCGGCTTCGTCGAGATTTCTCCACGCCCTCTCTTGTCTTCTAGCCTTGAGGTAAGGATTTTTTTGCATTTTAGTATGGTTTTTAACTTAGTTATTTGTCTTTCTACACAATATCTTGATATTGGGGATTTTTTAAGGAATCTAGGGTTTTGGCTTTGAAATCAAAATAAGGGTTTTCAAGATGATTTCTTGGAAATGATTGTGGATTTGTAAATGTAGTTGAGGGGTGATAAAATAATGGATTTTTATCGTTTGAATTGAATTAATAAAGAAATGGGATTTCATCCTAAAATGTGAACATTTGATTTTGTAAAAGGGAAATGGAAATGGTATTAGGTGTTTTATTTTTATTTTTTATGAAATTGGAAAGATGATGATGATGATGATGATGATGATGGTGGTGGTGGTGGTGGTGGTGGTGGTGGTGGTGGAGTTGGATATGCATTATCAACCCCATCTTGAAATTTTGGATAGTATATCTTTGTGGAGTTTAGCTATCTATTTAGAGATATCTATCTTGGGCTATCGGTGGAGGATAGCTATGATCATTATAGAAATTGCATGAGAATTAGGAGAATTGAAACTAATTTATCATCTATTTGCATTGAGCATTGTTACATACTTAACAGAAAATGTATATTGTTTTAAGAAAAATATGTGAATGCATTAGTGAATTCCGGTTAATACCAGTAAAAATGGTAATTGGTAGTGCTTATATAGCCTACTTGCAGACATGTCCTACAGATTCCTAGTGTTATATCCATTGCCCTGTTCTCTCTTGAAAATGAAATAATTTCATGAATTTTCGTATAAACTTGGCATTGCATAGTTTTTGGAAAGAGATATAAAATATTTTGGCACGAGCATTGCATATGCATTCACCTTATAGCTTTGTTAAGATTCATACACTATGTTAGTGTATTTCTACTAAGCTTTGGCTCACCCTATATGAAAAGTCATTTTCAAGTGTTGATGATTTGCCTCTACCAAGGCCATAGCTTAGGAGGACCTGGAGCCAAGAGCTTCTTTTTGTTATTGTTGTAACTATTTTTGTACAAGCCTAGGACTTAAATTGTATTGAGTATAAACTCACTTTTATTGTAACCAAGTATCGTCTTGGAAAGTTGTAGCCACTAGGGCATTTATATATCTGTTAAACTTCTATTTCATATCTTTGACGTGTAACACATGCTATAGATTCATAGTTAGGACTTATGAATGTATAACTGAATGTGTTACATTTTGTAAAATGGAACCCTATGAATGGAAGGCTACTTTATTCATAATTGTATTGTTATTTAACAATTCTCATGACATGAATTATGGTTATTATTTTGGGGCGTTACATTTCCAATCCTCCAAGCTCACTCCCATAGGCAGATGACTGTAGGGGTCATCAACACCCTATTTCTAAAGTTGAAGGAACTTTTGCTTTAGGTTGTATCTCCAATCCTTGTACAAGATATAGGCCTTTCTATGAATGATCTTTTAAGCTTGTTTATACTATGAAAATCCTCACCGATATCAAACTTGTCCTACAAGCATAACAAATGAAGTATTACGGTAATTAATTTCAACACCTATACTTATTGGTAATAAGGACATTTATCGCAAGATCAATAATTACTAGCACAGCTTGGACAACAACATCTTTAGTACTCTGATCAATTTTGTTCCATGACTTCACGCCTTTAAAAGGGCACAACCTCCTAATCTACAGTTCCAACTCATTCGTTGCTGGGGTGACATTCCCTCCAGTGATTGCATTCAACAGTCGATTGACATACACATGCAATTTCTTGCATTTTTTTTTTTTGGCACTTTTTTTTTTTTTTTTTTGCACTCCTTTTCCTAGTGTAGGTTCACGTACATGAGTTGACCTAGTTCACCTAGGTTAAACACAACCAAATAATCAAAACTTGCAACTACAGATATTACAAATAATTGACAATCTAATTGAAATGCCAAATAACAATATTACAAATAATTGACAATTTGTAAGTACAATGATCTTACTTACGCCAACTATTTGCATCTCATCGAACAGCTTAATGAACTTTAATAAATTTTGCCTCTCCGACCTATTTGGTTCTTCATCGATATGATCATCCATGAGACCACTCATGTAAATCTCTTCTAAATTAATAAACAACTCGTCCAAAAAATTGTGTTTGTCTGTCATTCCAGCTCCATCTCTTTGACTATCATTGTTTTTCATAGCAGGATCATCATGACACATAGGAACATGTTCCCCATGGTGCACCCAAGTTCTATAAGAGCACACGATTCCTCTTTGAATCAAGTGCAACAATACAATTTGTCGACTAAATTTTGTGCCATTCAAGAAATTGACACACAAACAACGAATTTGATCATGTGGGCCTAAATTCTTCGTTGCAAATTCAATAAATGACCAAACACCTTGTTGATACTCTTTACATTTCAATCTATTGTTTATCATCATCCAACTCTTGTCCATCTTTCGAACCCTACAAACCAAGCAAAGATGAACATGGGAATGGACAACACATAGCAAAATACTTAACAATCTCCAATCCACAGTATGCAAGGTTTGTTGATAGTAGAACATCCTATTTGTCCTATTCTCTATTTTACAAGCTTCTTCTGAAGTGTAGGCCAAATCATATTAGTGAACTTAGAATCAACATCGTACTCAAATGAATATATGATCACTGAATAAATCTTCTAGGTGCCAATGTGAATTAATATTAGCACTTACTTTTTTTATCTCACAACATAATTACAAGAAAATGACAAAGTGCTACAATAAGAGAGAAAGAAAAGCATGAATAGGGATTTTCATTACAACGAATACTAAGTCATGATTATCAAATCGATCAATTTTTTTCTTATAAACAATGGTCGCTAGATTTTTTTATATAATAAAATATTCAAATTATAAAACCAAACTCATAATAGACCATACAAAGGTCAAACATTTTCTTAAATTCATTTTTTGAATTCCAAAGACATAAGTGTAGAACTTAAGATTGAAACAACTGTATTTCCTCATGTTTGAGTATGCCCAGTACCTCTCTTCTAGTTCAAAAGGAAAATAAATGGAAATAATGGTTCCAACAATGATTAAGCAGTTAAAAATGAGATGTTAACTTTTCGGGAACTATACATAGTAACAAATTTGTCTCTATGTTGAAAAGGAGCAAACATGGTTATTGGACCAAATTAACTGACCCAAAAAAATTCGTTTCCAGTAATAAATGACGACAAACTTAACACCCTTTTAATCCCATAAACACCTTTAATCTCTTAACCCTTTGTTTCTCTCTTTCATTGCATTCCATTATGAGTTTCATCACTCCTCTCTCTACCATCTACACATCAAGATTCATGTAAGTTCTATTTTTTTTTTTATGCCTTAATTTGTTTTTCATATTATTCTTATTGATGTCAAGTGAAAATGCATTTATTTGGAAGTAGAATTATGATCCAATTAAATAGAAAAATCAAATATAAATTGTAGACCTATATATATGAGTGTTTTTCAAGGTTTTCTTTCTATTAAATTTTGTTTTTTTGGGAATTTTCTTTTTATACTATTGCAATTATAGCATCATAGCATCAAATTCCAATTCAAATATTCAGCCATGGTTAATAAATATACAATCACATTTTACCAGCCAAACATGAAAATAAATACACGAGCAACGGATTAGGGTTTTCAAACTAATGAGAGAGAAAGAAAAAAGAGGGGGAAAGGTATCAAACCACTAAAATATTTACCCATTTTGGATATCAAACCCATAAAACTCTAGAAATCAAACCACCTGAACCAAACCAATTTCAGAAATCAACACAAAATTAAACTAAAAAAATCATATAGAACCCTAGAGTATTGTGTGAGAAATGGGGAGAGAGAGAAAGAGAGAGAAACCTGTGATTCGCGGCAGTGGTGGTGGTGATTTGCAGCCGTGGCGAGGGTGACGTGCTACAATGGTGAGCGACGATGGCCAGTGACAATGGTGACTTCGGTGGTGAGCGGGGGTGAGATTTGGAGGTGACTCTGTTCTCTATGTGTGTGACACAGAACATAGAGCAAATTTTGTTTAAGTGTACAGAGAAGACGCAGACACCAATATTAATTCCTTTCCCTCTAAAAAAAATTCTACCTTTAGCAACTAAACTACTTTTAGGCGGAAAAGGTATTGTAAACATTGACAAAAGCTTTTGTAGCCTAAAGATAGGTTATTGGCAACTAACACTTTCGTAGCCAAAAGTACTATTTTGCTACAATTTTTTTTATTTTTTATTTTTGGCCGGGAAAGAGTTATTATATGACGACTAAATTTTTTTAGTCACCAAAAGCTCATATTTGGTGACGAAATTCTTTTATCGGCAAAGAGTAACCCAAAAAATAAGCCTCGTATTTGGCGACTAAACTTCCTTTTGTCGGCAAATAATTGTATACAGTGACCAAATTAAATTTTTCATAGCCTAAAATGTAGACTATAGTCGACTAACAATTTTTTAGTCGCTTATTACTACATATTTAGCAACTCAATTTTTTTTAGTCGCCAATAAACAACATATCTCAACTAAAATAATATAGTAGCTAAATCTTGAGCCAACACCGACTAATATATTTTTTAGTTGCAAAAAATGTCACTTTTGGTGACTAATTTTGTTTTGGTCGCCAAATTTAGTAGCAAAATGTGTAATTTCTTCTAATGTGAGGAAATTAAGTAAAAGTGTGTTTTTATGATAGTTGTTAGTGAAAAATTTTTAAATTATTTTTTTATAAAATAATAAAACAAATAAAAACCATGGTTTTTACTTAACGAAAAAAAATAATTAAAAGACAATGTTTACATGTAAAAAAGAAAAAAAAAATGCACTTGGCCGGTTGAGCGGCCAAACAACGGGTAACATCCTAAGCCGAACAGACTATTTTTTAATACCATCTCGTCGCCCAGACTCATAATTTGCTCACCATGGCCTTTCGTAGTCCAAAGGGACTATGAATCCGGTCCTTTATTTCCAAAACAAACATGATATTATTTTACTGTTAGTCCAATCCAGACTGCTTTACCGAAAAACAAATGGGCCCTAAAGCCCTATCAAGTTTCAATATGGATAACTAAATCCTATTTTTCATAACATATTTTCAAAAAATTCATTGCTCCATAATGGTAGATGTTATCTCAATTTTGCCCCTTATTTAATATGAAAATATTTTTAATCTAAATAAAATAATATTTTTTTACTGTAGAAATTATCATATTGTATTAAAAAAATCATAAATTATCAAAAAGTTTATTTTGTTTTGAAAATTATTATTGAGTTATTTTAAATTTCAATATTAATATAGCGTTTCTAGCTTAGACTCGACCCATTATATGTTTTGGATCCGGGTTTCATTGTTTTTATAGTTATTCATGTCTTGTTTCCCTTATACCTCTTTGAGTTTGGAATAGGTTGGTAGCTTGTTTTTCACACTTTTGTTGCCTACAATTTTGCTCTTATGCTCAGGCGTCACTTCTTGCACTCGAGCGGTCTTTGTAAACTCTCAGTACTTTTGCAGGTCTGCAAAAGTATTGGGAAATGGTATTCTATGCTCAAGCAAAACTTCTTGAGCTCAAGCGATCTTGGCTTGAGTGGCCCTCATTGAGCTCGAGTGGTCTTGGCTCGAGCGACCCTTATTGAGCTCGAGCGTTGGTCTTCTGTTTGTAAAAGTACTACGAGTTTGTATTTCATGCTCGAGCGGTCATACTTTTGTGTCTTACGCTCGAGCGGTCTGCGCGTATATCAGTCCGTAAAAGTCCCTTTTGACATCACTTTTTCATTTCACTCTCTCTCTAAACATTCCAAAAACCCTAGATCTACACACACTATCTCTAAAACTTACCTTCTCTCTACAAAACACCAAGATCTAGTGCTTTCTTCACTCTACTCCCTTTGTTAAAAAGGTAGAACACTCCGTGGGCTCTCTTTTCATCCAAACAAAAATGGGTTTCAGCTTCTTTGAAGTTTCTCCACACTCTTCTTGGTCATCTAACTTCAAGGTAAGGATTCTCCACACTCTAGTATGGGTTTTGCCTTTGCTATTTGTTGTTTCAAAAGAATATAGTGGTTTGGGGGTTTTTAGCAAAAACCTAGGGCTTGAAATCAATATGTAAAAGAGGGATTTTCAAATGGTTCCTTGAAAAAAGTTGTGATTATGAATTTGTGGTTAATAAATGTTGAAATGAGATATTTCTTGTATTGAAATGGGTTTCAAAGAGAAAGGATTTTTGTCATAAAATGTAAATGTCGAGATTGTAAAGAGAACATGGAATTGATATTGGAAATTGTAAAATTGAATTGATGATAATGATAGGGGTGGAATTGGACATGTATTATCACTCCCATTTGAGATTTTGAAAAAATGTATCTTGAATGGAAATTTATTTATCTGTTACAGATATTTGTTTTGGGCTATCGATGGAGGATAGATATGATTTGTTGCAGAAATTGTATGAGGACTAGGTGAACTAAAACTAAATTCTCATTCACTTAGTATTGAGCATTGTTGCATACTAGTTAATACATTGTAAATGTATATGATTTTGAGAAAAATTGGTGAATTTAGGAAGGTATGTAACACTAAAGTTAAGTTGGCCTGTGTGTCCAGAGTAAAAGTCCCAAAAAAACGGGCGTATACATGGGTGCCGATCCTGCAGACAAAATATCCATAAAATGGCAATAGTAGTACTAACATAGATTACGTTTACATGGGTCTCGTTTGACGGGATTCCCGTATATGAAATATCCGTGAAATATTTTACTTGTTTGAGATTCCCAAAGTTGTACTTCAATACCTTGTTTACTATTGTAAAAGATATGATTTGATGAATTGTGATATAAACTTGACATGGCATGGATATTTTGGAAAGAAATGTAAAATGTTTTGGCATGGGATATTGTATATGCATTCACCTTATGACTTTGTCAAGATTTATACATTGTGTTGTAGTATTTCTACAGGGCTTTGGCTCACCCTATGTGGGAAAACCATTTTCAGGTACTGGTGATATGCCTCCACCAAGGACTTAACTTGGAAGGACTATGGACTTGAAGGCTCATCGTTGTTATTTTGTATTTAATTTTGTACAAGCCTAGGCTTTATCTGTATTGAGCTTAAGACTCATTTTTAATGTCCCCAAGTATTGACTTGAAAAGATGTAAGCCATTAGGGCATATGGTTATCTGTTTAGCTTTCATTCTTTTTCGCTACCTTGTAACACATGCTGTATATTTAAGATGTACTGTTTATGAATGTATATCACATGTGTCACCTTTTGTATGTCAAACTCTGATTAATGAAAGCTTATCATTTCATTTATGTTGTTATTTATTAGTTGTTATGAGATGAGTATATTGTGTTTATTTTGGGACGTTACAATTAACAAATAAATTTATTTTTATAAATTTTTATACGTAAAAAAATTCAATTGTTCATAATAGTATATTTTATTTTCATTATATCTTTTACACTAAAATATGAATAAAAAATTTCATAAATAACTTTAATTTATTTGAAATTTAATAATTAAATTGTTTTTAATTGTTCAAATTAAATGATTTTTCATAAACAAAATTATAAGTATAAGATTAATGATTTTTTCAATTAAAATTTAAAATTTTCATTAAGTTAAAATTATTTATAAAATTGTTGTTCATATTAAATAAGAAGGGTAAAATTGGGGTAAGACAAGTCATTATAGAGCAATGAATCTTTTGGAAATCTTTTATCACAAATATGACTTAGTTATTTATATTGAAACTTGATAGGACTCATTCGTAATCCTAAGAGCAAAATAGGACTTATTGATTATTTTTCGAATAATCCATGGCCCAAAATTTTATGAATCACGATACCAATTTTGAGTTCATATCAGTTCATCTGTCTAAATCACCTTCAACCTATTTTTCACAAACCAAACAAAATATAATCTATGACAACCTAATAAAGAATAAATCCTTACTGCTTGAACTAAAAAGGTGATTTAGTAAAATGTTTATTTCCATTTATAGTGTTAAGTCAAAAAGTCTAAGAATGGAGGTCAGTGTAATTTTAAAACCTTCAGAGGAACTCTATGTAATTTCAACAAACTTGAAGGGGGGTTAATATAGTATATCCTTTCTTATTAGTTGAAAATAAAGCAATCACATTTATGTTAATTTTTGAGAGAACATCATTAGTTATCACTTACCACCAACTATCATTTATGTTCATTAATATTAATATGACATTAATATTGATAATAAAAAAAATGTCATTTATGTCATTAATATTGATAATAAAAAAAAAATTGTAGAAGCTATTTAAACACTATGTCCCCACCCATTTATAAGATTCAAATGTTAATATATAGTGTCAGCTCAAATAAATTAAACTACCGTGTATTAAGAAAAATTTTAAAAAAATAAATGTAAAGTCAAATATGTAGAAGCTCATAGTACATTAAAAATTAAAAATAATAAAAATAACATAAAATAAAATAATAGTACCCTCTTAAATAAAATACAAAAATATTAATATTTCATTATAAATAAAAATAAATCTATAAATGACATAAAATAATAATATTTTTTCATTTGAAAGCTCATTTAAATCGAAAAAAAAATTTGTGAAATGCATTGATGAATCTCACTTACAATTAGATTTCTATTTATTGATGTTATAATATTATAGCCAACAAAAAAAAAATAAAAAAATAAAAAATCCATTAATGCTATAATGTTACAATCGCAAAATATATAATTAAAAACGCATTTCAATTTATTTTGAAAAATAAAAACCAAATAAATAAAAATAATTTATGTAGAATTATATATAATCACTGTATTTGTTGCAAATTTTAAAAAAAAGTTATAAATATAATAAAACAAAATAATAGAAGGAAAATTAAGAGATGAAATTGAGGGAAATACAAAAGGGGTATTTTAGTCTATGTAAAAAAATTATGGGAAAATAATCAATAAATCTTATTTTACTCTTAAGATTATTATCAAGTCCTATAAAGTTGGAGAAGGGGATACTGCTGTCCTTTTGTGGGAGTTATTCCCGAGTGTTTTTTGATAATCTGAACTGTTCATATTGTAGGGTTCGTCGAGTAGATCATTCATACCAAAAATCAATTTGATTGAATATCTATAGCCCTATAACCAAAACACATTTGTTTCTATAAAAATTAATGGTTAACATAACTTTCATAAATTTTTAAAAATAATTAGGACCTAATCACGGGTTATGAATATCCGATTATCTTGATTTTTTACAGGAATAATATTTTGGATGAACCCTACAATATAAACGGTTCAGATTATCAAAAAACACTCGGGAATAACTCCCACAAAAGGACAGCAGTACCCCCTTATCCTATAAAGTTTCAATATGGACAACTAAGTTTTATTTTTCATAACATATTTCCAAAAAGTTCATTACTCCATAATAGTTGATGCTATCTCAATTTTACCCCTCATTTAATATGAACAATAATTTCATAAATATGTAATAACTAAGTATGATAATATTTTTAAATTGTAAAAATTATGATATTTTATTAAAAAAATCATAAATCACAATGAAAAAAATTATCAAAAAGTTCTATTTTGTTTTGAAAATTATTATTGAGTTATATCAAATTTCAATATTAAAAAATAAATATTATATATATATATATATAAATTGTTATAAGAAAATTCAGTTGCTCATAATAGTATATGTTATTTTCATTTTATATTTTTCATTATGAACAAAAAATTTCATAAAAAATTTTAGTTTATTAAAAATTTTATAATTAAATTATTTTTAATTGTTCAAATTAATGATTTTTCATAAAAAAATAATTATAAGTATAAGATTAATAATTTTTAGAATTAAAATTTTAAATTTTAATTAAGTTAAAAAAATTTATAATTTTTTTTTCATATTAAAATGGAACGGTAAAATTGGGATAAGACACACCATTATGAAGCAATGAATCTTTTGGAAACTTTTTATCAAAAATATGACTTAGTTGTCCATATTGAAAATTGATAGGATTCATTAGTAATCTTAGCAAAATAGGACTTATTGGTTATTTTTCAAAATTATTTAATCATAACAACTTAAAAAAAAAATTGCTATTTTCTATACAAATTGGAGTAATCATACATAATTTAATGCTTTCTTAATATATATGTTAACAAAAATCTTGTTTTTAAAACTTAATAATATGTAAAATAAATAATTGATTGATTATTGGAAAAATTATAAAAGAAAGAGAATTATCTTAAATATTCTAATAGATTATCACACCACTAAATTAATTTTTTTTTTTGTTAAAAAAGAAAGAATACCACTGCTACAAAAAGACACACTTGGTCACTCTATAAAAAGGTGAAGGGACTTCTCACCTTCTCGTATCCACTTGTCATTTGGCGAAGCAGAACATAGTTGCAGAGTTTCTAACAAGTTGTATGAGTTTCTAAATATTGCTTTGTTTATTTTATTTTATTTTTAAAAATTATATATATATATATATATATAAAGAGCAGGGTTTAATCATGTAACAAAATAACTTTTTAATTTTAATCTAAATCTTAATGTTTTGATTTGTTTTTAATCTAAATCATTTACCTATTTTCATTAAGTAAAATAGACCCCCCAAAAAAAAATAGTTTTTTAATTATTAAACTCAATGTAAATATACATAAAATGTCTAAAATACTGTTTTTCCTAAGTTTAATAACCAAAATGCTATTTTTCATCAGTTTTACTTAAGAAAGGTAAACAAATAATTTAGATTGAAAACAAATTAAAATATTAGGGTTTAGATTAACAAAATTAAAAACTCGGATTTATTTTGTTACAATGGTTAAACCCTGGTATTTTTTTATTTTAAGTTTTCCAAAATATTTTTAGATGTGCTTTTCTTTATTTTTAATAATTTTTTTATTTTATATTTTAGTTACTTTTCCTTTTATATATTTTAGATGCACCCAATCTATATGCACCTAAAAAGTAAAATAAATTAACTAAAGTATAAAAATAATTTACTAAAAATAAACAAAAATTTGTGTGATTTTTTGTTAAGGTTTTTGTTTATTTTTAATGATTTTTTTTCACATTTTTATTAACTTTTATGTTTATCTTACTTTCTAGATATATCTAACTTGATATATCTAAAAGTAAAAATATTTACATAAAATATAAAAAAAAATTCAGTAAAAACAAATGAAAATATGTCTAAAAATAATTTTTGTAAAATAAAACCAGACAAATTGGATTGGAAATAATACCATGCACATATTTGCATCTCATAAAAATGTTATGATTTAACCAAAGGGTTGAAGCTTGTGTAGTTAGTTTTTTGGTCACCAAGTCTCTCCTAAGGAGAGATCTTGAGTTTAGGATAGGGTAAGTATCCATCTGACCCATTAAAACTGAATTGCTCAAACCAAGCCATTACATAATAGACAATTTCAATGGTCCAAGAAGATGGATACGGATGCATTTTTTTCAATCCATCTAAGTTCGGACGGATGGCGAATAAGAGGTCACTCAACCCAACCCAACCCGATCCGCGAACACTCCTACGAATATGATGTTATGCTTTTATTCTGTGTGTTAAAAATGACCCTTTTATTTAGTAATTATATTTACTATTATGAAATAAAAAAGTTGAGCCTTTATTGTTATTATAAAAATATACAATCAAAATTTTTGAACACAAAATAGTAAACAATTATTTTGAAATATTTCCAAAAAAATGTCCAAAATAGTAAAGCCTAAACCGACAAACTAATCCACAATACGAAATTGCACGTCCCGCTCAATTTACATCCGCTAACTAAGTAAATAAATCCGGATTATTTTTTCCAATCTGCCCAAGTTCGGATAGATGGCAAATGAAAGGCCACCCGATCCAACCACGATTGGGCTCTACCTTTATGAGTAGAATAGCAAGAATGACTTAAGTGCTTGCAATGAGAGGGCGTGAGTTCAACTTTCTCTAAATGCTAATTTATCAACCAACCACTTATAATTTGATAATTTTATTCCAATGTATTTTTTTTTTCTCGCAAAATGTCAAGTTAATATATTAGGGGAAATTACTTATATAAAAAAAAAAACCCAAAGATGTAATAAATTAAATCATGAATTTTAAATTTTATCAATTTAAATCCTATTTTTTTTATTTTAATATCAATCTTAACCATCAATTTATTTTTGTTAAGTAGAATTGACGGAGAATGGTAATTTTATCAATACACCGGCCATTTACAAAAAAAAAAAAATATATATATATATATTGATTTTAAGGCCTCATTTGGAAATATGCTAATTTAGTAACTTTTTGACTATTTGATTAAAATATGAGCTAAAAAAAACTAGTATATTTGAGATGACTTTTTGACTTTTTACGAAAAGATGTGCAAAAAGTATAAAGAAAATAGAATCTTTGACTTTTTGGTATAAGTTGTTGACTTTTTGATTTTTTTAGTGACTTTTGACTTTTTGGCTAAAAAAATCACTAGCCAAACGAGGCCAAGTTTATGCTTAAATCAAATCATCACTAGTAGCCTTTCCTTACCAATACCTCCCTAGGATTCTACACCGTGACACACCACCACGGACCTCTTCCACCTCCATCACTCAAATCCACCACTGAAGTCCCTCTTCTACTTCCCCTTTCCTAAGATCCACCACCTCCGACCTTTTCCTAGTGCCCCCTTCCCGCAACTCCTTTCATCAAATCTACCGCCCTTTGCCTCACTCACCAACCCCTCCATTAGATCCACCGATTTATATATATTGATGAACAAAAAAAAGGAGTGACTTGAGATTCTCATACGTTATAGAATAAACATAGAGCACTAAAAGCATATCTGACTTATAGAGTAAAGCATGACACTACGCCAAAACAGGGCATTAACGGCGGTTTTTTTAACGGCGATAACGAAAATCGCCGTTAAAGGTACTATTAACGGCGGTAACGAAAACCGCCGTTAATGCATCATTAACGGCGGTTTCGTTACCGCCGTTAAAAAAATCGCCACTAAAAGTGTTTTTAACGACGGTAATGAAACCCACTTTTAACGGCGGTAACAAAACCGCCGCTAATGCCCAACCATTACCGCCGTTAATGACGGCGGTCTTTGTCGGTGGAGCTCCGGCGAAACTCCGGCGTGCTCCGGCGAAACCATCTACAATAAAGTAAAAGTAATGTTTAAATATTTATTTAGGGAATATATTTCATGAAGAGTGGCTGTGGCAGAGTGCTTGGTGTGGGTGGATGAGAGGTCTTGGGTTCAAAACTTGGGAAGTGCAAGAAGAAAGAATTATTTTTTGAAAAATTTGAACCTATTCTGGCGGTAAAAACCGCCGTTTTGGTCGACTTTAACGACGGTAATTTGCCTTTTTCTGACGGTTTCACTTTTTCCGACATGCGCATAAACGACGGTAATGAAACCGCCGATTATCTGCCGTTAAAAAGGCTTTCTAACCTTTAGCGGCACGGCGGTAAAAAACCGCCGCTAAAGCCCAATTTTGGCGTAGTGTGACCTAATTACGAAAATATGCTATATTCAAGTACTGTTTCATGGATCCAATGAGTACATTTTATTTACTGAAAAAGAAGTTAATTTGTTTTAACTTAAAAAAAGAAAAATTAAATAACAAACACATTAATCAAAATAATAAATTTTACATTATTTATGTAGTGTGAAATAAGTCTTATATTAAAATATGAAGGTGTTATCTAATATTAATTTTAGAGATATTATTTCTTTCTAGGTATTTTATCAATGAGTTTTTTTTTTTTTTTTTTTGTTAGGTATTTTAATAATATCTTAACAATTTAGAGGTTTTGTTTAATATTATATGGAATTTAAGAGTTTTGTTCAACATTGCTAAAATATGAAAGGGTGTTTGTTAATTCATATGCAAAACTCTAGTGGAGGTGAGTGAAATTTATCATTGAATAGATAAGGTTACTAAGGTGATATCTTGACATTTTAGGACTTATTATAGAAGGATCATGTAACTGTTAGGCCAACTGTTAGGCCAGGTGTGCAAATGTAACTGTTAGAATGTGTTAGCTAGGTGTGCAGGAGAGGTTGTTAGACTGTGTTAGTTAGTTAGTTAGACTAGTTTGTTAGAAGGCACATGTATAATAGATATTGAGATTGTATACAGTTTCACATAAAAATACTGTGTAAATTCTGAGTTTTAATTGTAATGAAAAATATCATTCAAGTATATCATTTTCTTTGTGGTATCAGAGCTACTGTAAGCTCCAACGAGCAATAATTGTTGTCTCTTCATCATCATCATCATCTCTTCCACCAAATCTAACCTTACTCATCACAAATCTGAAGTCATTAGTCAATGTAAAGCTTGATTCATCCAACTATATCATTTCGAAGAATCATATTCAAAATTTGTTTCAAGCAACAGAGTTACTTGGTTACATTGATGGATCAATTCCATGTCCTTTAGCCTCAATTCTTGATTCAAGTAACAAAACAGTTGAGAATCCTGATTTTCGTCAATGAAAGATTATAGATGCACATCTCCTCAGTTGTTTAACATCAACACTTTCTCCTCTTATTTTTTCATTTGTTCTGCATTTGAAACAAAGTGCAGAGGTATGGCTAGCTCTTGAAAAACGATTTACTGCTTTATCCATATCTCATGTGCATCAGCTTAAGAACAAGCTTCAAGCAATCAAAAAGAAATCACAGTCCATGGAGGCTTATCTGCATCAATTTAAAGAAATTTTAGATCAAATTGCTTTAGTTTCTCATCCTCTTGATGGTGAGGATCTGGTTCTTATGATTTTGAATGGTTTGCCTGATGAATATAATTCCTTTAAAACTTCAATTAGAACTCGATCAGCGGGTATTACTCTTGAAGAATTATCTTCATTACTGAGTTTTGAAGCAATTCATGTGGAATAGCAATCTCATTCGTCTTCTTCGATTGGTTCAACTGTTGCTTTTGCAACCACAAAGGAATCAATTCCTTCTTCTCATACACATACTTCTCCGACTACATTTGGTTCTGAATCTGGTAATCGTGGTTATCAATCCAATTTTCGAGGCCGTTCTTATAACTCTAGTTTTAGAGGCGGTGGAAGATTTTCTGGAAATAGAGGTCGCAGAGGAGGTAGATTTCCTATTTTTTGTCAGATTTGTGGAAAAGGCAATCATACAGCTTTGGAATGTCGCAATAGAATGAATCCTGCCTATCAGCCATCAATGTTTGGTTATTCATCTGCTGCTGTGAATCCTACCTATCAGCCATCAATGTCTGGTTATTCCTCTGGTGCTGGTGCTCCTTCTGTTGGTTCATCTACTTTGTCAACCAGTAGAGGTGGTTACTATCCTCCTTATCCTGCTTACTCTGCTGTCACTCAGGCCTCTTCACCTAGTCCATGGTATCTTGATTCAGCTGCTACCACACATATCACCAATGATCTTGATAATCTTCATCTTCATCAACCTTATCATGGCACTGATCAGGTGGCGGTTGGTAATGGTAGTACTCTTCCAATTCATAATTCTGGGACTGATATTCTGCCTACTCCTTTTCAATTTCAATTGACAAATCTACTTCATGTTCCTCACATTCAAGATCGAATGTGTTACAATTGAAAAGTTAAGAATCAAAATGACACAAGCCCCAAACTATAGGGACAGTTAGTGTAATTTGCCCTATATTCTTTGAGATTTCTCTCGAACTCCAAAGAGATGATCAATTTTTTTTTTAATTTTTTTTTGAAGAAAGTTAAAATTGCATCCATATATCGAAAGCCAAAGTCAAGTACAAGACAACCATAACAACTATACAATAACTGATATAAACACCAAAAAAACCATGAGAAGAAGAAACTAAGAAGTACCAAAACCCCCGAAAGACCAACTAAAACCAGCAAAAGGATCTTCAAACAACAACACACTAGCGAACACCTGCAAAAAAACACAAGAAAACAAGGACCATACCATGCCTCCAAGATCAAGTCACTAATGAAGCGCCGTCTTAAAGGGAGCGAGAAGCGACTTGGGTTTCTTTGACTATCTTCTATATGCAATGTTCTCTTTTCTGCATTTCATGATTATTGCTTTGGGAAAACTGAATAGCTTCCATAACAGTAGCATGATTGACATTGACAAAAGGTTGAGGTGCTTGGATTCTCTTTGACCCACTTTTACAATACAACACTACCCTCTTCACACGTCTCTTGGACACCATTTGAATTTGTGCAGATTTTTCACCAGAACTGAACTCTAGACTATGGGATTCAGAAGACTTACCAACAAAATTCATATCGGGAGTAGGTTCATAAGTGCCCTCACTTGGATTACCTACTTGGGCAGTATGATCTCAATCAATATCCATATTTGTTTGGTCAATCTGTTTCACTTGAAGCTTGGTAACCGAAAGACTAGATCGACAAAAAAATTCAACTGTGTTACCAACTTTAAGTGTCTTACGCAACCTAGAATCGATAAGAAGGAAGTTTCTGCCAATGATTACTTGTTTTTTACTCCTCCAAGATTCTTTGGGCTTTGTTTATAACATTAGCTTCGGACCAGCTATAACCGCCTTGGGATGTGTTAATACCCTATTCACGATTTTGCTTTGATGGGCCGCAATTGCTTATATCGCCTCCTTTATCACCTCCTATAGCGCAAACATCTTCTATAGAAGAAAAGTTAGCAGGATTCCTTATAGGGGGAGTGCGATTAGGCATATCATATTCTTGTTGTGAGAATAGGTCTGCATCATTCCCTAAATTTGAGTTAAAGCCTTTCAGTGATCTCATCGCAGCTTCCCAATCAAATTCAAAATCATTTACCCATTAAATCCTAACAATCCTAACATTAAATCCAAACAAAATTAAAAATATTTCATATATTAAATATGTCAATTACACATTAAATCCCAACAAGCGCCCATTACATGATCATCATCCAAACAAATATTAAAAATTAATTTGGCAAAAAAAAAAATGTTTAAAAGATTTATCAATTTTACATAATTTTATCTTTAGTGGGTAGAAATAATTTTTGAAAAATCAAAAATATTTTTTTGACATTTATTTTTGTCAAATTAGTTTATATTTTATCAAATTGACTATTTTGCCCTTGAAATTAAGTAATTGTATCTTCAATTATCCTGATTTGGAACAAGATTCAAAATTCATGATTAATTGTGTCACAATTGAAAAATTATGGACCAAAGTGACACGAGTTTCAAACTATAGGGACTGTCAGTGTAATTCGCCCAAGAGTATATGTGGATTTCTTGAGGCTCCAATCAGATCTAATTCATTCACATTCCACAGATCTAGAATTAAAAATTAAAACCAAAACAAGTAATGAAGAACAATACTAAGGCCTCGTTTGGCAAGTGATGATTTTAGCCAAAAAGTCAAAAAGTCACCAAAAATATCAAAAAACCAACAACCTATACCAAAAAGTTAAAAGCCAAAAAATCATCACAAACATATACTAATTTTTTTATCTCATATTTTAGTCAAAAAATCAAAAAATTATTAAAATAACTTATTCTCAAACCAGCCCCCGTATTCAAATTGTAATCCACCTTGATCAACCATTTTGTCATCTAGTCAAAAGTTTTGAACAAACATCCAGTCACCATGTTTGGTTCAAACTCCAGAAAATTTAGTTTATTTTTCAGAAAACTAAATTTTTTGTTCCATATATATATACTAGTATATGCCCGTGCCTAAAGGCACGGTATAAATATTGTTAAGATTCAAATATAATTGTAATTTATATGTATAATTTTAAAATTTATGGAATCTGTAACATTCTTTGATACAAATATTAAAAAAATATGAAGAAATATTATTTTGGTTATAAAGAAATATAATTTACCTAATTTGTTATAAAAATAAAATAAAATTGAAGTCAAATGAATTTTAAATATTTTATTTTGGTTGTATATATTAAAATAATATTATTTTTAGAGTTTATATCATTATTTTGGTATCATTATTTTAAATTATTATTTTATATCATTATTTTGGTATCATTATTTTAAATTAATTATTTTTAGAGTTTATATCATTATTTTGAAATAATATTGTTATAAAAATAAAATAATATTATTTTGGTTGTATATTTTAAAATAATTTTTATAAATTTGAAATTCAAAACTTATCTAGTTTTAGAGTTTTTGAAAAGAATTTTTTAAATTTGTATTTTATTATTTTTTAGTAAACTTTTTAAATATTTTAGTAAGCATTTTTTATTTTTAGATCTATTCAATCTGAATATACTTAAGAATTATAAAATTTAGAGTAATGCTATAAAATTTACATTTGAAATTAAATAAATAATATTTATGATTTTAAAATAGATGTGCTATATAAGTACACTTTTTTTACTTTTTAGCTAGAAAAGTAAAGAAAAAAATATGTATGTTTGGGATAATTTTTTAATTTTTTACGAAAAGATGTGTAATAAAATATTGTAGTAAAAGAAAAATGACCATTCTACCCATTTAACTTTTTGACTTGATTTTTGGATTGTTGAATTCAAATAATAAAATAATAATTTTGTCGTTTAGGCTTTTCCCACAAACTTCTTCCAATTAGTATAAATTTTTTTGACTTTTTTTAATAATTTTTTAACTTTTATAATTTATGCTAAACCAATCTTGAATAATACATTTTGCCCGCAAGAGAGTGAGATGGCAATCAACAAAACGCATTTTGCACCTAAGAGCAACGCATACATAAAATTAAAAATAAATAAATAAATAAATAAACCTAAAACTCTGCACCCGCCTACTCACCGTCCTTTCTCACCCACCTCACTTTTTCAAATTTTAAATTTCAAAACGTACTCACTCACACACTCTCTCACACACACACACACTCTCTCTCTCTCTCTCCTCAAACACACTTTGCTACCCCAAGAAGAGAAGGGCATAATTTTTGTCTTCAATTTTTTAATTTAGATTTATGTAACTCTGTCTTACTTAACTGTTTCATCGTTTATAATTATGTAAGTGAGAATGACTATCTTAAGTCTATCTAAAATTTACTTAGATGTTTCATCGTTTATAATTATGTAAGTGAAATCTATCTAAAATATTATGTAGTTTAATCTCAATTAATTAAATTATATTCCATTCAGAATCACTTTATTGTTATTAAATTCAATTGATTAAATTATTAAATTTCATTCCTTTTAAACTCAATTGATTAAATTCCATTCTTAATTACCTAATATTGTTATTATGAGAGTTATTTATTGTTATTATGAGAGAGTTACTATAGCGATCCCGGGTTTACCCTTGTCGTACAGTGATCCGGACGTGTGTCCGTGGATGTTGGTAGTGGATTGTTGTCCTGTTTACGTCCTTTCATATATTGTATTTGAGTTATAGGATGTGTTGGGCGGGTTTGTTTGAGTTGGTTGTATTTGGGAGCCAAGGGTTCTTTGCCGAAATTTTTGTCCTTCGCTCGGCGAGAGTTTGTCGCCGGCGGCGTTGAGTTTTAATCCGTGGGTCGAGCAGGCGGCTTCGCTCGGCGAGTGATCGCTGTCTGGACTGAACACCATGATTTCGCTCGGCGGTGATTCTTCGCTCGAGCGATCTGGTTTAGTCTTCGCCGAAGCGGCGGTTCGTCGCTTCAGCGTCGTCTAATTGCGAACTGAAGGTCGAGCTCTGGCTCGGCGAGCTTTTATTCGCCGGCGAGCTTTAGGATGTTGGCTCGGCGAGACCTTTTTGGCTCGAGCTACGGTTTTACGTATGCAGTCGCTCGGCGACCAAGTCTTCGCCGGCGAGCCTATTTATATCGGTTCGGCAAAGCGAGTTTCAAATCGATTTTTATAAACTTTTGATCCAATCCTCGGATCGAGAGCTTCTCTCTCTAACTTTACACTCTCTAAGGTTTGATCTATCTAGGATCATTTCCTTTCCATCTTGCTTTGTTAAAAGGTAGAGGTTGTCGAGGGCTTCGATTTAATCTGAAAAAATGGTGTTTGGAGCACTTTGATTCTTGGGTCTTCATCTCCTTTTGGGCTTAAACTTTGAGGTAGGGATATCCTACTCCTTTTATAGATTTTGTCTTTGAATTTTAGCATTTTGATATGTTGGTTGTTGTTTGTGAAATTTTGGGAAACTTTGGGCCATTGTGTAATTTTATAAAAGTTTGGGGTTTTGTCTATAATAAACCTAGAAGCATGTTTGGTATAGAAACATGGGATTAATGTTGAAACATTAGTGAAATTGGAACCTAAGGGTTGTAATGTTAATCATGGAAACGTCCTAATTACATTGATTAATTAATTTGAATAATTAATTGTGGAAAAGCGAGAATTGAAGTTGAATTGAGTCATGGGTTATGATGGGAAGAATACATAGATTTTATGTATTGATATGTGATGTGTATAATTGTGATATATATATGCATTGTGTTGTGTTGGAGGAGATAGGGATGGACTCCACGGTTTAGGGAAGATAGGGGATGGACCTCTAAACCGGATGTTCTTGGGAGGAGATAGGGGATGAACTCGTAGATAGAGCATGTATGCTTATCTAGAAAATATTGGCGAGCATGTATGCTTGTCATGGAAAGTGTGAATATATCTGTTTTGTTTATACTTGTTGAAGTGATGAAAGAATGTAAGAGAATGGACCATCTATCAATTGTTAATCTTTTAGTCATTATTTATGATTGGTTTAGTATATTTCTCTTTGGTGTAGCTCACCCTATATAGAACATCTTTTTTAGTCTTGGTAGCATGCCACCTCCAAGGACATAACTTGGAAGGCTAGTGGCGGATGGACTTTTGTTTGTCTTTCCTTTTGCAGTGTTACATGTAAATTCAAGCCTAGGGCTTAATGTGTAAATGAGCTAGCACTCTATTTTCGTGTAACCAAGTGTTAACTTGGAAAGCTGTAAGCCCTTAGGGCATTTGCTTTTGTTGTTAACATGTAATACGTTTTGTAATAGAACCCTGTTGAATGAAAGAACGTGGATCCTTTTATATATCATAGCATGTCAATATTGTTGGGTTAAATGTCATTATTTCGATGCGTTACAACTTGGTATCGAGCGTCTGGGTTGAATACTTTGGAGTGCGTGGGAAGTGATTAGGATCACAATGGGTTTGTCTCGCTTGATAGAGACTTAGGTGTACTGTTATATGTTTATGTGATAACATGCTTATGTGATTATTTGGGTATGGGATTTAGTTTTTAGGATGTTGATTGGGTCTTTGGGTTTCTGGGAGTCTTGTTGGAAAGGCACTTGATCAATCTTTGTTTCTAACGAGACTCTAGTAACGCCTTGGGACTATCATCATCCGGAAATGAAATTGTAAGTGCTATATGTGTTTATGTGCTTACGTGGAATGAATTCTGATTATCCATGCATTAGGACGTGAGTGTTTAGTTTTGGCACGTTTATAAATGTGCTAACGTTACGTGTTACCTTTATTAGGATGTCGGGGCGAGCAAGAGGTGGTAGGCGTGGTAGGCCTAGGAGGCGAGAAGTGCCATTAGGATGAGGTTCAAACGATTCAGGAAGGGTTGGTCGAGCCAATGTGGCGAGCGATGGGTCAGCCGAGCCATGGGTGCCTTGGCCCGAGAGATAGCGGGCCTTAGGTATTCTCGAAGGCGAAATCGAACAAGCGAGGACCTTCTTTCTTGAAGAGGGAGTTCTTAGGTCTAACGGAGGAGTTTGTTGGAGATCCTAAGGAGCCATTGAAGGCGGGCAGTGGCTAGAACAGATGAGTAAAAGCGTTCAAATGCTAGGCATTGAGGATGGAGCGTTGAAAGTGACCTTGGCATCCTTCGGTGAAGGGAGATCTTGGTCAATGGTGGAAGTATGAGAAAGTTCGTGCGGTGGTACTTGGGTGGCGTTTGTGAATGCTTTCCAGAGAGGTTTTTATCCCGATGGCTAGGGAGACTAAGGGATCGGTTACCAAGCTTAGCAGGAGGGTTTGTCTCTGTGGCGAGTTTGAGGCTACATTTACTAGCTTGTCGAGGTTTGCACTGAACTTGTGGCGGCAAGAGCGCCGTTGTTATGAGTTTGAGCGGAAGTTGAGGTGGGACCTCAAGTTGAAAGTTAGTGGACCTTATATTCGAGTCTAGGCATTTGGTGGATCTTTGCGGCTCATATGGTGATGATGCGAGGAGGAGAAGAGGAGAAACATGGGGGCTCAAGAGGGGCCAAGAGGGACGGGAGTGATGGCAGAGGCGGAGGTTATAACCCTCGGCCGTCCCAGTGGTTTGGCGGTCGACTTTCCCGATCTGAGTCTGAGCTCCGGGAGGCGGTCGAGGAGAGTTCACTGTTTCAAGTGTGGCCAGGGTCACAAGGCTTCTGTTGCCCACCGGCGGGGTCGAGCTTCTTCGTCGGCCAGACCACGAGTCGAGTTCGAGGCGGCCCGTGTCGTGTTACAGTGTGGGCGGCCGGGCACATGAAGAGGTATTGCCACGGTTGAGTGCCACACGAGGCGTCTGGTTCTAGACAGACGCAGGATTTCAACCACCGGTCTGTGCAGCCTCGAGGCCAATCCGGGGCCTCGTCGTCCCGATCGATCTGTGATCCTATGCTCCGAGAGGCGGCAGTAGATCAGGGCCTCTGGTAGCGTGTATCTTGTTGTCACAGACCTAATCTGGCTCCATGAGTAGTGAGAGGTACCTTTTTGTTTTGCAATTCGGTTGCTAGAGTGTTGATTGACACGGGTGCATCTCATTCTTTTGTATCTGCTACATTTGCATCTGTGTTGGAACTGGAGTTAGCACTTTTAGCATCTCCTATTTGCGTTGTGTCACCCATTGGGGGTGAGTTAATTTTGAGGCATGGATGTAGAGGTTGTGATTTAGAGGTCGACGATCATCGACTTCCTTTTCCATTTGTAGTTATGCCCATGAAGGGCTTTGATGTTATTTTGGGTATGGACTGGTTATCGTCATAAGGCGGTTATTGATTGCTACCGGAGGTTACCTATTTGTCTGAGCACGGGGAGTTTTCCACTTTTTAGGAGACCGGGTTGGTAGTATTGTGCCACAGTGCGGTCATGGCGGAATGAGCTTAGTAGTTTACTTGCTAGTTTTGAGAATGGTGAGTGTGATGAGACCCAGTTGAGTTGCCAAGAGTAGTTTGTGAATCGCAGATGTCTTTCAGGATCTTATTGATTTGCCACCCCACCGAGAGAGAGTTCTCTATTGATTTAGTGCGACACGGCCGATTTCTATGGCACCTTACCGCTTTGCACCGCAGAGTTGATTGAGTTGAAAGTTCAGCTCCAAGAATTGCTAGATAAGGGCTTCGTTCGCCCTAGTGTATCGCCGTGGGGAGCACCGGCCCTCTTTGCTAAAAAGAAAGATGGTGCCTTGAGGTTGTGTATCGATTACCGGAAGTTGAATCGGGCTACAGTTAAGAATAAGTACCCTATGCCCCGTATAGATGACTTGTTTGACCAGTTGAAGGGTTCCCGTTGTTTCTCTAAGATAGACTTGAGATCGGGTTACCACCAGTTGAGGGTCAGAGAGGAGGATATTCCGAAGACGGCATTCCGTACGCGGTATGGCCATTATGAGTTTCTGGTGATGCCATTTGGGCTTACCAACGCACCGGCAGTCTTTATGGACTTGATGAACCGGATCTTCCGGGAATTCTTGGATAGTTTTGTAGTCGTTTTTGTGGATGATATTCTTATCTATTCACCCTCGAGCAAAGCACGAGGAACACTTGAGAGTGGTGCTTGAATTGCTTAGAGCCCATATTTGTATGCCAAGTTTGGGAAGTGAGTTACGCTAAGAGAAGTCAAGTTCTTAGGCCATGTAGTTTACGGGAAGGGGTGTCTGTTGATACATCCAAGATTGAGGCGAGGCAAGACCGGGCCTGACCTAAGAATGTGTTTGAGATTCAGTTTTAGGATTAGCGGGTACTACCGTCGACTTGTGAAAGATTTCTCCAGGTGAGCTTCGCCGTTGACTAGGGTGACTCGCCCGAGTCAAATTTGTATGGGTGAGACTTGTGAAAAAGTCGTTTGAGAATTGAAGGTTAGATTGACCACCGCTCGATCTTGATTATCCGGAGAGGGTTGGGTTATGCGATCTATTGTGATGCCTCACGAGAGGGTTTGGGTTGTGTGTTAATGCAAGAGGGGAAAGTAGTAGCCTATGGTTCACGTCAGTTAAAAATACACGAGAAGAATTACCCTACACACGACCTAGAGTTGGCGGCTGTGATCTTTGCCTTGAAAATCTGGAGGCACTACCTTTATGGTGAGAGATTCGAGGTGTTCTCGGATCATAAAAGTCTGAAGTATCTGTTTTCACAGAAAGACTTGAACTTGAGGCAGAGAAGGTGGATGGAGTTTATAGAAGATTACGACTTGAGTTGCATTATCACCGAGGAAGGCCAATGTTGTGGCGATGCTCTTAGTAGGAAATCCATTAGTGATGTAGCTTGTGTAGCCATCAGAGTGGGAGATGTTGGGGGCACTTGGCGAGTTTGACTTGCTTCGGGCGAATCCGTTGAAGGCTGCGGCCTTGTTTTCTCGTGGTTCTTGCACTACACTTGTGACTCGAGTGGTAGAGGCACGAGAGGTGATCTTGAGGTAGAATCCCTCGGAGAAGATCTCCGTGGAAAAGTTGAGAAAGGTTTGTGGCGTATCCCGACGAGTTTGAGATACCGAGACCGTCTGTTTGTCCGAGTCTGTCGAGAGGAGGTACTCGAGAGTTCCATCATTCGCGCCTGCATCCGGAGGTACTAAGATGTATCGGGATTTGGGTCGTCGGTTTGGTGGCGGGGTATGAAAAGAGATGAGGCAGTCTTAGTGTCTAAGTGCCTTACTTGTCAGCAAGAGAAGGGCGAGAATCAAAGGCCAGCGGCTTTGTTACAACCCTTGCCTATTGCCGAGTGGAAGTGGGAGCATGTCACCATGGACTTCGTTGTAGGTTTTCCAAAGACTCAGCGGGGTAGTGACACTATTTGGGTGGTTGTAGACCGGTTGACCAAGTCGGCGCATTTTATTCCAATGCGCGTGAGAGATTCAGTTGATCATCTTGCCGACTTGTATGTTGGGACATAGTGAGATTGCAGGGGTCCCGATGACGATCGTCTCGAGATAGAGATCCTCGTTTCTTTGCTAGGTTGTGGCGAGTTTGCGAGTGCTTTAGGTACTAAGTGACCTTTAATCTGACTTATCATCCTCGGTGATGGGCGATGGGCGTACCATTGAGATCCTTGAGGATATGCTTGAGGTTGTGTCCTTGATTTGATGGGACATGGGAGAGGCACTTACCCGGTGGAGTTTGCCTACAATAACGATTTTGATCTAGTATCGGTATGGCACCATTTGAGGCCTTGTATGGCCGACCTTGTAGGTCTCCGATCTGTTGGGCGAGGTGCGTGACACACCTTTGTTGAGTCCGGAGTTGGTTAGTGAGACGACGGAGAAAGTTGAGCTTATCCGTAGGAGGCTTGTTACGGCCCAGAGTCGTCAGAAGTCCTATGCTGACCGTAAAAGGAGACCGTTAGAGTTCGAGGTGGGTGATCACGTCTTTCTGAAGATATCACCTAGGCGGGGTTTGTTGGGATTTGGGAAGAGTGGGAAGTTGTCCCCTCGGTTTATTGGTCCTTTGAGGTCCTTGAGCGGATTGGCGAGGTTGCTTATCGTTTAGCTTTGCCGCCACAGTTGGCGGAGTTCATGACGTGTTTCATGTAAGTATGCTTGAGTATGAACGGATCCATCACGTGTTGGATTGGACCGACTTAGAGGTAGATGAGGATGCCTCGTATGAGGAGAGGCCGGTTCGAGTCTTGGATAGGCGGGATCAAGTCTGCGTGGTAAGACCATCCCTTTGGTTAGGTTTTGTGGAAACATCACGAGTGGAGGAGGCCACTTGGGAACGTGAGTTGGGAGTCCGTGAGAAATATCCGGACTTATTTGTTGATGTGTAATCAAGTGTTGCAATTTTGTAAATTGTAATGAACTTTAAGAACATTTGAAATGTCTTAAGTTGTAAAACATGGTGTATGTTTTGGTTAATGTAAATGTTGTAGAACTTGCCTTGTTGTGGGAGTTGATTATAATATTGCATATGTTGGCTATATTATAGAAATAAAATTGTATCATGATTATTGCTTATGATATAAATTGTAAACCATATATGTGGGAAATGGTTGAAATGGAAAGAAATTGCATGTTGAAATGTACATGTTGAGAAATGCCTCTTAATAGGAGATGGATGACCGGTAATGGGTCGAATTGTTAAATGTTGTGTTATGACATTCTTTAAAATGAAGAAAAAAAAAAGTCTTGCTTTTCAAAAACTTGTTTTGATTTGAGGACGAAATTCTTTAAGGGGGAGGTTATAGCGATCCGGGTTTACCTTGTCGTCTGATGATCCGGACGTGTGTCCGTGGATGTTAGTAGTGGATTGTTGTCTGTTCGTCCTTTCATATATTGTATTTGAGTTATAGGATGTGTTGGGCGAGTTTGTTTGAGTTGGTTGTATTTGGGAGCCAGGGGTTCCTGCCCAGAATTTTTGTCCTCCGCCGGAGCGAGGAGTTGGTCGCTCGACCGAGCGTTGAGTTTTGTGTCTGGTGGGTCGAGCAGGCGGCTTCGCTTCGGCGAAAGTGGCTAACGTCTGGCTGGAACTGAACACCATGATTTCGCTCGAGCGGTGATTCTTCGCCGAGCGTCTGGTTTAGTCTTCGCTCGGCGGCGGTTAAATCGCTTCGAGCGTCGCGTCTAGTTGCGAACTGAAGGTCGAGCTCTGGCTCGAAGCGAGCTTTTATTCGCTCGGCGAGCTTCTAGGATGTTGGCTCGGCGAGACCTTTTTGGCTCGAGCTACGGTTTTACGTGTCTGAGTCGCTCGGCGACCAAGTCTTCCTTCAGCGAGCCTATTTATATCGATTCGGCAATGGCGAGTTTCAAATCAGATTTTTATAAACTTTTGATCCAATCCTCCAGATCGAGAGCTTCTCTCTCTAACTTTACACTCTCTCTAAGGTTTGATCTATCTAGGATCATTTCCTTTCCATCTTGCTTTGTTAAAAGGTAGAGGTTGTCGAGGGCTTCGATTTAATCTGAAAAAAGTCGGTGTTTGGAGCACTTTGATTCTTGGGTCTTCATCTCCTTTTGGGCTTAAACTTTGAGGTAGGGATATCCTACTCCTTTTATAGATTTTGTCTTTGAATTTTAGCATTTTGATATGTTGGTTGTTGTTTGTGAAATTTTGGGAAACTTTGGGCCATTGTGTAATTTTATAAAAGTTTGGGGTTTTGTCTATAATAAACCTAGAAGCATGTTTGGTATAGAAACATGGGATTAATGTTGAAACATTAGTGAAATTGGAACCTAAGGGTTGTAATGTTAATCATGGAAACGTCCTTATTACATTGATTAAGTAATTTGATTTATTAATTGTGGAAATCGAGGAAGTGAAGTTGAATTGAGTCATGGGTTATGACGATGGGAAGAATACATAGATTTTATGTATTGATATGTGATGTGTATAATTGTGATATATATATGCATTGTGTTGTGTTGGAGGAGATAGGGGATGGACTCCACGATTTAGGGGGAGATAGGGATGGACCTCTAAACCGGATGTTCTTTGGGAGGAGATAGGATGAACTCCGTAGATAGAGCATGTATGCTTATCTAGAAAATATTAGCGAGCATGTATGCTTGTCATGGAAAGTGTGAATATATCTGTTTTGTTTATACTTGTTGAAGTGATGAAAGAATGTAAGAGAATGGACCATCTATCAATTGTTAATCTTTTAGTCATTATTTATGATTGGTTTAGTATATTTCTACTGGGCTGTAGCTCACCCTATATGGGAACATCTTTTTCAGGTACTGGTAGCATGCCACCTCCAAGGACATAACTTGGAAGGCTAGTGGCGGATGGACTTTTGTTTGTCTTTCCTTTTGCAGTGTTACATGTAAATTCAAGCCTAGGGCTTAATGTGTAAATGAGCTAGCACTCTATTTTCGTGTAACCAAGTGTTAACTTGGAAAGCTGTAAGCCCTTAGGGCATTTGCTTTTGTTGTTAACATGTAATACGTTTTGTAATAGAACCCTGTTGAATGAAAGAACGTGGATCCTTTTATATATCATAGCATGTCAATATTGTTGGGTTAAATGTCATTATTTCCAGGGCGTTACAGTTACCATCCAACAAAATATATATTTGTAATGAAAACATATTATATCATTTTAATATTTATGTTACAAAATTTTAGAGTGATATTACAGTATACATTGAATGGTTTTGAGAAATTGATTAAATATTGACTTTTAACTTTGTTTGACTTTATTAAAAAAAAAACATATAAAAAAATAAAAACATAATATCACTCAAAATAAATTAAAAAATTGATTTTTAACTTTTAACCAAATACCAACAGCCTAAGTATAGAGCTGGTGAGCATCCATAAGAAGCAAATCCACATGGGCTTGCCTCTCAATTTTTGCCTTATCTCATCAATCTTCTCTTTTCCTTTTCTTTTTATTTGTTTTTCTTGGGAAGAGATTTCCCCTCTCATGCCTCTCTGTCCGTCTCTTAAATTTCACCATTATTTCTCTTCGAAACAAAACTCACAAAAAAAAGGTACCAGTATGATATAAATAATATTGAGATCAAAATATAATATTAATTCCTATGTATCATATTAAAAAAAGATTATTTTTCTTAAAGAATTTTTCTTAATTTTAATTCATATTAATTCCTACGTATAATATTATTTTTCTTAAAAAATATAATATTAATTCCTTAAAAAATATGATATTAATTCCTACATATAATATTATTTTTCTTAATTTTATTCATATTAAGAATTTTTAATATTAGATCCTACGTATCAAATTAAGAAATAAACATACAAAATTTATAATGTTTAACAAAAAAAAAAGTCCTATATTTTATTTCACCAACAAAAAATAAAATAGTGAAATAATATATATATATATATATATATAAAAAAGAAATACTCCAGATAATATTATTTTAATTTGAAGATGATATACTAACTTTTTTTTTTTTTTTTTGTCTATCTTTGAAAGTCGTATTCTATTCCATGCTTGTATTGCTCTCTTTACCCCCATAAATAATATATTCTTTTACACTCACAAAGCCCCGTCCAAGAAAGGCAAAATAAAAAAACACACTGAACGATATCACAAAGGCAACTCATCAATGTACAGCAAAGTTTTTTTTTTTTTGGCTCTCCCCTCCATCTTCCACCACTAACATTAAACTATGTCAATTAACCATATTCACAAACGTTGGTCTCAAATAACCAACCTTGGTCTGTTTAAAAATAAAAAATAAAAAAAAAAACCAACCTTAGTCTCTCAGTCTCATTTCCCCGTTGGTCTCTATCCAAGAAAAACAAACACTCATCTCTGATACATTTGCACAAAAAAAAAAAGAAAAAAAGACAGAACCCATGGATATCATCTGCCCAACCCTCTCTCTCTCTCTCTCTCTCTCTCTCTCTCTCTCTCTCTCTCTCCAGAAACGTTAATCAGATAAGCAGCAGGGGTATGTCGATCCATCTATGGCAACGACGATGATGAGTGGTGGCAGCGGTGCCCTATGAGATACATCTGCCCTACTCTCTCTCTCTCTCGTCTCTCCAGAAACATTGGTCTCTCTCCTCTCTTAGATCAAATAAGCAGCAACGGTATGTCGATCCGTCCATGGCGAGGGCGATGATGAGCGGTGGTAGTGGTGATGAGCGGTGGTAGTGGAGATGACCGGAGGAAATGGCGTTGTGCGTTGGTGATGAGCAGCACCACGGCTGGGTCGCGAGAGAATCGAGAGAGAGGGAGAGAGAGTGTGTGTGTGCGGGTGTTTTGAAATTTGGAAATTTGGAAGTGTGGCTGAAAGGTAAACAGGGAAAACTCTATAGAGAGAATTTGAAGAATGTGTGGATAGGTGGGTGGGTGAGATGGATGAGGATGCGTGGGTGAGTTTGAAGTGAAGTGGGGCTCTTGGGCGGGAAGTTGAGGATGAATATGAGAGGAAGTTTCATCTCTACCGTCCATCTTCAAGTTGAGGAAGAATCTTGATCATTAAAATGTCCTAGTAGGACAATTGTCTCTAGGACAAATTCAAAAACACTCTTCCCATATTATATAGATATATATATATATATGGGTAAATTACATTTACCTCCCCTGAGGTTTCTGACAAATACAGGAACCTCCCCTATGGTTTGAATAATTACAATAACCTCCCTTACTTTATCTGACAATGTCAAAATACCCCCAAAATTTGACTGCCGTTTATGTACCTAACCGACCCTACTGATGTCATCCACTGTAAACACAAAAATACCTATAATGCCCTCAAGTGCCTATAATGTCTATAATGTAAACACTAAAGTGTCCAATGTAAACACTATATTTTTATTTTTTATTTTAAATATATATTTTTTATTTAAATATTTTATTTTATTTTGTAAATATTTTAATATTTAAATTTTAAGATTTTAAACTCAAAACACAATTTCACACTCAAATCGTAACTAAACACATAACTCAAAACTCAATTCAAAAATTATTTTCAAACATTATAACCAAACACATAACTCGAAACTCCACACTATTTTCAAAACTCTACACTCAAATCATAACAAAACACATAACAAAAAAATTAAAATATTTAAAAATATATTTATAAAATAAAATAAAAATTTTAAAATTTGTTAATATTTAAAAATATATATTTAACATAAGTTTGTATTTTTTTTAAGTTTGTGTTTGGTTATGAGTTTTGAAAATAATTTTTGAATTGACCAACACAATCATAAAACTCAATTCAAAAATTATTTTCAAATATCATAACAAAACACATAACTCGAAACTCCACACTATTTTCAAAACTCTACATTCAAATAATAACAAAACACATTAAAAAAAAAAATATTTAAAAATATATTTATAAAATAAAATAAAATATTTAAAATAAAAAAATAAAATTTTTTTAAAAATTAATATTTAAAAAAATATATTTAACATAAGTTTGTATTTTTTTAAGTTTGTGTTTGGTTATGAGTTTTGAAAATAATTTTTGAATTGACCAACACAACCACAAAACTCAATTCAAAAATTATTTTCAAACATCATAACCAAACACATAACTCGAAACTCCACATTATTTTCAAAACTCTACACTCAAATCATAACAAAACACATAAAAACATTAAAATATTTAAAAATATATTTATAAAATAAAATAAAATATTTAAAATAAAAAAAATTAATATTTAAAACATATATTTAACATAAGTTTGTATTTTTTTAAGTTTGTGTTTAGTTATGAGTTTTGAAAATAATTTTTGAATTGACCAACACAACCATAAAACTCAATTCAAAAATTATTTTCAAACCTCATAACCAAACACATAACTTGAAACTCCACACTATTTTCAAAACTCTATATTTGGTTAAAACTCTATGAGTTTTGAAAAGATTTTTGAAATTTTCTAATTGGAATTGTAATTCTAAAAGAAAACCAAACATGTTTCTAAAAAAAATATTTTTTCAGAACATGTTTGTACTCAAAACTCAATTCAAAAATTATTTTCAAAAACTCATAACCAAATACAAATTTAGAACTCAATTCAAAATTTAAAACCAAACTTTTTCCAAAAGTTTATTTTAAAAGAAAAAAATAAAAAAAATACTTTATTTTTTAAAATTATTTTTAGAATCATGATTTGAGTGTGGAGTCGTATTTTGAGTTATGAGTTTTAAAAAGAAAAAATTTATTTGGTTATAAGTTTTGAAATTTTTCGAATTTATTTTTTTAGGGTAAATATTTTATATTTTAAATATTTTTTATTTATTTTAATGTGTATTATATTTCATACATTTATGTGTTGTATTTTTTAATATTTTAAATATATTTTTTAAATATTAAAAATTTAAAAAAATTATTTCTTATTTTAAATGTATCATTTTTATTATAAATATTTTTAAATTATTTTATTTTATTTTATGGTTGTGTTGGTCAAAGCAAGGGGTTTTTTCGTCCTTTACTTTTGGCAGTGATGTTGGTCTTAAAGAAAGGGTTTTTTCGTCTTTTTGCAGGTAAAAACAAGGGTAATATGGTCATTTTATATAAAATACTAACGTCGTTTGTGCAAAATAGACAGAATGGGGGAATCTTGACATTGTCAGGTAAAGTAGGGGAGGTTACTGTAATTATTCAAACCACAGGGGACGTCCCTGTATTTGTCAGAAACCTGAGGGGAGGTAAATGTAATTTACCCTATATATATTGTTTTAGAGATTTTTTTTAATATTTTTTGCAATTTTTTTTTAGATACACCTAGCCAAATGTTTACTTTTTAAGTATATTAAGCTTAACTGAATCTAAAAATTAAAAAAAAAAAAAAAACGATTGAAATAATTTTAAAAATCAATAAAAATAAAAAAATAAAATAACAAATTAAAAAATCAAAAAAAAAAATTTTGAAAAATATCCCAATAAACTATAATGAAAAACTGAAACCGAATAGATTTTGTTGGACTTGGATGTCTTGATTTGTTTTGGACAACAGATTTTGCTGCACATGATGTTGTGGCCAACTTGGGGATTCTAATTTTTGTGTACATGTTATTAAATTATTTAGAATTATAATTTTTTCTTAATACATTCTATAATTTTTATTCATAAATTAGCCTTCAAAATATTTTCAAATAATAAACAAATTAAAAATTTCAAATTACACCACTTAAAAAAACCACACTTCCGATAACAAGACAAATGTATGAAATCCAAAACCTTTCCAGCCCTATGTTTAGTGTTATGTTACTTTCTGTTCTGTTGAGCCCCTCGGTATATCCTTCCCTCTCTCCATTTTCATCGCTTCATCGATGAAGTTGTTGATTGGGTTCGAAATACTGATTGGCATGTCCATTTTTATTTTTTCGTTTTTTGGTTCTATATTCAAGGTTTTCTCACCCAAAAGGACAAAAGCAAAATATCTATATAATAATACTGATGTTAATTATAATGGTGAGTTTTTTGGTGGGATAGATTAGTGTTTTGGAGTGGGAAGAAGATGAAGCGAAAATAATTAAATCTTGAGAAAAAAAAGATAACGAGAGTTGAATATTTTTTTTTATCAACAAAATGAATCTTTTGTTGATAAGAACCAAGGATAACCTTACATAATATATCAATAAAGAGGATACAGAGATCAAAGGATAGTGCTATAAGCATCATAGTATAATCAAGTTATCCCAATTAAGTTAGCACTACAGAACATGCTCAATTATATGCAGCACCAACCGAAGACGAAGATTGAGAAGAAATCTACCAAAAGATAGAAAATAACTAGTAACAGTGCTGAAGCAAATAACAGAAAACAATTAGCAATCTACCACTGATGCATGTATTGTTCTTATTAATAAATTTACATTAAGGTATAATAAGAACTAAAATTTTAAGATTTTAATTGAACATATTGAATTATTATTTGGGTTGGAATAGAATCACCCCCAATTTAGTCTAGAGCTGAACAAGAAGTGTCGTATAAGATGAGGCTGTTAAACCCAAACCCACAAAATTGAGTTTAACCCAAGCACACAAACTTTTTTTTTTTTTTTCCTCTTTTTCTTCTTAATACTTTTCACAAAAGAAAACTACTTACAAAATTTTGTTTAAATTATTTGGCGTTGGATGCATACATTCATTTTGCTAATTGGTTATATTAAAACTTAATCATATTCTCAAGTGTGAAACATTCATGTCATTTTTTTTTACCAGACTCTTACTCTCATTGTCCTTAGTCTTCTCTGTTTCTCTTACAATTTTCAACATGGATCAAATTCATTCTTGTGAATACATTAATTTTTATGTTGATGCTTTTGTTTGAATATCGAATTAAAAATGTAGAAAAATAGAAACAATGGATTTTATTTTATTTTATTTTTATATTCATTTGTGCTTTGTAAAGAAAACATCTGCCAATATAAATTTTAAAAGGCTGTTTTCTGTTAAAATTAATTGATAATAAATATATTACGTCAAATTCAATATTGTGTGAATAATTCAAACTAAAATGACACTAGTGACAAGCAAAGTAAAAAAATCTCAATACAAAATAGAACAGGGCAAATAACAACATTCATGCATTTTATTTTATTTTATTTTTTGGGTATTCAGTTTGCATTCTTTTTCTATGTAAAAGTAATTATAATTTTATTACTATTCTTACCTCATCTATGACATTTTAGTTGTTTTGTTACAATATAATTGAAAGATTAAAAAAATGCTGTTTTTATTTCTCAAAATTTTTTTTCTAGTATAGCAGTTGCAAGATGCTTTGACTTCCTCCTATTTTATTCTTTTTCATAAGTAATAAAAAAAAATACTAATATGTTACACCCTGAAACTTATTTAGAGTTCTTGCTAGCGTGCACACACATATCCAAGGGTAATACCAGCGTACTATTTATTAAAATAATGGGAAAAAATACATTATTTTGAGTGAACGTTGCGATTAAATGGTTAATTATACAAATTTTGTGTTACCCATTCGAGTAAAAATATATAAAAGGACAAACACAATTTAGCCTGCAAAAAGCCTAATTAAGACGCTTCTAAAACAAAATTAAGAACTTTGATTAATAATAGTTTATGATTTATATAGCCCAAGGTACTCATTGTTGAAATGGAGAAATTATTCATTATTTTTAAAACAATAATCTATTTTATTTAATGATTGACACATTTTACATTACTTGATAAATCTTTAACATAAAAGTGATGGATCTTATCAATTCTTATTAATTTCAAATATCACCCGAACTTCCTCCAATAACATTGAATATTCAATAATTTCTTATTGAAATGAGCTACCTATGACGTACCAATTTTTTTATTTTTTATTTTTTTATTTTTTTTGTTATGAAAATTCAAATTGCAAGCTAATGGAAAGGTCACCAATCATACAAATTAACAAGTTGGAATGTCAAATCTTATTCACTCACAAATAGTTAGTAAAAGATTGCCCTCCTCACTTTCATCACATTTTTTTACATATAAATATACTAAACAGTTATCTATTTAAAAATAATATTTTAAAAATATTCAAAAGCTAAATATATGATATTTATTTAAATTTGGTGTATCACTGTATTATTGTAATAAGGTCAATGATACAAAACTCTAATTTGAGCTCTACAAAGCTAGCAAAAAAATAAGATAAAAAAATACACACATCACATCACATCACAGGTGAGGCCGCTATATTAGAGTTCTCCTAAAGCTCTCTTTTTAGAGCCTCAAATCATTTTTGTTGTAATAAATCTTACTTTTCATAAATTATAGTAATGAATTAATTTACGACATATAAGGTGACACGTTAAATGATATTTTTCATCCAATAAATATAACTTTTTTTTTCTCTCTCTCTCTCTTATGTAGATATATATAACAAACGTCATGTGTGCAATACTCTGCATCTAAGATCCATCCCATGAAAAAATATATATAGATATCTAAAAAATAATGGGAGCTAACTATTTACGCATACATATTTTTATTTGTCATGTGAGTGAATAATAATAATAATAATAATAATAACAACAACAACAACAACAATAATAATAACAATAATCTATATATTATATAAAGAAAATGGAATTGTGCGAGCTCCAGTATCTTAATCTTAATTTTCTAAGTTTTTGATTTAAAGAAAAAAAAAAATCTGAGTATTTATTAACTTTTTCCAACCCATAAGCCTTTTTGACTTCTCTCATACCTACTACTACACCATTTTCAACTTCTTCCATATTCTATGGTTAGTGATGAAATTGTTAAATTATTTTTATAAAAAATCTAAAAATAATAATTTGTATGTTAAAAAAATATCTAAAACAAATATAAATTTTTATTAAATCTATCTATCTATCTATCTATCTATCTATCTATCTATATATTATATAAGTAAAAGGGGTTTCTAACCACAAGTCTTATGGGAGTTCCAATATCTTAAACTAAAATTTCTAATTTTTTGATTTTAAATTCAAGCAAAAAAAATAAAATAAAATAGAATAATATATCTTGATTTATGACTTTCAAATGGAAAGTTTATCAAATATATAAAATAAAAAATAGAAAGTATACTAATCCATTTCAAAATTCAAATTTGAGAGACATTAAATATGGAAAGCATTCCATTAATTTAAATTTGAAATTATAATGCTTTATTCCATAATATATAAGTTTTAAATAATGATATATTCCATGATTTATCTATATATCCATATATTATTATAATTGCAAAATATTGTCATTTCATTTAAGTTGAATGTTGTAATTCTTTTTCTCATTTATTTTTTTATTTTTTTAATTTTTTATTAATACATGTTATAATATGATTGGTCTATAAATTAATTTTATATTCTTAAAATAAAATTTCAAATTTGGATTCTTACTTAAATTATGTTACTATAATTGAAATGAGATCAATATTCATTCCTTAAATTTTGCATCCTTTATTAAATTATAAAATAAAATTTCAAATTTAAATTCTTTTTTAAATTTTTATTACTACAATTAGAATGAGATTTATATTCGCATATTTCGTAATGATGTGTCATAATATTATTGGTATAAATATAATTTGTTTTAAATACATGTGTTCAAAATATAAATAGCTATTAAATGTTTTTTTCTTTTTTTTTTTGTTTTAAATTTTATTATAAAAAAATTATATCCTTCTAAATTATAAGAACTTGAACAATAATATTTTTTAATATAATTTTTTTTTTAAACAAAAGAATAAAACATAACTTTTTTAGTACTTACCAAACATGGTGGATTTTGTTAGATTTTTTTTTTAATTATCTCAATTGTCAATTAAAAAAATTTAAATAAAGAATAAAAATATCTTTGGCTCAAATTGTTAAAACGTTACTTTTGCTAAAATAAATTAAAAACAAACGTTAATTTTTTTTATTATTAAAAGTGATAGTTCGTTAAAAATTTTTATTTAAAAAAAAAAAAGAAGAGGGTTATAGATGATAATTTATTGTTCATCTAGAATTATTTTTAGATTAAATGAAAATACCATATTAAATTTTCTTCTTACCTTTCTTTATTCAAATACTTTTATTTTGTAAGAAATTTGTTTTTATTTGTTTTTATTCTATTTAATATTTTATTGTAATTTTTAAATTAAAAGGAATTTCTAAAAAAGTCATATTTAAATTATTTATGCCATTATAAAAAGTAAATTTTTTAATATCAACTTATTCGATGATCCCTTCCTCAAAGGTGTATTTTTTTAATATTTTCAAGAAAAATTTTATTGGAAATCTTAAGTATATTGCTTTTTCTTTTGTTCATCAATATTAAACTTTTAATTAATTTTATTTATTATTTAAAAACATAAATTAGCAAATAATTTCTATATTTCTATATATAATTTTATTTTGGTTGCTCAGGTTATTTGATGTTTTTGCCCAAGTCCATTCAAATTTAATTTGAATTTTTAAATTTCTGCATAGGTCATCACTTAATTAAAAACTATATTATTCAATCTTAAAAAATTTTAAGCTCAACTCAAGTTGCTTGGGTTGAACTCACTTAAGTTTGCAATTCTAGCAAGGGGGTTGAAAGTTACATAATTAAATTTGTAACAAATTAAAAAATAATAAATAAGTTGTGATAAAATTGTGAGACTTAAATTGTAAATTTCAATCTTCATTGTTTTCATAAATTGCATACAAAAATTTAACTATTCACATATTTTTTTTTTTAACTTGCCGTGTATAACACGAGTTATCACTAGTAATAATAATAATTAAGAGAGGATCTGGGAAGGGAAGCCCTTACTTGTGACAAAGTTTGAATTCAAACTTTGCTAGAATCAAATGACTATCAAACCTTATTTTTAGAAGAAAAATACTTGGGGCTCCTTTTTTTAGAACCCACAACTCCCTCTCAACTATTGATGTATGTGTGAGACTCACACCATCAATGGTTGATATCCAAAAAGAGTTATAGGGATCCCCAAAAAAAAGAGGTCTCAATCATTATTGTTTTTAGAAATCAATATTTAGCTGATTTTTAAATATAAGCATTGTATCCTATTAAACACATTTTGTGGAACTGCTAAGATTTATTTTATTTTTTTTATGTAGTGTCATCCTAATATTAGTAAAAACATCCATATCTAAAAATAAAGAATTATAAAAAATAAAAATAAAAAAACATTAGTGAAAACATAATTGGTTATAATACACAAGGCCTGTTTGGCTAACTCATCGGCACAAAGTTAATTGCTTCCCGAAACAGATGTTCAATGAAGGGTTTGGCCTCCGTCTAGTTCGTGATCGGACTGGAAGGTGCTGTTGAGTCCGTGGAAGCCCACCATGGATCCCATTTTGATAATTTGAATCGTTCAATGTGCAGAACTCGTTAAGTACTATATACTTTTAAAAAATCACGTTAATAACACCCTCCAATCCATTGGCATCTAGTTACAAATAAATAAATAAATAAATGAAAATGAAAATAATAATAATAAAAAGTTATACGGAAGACTAATAAAATTGTAAATTTATCTCTCTCTCATTAATTAGTAGGTGATATACACATATATATATGTTGAAAATTTTGAATTAAAATTAACTTCAATAGTTGTACCTCGTTGGAAATTCCATTGTGTTTTCAATTCTTCCTCCTTTTGTATTACTCTACATATATATATATATATATATTTTTTTTTTTTTTTGAACGGCAATTACTCTACATATATTTATGAGGGCCTAAACAATAAGAGTGCATAACACAAATTAATTCGTTATATACATAAAAAGTTATGTAATTTCTCCGTGTGATAAATCATTGTATCTTTAAGACAAAATGTCTATCGACCCAAAGCAAAAGAGATGAGGATGAATTTCTATTTTAAAGACACATTGCCTCGATCTCAATCTATTCTAAGATTTGTATAAAATTTCTACAAAAAAATTGTTCAATTTAATTTTATTATTTATTTATATTAAATTAATTTTTTCAAAAAATATTTTCCAACAATATATGCATATGCACAATGCTCGTGAGAAAAGTAGCAAATGTTGCAAATGGTCGATGGACTGCAGTTGTGGGTATTATGGTGGTAGTATCATTGACCACATGGTTGGTAACTTAATGGAAAAGGCATCTTTTTGTACAAGCATGACTTAAATTCAAATTTTGGGAGGTGAATTTACTATTTTGTAGTTGATTTTTTTACGGAGATCTCGTTCTGTATTTCGATTAAAACTTAAGCTCGTATGTAGTGTGTGATTGAACTCCATTAGTACTTCGGTAGTCGATCCCTTCCTATGAATTGAATCAAATCAAACTAACAACTACTTATTTCGAGACCTAAACCCATAGTGTTTCAGTAGTAAATCCCTTCTTATAAGTTAAAAATTGATAATCAGAAAGAAGAAATCAAAAGTATCTCTCTTCCAGTTTATAGATAATAAAATTTTTTAACTTAGATAAATTACAAATACACCTCCTGAAGTTTGCTTAAAATACAGATTGCCCCTTGTGGTTTGAAAAATTATAAATACCTCCTTGTTAATATTTTTTATTTAATAGAATTAACGAAAAAAATGAAATTCATAATTGTTCTCCTATATAATAATAAAATTACCTAAATTATAAATTAAAATATATTTCTAACATCATTAAAAACTGTTAATTGACTTGATGATTTATTAATAAAATGGGGCGATTTGTTATGAAATTAGAAATCTCAATAGGTGAAATGTAATTTCTAAAACTACAAGAGGCGATTCATATTTTAATCAAATCTCAAGGGGTATATTTGTAATTTACCCTTTAACTTATTTAATTTTTTTTCCTATGGTAAGAAACTATAAGTAAAAAGTACCCCAAACAATTTAGTACGTACTCCAAAATTAAAATGCTATAAACAGCAAAATAAGTGTATTTGGGATGACTTTTCCATAATAATAATAATAATAATAATAATAATAATAGTATGTGTCAATCTAATTGGGATGTATTCTTAAGTTATGATGCAATCAGTCAAGTCCTCATGTTGTACTTTTTTTATTATCAATAAAATCTTTATTTTGCTGATCAAAATAATAATAATAATAATAATAATTTTCTAAGTAAATTTGTGAAAAGATAATTTTATCCTCAATATGTTTACAAATTTCATCATATCCACACAATACTATAATGATATATGACCACCTCAAGGCAAAAAAAAAAAGTAAAAAAATTACATAGGCCAGTGACTGCCCAGTCGTCCATCCAATCGACTACCTCAAGGGAAAAAAAAATATATATTTACATTGGGCGGTCGATCGGCCGCATATCTACCCGGTTGTTCTCCCAGCCAACCGGTGGTTTGATGAAACTCTAAAATCCTCCGTTGGAACACTTGATAAACTAGATTCATTAGAAATATATCCCCCATCATTATCAGAACGGATATTCCTAACAATTGTCCGAAAATTGAGTTTTAATCATTTGTAAAAACTGAACAAAATTTGGGAAAAATTATTTATAAGTCCTATTTGAAAGATTTATTTAATGTGAAATCTTATGAATATTCTTTTAGAGTTTGAAATCCTATTTAAATAGGAATGTGTTCCATAAGACCTTATGAGTTGTAAATGAATGATATTAGTGTACTATTATACCCCTAATTTATTTTCATATTGTACCTTATTTTCTTATTTATCATATCATGTTTGGAAAGGCTTGTAGGAAAGACAAGTCTACAGGTAACAACCGTATGAGTTTTTTTTGCCTTGATCGTGGAATTCCAGTGCATTTTCAAAATGTTGCTTAAATAGATGTGGATATGGTTGATGATATGATGAAGTTTGAGGACTATGTGTTACGACCCAAACCCGCCCCTATAGGTTTAGCATTGTAACCGGCCAGTAATCCTTGGATTACCGAAGGTCTCTGAACAGATTAACAAAATTAAGGGGCTAGCGGAAGCAATTACATAAATATAATTGTCCAATGAGCTGTGCTGACTTATATGAAACAGAATATTTAAAACTTTATATACATAATCATAAGTCAACCATACGTTATATTATACCCACACACATTACAGTATCTTAAGTACAGCCAACAGGATAAACAAGTTCCATATATACAAAACCGCCAGAATTTAAACACAAGACACTTCGGGAGCCTCCTCGTGAGGCACGATGGTTGGCTGACAACAGAACACAATTCCCTTACAAAACCTTCGGGTTCAAACTCCAGAATGATCACCTATATACATATATATACAAACAGTGAGCTAAAGCCCAGTGAATAACATTAAGGTAAAAGGGTTAGTGAACGAACTCTGAACATATCATAAGTGCAGAACAGATCATAGCATAATCAGTGTCATATCAGAACATAATAATGGTACATCCCATAGAACACATCACATAATGTCTTCCGACTAGAGTAACCGGTTCCGGATACTGATTAAACACATATTACCACAATGAAGTGGTTAACAAGATCTCGTAATTACTTGTATGTCATGGACCCGCATTTTCATGCCGTCCCCCATGACTTGGGACTATCTATGGATGCCATAATAGATTTCAAACTTGGAATGTTCGTTCACAGAAACATATATCATTTCAGAAAGCATAGCTTATCACATTTCATTTGGAACATAATTTCATATAAACGTATCTTTACGATAACGTTACTCACAATGGTTCCAGTAAGCGGTCAATCAATTCTCGGACGTTGACCTACAATCACACAAGCACATAAAACCAACAGATCTTATCATTACACATGTACTTGGCCAACACGGCTTAGCTTATATTACGTTAGTTCTTGTTCTTTCATATAACAATGCTAAAACCCACACACTTGTAACTCCTTGACTTGGCACATTCATTCTTTAGTGTGTTTCTAACTCATAACCTCATTACTATGGCTTAATTAAGGCTTAGGAATGCCTAAGATGTAATGAGGATGCCAAAACATGCATTGGAACACTTAGGCAAACTTTCTGAAAATGAGGCCTCCGCTCGAGCGTGGACTTCCCCGCTCGAGCAGGAATGCAAGCAAAGGATATCCGCTCGAGCGGGAATGCAAGCAAAGGATATCCGCTCGAGCGTGTGTTCCTCCGCTCGAGCAGACTGTGAACTCAGGAAAAGTACTGGTTGGTTGAAATCTACGCTCGAGCTTCAACTCCGACGCTCGAGCGGATCGATTTCATGCAAAAGGGTTCGCTCGAGCGCCCAAGTGGTCGCTCAAGCGGAGAGCTCATGTTTTGAAAAATATACTGAGAGCTCGAAATCTCCGCTCGAGCGTAGGTCTCCCCGCTCGAGCGGACTGTAAATTTTTGAGTTTTCAAAAACAGAGGTTGAACTTCAAAATGTGATTTCAATGGCCATGTTCATGCAAAACTTGATCAAAACACTTGGAAAACCTTTCAAAAACACAGATACATGATCATTTTCAAACCTTTAGCTCAAAACTCATGGACTTAGCAAACTTGAACTCAAAAGCTCATGCATGAAAGATTTCCAAATCATTTTCTTGATTTCCTTCAAAACATGCAAATGTGAGTAATACACTCATGAATTCTGAAACTATGAACATGATGAAAACTCATGCATGCAAGGACCTCACAATTTCAAACTCAAAATGATAGGACCAAAAGGTTAATCACCAAAGATGCACATGCAAGGCACCTACAAACCCAAAGACCCACTCCTCATGCTAATTTCGTGAAAATGGTTCAAAGATGAGCTGAAATCATGATGCATGGAAGTTAATTTGTAGAACATATGCTAAGGGTTCTTACCTAGAGCCTGATTCCAGATGTGTGAGAGTGAATCCTCCCAGTTTTCTTTCTCTTATTCAAACCCTTGAGTTCACTCTCTCACTCTCTTAGTTGAACTTACTCAATACAGAGAACTAGAGGAGCAAGAGAATGACACAACATTCATTCACTTGGCTGATGTACACAACACCTACCTCACTTTTGAGTCCAATACACGTGCACATACATGCACACCTGCAGCTCACACACAAGGAGTTTTATCCTCTACACTCACACTACAAAAGCTACAACACATTAATGAGAATATTAGGCTAACCAAACATGACTTAATGAATCGTTCTAAACCAATTTTTAATTGAGCTTACCATAATGTTCTAAAAATTCCAAATAACACATTCATGTATTCAATTTCAGTTTTCGGATGCCGATAAGGCTTTCAATTTTCAATTTTAAGGCGAAATTCCCGACAGATATTTTTATAAGTAACAGATAGAAAGCTAAGTGTCATGTAATTTCCACATTAATTCCATAATTCATCTTACATACTTAATTAGCATCCTTAATTACAGATTAGTGGCTAATTACGTATCGGGGTTATTACACTATGTCTTGATTCCTTCGATAGATTTTGATTCCAATTGGTTGAGGAAAAGATGTATTTTTTTTTTTTTTTGTTGAAGTGTGTTGATGTTTGTTAAAGTGTGGATTATTCATCTTTAATAGGGCATTGACAGTCTATTACACTCATTGATAGACACACCTTGGCCAATGTTCTGATTGAATGCACGTATTTGACATTGTGATGGTTGATACGTTTTGATATGTTCGATGTGTGGCGTAGTGTGTATGGGTTCAAGGGTTGGGTTGGGGGTATTTGATTTTAGTTGTTAATTAGATGTCGAATGTAAACCACGTCATAGGATGTCAATTGTACATTAGGACCTAAATAATCGTGTTACGATGCATGTTACATTTAGTGTGTAACGTTAAGTCACATACACCATGTAGTAGATGACATTTGTATGTTTGTTCAGTTGTATATGTGTTTGAATGTGTATCGTGTCTTTGTTTAATCAGTGTTTACATACATGTTACGGTACGTTGCATAAAATTATTGGGGATTTGGTTTTGTAATTGAATATAGATTGAATCTCATAGCTCGATGTTGAAGTTACGGTGGGTTGGGGGTGATGGTGGTTCAATGCATAGGTTGGGGGTGATGGTGGTTCAATACATAGGTTGGGTTCTCATGAAAAATATTATTTGATTTTTTGAGGAAGAGAAAAGGAAGGCAAGTTTTAATATATTCTTTTGGAAATTGATGAGAGAAATTAGAATGGAGAGATTATGAAATATTATCTTTCCATTTGAAATTCATAAACTAATGGATAATTATTATTTCTAAAATAATTAAATAGGTATGGAAGAAGTTGAAAATGGTGTATATAGGAGAAGTCAAAAAGTCTTGGCAAACATCAATAAGTGCTGAGGTTTTTTCTTTTTTTGATCAAAAAATTAGGAAATTAGGATTGAGATATTGGAGCTCTCACAAGGCTTATGTCATGACCCGAACCCGCCCCCATGGGTTAAGGTCATAACCGGCCAGTAACCAAGAGATTACCTACGGCCTCAGACCAAATTAGATATACTTCAACAGAGTTGAGGGGCCAAAACGGAAGTAATTTAAAACTTTTGTCCATAGAGCTGTGCTTACATGGCACATCATGACATTTCACATACATTCATTAATAACCCAGACTAAAGAAAGTTAACACATAGCTTTACACAACAGGATCATTCAAGTCATGGTCAGCCAATCAAAAGCTTATATACAACCGTAAACCAAAGTTCTCGCCAACATAAAGGGCAAAAACAAGTCTTGTGCGTGAGACGTATGGGCTGACTCCTCAAAACTTGACTATTTCACACACCTGCTTCACTGGGGCTGGGTTTGGATATTTCTTAGCTCACCTACAATCACATGAATGAGAGTGAGCAAAAGCCCAGTGAATAATATCAAGCGAAGAAGGTACATGAACGGTATTTAGAACAAAATACATCAGACGGCCTTGGACCCAATTCATATTTCTATCTAATATATCAAATGACTAGCGATCCAAACATATCAAACGGCCTCATGCCCAATTCATTTATGTCAAACAGCCATTGGCCCAATCGTTCATGTTAAATGACCTTTGGCCCAATTACTCATGTCCGACGGTCGTTAGCCCAATTATTCATGTCCGACGGCCTTCGGCCCATTCATTCATGTCAAACGGACTTTGGCCCAATCATTCATATTCGACAGCCTTTGGCCCAACCAATTATGACAAACGGCCTTTGGCCCAATCATATGGTATAACAAATATTTGTCCACAATTCAAACAAACTTATGAACTCAAATAGGAGTAAGTAATTGGACAAATAACATACTTTAAAATATCTTTACTAAGATATTACTCACAGTGATCTGCCAGATGGTTTGCCTTTGTGCTTGACTCTACACATTTCATGAACATAATGGGTCACAAACGATTCAATCCGTTCTTAATTCATACATCCCTCTTAGGCTTCTTTCTTATTCTTTTAACTCATTTATAATGCTTAATATATGCCTAAGAGTACTTAGAAATGAAAGACAACGGAAAATGAAACACAAAACATCTTTACAAAGTTTCTAAAACAGGGCTCCCCGCTCGAGCGTGGATTTCGCTGCTTGAGCGGACCCCCATGGTCTGCAAAAGTACATGTTGCCTTACATTCACGCTCGAGCGTGACTTCGGATGCTCGAGCTGAATGTCAAACATGTGCCTTGGATGCTCAAGCGTGATTCTCCGCGCTCGAGCAGACGACAATGTCTACAAAACTGCTGGGAGCTAGCATTTCACGCTCGAGCGGACATGCCGAATTCTGGGTTTTCCAGAATTCTATTTGAGGCTCAAACTTGCATTCAAACTGATATATCTTGCATTTTATGACCCATAGTTCTCATATACATCTACTAACATGATACAAACACCAATTCATCACATTATGAAGCTCAAATCTCATGAATTAATTACATGCATGCCCCAAATTACACCAAACTTATTTCCAACATAACAAATTCAAGTATTCAAAACTCATACCTCTATGAATTGTATTTGCATGTGGGATACAACTCCTATTTCCAACTTAAATGATGTAGATGATGATCAAAGGCATGAATTGACATCAAATTCTTCATGGATCGTATGTATCATGCTCAATTATACAAATTCATGGCAATTATGTACATGCATGTACATACAAGCTCCATATTCATCAATTACATTTCAAATTATATTCTCAATTGCTATCTAACTTCGAATCTACAAAATTACAAACTTAAACTTATGAATTTATGCTCAATTACTCACCTATGAGCTCCAATCTTGCAAATTATAGTTGATTCTTAAGATAGTCTTCCAAATTCACAGACTTTGAGCCAAAATGCACAATCTTCCCTCTTCCTCTCTCTAAAACCGGCCCCCTCTCTCTCTCTCTAGAGTGATTTTCAGATTTTGAGTCTAAGAGGAGTGAAGTTAAGTGTAATATGGCCCTTTTTATATGTTTGCCTAAGCAAATTTGATTAAGGCTAAGTAATTGAGCTCAATTAATCGTTTTGAATCTAATTATTTCATTCCGAATCAATTTCCAATTAAATTTCACCATAGGCTCTAAAAATTACGCCAATCACAATGGCACAGTCAATTTCAGTTTCTGACGCCTATAAGGCCTTCAATTTAAATCCTAAAGCAAAAAATCAAGCAGATTTTCCTACGGTGAACAGATAGAAATTCAAAACCACATATAATCATATAAATAGCACTCAAAATCATATTAAACACATAATCACAATCATAATTAAGATCAATTAGCATAATACGGAACAGGGTTATCACAGCTTGTGAGTTAAGAGAAATATCGACTACACTATATTTGGTAGCTGATGATTGTACCTTTGACGACTCATTTTTCTTTCGTAGCTAAAGTGGCCATCTTTGACTACTAATTTTTTTTTAGTAGCTAAACTATGTATCTTTTGCCAGTAAATATTTTTAGTCACTGAAAATATATCTTTAGCGACCAATTTTTTAGTTGCAAAAGATTAAAAGTAATATTTATGTTAGTTTTTTGGCGACTAAATTTCTTCAGTTGGCAAAAATTAGTATACAAAGACTAAATGTTTTTTGGTCACTGAAGATCAATTTGTGGCTACTAACACTACAAAAAAATTGACTTTTTACGACGGTAAAATACCGTCGCTAATACTCCTGACGCCGTCGCTAGTACTTTTTGCGACGGCAAAATGACTTTTTGCGACGGTAAAATTACTTTTTGCGACGGCAAGAGGAGGTCGCAAATGCAGGGGTTGCAAAAGAGTTTTTGCGATGGCACAGTGCCGTCGCTAATGTTTTGCGACAGCATTTTTGCCTTTTGCGACAGCACTGTGTAGTCGCTAATAACGTTTGAATTTCTTGACTTTTTTGCGACGGTACTAATTTACCATCGCTAAAAATGGTATTTGAGACGGCATAAAAATACCGTCGCTAATAGTCTTTTTTTTTTTTTGCAATGGCAAAAACATTGTTTTTGCGACGGTGTGGTGCCGTCGCAAAAAAGTATTAAAAATATGAAAATTTCTATTTTTGCGGCAGTGTAATACCGTCGCAAAAAGTATTAAAAAATATGAAAATTTCTATCTTAAATAATAAAATTTCTATTTTTTGCGACAGTATAATGCCGTCGCAAAAAGTAAAACCTGTAACAAAATTAATAAAAATATTAAATTTTCTATTTTTTGCGACGGTGTAATACCGTCGCAAAAAAAAAAAAAAACATCCTACGATAAAAATATTAAAATCTCTTCATACTAATATAAAAATAATAATTTCTTCATAATAAAATATTTTTCCATTCATATAATTACACATCAACAAAATTATCCCACTACATAATGTTCCATAATACATATATAATGTTTAAATACATGATTTTGTTCATAATTCAAAATAACATAAACCAAATTTCATTACTAAAATAATAAAACAAATTGCATTTAAATTCTCACTTTCATAAATAAAATAATAAAACAATTTGCTCTGGAAGTTCCTTGATATCCACCTCAAACCTTTCCTGAACCTGTACAAATAATAAGTCCAAGATTAATAGCATTAAATGGACCATCAAGCAAAAAAAAAAAAAAAAAAAAAAAAGGAAAGAAGAGGAATTCTGCCAACAAGCTGATATCAAGTGTGATTGGATTACCTGATTGAGAACATCAGAGTCGGATGCAAGAGATATAAACATAATTGCAAGCCCTTGGTGCCAAATCGACCAGCTCTACCCACCTGTCAAGTGTTAAAAATCGAGGAGGAAGGTCAATCGCAGTTCTGAAACAGCAATACATAGGCACATCTCATATGCTAAAAGGGGAACATACACGGATGCAGGTAGGTGTCAACGGAATCAAGCATGTCATAGTTGATAACAATGTTGACACGTTCAATGTCAATTCCTCTTCCAACTAAATCAGTTGCCACAAGAATTCTTTTGTGCCCTTCCTTGAAACCTTTGTAGCGTGTCAACCTAAACAGTTTAACCTTAAAAATCAGTCACCAATGATTCTTTGACATAAGAAGCGGAACCACGATAAAAGCGGAGAACATTAATTATTTACACCGGCATTTCAATTTAGAATACAGAATCTTTCAATAAAATTCCTTAAAAATCATCAAGGGACCCAAAAAATAATTATGTTGAGAAGTTGCAAGATCCCCCAAATGAACAGACAATATGACGTTTTTCAAACACTAATACAGCCAAACAACCAAGCATCTAGAGAACAGAGTATTGGTAAGGAATTATTTCCTATATGTTCAATGAACATATCCTGAGAACAAGTCGGTTGAAACTACGAGAAACTACATAGACAAAAGCTGGCGTCATCATATAAGCCTAAAAATACAAAATTATCAAGTACTTCTCACTACAAGTGGAACCAGAGTTCTGAGAATACATGCCTTTCTTAGGAGACATTCCAAAATGGATGCAAATAGAAGGAAAGTTGCATTCCACAAGTAACTTGTTCGGTTAATTTGCTCTGGCGACACTTTTGACAAAAATGACAACTTGGTTGAAGTCCAATGCATCAAGGAGGTCATTTAGTTTGCGGTTTTTCTCAAGCTCACTCAGTTTAATATAATGCTGATGGGAAAAAACATAGAAGTAATAGTGAGTGTGTAAGCAAATACAAATCATTGAGGCTCTACTAGAAAAATTACAAATACCTGTACTAGACCATGAAGAGTCAGTTTGGCCTCATCATCCACATAAATTTCCATTGGCTGAAAGGGTCAAAGATCATAACCAGACATATTAAACACTAATTGTAAGCTAACACAAACCACTGCACTTATCCCCCCCAAAAAGAAGCTAGCACAAGCTACTGCCTAAAATTTTAGAAACAAACATAGATTGAAACACCTGCCCAATGCCACGAGTTTCACCCTATCTTCAAAAGTATGCCTCCTTTCAAAAAAAAAAAAAAGGGTGTGCCTCCAATAGCCATTCCTCCAAATGGCTTCAAAATAATAAACATAAATGTATGTGTACACAGATACACTATAGAAAGCTTCTCCCTGTGAAGAAGTAGACAAATGACATAGGATTCTAAGAATTAAAGAGTAAATATTTGACATTATATAAACACTAAAAACAAAAGGGAAGTCCATAAATACTATCCTAGTGTATAATGCTTAACCAAAAATTGAGAAATGATATAAACCATCCAATATACACATTTTGTGTGTCCTGAAATGAAACAAATATAATTAATCAGATCAAGTCCACAAGTGTCATAACATTGATGAGCTTGTATAATTCATTAATTTAACAGTAGCATAAATTATGTAGCCATAAGCCTGACAAAACAACGTGATAAGAAGCAATACATTGACAACGATACTACATAGCCACTCATACATAATAGCATAGTGGAAACACAGAAAGGACCCATGAACCATCAACATCTATAACAAGATGCAAGCTGTTGATTTCCTGCCTAATTCATAGAAACTAGTGCCGGCACAAATAGAAAACCGATGGTTGCATACCTTCCTAATCTAACATAACGAAAGGAAGCAGTGGAAACGACTTACATCTTGCATGAACTTTTGCAAAGCTGGACGAATCTCCTTCTTTGAGTGTAGCTGAAAACATCATAACTTGTTTATCATGAGGAGTCATCTTAAAAATTTCCTGCACATCTCTCCTCATATCTGTAGATAAGGTAATAATAATAAAATAAAATAAAACAAATAAATAAATTATCAATGTTTGAAGGAAAGAAAAAGAAAGAGGTACTAAAAAGAACAAACAATGCAGGCAAAAATTTTGAAACATTTGACCATAGAAATCATATGCAGAAGCTTACCAAGTGATTCAAGCATCTTGTCACACTCATCAAGGATAAAATGCCTCACATTCTTTAAGCTGAGTTCCTTATCTCTTGCATGAGCCAATATTGACACCACCGTAGAAGACAGTAACCTTAATATCAGGCAAATAGGTACTGAACCTCTCAAATTCATGACAGATCTATAAATAATAAAAAGTAATGGTTAGATAACAAACAAAATCACATTATTGGAATTACAAGGTCCAAGAACTCAAACAAATATGCCTAAATACTAACTTCCAGGTCTCCCAACATACCTGGTAAGCTAATTCTCTCGTATGACACATGACAAGTGCGGTAACTTGTCCTGCAACAGGCTCAATCTGCTGCAGAGTAGAAAGAACAAACATAGCAGTTTTCCCCATCCCCGACTTTGCTTGACAGATGACATCCATTCCTAAAATAGCTTGAGGTATGCACTCATGTTGTACTAGTGAAGAAGGAAACAAAATCGAGCGCAGATCCTCGAAGTATAAATGATCTTCCGGATCCTTTTAATGGAAAGGTTTAGGAAACTAGTTTTACGCCCAAATCATGAGTATGGAAGTAGTGTTTTTACGAAAAATATAAAATACTTCCAAGTTAAAAAAAGTATAGTATGTACCAACATGAAACTAAGTAGAGTGACAAAATTTGAACTATAATTACGAAACATCATCTGAAAAGTCTCCAACTATGCAGGGTACCAAGATGTCCCACTTGCTACAAAAAGCTTAACAAGCCATCTGTCATCGCATGAACAAAAGAAAAAACTAGCAAAATAAGTTTCAAGCCCACTAAAAGAAAAGATCACACATTTCTGAAGTATACCAGCAGGTTCTGCAGACATCTTCTGCAATTAAATAGATAACACCTTTTGAACACTAGTTACCTCGCTTAAGGTCTTAACAGATATATTTATTTACATACATGCAAGTAACCACATTTATCACCCAAAACAATAAAAAGAACAAACATGATTTCCCCAATAGTAACATATAATTGAAGACAAAAGCAAATAAATATAAATTGGTGAAATATAATTGAAAAAAAACAGTTTCAAAGGTTTTCAAGTATATAGCACTATTGGGAATTGTCACCAAAAACACAAACACAACTGTCGAAGTGTAGCATTCCACAAACACAACTCAAATCCAAATTACGTATTTTGCAGAATAATGTCAAAAGTAAAGCATGTTCACAGGTAGAAAGCAGCTGAGTGGTGTACATGCAACAATTCTACAATATCTTGTACACAAACAAAAACTGATTCAAAATTAGTAGCATAACTCAGATAGCTTAAAAAGTTCATTTTCTTAATGTTGGACAATGAAAGAATAAAAATTCATTAATTTTTTTTTTTTTTTTGAAATAGCCTCTTGTAAGATTTAAAGAAATCCAATATCCACAAAAGGTGTAGGTTAGAACTTTGCCTTCTGAAGGATGCTCAAATCCTGAATCTACAATGGCTCGAAGAAGCTCTGGTTTCAACAGGAAATCTCTGAATCCCGAACTGTGAATTCCAACATTGCCCCTACATCACAAAATAGCATAACAAAGATAGTTTAATATGACGTTTAATATGAACTCCATCAGCACTCACGCAAGTTCAAAATTGCTACATTTTTTGTTAAAAACTCAATATATCTTGTAGGGCCCAGAAATGGCATCACCTTCAATCGGCCTGAGTGCCCCTCCATAGCTAATATGTCCTTCAGCCCTAGGCAATGGCACTGGTCACTCAACTCATCTGATTCACTATCACCAACTGATTCTGATTTCCTACTTCTACGCCTAGAACTCCTGCTCTTCCTCTTCCTCCTCGACCGTGAATCATCCAAATCAGCATCTGAAACAAATTGAGACGAAGAGAGAGAGACGTAAGAAGAGATTAGGGATTTTGAGATTGGGGATTTTGGTTCAAGAGATTGGGGATTTTGGGTTTGGGTTTGGGGTGGGGGGAAACCCGAGCGGGAATGGAAAGGGGGGGTGGAAATTTTTTTTGGAATTTTTTTTTATTATTTTCATTACAAATGAATATTTAAATAATAAAATGATTTTTTTTTTCGCAACGGAGGATGTTGTCAAAAAAAAAATATTTTCTATTAAAATAATTTTTTTTTAGTTAATGAAATTTTTTTTTTCATTTAGTAAAGTTGAAAATTTATTTGTTTCATATTTATTTTAATGAATAAAAATTTTTTTTTTTTTTTTTATTTGGTAGAAGTAGGGATAATATTTTCTGATCGTACAGTGAGTCCTCGTGAATGGGTTGGACCAATCCAAGCTCCTCAAGCCCACTAGAAAACCTGCAAGCAAGTCCAATCGGGGAACGGGGTAGTCCCCCGGCGAACCCTCCGGTGTGTGAATTAGAAAAGGTGATGGGTAAAATGTAGAGAGAGAGAGAGAGAGGATGGAAAACTTAACCTTCTTCTTGTCCTCGAGCTTTGCTTATATCCTTTGGTAATCATTTTGCTGTCTCAGTCGTTCTGACCTTTTCTACCGAAAGCTTGCGCCGTGGTTCGTCTTGTTCAGGGTGAGGAGGCGTCGTTCCAGCTGAGGGGTGTTGTCGCAATAAATGCGGTGATGGGTTGCATTAATGGTGATGTGTTGTGGCAATAACTTTGCAGATCTTTGTCTGCTGACATGGGCTGTTCTGCACCCACCACGTGTCCGAGCATCATTGGCCTTTCCTGCTCAGTTGGCCTCCAGCTGTGCCGGGCTTTACTGACCGGGTTGTGTGATGAGGTCTAAATAGTGGGCTCGGGTTTACCCATGGTGGGCCGTGGTCCTTGTGGGCCTATCCCTGTCAGTAGTCCCCCATTCCCGAGTGCAGCTTTAGTCCAACGAAGGGAATAATAATAGTGGGGATGTCAGACCCAGCCGTGAAGAGGCCGGCGTGAGGAGGCGGAGCGGGGTGAGGCCGGCGTGAGGCGGTCGGCCAGTGAGGTCGAGCTGAAGGTGGCCGGCGGATGAGGCCGACCGTGAGGGTAACAAGGAGAGGTCGACGCGAAGGTGGCCGCGGATGAGGCAGATCGTAATGGTGGCCGGCGGATGAGGCCGATCGTGAGGGTGGCCAGGGAGAGGTCGGCCATGGTGGCCCAGCAGATGAGGCCGATCGTGATGGTGGCGGCGGATGAGGCCGAGAGGGTGGCCATGAAGGTGGCCAGCGGATGAGGCCGACGTAATGGTGGCCGGCGGATGAGGCCGATCGTGAGGTGGCCGAAGGAGGTCGAAGGTGGCGAGTGGGGCATGGGGCTCGAGGCGGCGTGTCGCGTGGCGATTTGAAGTGGAAAAGACAAGGTGAGGCGAAATCGGTGCATCTGGACCATACCGTGGCAAAATGTCGGAGGAGGTGAAAGGTCAGCGTTAGATTAGGAGTGAAACGTCGGGGCATTATTATGGGCATTGATGATACAATTTTGGCGGATGATTTGAAAAGTTTTCAAAGTGGCGAACATTAATTTGGATCCTTGGAATCACGGGCAACCCGTGGGCTTTTTGGTATCATACGATTCACCTACTTGTTTACAAAAACTCAAAATATTGAAGTATCAATTCGCCGTTGCTCACGATACCCCATTAAAACACTGCGATTTTACGGAACTGCATCTGAAGCTATTATAAACCTGACTTAGCAATGGCGCAGAAGGGCTGGGGATGTGAGGATGGATCCGTGGGAGAGGGCGATCTTGTGGGCTGGGCGACAATATAGATCAATGAGGGTGGTGGTGCCAACGGGGCGGTCCCAAGGTTCCGTCATGATAGCGGTCTTGAGCAGTCGGCCAGTGGAACGGATCACCGGCATTCGAGGGTGAGGTCCATTATTCTGGCGGCGAGTTGGAGGCTATCCGCGAAGGTACCAGATTCCGGCGGAGGTAGAGTTGGTGGTACCAAAGTCAGCAGGCGGCCATCGGCGTCGGACGGGAGTTCTCCTCTACGAGGAGGTCTTGAAGGGTGGGTTCGCGATTCTGCCGCCGCAGTCGTGGTGGATGTGTGTCGTTTGGACATAGCACCGGCGGTGATGCCCAATTCGTGGAAGATTTTGCTGTCGTGTGCAAGCGCCTGGCCAAAGGCAATGGAGGAGGAGGCCATGACAGTGGATGAATTCTTTTGCTGCTACAAAGCTTCAGGGTAGCAGGAGACTTGGGTAACCCTACAAGCCGTGGCGGGGAAGGGCTTGGTGGCAGGGTTGCCAACCTCGATCAAAGGTTGGAGGCATAGGTGGTTCTACGTGTCCAACTCTGGAGGGGCTGGGGCACGCAAGACGTGGAAGGTGCCGACCAAGTTTGTGGAGTCAAAGGGGGGTGCGGCGATGGAGGAGAGAGTAAGGAAGGTGAAGGAGTGGAGAGAGAGAGAAAAAGTTAGGTGGGGCCAGTGGTTCGACCATCTGCTTATTTGTTTGAAGCGGGGTTGGGCCCCCTGGGTCGAGAGACCTCAACCGAGCGGAGTTAGAGGCTAAGAGAAAGGCGCAGGAGGCGGAGGATTAGGCCATGCTACTGAGGGCTCAGAAGTTCACAGAGGCCCAAGCCGACCGACCTCCTCGGCCAGTGGTGAGGGAGAGGATTCGTCCTCGGCCAAAAGCATTGGGAGAGAAGGGCTTGGGCGAGTCTGCTCCGCGACTGCTTCCAAAAGATCCTCTGAAGGAGAGGTCGTTGAAAGAGATGGAGGCACTGGGGGTGGGGAAGAAAAAGAAGAGGTTGAGGCGAGGTGGGGAGGAGCCAGCCCAGAAAAGAAGAAAGGAGGTAAGGGTGGAAGAGGCCAGCCTGGCCAAGCAAGTGGAGGGTGGGGAGGTGGAGCAGACCCCAGAAGGGGTGGTCGTCTCAGCTGGGGGAGAAGTCCTTGTGACAAAGGATACCCCCGAAGTGGCGATAGCCAGTCCGACGGTGGACGTGGTGGAGAAGACCCCAGCAGAACAAGTAGAAGCTGGGTTGACTGGGGCTGACCCAAGTGTGAGGTTGGAGAAGACCTCAATGGTGCCAACAGAAGTTAGGTTGGCTGGGGTTGAGCCAAGTGGGAGGGAGCAGACTCAAAGGGGCTCTGCGTCGCAGGAAAGGGGAGCTGGTCTGGGTGCCACGACTTACCATGCTCGTGCAGTAGTTGGGAAACTGGAGGGAGATGGAGGCCCAGCGAGGTCGGTGGCAGACCGCCTAGTGAAGATGGTGGATGAAGCTACCCTGCGGTCGGCATGTGGATTTAATGAGGCCGACCTGCTGAGGGGGTTATACTCCGCTCAAATGGAGGTGACCACCTTGGCGGGGGCTCTTCTAAGGAAAGCAGGGGCCGCCAAGCTAAAGGCTGAGGAGACCAAGACCCAGTTAGCGATTCTTGAAGGAAGTCTTGTTGGAAGACCGCCCACACTGCTCTGCAAGCAGTCAAGTTGGAGCTGGAGGGTGCACGCTGCCAAGTCGTATCGCTCCAGTTTCAACTTGGCGGCGTCGAAGGTTGGAGGAGGCCAAAGGGCTTGCGATGTGGCGGTCGGCGGCGAGGAGGCCATGAATAATAACGAGGATCTTGTCGAGCGAGAGATGAGGCGGATGCTAAATTGGAAGCGCAAAAAGAGATGGAAAACGGCGTGCTAGGGGGCGAGTAGAGGAGAGTCTTAAGGAGTGGGGTGGAAGCGGAGTAGGGTGGTTCTGAGAGGAGAGTCTGCGACAGTTTGAAGCGAGAGGAGGTTGATTGGAGGCGAAGGTCTTAAAGAGGGGTTAAATTTGAAAGGAGAAGGCAGCTGGCAGAGGCCTTGATGAAGGAGTTAGGCGAGGAAAGGCGAGGTGGCCTCGGAGAAATCTGAATATGTCGTCCAGTTGTTGGCGATTCAAGGCATCATGATTTTGAATGGCCATTGATCTTTCTTGTGGCGATGGTTTAGCGAGGAGGAGGCTGGGGTGGCCCATCGAGAGGCTTCTTTGGGAGGCTGAGTCTGAAGTGATTACAAGCTTCAGTGATCGGACTTCTAAAGCATGAAATGGCGAAATCTTTGGGGCGATGGGTGGAAAATGTTCAAGCGCAAAGTGAAGAAGCATTCCTAGAGCTCGATTTTAGCAGAGTGGTGGTTGAAGAGGATGATGTGGCCCAGACCCCCCTGGACGAGGGGATAGAAGAAGGGGATCTTATCTCTAGTGAGGGGGAGGAGTGAGCTGAAGAGGATAATGTACTTGAAGAATTTTTATTTCGACCTTGTATACACATTTTTTGGGTATTTTTTTTAAGGGTTGTAGGTAATTTGTACGCACATTTTTAAATGAATAAAATGGCATATATGGTTCTAGTTGATGATTCAGTATATTTGTCCTTGTGTTGGTTTGGTCTTGGTTTGTTTTTCTTGGGGTTATTTTGTGCACTGATGTTTTCAGCAAATGCTTGTGCTAGGCAGCAGAGCAAGGTGAAACTAAAGTCATGCCAGAATCCAAGTCAGAATAGGACAAGGAATTTTCTAATACGGAGTGAAATGGCAAATTTGTTTAAGTGTGGGAGAACATCTTTAAAATATGACTAAGTGTCAAATTAGCTTGAAAAGTAGACTGAAATGTAATGTTGAAGGTGTGATTTTCAAATGAAATATGGGGGAGCATCTTTAAAATATGACTAAGTGTCAAATTAGCTTGAAAAAGTAGACTGAAATGTAATGTTGAAGGTGTGATTTTCAAATGAAATATGGAGGAGCATCTCTAAAATATGACTAAGTGTCAAATTATTTTGAAATTATGGTTAAGAGTCAGACTATGACTGAGTGTTTTGCTTTATAAGCTTTCATGCATAGGTCTGACTGGGGTGTATGAAAACGCTCAGGTCGGACTGAGGCTTTCGAGAGTGCTCAGGTCTGGTCGGACTAAGGCTTTTGGAAGTGCTCAGGTCTGACTGAAGCTTTTGAAAGTGCTCAGGTCGGACTGAGGCTTTGGAAAGTGCTCGGTCTGGCCGAGGCTTTTTGAAGGTGCTCAGGTCTGATTGAAGCTTTTGAAAGTGCTCAGTCGGATGAGGCTTTGAAAGTCTTTCGGTCTGGCCGAGGCTTTGAAGGTCTCAGTCTGGTTCTGAGAGGCTTTGGAAAGTCTTTCAGGTCGAGTGAGGCTTTGGAAGTCTTTCAGGTCGGATGAGGCTTTTGAAAGTCTTTCGGTCTGGCGAGGCTTTGAAGGTCTTTCAGTTCTGTTGAGGCTTTGGAAAGTCTTTCGGTCGGTGAGGCTTTTGTAGGTGCTCAGTCGGATGAGGCTTGTGAAAGTCTTAGTCAGCCAAGGCTTTTGTAGGTGCTCAGGTCGGACTGAGGCTTTTGAGAGTGGCACTGCAAATAAAAGTTTCATGAGTGGTTCTTTCAGGCAGTTGAATTATAGAAAGTTGGAGCTCCAGTCGATATTTGTATTATGTATTAAAAAAGGAAAATACAACAATTTTGTGATGAAAGTAAGGATTCATTGATAGTAGCGCTTCAGATGTTCAGCATTCCAGGGATGGGTAAGGTCTCGGCCATCCATGTCTTGAAGTCGGTAAGTGGCAGGCCGTGGTCGGGCCTTCACAACGTAGGGCCCCTCCCATTTGGCTGCCAATTTGCCCTCGGTTGGATTCTTTGTGGCAAGAGTTGCTTCTCTCAAGACAAGGTTAGCCAATAGAGAACTCCAGATCGGACTCTGCGGTTGTAGTGTGTTCTCATTTTCTGTTTGCAGGCCAATCGGCAGCAGATCTCTCTGAGCTCCTCAATGAGATCGAGTGCGCTTTCGGCGGAGTTCTTGGCTAAGCGAGATCTGGATGTAAGACCTGAGGGTGGGCGGGCCGACTTCTCTGAGAATGACTCGGCGCCATATATATGTTAAAAGGGGTTTCCCGAGGAGTCAGGCGATGTTTGGTAAGCCCAGTACATGTGGTAGTTCCTCGCCCAAAGGCCTTTAGCGACCTCAAGCTTAGTTTTGATAATCTTCAAGAGAGGCGGTTGGTGACCTCAACTTGACCATTTGCTTGGGGATGGCCGGAAGAGAAGCATGGTTGAATTTGGAGATCTGCACAAAATTTCTGTATTTAGCATTGTCGAGCCCTTGCCGTTATCGGAGATGATGGCACGAGGATGCCAAATCTGCGGACAATCGTTGCCGGATAAACTTGGTGGTGTTCCGCTCGGTGATTGTGGCAAGGGTTACGCCTCGACCCACTTGGTGAAGTAATCAATGGCAACAATTGCGAACTTAGTGCAGCCTCGACCCGATGGGAAGTGGACGATCGGTCGATACCCATTTGACGGTAAGGCGCAAAGAGAGATCGGCTCAATGAGGGGCATGGGGATGTTGGCGCTAGCACTTGTCGCATTTCGACGAAATCGAGGCATCTTTGTTGAGGTTGGCGAGTAACTGTCTGAGTACTTTGTGTGCGAGAGACCTGCCACCCGAATGATTGCCACAGATTCCTTCATGGATCTCTTGCATTACATAGGTTGCTTGGGCGGGGCTGAGACATCGCAGGTATGGTCGTGAGAAACCGCGCTTGTAAAGGACGCCGTCGACCAGAATGTAGTTAGCCGACCGAGCTCTGACCTTGGCAGCCTGCTGTTGGTCATCTGGGAGTTCTCCAGTGGTCAAGAAGAGGAAGATGTCGGATGCCCAAGGGATGGGTTCCGTCTGAAGGAATTGCACTTCTTGCAGGTCGGGTGAGATGGCCGGGTGAGTCAGGTATTCGAGGCGAACTCCATGGCTGAGGTCGGATTGGTCGGCGGAAGCCAGCTGAGCCATCTCATCTGCTTTGGAGTTTTCCGCCCTAGGTATGTGCCTGATCTGGAAGGTGTTGAAGAGACGAACAAGGGTTAGCGCCATGTCCCTGTAAGTTCGCATTGCGGTATCCTTGGCATCGAATTCACCCGTGATCTGGCCGACGATAAGTTGGGAGTCACTGAACACTCGGATGTGGCTAACACCAATGTCTTTGGCTAGACGGAGCCCTGCTATCAATGCTTCGTATTCGACCTCATTGTTCTTTGGCATAAACAAGAAGCGGAGGGCACATTGAAATAACCCCTTGAGGATGTGAGGATGAGGCCGGCCCACTTCCCTCCTGCGAGGCGAGCCGTCAACATTGAGTGTCAACAATGAGGATCTTGAGCTCTGGTGGAGTTAGTGCGGATGGAAGGTTAGTGTTTGAAATTTGGATTGGTAAATTCAAGATGAAGTCGACTCGACTTGTCCCTTGATTCTTTGTCAAGGCGATAAGAGATGTCGAGGCGGCTTAGTTCTCTTGACCATTGCATTAGTCTTCTGAGAGCTCGGGTTCTTTGCATGACCTTCTTATTGGTGGTCGGTGAGAACCACTATCGAATCGGCTTGGAAGTAGGGATGAGTCGTCTGGAGGCGATGACCAAGGCCGGGACAACTTTTCTAATAGGGGGTAGTTCGCCGCTCCCGAGAGCGGTGATGTAATAGACGGTCGTTGGGCAGAGCCGTCCTCTCGATGAGTCTTTGCCTTGATTGCGGTGCTTAATCTTGCTAGGTAGAGAAAGAGGGCTCATGGGTGATTACTGTGAGAGAAGGGAGGGTTGGCCATGCATTGTTTCAAGCTTGAAAAGGCTTCTTGATTGATTGTCCATTCAAAAGTCTGCCGAGGACTTTGAAGAATGGTAGGCACTTATCCGTCATGGGGAGATGAAACAGTTAAGAACGCCACTCTGCGGTGAGCCTTTGGACCTCTTTAACGGTTTTGGGTGGTGCATCTCAATCAAGGCCTTGATTTTCTCGGGGTTAGCCTCGATGTCATGTTGTGACCATGAAACCAGGGAACTTGGCGAGATCCTCCAAGCACACTTCTCTGGGTTGAGCTTCATTTGATATTTGAAGCGTGGCAAAAATCTCTCATGGTCGGTGAGGTGGTCGTGGAGTTTGCTCTTAACCAACATGTCGTCACATACACTTCCATGTTCCGTCCGTCGATGGTGAAAACATGTTGACCAGACGTTGGTAGGTGGCCCCAGCGTTCTTTAGTCCGAACGGCATGACACGGTAATGGTAGGTGCCCCGATCGGTGATGAAAGAGGTGTGTTCCTGGTCGGATGAGTGCATCACGATCTGGTTGTACCCTGAAAAAGCATCCATGAAGCTGAGCATTTGATGACCGGTCGTGGCGTCGACCAGAAGATCAATGCGGGGGAGAGGGTAGCTATCTTTGGGACAAGCTTGGTTCAAGTCGGAATAGTCGACGCAGAGACGCCACTTGCCATTGTTTTTGCGGACCAGGACCACGTTGGACAGCCACTTAGGATAATCCACATTTCGGATAAACTGGGCCTCGAGAAGTTTGTCAACCTCTGCAGCTATGAGATTGTTGCGCTCTGGATGGAAAATACGCTGCCTCTGTCGGTAAGGTCGGAAGTGAGGCTCGTCTTGGCGGTGGGTTATGAAAGAGTCGATGCAGCATGTCTGCATGGGTCGGCGAAGGCGTCTCGTGTTGATCGAGAGCGGTGAGGTCGGCCTTGGTTTGGGAAGGCAGTTGGCTGCCGATTTTAGCAGTTTTGAGTGGGTTGGTGGGATCGATGTTAACTTCGACGAGTTCCTCCACAGGTTCGCCTCTGATCAGTTCGTCCTCATCTCGGACATCAAGTCCTTCTATGATCATCGCCTCCTTCAGTTTGACCTCTTTGAGTGAGGCTACATAACATTCTCTGGCGACGGTCTGTTCTCCTCTCACCGTTCCGACCCCAAAATCAGTAGGGAACTTGAGGGCAAGGTGGTAGGTGGATGTGATGGCTTGGAAGGCGTTGAGGGCGGTGCGGCCGAGGATGATGTTATGGTGAGGCGATCGACAACAAGGAAAGTAAGCAACCGTGATGCTGCGTGGGTACTCTCAATGGTGATGGGAAGATCAATGGAGCCGATAGAGGTCACCGGTCCACGGTGAAACCAACGAGAGGAGTTTGGAGTGGGGACGAGCTTTCTTCCCGATCTTGATTGGCGGAAACAATTTAAGAAAATGATGTCCGACAGTGCCATTGTCAATGAGGACTCGTCGACCTTATAATTGGAAGGGCGATGGAGATGACAAGGGGATCATCGTGAGGATAACGGATGCCAGCACAGTCGGCGTCCGTGAAGGTAATGGGCTCTGTCCACTGCTTGGGTTGTTTGGGGGGTCGGTCGACCGTGGCGCCCGTCTTGTCTGAGCCCTGCCGGATTTTTCTAAGCTCTGCCCTCTGAGCTGAGCGAGATGGTCCACCACAAGCAAGACCACCTGAAATAACTCTGATTTCACCAACTGGCGGAGGCGGATTACCTTGAGGCCGAGGTTGTTGGTGGGGTCGGTCATGCCCCTGGTCAGGTTGAGCTTGTCGTCGTGGAGGGGTATGCCTGCGATTGTCTCTGTGAGGCTCGGTCCTTTGCCTCTGCTGAGGGCGGGTATCTGTGAATCGGCTCAGGCGCCCCTGGCGAATGAGGGTCTCCACTTGATCTTTGAAATGATCACGATCGTCGGTGTTATAGCCATGATCTGGTGGAAGCAGCAATACTTGGACTGGTCTTTTCGGTTGGAAAGGTTCCGTGGGGAAGAGGCCATTTGAGGGTAGTCCCGTTGGATTTAGTTAGAACTTGTTCCATGGGAGTATTAAGGGTGTATATTGCTCGAACGCAAGCCAGAGTCGGTCGGCATAAGCGGGGTGTTTGGTTATGGTGTCGGGTGTTCTTGGGCTCTTGGTCCTTCCTCTTTTCCCTAGGGGCGGATACTTAGTTGTGGAGTCTTCTTAGCGGCTAGAGAATCCTCGGCGTTCATGTATACGGGCTTTGGAAACAAAGCGCCATGGATGTCGGGGGTTCTTGGAGAGGAGAAAGAAATCGGATGACCGCAGACCCGACCATGAAGGCTGTGAGGATGACCTTATCGTCATTTTGACAACTTGTAAGGCGGTGTTGAAGCGGTGACAAAAGCTGCGTAGTGATTCCCCTCGATCAGCCGGATGTTGAGGAGTTGGGTGGCGGGCGTCGTGGCGTTGGGCTCCAATGAAGTGGCTCGGGAAGGAGTCACGAGGTGTTGGAATGTGGAGACGAATCTGGTGGCAATGGTGAACCATAGCCGGGCCGACCCCTTCGATCACGAGGAAGGCTCGGCACATGATTTCGTCGAGGAAAACATGGGCGATCATGAGTGTCTGATGAGTCTCGAATTGGTCGACGGGGTCGGTTGTTCCATCGAAGGGGTCGATGGAAGGCATTTTGAACTTGGGGGGTAGGGGCTTGTCTCTGATGGAGGCAACAAATGGGGAGTTGGCTGTAGTGGAGGGCTTATGTTGGATGTTCTGCATGACCCCTTGGAGTTGGAGTTTCATGACTCGGAGTTCAGCGTCCCAAAGGGGAATGTTGTCACCACCAGAGGGAGATAGATGTTGGACGCTGCTAGCTTCTCCCTCGGGGGCTGGGGCTATGATTGATGGGCGTGGGGGTGGAGGAGGATGAGGCATATGTGGGTGGGGGGGTTGCAAGCCCACCGAGTTGGGAGGATCGGGTTGTGGGACAGTATGGCCTGGAATATCTGGAGGTGGAATATCTGGAGGTGGTGGAGGAATAGGGAGGTTCCGTTGGAGGAGAGCGTTGATTAAGGCCTGGTTTTGTTCGGCCATACGGTTAATGCTATTGGTGAGCTCGATGAAGTACTGCGGTGGGTTGTTCGGATTGGGAGGGTCGGTCTGGTGATCGGCAGCGTTATGGTGGGAAGCCATGGATATGGTGAATGGGTTGGACCAATCCAAGCTCCTCAAGCCCACTGGAAAACCTGCAAGCAAGTCCAATCGGGGAACGGGGTAGTCCCCCGGCGAACCCTCCGGTGTGTGAATTAGAAAAGGTGATGGGTAAAATGTAGAGAGAGAGAGAGGATGAAAAACTTAACCTTCTTCTTGTCCTCGAGCTTTGCTTATATCCTTTGGTAATCATTTCTTTGTCTCGGTCGTTTCGACCTTTTACGCAGCTTGCGCCGTGGTTCGTCTTGTTCGAGGTGAGGCGTCGTTCGGTGAGGGTGTTATGCAATAAATCGGTGATGGGTTGCATTAATGGTGATGTGTGGCAATAACTGCGAGATCTTTGTCTGTGACATGGTTGATGCACCCACCACGTGTCCGAGCATCATTGGCCTTTCCTGCTCAGTTGGCCTCCAACTGTGCCGGGCTTTACTGACCGGGTTGTGTGATGAGGTCTAAATAGTGGGCTCGGGTTTACCCATGGTGGGCCGTGGTCCTTGTGGGCCTATCCCTGTCATTTTCCATTAAAATAAAGTTAATTTTTTGTGGTCAATGAAAAATATTTTTTTGCGACCCTTTTTTTTGTTACTAAAAATCAAGAACTAATTTTTTATGGTAGAGGATAGGAAGTGGCAGCAGTGGTGAAGGTGGTGGATAAGAGGTGATAGTGGCGGTGGTAGTGATGGTGAAGGAGATAAGTGGTGAAGTTATGGTAGTGGTAGAGGAGATAGAGTAGCGGTGGTGGATGAGAGGTAATGGTAGTAGTAGTGGTGGTAGAGAGAGAGAGAGAGACAGGAAGACAGAGAGAGAAAGAGATAAAGAGAGAGACATATAGAAAAATAGAGAGAAACAAGAGATAAGCGAAAGATAGACAAAGAGAGAGAGAAAGAGAGCAAAAAGAGATGATCGAGAGAAAGACATAGAAAAAAAGAGAGAAGGAGAGAGAAGAAAGATGAGCGAGAGAGAGAGAGATAAAAAGAAGATAAATGAGCGAGAGAGATAGAGAGAAGAGACAAAGACAAAGACAAAGACAAAGACTGACAGACAGAGAAGAGTGATGAGTGAAAGAGAGAAGAGAGGTAATAGTTTGTGGTAGAGGAGGCGAGAGCGGCGTGGTGGTGGTGGTGGTGGTGGTAGTGAAGGAGATTAGTGGTGAAGTTGTGATAGTGGTAGAGTAGATGGAGTGGCAGGGGTAAAAGAGGGGTAATTGTAGTAGTAGTAGTGGCAATAGTGGTAGTGGTGGTAGTAGAGTGGTGGCGATGGTAGTAGTAATAGTAGTCATAGAGGTGAAATGGTGACCGTGGTAGTAGTGGTGGTAGTGAAATGGCGTTTGCAGTAGTGGTGAAGGTGGTAGATAAGATGAGTGGTGAGAGAGAGATGAGTGAGAGACACACAGAGAAAGAGAGAGAGAGAGAGGGAGAAAAGAGATGAGAGAAGAGATAGATGAATGAGAGACAGAGAGAGAGAGAGAGAGACAAATAGATGAAGCAGAGAGAGAAAGTGATGAATGAGAGAGAGAAAGAAAAGAGAGAAGAAGATGAAAAAATTGGTGAAAAGATATAGATAAAGAGAGAGAGAGAGAGAGAGAGAGGAAAAAGAGCGAAAAGAGATAAGCGAGAGAGAGAGAAAGAGATGGCGAGAAAGCGAGAGAGAAAAAAGAAGAGAAAGAGAAGAGAGAGAGAGAGAGAAGATAGATGAAAGAGATAGAGAGAAGAGAGATGGACGAGACATAGAGAAAAGAGAGACAAGCAGACAGAATGAGAGAAGAGTGATGAGTGAGAGAGAAAGAAGAGAGAGAGAGAGAGAGAGAGAGAGAATGAGAGAAAAGAGTGATGAGTTAGAGAGAGAGAGAGACAGAGACACATAGAGAAGGAGAATGACGGAGAAGAGTGATGAGTAAGAGAGGGAAAGAGAAGAGAGGCGAGCAGAGAGATAGGAAGATGAAAAAAATGGGTGAAAAGAGAAATGTTCAAAAGAGTAAAGGCGACATCGTTTATAGTGGATCGATAAATCGAGAAGGAGCTTGATAAATAGAGAAGATGGGAGTAAGAGAGTGAGCAAGGTGAACAAAGTGAGAGAGAAATAGACAAGTAGACAGAGAGAGATATAGAGAAAGAAGAGTGATGAGTGAGAGACAGAGAAAGAGAGAGATAGACAGAAAAAGAGATAGAGAGAGAAAGATAGATAAAGAGATAGATGAAGAGATAGAAAAAGAGAGAAAAACAAGAGATGAGCAAGAGATAGACAAAAAGAGATGAAATAGAAGAAAAGAGATAAGAGAGAGACACATAAAATGAGAGAAAGCAGAGAGAGAAGAGAAATGGGCGAGAGAGAGAGAGAGATAGAAAGATAAGAGAGAGAAATGAGAGATAGAGAGAAGAAAGAAGAGAAATGGCGAGAGAGAGAGAGAAAGCAGGATGAGAGAGATAGAGAGAAGAGAGATATCGAAGAGACACAGAGAAAAAATGAGAGAGAGAAACAAACAGACAGAGAAAGAAGAGTGATGAGTGAAAGAGATAAAGAGAAGAGAGAGAGATAGAGACAGAGAGACAGGAAGATGAAAAAATGAATGAAAAGATAAATGTTATATTAAAAGAGTAAGACGACATTGTTTTTTTTAAATTTTTTCTTGAGAAAAAAGTACTAGAATTTATTCAAACCATTTTGTGACTGTATATATATGAAGCTGTCTCAAAACCACAATCACTATGCTAGGTTAGAGTTTTCCAAAAACTCTTTTGAGAAAATTATACTTTATTATTTTCCGTGTTATATTATTTTTACTGAATTTTTTTAATATTTTAAGTTTTTTTTATAAAAATTTTTAGACACACCTAACATAAATACACCTAAAAATTAAAAAAAAATTGTAAAAAAAATCTTTTAAAAATTCACTAAATACCAAAAATACAATAATTCAATACATTTTTTTTTTGTATTTTTATGTATTTATTAAATTTTAAAAATATTCTTTCATAATTTTTTTTTTAGATACATCTAAGTAAGGTGCATCTAAAAAAATTTTTAAAATTTTAAAAATATTTACTAAAAAAAAAAAACACAAAAGTCACTTTTTGCGACGGTAGAAAATGCCGTCTCAAAAAAGCAGAGTATTTGCGACAGCACCATTTGCCGTCTCAAAAAAGCAAAGCATTTGCGACGGCACAATTTGCTGTCTCAAAAAGCAGTATTTGACGGCTGAAAATCATAAATGCTCTCATTTTTGAGGCGGCAAATGGTGCCGTCATAAATATTCTATTTTTGAGATGGCATTTTCTGCGTCAAAAGTGACTTTGAGGCGGCAAGTGTGCCGTCATAAATAGTTCAATCTCATAAACCCACTTTTCTTGTAGTGTAAATTAGGTAGTCACCAAAGATTTTGAGTAAAATTATGGTAGTCATTCGGTGAAGGAGAGCTATTTCATGGTGGTGGAAGCGGTGAGAGAGGGAGAGGAGAGAAGCAGCGAAGACGGAGATGGAGACGGAGAGAGATGCTGATGAGAGACAAAGGGGCGTGTTTGTTTTGGCTTTGGTTTGGAAACAAAATATATAAACCCCTTCAATTCGCGACTAAACATTTTACTTGCTAATTAATTTTATAAATCCATTTCAAATTTGAAATGTGTCCCCCAAATATTTTAGTTCTTCAGCGAATAAAAATATTTTTAGTCGCTGAGCTATAAATGTTTGTTGGTCACCAAAGATAAAAATTAATTTTCTATTTTTCATTCGACGACTAAATAGTTTTAGTAGCCAAAACTAACTATACAGCAACAAAATTTTTTTTTAGTGGCTGAAAATACATTTTCGGCGACCAAACTTTTGGTCACCAAAGATAAAAATTAATTTTTTATTTTTCATTCGGCGAGTAAATAATTTTAATAGTCAAAACTAACTGTACAGCAACTAAAATATTAGTTGGTTGCTGAAAATAATTTTTTGGCTACCAAACCTTTGGTCACCAAAGATAAAAATTAATTTTTGTTTTCCATTCGGTGACTAAATAATTTTAGTCGCTAAAAATATATTTTTTGCGACCAAATTGTTGGTCACCAAAGATAAAAATTAAACTTTTGTTTTTCATTCGGCGACTAAATAATTTTAGTAGCCAAAACTAATTATACAGCGACTAAAATATTAGTTGGTTGCTGAAAATGAATTTTGGCTAACAAAGCGTTTGGTGCCAAAGATAAAAATAAATTTTTGTTTTTCATTCGACTAAATAATTTTAGTAGCCAAAACTAACTATCTGACGACTAAAATAATTTTTAGGTCTTTGAAAATACATTTTGCGACCAAATTGTTGGTGCCAAAGATAAAATTTTAATTTTTTTTTGTTCATTCATGACTAAATAATTTTAGTAGTCAAAACTAACTATATAGTGACTAAAATATTAGTTGGTCGCTAAAATAAATTACAGCTACCAAACCTTTGGTGCCAAAGATAAAATATAATTTTGGTTTTCATTCATGACTAAATAATTTTAGTAGCCAAAAGTAACTATCTGACGACTAAAATTTTTGTTTTATGCGCCAATTGTAACAAATTTCACAACTAAAAGCTGTTTTTAAATAAATCAATTGTGACATTTTTAGTGACTACATTTTTTTTTTTAGTCGGCAATAATCAATATACCCCGACTAAAAAAAATAGTAGCTAAATCTTGTACTTTTGTCGACTAATATAATGTTTGGTTGCCAATTCCACAACTTTTGGCAACTAAATTTTTTTTAGTCGCCAAAAGTGTAATTTCCTGTAGTGTACATGTTACATTTAGGAGGTTACATTATTCATAATTCAACAGTGGATTATTGGAATGTCATGTTAGGTTTGGGATGGGAAGCATATGGAAATGTCACAGTAGGTTTTGGTCGTTACATGTTACGTTTATATTGGGTTTGTGATGAAAAGCATATGAGAATGTCATGTTGCATTTGGGAATGTCACATTGGGTTTGGAATGTTACATGTTACATTTACGTTTTGAATTTCAAATTTTCAATCATATTGATATGATTACAATCTATGGTAATATTAGATTTCTCATATATGATATTGCTATTAATTAGGTTATTTTAAATTTCAAATTTCTAACCATATAGATATGATTACAATATATGGTAATATTGGATTTCTTATATATAGTATTATCATTAATCATGTTATTAATTAATTAAGATTAGGGATAGATGTGTCTACAAGAAAATCACAAGACCTATTGATTTATAAGTTTTTTCATGGAACCATATCTTATATAAGTCTTTTAAATATATAGGACTTATAAATAATTTACCCTATAATAATTTCTCACAAAATAAGTTTGAAAAGACCTAGAAAACATTTTTTTTTTTAACAATTTTTAATTTTTTAATATTCTAAAAATAATAAACTTACTAAAAAAATAATTTTCAAACTGGTAATAAAAATGACATGTGTATATATATAGATGTTGTGGATAAAAGCTCTGTTCTATTATATAGATTCTTCTGTTAAGATTGTTGCACCAACCTGGTGGTCAAATTTTTTTTATTTTTATTTAAAATAAAATAAATCATATACATACATTACACATGTTTTTTTTAAGAAATAGGTTAAAAGTCATTTCACAATTGTTAACTTATTTTGGATCGTATAATCTCTTATATATATATTTTTTCAAAAAAAAATTAAAAAATTAATTTTTAACCATTTTTTCAAAACACCTCAGGTACATACACATGCATATTTATTCATCCATGTAATAAAAATGGATGGTCGAGATGTGTCAAAGTGAAGACCGCTAATCACTCCGCCAGCATCGATTATACCAGAAATTCTAAAATAATAATAATAATTTTTTTTTTTTAAATGATATGAAATGTCTATCAAATCAGCAAATTAAAAATAATAAAAAGAGGGTCAGCCAATCAAAAGGTTGGTCTTCCTTGATGAGCGGTTGTGGCCATATGTGGTGTCCCACAAATGTGGCCCATGCTTGGTGAATCGTGGGTCCTACCTCATAAAATCGGGGCTCTGGCTTCACTTTCACTCTCTCCTATGATATATGGGTCGGATCCGAAGATGGTTAGATTCGGCCCACTTAGACCCATTAATATATATTATTTAGTAATGAGCTGTAGTAGAGACCCTAAATAATCTATTAAATTTTTTATCAAATCTCTCACATAGGTGTGAGATCCAAAGGCATGTGAATTTGTGTGGGTCTCACACCCGTTAGTGTTTTTGACCTTTAACCTTTAATTTTAAATTTTGTGTCAATTTAATCTAATTAATAATATCGTTAGTGTTTTTGAAAAAAAAAAAAAATTTATCACTGAATTGGTTGAGATCAACTCACTGAATTGTGTAAATTATAATTTTGCCTTTAAAAATATGACATGTCACTTATGTATTTTTCATTAAAAAATATTAAGAATTGTAATTAATTGGAGCAAATTGAAACAAAATCATAAATTCAAAATCAAAATCATATCAATCAAAATTACAGAGACCAAAATGACATAAGTACCAACCCCAAGGGGTTGGCCTAGTGGATGAAACTTGGGGCGTAAGGGTGGACAAACATCGGGCTGGGCCGACACTATATAATAAGAGATTTTGTGCCTGCTCAAGCTCGGCTCGGACTTAACATCTGGTTTCTATATACTTAAGCTTAGTCCAAAAAATAATTACAAATCTCAAACTCACACATTGGGCTATATGTTAAAAATATAAAAACATTCTGTAATTAAATTCAATCACACATTATATTTCTTAAATAAATATATTGACATAACTATAAATTAAAATATTTTATGTATAAAGTGAAGTTTCAATAAAGTCAACAAAAATAAGGTCTAAATCCCAACAAAAAATATATATTTTAATACATTATAAATAAATAAATAATTAATTAATTTAATAGCTTCTGGCAATTTGAATTTGGGTTGAAAGTATAAATCTCAAGTCTAACCCATTATTATTTTAGGCTAAATAAATTGGTCCAGCCGGACCTCATGGGCTAAAACAACATTTACAAGCCTTAAAAAAATAGGATTGGGTCGGACGAGCTAGGTGGGTCAACAGGCCAATATCCACCCCTACCCTCTACGTCTCAGGTTTAACTCTCATTAGGAGCAATCTGCTTCTTGAGGCCACGTCCAAAGGCTCTGCTTGAGATTTGTTCGATTTACGTGAAAGGGGCGCTTTTGCATGGGTCTTGGGATTAGTCTAAGTCTTGTAAATGGCCCAAATATCCAATCATAAAAAAATAAAAAATAAAAATAAAAATAAAAATGACATAAGGTCCAAGGTATAAGAACTGTCGTCATAATTTGCCTTATATTTTTTATTGAAAATTTTGGCCAAAATCGTCCATTAGACCCCTTTTTAGTAAAAATAACAGTCCAAAATATTTTCCTTCATAAATTTCCTGAACAAGAGACCCTTATTTCATAATGGACAAACAAATGTGTTTTTATTTTTTTGTTTGGGAGGGGTTTTTTTATTTTTTTATTTTGTTTGGGAGGGGTTATTTTTACTTTTATTTATTTATTTTTTTTGTGGTTGGGAAGAGGAGGGGGGGGGGGACAAACAAATGTGTTTTTATTTTTTTATTTTGGTTGGGAGGGGGTATTTTTATTTTTATTTATTTATTTATTTTTTGGTTGGGAAGAGAGAGAGAAAGAGGAGGGTGGTTGTGGTCAAGATTATTATTCCGGAAGATATTGAACATTAGAACCTGCACACTCATGTAAAGTACATACAATACATTAATTCAAAGGTGAATTATACTAATAGTCTTTATAGTTTAGCGCTTATGTTATTTTAATTTTTAATTTTTTAATTGTGATATATTTAATCTTAAATTTTTAATTTTGTTCCAAATAATGACAATTGAAGATATCATTACTCAATTTCAAGAGTAAAGTTGTCAATTTGATAAAATATACATTAATTTGACAAAAATGAATGTCAAAAAATTATTTTTGAATTTTTAAAAATAATTTTTACTTACCAGAGATAAAATTTTGTAAAATTAATAAATCTTTTAGACATTTATTTATTTATTTATTTTTATGAAATTAATTTTTACTATGTGTTTGAATGATGATTATGTAATAGGTGGTTGTTAGGCTTTTAATGTGTAATGGATATATTTAATATATGAAATCTTTTTGGTTTTGGATTTTTTGATTTAATGGATTGGTTTAAAAATGATATCAAAATTATCGCCATAATTGACTTTTGAAAAAATATAAACTAATTTAATGAAAATAAAAATAACCATCCATTACATGATCATCATCCAAATACATAATAAAAAATAATTTGGTAAACAAATAAATAAATAAATATCTAAAAAATTTATCAATTTTACATAATTTTATCTTTGGTGGGTAAAAATAATTTTTTAAAATTCAAAAATATTTTTTTGATATTTATTTTTATCAAATTAGTTTATATTTTATCAAATTGACGGCTTTGCCCTTGAAATTGAGCAATAGTATCTTTAATTATCCTTATTTGGAACAAGATTCAAAATTCAAGATCAAATTTGTCACAATTGAAAAGTTAAGGACCAAAATGACACAAGGCTCAAATTATTTAATTGATATGCAAATTAAATACTCTAAATTGTGTAGGTGAAAATCACGAACATAAAATAGACCTCCTTGCAATCATAATCCCCGATCATTTCCTTGCACGGATACTGTGATTGCATATCAATTCCTTCCCCTTCATCTTCACCTACACAATTTATAGTAGGATTCTAGAACAATGTCTTACACAAGCTTCAGAGCATGAGAGCATTATTGAGCCTTCATTTGGCTAACCTAGTTAGGTTAAAAAAATACAAAAGACAAAATAGATTAAATAAGTTAATAAGACAAAATATCAATCATAATTATTTAATTTTTTCTCTCACAAAATTCCAAAAAGTCAAACCAAACGAACTTTTTAGTTCCAAGTTAAAAAAGTCTTAACTCAAAAAAGCCAATTAAAAAAGTCGATGCCAAACAGCGACTGAGTGTGTAGAATTTTGTTCGATCATTATTTGAGTTAGAGTTGGAGTTTCATTTGATCACTTGATTCGATCAGTGTTCGAGTTAAAGTTAGAGTTTCGTTCAATCACTGTTTGATTGCTGATAATATGTAATGAATAACTAAATAGTAATTGAATTGTCATTTATTAGATTAATTTTACTTTGATTTGTTATTACAATAAATGTTAAGTGTTTTATTTTGTTGATACTTTGTTTAAAGTTTTATTTTGATTTTCTATAATAATATGTAATTTGTCATTTATTTGTTGATGTTCTATTTTAAATTAACAGTAAAATTTTACTCTACTAAAATTATTATTTCATTTTATTCTGTTAAACTTATGTTTTTGTAATTGTTTATTAATAATTATATTAACTATGGTGTTTAGTGATAATGATGATGTTTTACTATTTAAAAATTAAAATTTTACAATAATTTTATTGTTTATGTCAATTTTGACGATAAAAATTATATTTTATTTTTTAAAAATTTTATAGCTTTGGATTTTGTTTGGTAGATCTTGAAGGCGAATCACGAAAATACTAATTTTATTAAAAAGCAACTTTTATATCAAAAGGTATGTCATTTTAAAGTTTAAATTATTAAATTAGTCACTAAATATATTTTGGTAATAATGGTATGTACTGGACTTTTCAATGAAGTTTTTGTGTGATTGTCCTTAATACATTAAAATTTTATTATAAGATAGTTTTGACCAAATTCTCCTTTACATGTAAATTACACTAATCGTCCATGAGATTTGATGAGGATAGAATAAGTCCCACAAATTAACATAATTACAATACACTTTTTAAAATTTTAATTCATGTAAACTTAATATCATTTTCATTAGAAATTTATTAGTCATATGAATGAAAAAGGATAAATTATAAATACACATATTGAAATTTACTTATAATCTGAGATGGCCTTGATGGTTTTGGAAAGAGGGTGCTATTAGCACTCCATCAATTATTTTAGACCCTCCATTTCTTTGGATCCTCATTTATAAATTGTAAAATTCTTAAAATTTCTTTTTTTTTCTCCTAAATAATACCAAAATTATCTTTGTAAAAACATTCCACACATTCAAATGCACACTCCTCACATCCCAAAAGGCATCTCTTTCAAAATCCTAACAAAACCCACAACGGTGGAATCTCTCAAAACCAATGAAAAAAATTTGTGGTGATTAAGAAATTTTTTCTCTTATTTATTACAAGATTTGTCAATCTGTTTGATTTTTTTTTTTTTTTTTACATTACCTCTTTTCACACACAACACAATCCACTTTGATGCTTCTTTGGTTGGTTTTCTATCATTCATCAATGGTCTCACTGTACTTGTATGCTCCCTATTTGAGCAAAATTAATCAGGATTTCACCCTTCGGTCGACCACCCAAGAGTGGTCTAACCTCCTTTGTTTGCCTGTTTCTATAACTCCTTCAATTATCTGTTCTCGAACAAATAAGAAATGTTTGATTACCTATTCCCGAACAAATAAACAATGTTCAAGCCTGTGTTTCTGAATTTCAGTCATATATTCGAGAGTTCAATCTCGAAAAAATAACAAATAATTTTTATTATTTTTGTCATTTTTTTTCTAAGAAATTCACCCTTGCAAGGCCAAACTTCTCTGAGTTAAGAACACCATCAAAGCTATGAATCTCTCTAAGGTTTTATTGTTGTACTCATCTCGTCCTATGGAGTTGTGGTTGCCAAAAAAACTTTACTGATTGTCATTGCCGAAGAAGTGTATGTAATCAAATGGTTACCACTGCTGCCACCGGAATATTGCCGCCAAAGGGTTTTCATGGTTTTGAGGGTAGATAGGATTTGAAGGTGGAATTGGGAAGATGGATGGATGGTGATGGAAGTGGGTGCTCTTATAAATCCTAACTCATAATGTAGTAAATATATGGGCTTAATTATGAGATGAGATGTCCCAAAATTATTAATGTCCTTTTTAGTAATTTTACTTGAGGTTATCATTGTAATAAAAAAAAGATTAAAACATGGGGAGTCCAAAATAATTGATGGGGTACTAATAGCAACACTCTTTTAAAAATTATATCATACCTCTTCAAGTTTTTAATAACATAACAAATAAACTTTTTTTATGAATAAATCATCAAGTAAATTAGTAGTGTTTAATGATGTCATAAATATATTTCAATTAATAATTAAGATAATTTTTTTGTTCTATAAGAGCATATTTCAAAATTTTATTTTTTTCATTAATCTTTTAAATAAAATTTTTTGATAAGGGAATGTTTATAATTTTCAAAATCACAGGGGCAATTTGTATTTTAAGTAAATCTTAGGAAATGTATTTGTATTTTACCCTTGAAAAAATAATGTTGTCATTCCTTTTATATTGAACCATATATTTTACATTGTGTATTTTGGTATCTTCATATCATTTGCATTAGTTTTGTCTTTATAATTTTATTAAGGGTGAATTACACTGACAGTCCCTATAGTTTGGGGCTTGTGTCACTTTAGTCCCTAACTTTTCAATTGTAACACATTTAACCCTAAATTTTGAATCTTGTTCCAAATAAGGACAATTGAAGATATCATTGCTCAATTTCAAGGGCAAAGTCGTGAATTTTATAATAGAAAAACTAATTTGACAAAAATAAATGGTAAAAAAAATATTTTGAATTTTTAAAAATTATTTCTATCCACCAAATATAAAATTATGTAAAACTAATAAAACTGTTAGACCTTTATTTGTGGGACGGTTACCAGTAAGTCCCGTACATAAAGGGCAAAATGCATCTAATCCCAACACAAAACATTTGCACCAATTAATCCTACATATTTTTAATTGTTACCAAAAAATCCTTCTTTTCTTTTCATTTTATTTTATTTTTTTTATAACTTTAAAAACGTTGCTGCATCCCACCATTGCTAGACTTCCGTCAAACAGTCACCGGAGACTTGCTTGAATATTCAACATCACCGAGAAGTTGCCAGAGTATCGTTGGAGGTTCACCGGAGTGTTCTGAACGTCACTAAAAGTCGCTAGAATGTCCAGAATGTTCGTTGCACGTCAACAACATCATTGGAGACTCATTGGAATGTGCTAGAAAAAAAATAGAGAAATTATAGTGAAAAAATATAGCAAAATGTACTAAATATTGATAAATTGAAAAGGAAAAAAAAAAAACAAAATAAAATAAAAATAAAATAACAACAACAAACAATGACGGGAAAAAGTATATATTATTTTTAAATTTTTATAGGGTTTAAGCAAATAATCTCTAATATTGATCAAACTGAAAAGTAAGTTTTGAAACTGTAACAATATGATTCTATTAAACATTTATCTTTATTAATCAAACTGAAAACATGTTATGAAACTGCAAAATTTTACAGTTCTAAAGAATGTTATGAAATTGTAAAATTTTATAGTTTTTAAGCATGATTCATTTTAGCACCAAAAAAAAAAAAAACTAAAAGTGTAAAATTTTATAGTTTTCACCGCATATAACTAAAACTTAAAAACAATTTGTTCAGAACTTGAAAATTTTCTCCATTAAAACAGGAAAATAGAAGTGTCTAGCAGAGAAAAGGGAAAAATTGAAAATTTTGAAAATTGAAAAATTGAAGGAGAGAAAGCAGATATAGAGAATATTGTACCACGACAACTATTTTTGGTTTAGATCTAGTCGGATCTCATATAAATTTATTTAGATCTAATGTAGATTTGAGTAGATCTACTTATCTTATTCATCGGAAACTTGTCTCTTTATTTGTCGGTGAGGGTGAAGCAATGTGTCGATAGTCGGTAGTTGCCAGTGACCCTTAAGCAATGATGGTCGTCGGTCACCAGTGATTGTCTATTTTGGGAAGAGAGAGAGGAGAAGTGATGCATGCTCGCCGGTCACCAGTAATCATGAAGAGAAAGATGTAGAAAAACAAATGCACAGAGAAGAATGAAGAAGAAAAATACGTAGTAGATTTTTGAGAGTATTCAAAAGGTTGTGAGACTAAATAGACTTATCCTCTTTTAAATAGGACTTCCAAGTAATTTGCCTTTTATTTATTTATTTTTTTACTAAATTAATTTTTATTATGTATTTGGATGATGATCATGTAATGAGTGATTGTTAGGCTTTTAATATGTAATCGATATATTTAATATATGAAATGTTTTTATTTTTTAATTTTTTTGATTTAATAGATTGATTTAATAATGATATCAAAGTTGTCGCCATATTTGACTTTTGAAAAAATAAAAACTAATTGAATGAAAATAAAAGCAACCCACCCATTATATGATCATCATCCAAACACATAATAAAAATTAATTTGATAAAAAAAATATCTAAAAGATTTATAAATTTTACATAATGTTATCTTTAATGGGTAGAAATAATTTTTACAAATTCAAAAATATTTTTTTGACATTTATTTTTGTCAAATTAGTTTATATTTTATCAAATTGATAACTTTACTCTTGAAATTGAGCAATGGTATCTTCAATTGTCTTTATTTGGAACAAAATTCAAAATTCAGAGTTAAATGTATCACAATTAAAAAGTCAGAGACCAAAGTAATACAAAACTCAAACTATAAAGACCGTTAGTATAATTCACCATTTTATTCAAATGAATCTTAATATAATTATATCAAAATTATAGAATTACTATATTTTCTTTAAACCTTCAGATAGGCCAGTGTAATATACATTTTTTATTTGTAAAAACAAATGCATAGAATCAATCATGTTTGTTCCAGAAGATAGGATTTTGGGGATAGAAGAATAAGTAATATGGCTGCAGAGTGCACATACATATTCCTTTAGCGGTATAAAATTAGTGGATGATATTACATTTGCGTTGTTTTAAAAATTAGATCATACTAGCCACTATTTTGATCTTGAGTAACTCTCAGAATCTTCACTTCTAAAAAAATTTAGGTATTTTGTGAAAATTGCTTATAATGCAGTTGTACCGTCCAAAAACACAACTTTATTAACACCTAATTTTTGCTCATATATATGAATTGGCAAAATATATATATATATATATATATTTGGTTTCAATTTTTTAAAAACTGAATTTTTTATTTTTCATATTTTTTTGTTTTTAGTGAATATTTTTTAAATTTTAAGTAATTTTTTATTTTTTTAGATGTACCGTACTTAAATGTATCTAAAATAGTAAAATATTTGTGAAATTTTTTTTAAAAATTAATAAATACACAAAAATACGAAAATGTATTAAATTTTTGTATTTTTTTAAAATATTTTTTAGTATTTAGTGTATTTTAAAATATTTTTTCACAAATATTATACTTTTTAAGTGTATTTATGTTAGGTGTGCCTAAAATTTTTTAAAAAATGCTTAAAATATTTTTTTAAAAAATTCATTGAAAGTATTAAAATACGAAAAATAAAATAGTAGAATTTTCTGAAAACTATTTTCTGAAAATTGGAACCAAACAAGTAGATACATATTTGCATCAACCCAATTGCATAAATAATAATGCAAGTACATGGCAATAATTATGCTCTTGGCTAAAGTTTTTTAACATTCCTTGGTATAGTAATAAAGAATGAAATTCTATTCGCCAAGCTCGACACTTGAAATTGAGTCGTGAGATCCCTTTCCCCCTATCTCTATCCCCCTTCACCTCTCTTGATCCAAAAGAAATGTCCGAGATTGAATAATGGCAATGGCATGTGGATTAAATTTGAATGTCAAATTTAAAATAATATATAATGTCTCATCAATGTATTTGTTTAATACTCCTTTTATGACACATTAAATACATCACTCAATATATAAAAGTTGATAATAAAAATAAAATAATCATTCGATATAAAACAGTTGGTCAATTTGATCATTGGTGAAGAACAGCTAGCAGTTATCTTTCAAATAGGACTGCAAACCAACCGAACCGAGCCGAGCTTTAGTGTGTTTGGGCTTGTTTATTAAGATTGTAACGAGCTCGAGCTTGAGCTCGAGCTGAATAAAAATTTAACGAACCGAGCTCGATCCGAGTTGGCTTAGGCTCGACTCGAGCTCGAGTCTGTTCACGAACCTTAACGAGTCAAAAAAATTATAAATTCATACTTGCATGTGAGATTAAGGTTAAAATTAAAACTTTGATTATACAATTATATATACAATATATATAAACATACTAAAAAAAAAGTCCATATTTTACTAAAATATTAAATATCTACTACCACTATTATATAAATGTACTCTCTATAGTTAAGTATTATTTACATTTATATCTTTTAAATTTATAAATAGCATATTTCTCTTATTTTTTATACATAATTTTATATTATTTAATATATAAATAATAAATATTAAACGAGCCAGCTAACGAGTCGAGTTTACGAGCCGAGCTTTAGAATGTTTGGGCTTGTTTATTAAAAATTTAACGAGCTCGAGCTCGAACGGCAAAAAAAATTAACGAATCGAGTTCGAACGAGCTCTTACCGAGCCGAGCTCGAGCTTGTTCACAAATGGCTCTGTTCATTTGCAGCCCTACTTTCAAATACATCAGTCAATATATAAAAGTTGATAATAAAAATAAAATAATCATTCAATATAAAACAGTTGGTCAATTCGATCATGGGTGAAGAACAGCTAGCAGTTATCTTTCAATTTAGATAAAGTCTACTTTTCAGATGTAACTATCTAGACTTTTTTAAGGTATCATTTGGGAAGGAGAAGCTGGGCTAATTTAGCCACGTTCGACAAATTAGGCTATTTCAGCCACGTCGCGACAAAATTCCATTCACGGGTCCGTTGAAACACAAGCAATATGTGAGTTTACCAAAATGCCCCGAGAGGCCTCTTCAATCTGAAGTTGTTCGACCTCCTCCAAAACACAAAAGCCCTTTCCAAAGCTGAAGAGAAGAAGAAGCCACACCAGGGGACGATCTGAAGAAGAGAAGAACGGCGGCAGCGGCGAAGAAGAAGCTACCCTCTCAAACACAAACAGATCTGCAGGTAATGCCTTATGGCCTATGTGATTTCTATTTTTCTTCTTCCGATCTGCATAGTATGGGTTCATAACGAACACGGTCCATGACCGATCTGTTGCTTCTGATGCGTGATTTGGTTGATTACGCTTACGTTACACACATTTGGGGCATCGATCTGTCTCTGTGATTTTTCTGGGTTTGCGATATGTTGTTATGTTAAAAATTTGTTCGATGATCATGGATTATGTTTGGTTATCATGGAATCTGTTCTTATGTTTGGTTTTCTGTTCGATATGTATATATTTCATATATATATAAAATAGATCTGTTCTTATGAAAAAATCTGTTCGACATGTATATACATATATATATATATATATAATAGCTGTTCTTATGATAAAATATGTTCTTATTTATGAAAATCAGATCTGTTGATGATAAACAGAAGGCACCGTTGTTCCAAATGAAGGAATCTGTTCTTATTTACAAATTAGAAAATATATACAAATTATATTACAAATATATTACAAAATTGGCTGTATTAACAAATATATTACAAATATATTACAAAGATATTAATAATAAATTAAAATATATACTACAAATTTAGATTAAAGAGTGTCAAAATTTTATTAAACATATATGACAAAATACAAGTATTAAAAAATATAGTAAAAATATATGCAAAAATATTTTCAAAATATCATATAAAATATATTCAAATTATATTACAAAATAGATTAATTAGTTTGAATATATTTTTTACTCATACGAATTGCTCAATTCCCATTTCTTAACAATATATTAATTACATAAAAAATATATTGCAAACTTCATTTGGGAAGGAAGGTAGATATATTATCTATATATATTAACATTAAATTTTTTTGAAAATAAATAAAAATTTTATTACAAATATATTAGAAAATATGGTTCACAAAATTATATTTTAAAAATATATTACAACGATATTAAAAATTGGATTAAAATATATATTACAAATTTTGATTTAAAAAGTCAGGACTGAAATTTTTTTGTTAAGCCTATATGACAAAATTGCATTAATACAAAACAGTTCAAAAATATATTAAACAAATATTTTAAATTTATCTTAAAGAAAATTTCCTCAAACATATTTTCAAAAATATAAAAAAATTAGTTTTCAAATACTTATTCGATAAAAAATATATTCAAAATATATTACAAAATACATTTACTAATTTTAATATATTAATGAAAAATACTCAATGCTCAATTCTCATTTGTGAATACCTTATTTCACTTAAAAATATATTACAAACTTTTGAATGGGAAGGAAGGTAGATATATTATCTATATATATTAACAACAATTTTTTTGGAAATATATAAAAGTTATATTACAAATATATTACAAAATATGGTTTACATAATTATATTTTAAAAATATATTACAAAGATATCAAAAATGGAATTAAAATGTATATTACAAATTTTGATTTAAAAAGAAAGGACTGTAAAAATTTTGTTAAACCTATATGAAAAAATTTAATTAATACAAAATATATTAAAAATATATTAAACAAATAGTTTAAAATTATGTCAAAGAAAAATTCCTCAAAAATATTTTCAAAAATATTAAAAAAATTAAGTTTTCAAATACTTATTCCAGTAAAAAAATATATTCAAAATATATTACAAAATAAATTTATTAATTTTAATATATTAATGAAAAATACTCAATGCTCAATTCTCATTTGTGAATACCATATTTCACTTAAAAATTTATTGCAAACTTTTGAATGGGAAGGAAGGTAGATATATTATCTATATATATTAATAACAAATTTTTTAGAAAATATTAAAAAATTATATTACAAATATATTACAAAATATGGTTTACATAATTATATTTTAAAAATATATTACAAAGATATAAAAAATGGAATTAAAATATATATATTACAAATTTTGATTTAAGAAGTCAGGACTATCATAATATATTCAAAATATATTCAAAATACATTTACTAATTTTAATATATTAATGAAAAATACTCAATGCTCAATTCTCATTTGTGAATATATGTGTTCACGTTTATTAATGCAATTTAATTGAAATTTAAAGCGTAGCATGGCGTCGTTCACCTCTACTGCAACTTCTAGTACATGGCCACGACGAATGTGTGCCTGTGGACATGGTCCCTGCATTGTTAAGATTTCCAGGTCTACCAAAAATCCAGGGCGTCCCTACTTTGTCTGTCCCCGCCCTGTGGTGAGTGACCTATTCTGTACCGGTCATGGCTGTATGAATATTAACAACCCATGAAACTAATAGTTCCATAATTTTCACTCATCAGCCCTGTGTCAGTTGGATTGGTTGGTGTGAAGAACGAAGGCAAGAGAACCAAGGCTATGCGTCACCCGGAGATGAAATTGCCATGCAATTGCGGGCTGATGTCATAGACATTCAACAATCCTTGCGTGTCCTTAAGACCATTGTGTATGTGCTCTGCATTGTGGTTGTCATTTTGTTGTGCCGTATGTAAGCACCGTTACCATGTTCTTACTATGTACAAAGACGTCAGTATGTTGTTAGTATGTTCGTAGTATGTTGGTAGTATGTTGTCGCATATGGGAGCCGTAATACTAACTATCATATTTTTGTCCACTACTAACTTCCATGGAACCTGTTTACGTACGTTAGTAATTTTCAATGGGTATATGCAAATTTAACTTTAGCATCATATATCTCTGCTTGTTGTTATTAATGTGTCATGGCTTATGCGTGTGTATATAACAACCAAATTTGTGATGGTAATCTTTTGTAACCATACATTAGTAATGGCTTCCACACGTACTTCGCCGCGTAACCACTCGAAAAGCAAAGGCATTGTCAGTGACAAGTCAGCGATCTTGAAGAGACACAAAATCGATTAAGCCACAAGGCCTCATGGGAAAGTAACTTAGTCCGACTTTTCCTCCAGTTGATCGCAAATGAGATTAGTAAAGGAATTCGCCCATTCTTAGTCCTCAGCCAGGCAGGGTACAAGTCGTTGGCAAGGAAATTTGAGAAAAAAACAAGAAAAAAACATGGACTGAAACAGTGGAAGAATAAGAACATGAGCTTGAAAAAAGAGGGGCAAGCGTGGACAAAGTTGATGGATTCAAGCAAGGGAGGGTTCGGGATAGGCTTTGGCTATGACACTGTTTGTTTCGAACTGACGAGTGGTGGGACAAGATGGAATCGATAAGTACATGTACAAACAAGTTTCATATCTGTCATTTCCCAGTACATTTTTTACTTCTTCATTTAACTGCAATACAATTTATTTATATGAAATATAACGTTTGCCTCTTTTATACATCTATATTTCTGCAGATCAACAAGGCGTGTGCGAAGTTCAGGAAAAAAACTTTGGAACACCGTGACTTGATGGAAACGGTTTTCATGGGGGCATCGGCTATTAGGAAGCACCATTGGACCGAGAGACCCTTCTGAAGGTGATGAGGACTCATCGATTCATCGTGGTTTGAAGCCCGACCATTTCTTGATCCGATACGCATGAGTCTGAGGACATGGATTACGATTCTTCACTCGAGCATGTTAGATTGAAAAGCCAAAAAGGAGAAAAGCGCCATCAACAAGTGTTTCAAAGTCGAAGAAGGCAACAAGTGGTGCATCCGTTATTGCGGAAAGCATGAACAGAATAGCAGATGTGGTTCGTTCGAAGAATCGGTAGTCACGGTTAGGCACCTCACGAACGAATCGCTCTACACTATTTCGAGTGCATGCATAAAGCGGCGATATTCCATCACGATTGATGCGCCATTATTCCGCCGCCTCCACACTTATGGATAACGCCGATTCTGGGGAGGTCATGATGTGCCCGACTGATGACCACATCATTGGATGGCTTACGAAGCGACTCGATGTCTTTGCGTCGGCGCCTTTTGCAAACTTTGTTTGGGGTCATTTGGATGTGATGTAGCGGTGTTCAGTGTTGAAGATGCATGTCCTTGTCTTCCTTTTAAAACTTTGACTTATGGTATTGTTGGCAATGTACTAAGGCGGGATGGTGCTATATGAATGTTTTCATTACATGTTTTTTTTCTTGCTAGCTGACGGGACAACAAGTTTTAAATAAGTGCATGGGTTGTGGACGGAAGCATGGTTGTGCTTCGTTTTGGGAAATGAATGGGATGTTTATGTTTTAATATTTTGTGTGGCTACGTTTAAGGCAGAATTACGTTTTACTTGCGCTTTTGAATGCCTATATGTCGCAAGTTCATTTGTTAGTGTAGTTTGCTGGCTAGTTTTGTGGTTGTTACCACAATGGCCCCCCTGTAAAGCATAAGTTGAACATCTTAATTTTTTGTGCAATTCATATGAGCATGCGTTCCAAATGACATTGGTGACGACATTGCTTTGATTAAAAACAATGTCGGCATTTTTTAATTGCAAACTTCAATATAATTTAAGTCAATGAATCACGTGCCAACTGATTGAAAGGCTGCCACTTTTGTAGGTTTCGCATGAACGAAGACGCGATGAATCCCTGGGATGGAAACAACCATGATGAAATAACGGAAATGCTTAATCAAATGGCGGTCCAGGTGCAACAAGAACAGAATTGCACATTTCTACAAGCATGCCGATTAGGCGTGAATGGTACAAAAACACATGAATAAAAGCGTGTCGCACTTCTATACTAACCAGGAATACATGGATATCACGAACTATATGCGGGGCATATGGGTCGATTTGAGAAAATGTTTGCATGCGAAGGAAGTTTTCTTTGCATTGTGTGAGACATTAGTAAATGATTTTGGGTTACAAGTCCATAGCGTCCACATGGCTTGTTGAAGAAAGTGTTGCGATGTTTATCCATGTGTTGAAAGGAAGCAAAATCGGAAATCCAAGAACGGTTCCAACATTCGAGAGGCGTAGTCGAGCGCGTGCATAACGTATTAACTTCCATGAAAGAGTTCATTGTTGTTCATTCTTTGGCCCAAATCTGATCGACATCGTATACATCTATCGTATGGTCTAGGCGGAAATACCTACCGTTCAAGGTACTTCTGAAAAACATGATTGACATATAAATCAAGATAATATATTTTGTTTTTGTTATTAACTGCATGTGACGCTTGGCAAAAACGAAACACTTGTTACCAACTTACGCAACAAAACAATTTATCCATGTTTGCGGAATTTGCATTGGCGCAATAGGCGGAACACATGTCGATTGCATGGGTTCTGAGGCCAAATCTTGACAACATATTTCGGTAGGAAATCTTGTCACATAAAATATAATGGCCGCTGTCGATTTTGACATGTGTTTCATATTCATTTCTTGCGGATGGGAAGGAAGTATGCATGATAGTCGTATATTCAACGAGATACTAACAAATGACAATGTCCCATTCCCACATCTGGAAGGTAACACATGGTCTGTTATTAGATTTATTAACAAATACTTTTTCTGAAAGCGTTATATGAAAATGGCAGAATGTTACGTTTTGGTGTCATACATTGTTGTCATGTTTGCGAGCAAATATTATCTTGTCGATTTTGGCTATCAAAGCGGATTGGTTACTTAGCACCATTCAAAGTCCATTGTTACCACCAACAAAATTCCGGCGTATTACGCGAGCGCGATGGCAAACACGCCAAGGGAATTATTTAACAAAGTGCACTTTCGTCCTTCACGGATGTGGTGGAAACGCACTTTCGGTGCCTGGAAAAATCGATGGGGGTTTATTCGACACATGCCTCGGTATGACTTTGCAAATGTGCAAGTTCAGTTAGTAGGTGCGTTAATGGCATTACATAATTATATACGGCGAAACACAGGTAACCCAACAACTGTTCAGCCAATCTGTGACGAGGAAGAGGCTATGACAATAGTAAATGCCATACCAGAAGTTGAACATGACAAGGATGGTTTAATGGTTGGAGATGAGGACCACCATATGGCATTGGTCTGCCTTCACATACGCGACAAATTATGTTACATGCGTAATAACGGAATGTTAGGAAATATATAGTAGTCGAAATAATTTTCGTATGGTTGTCACATAATGACACATGTGGAACAGACTATATTCAAATATATTATCATGTACAATATGTATGAGTTTCCACGGGAATGTAACCCCTTCCAGTTGCTGACGTGCCTAATTTTAAAAAAACAACAATCCATACAAATTTTGCTTTTGGAAAAACAAAAAAAGGTGAAACAAATAAAAACAAATGAAAAAGAAAACTAATACACAAATTGTCATGTGCGACGTAAATTACAAATAAATGAAACACATAAATATATTAAAAAAAAGTTATTGTATACCAATTAAAAAAAAAAAAGACATAGTTAAAAATAAAAATCCAAGACAAAAAAAAAAAAACATAGTTATAGTAAAAAAAATAAAAATAAAAAGACAAAAACATAAATTCCCAAATAAAAATCAAAAAATTTAAGCACAATACCCCAAATCCAAACCCAAAATTAAAAAAAGTAACAGGAAAAAAAATTAAGCAAAATACGAAAAATTCAAGCGCAAAATAAAAAAAATTCAAACAAAAAAAAAAATTAATGCAAAATCCGCCAAACACAAAAAAAAAAAAAAAACAAAAAACCAAAAAAAAATAAAAAATTTGGATTTGCAAAATTTGGGAGATCGAAACCCAACATACGAAAATTGTCAACAAAAAAACATAAAGCAAAAAATGCCAAAGCGAAACCCCCCAAAAAAAAAAAAAACAAAAAAAGGAAAAATCGAAACCCCATCATAAAAAAATTAAAATAAAAAAGAAGAACCAAAATATGGAAAATCCAAACCAAAATAAAAAAAAATAAAAAATAAAAAAATTAAGCAAAAGTCGGCAGATCGACACCCAATATACAAAAAAAAAAAAAAAAACAAAAAACACAAAAAAACAAAAAAAAGCCAATTCCAAACCCCCCCTCAAAAAAAATAGCAAAATACGCGAAATCAAAAGATAACATAAAAAAATTAAAATAAAAAAATAACCAAAATATGCCAAATCCAAAAAAAAAAAAAAAATTTAAACAAAAAGCCAAAATTGAAAAAAAAAACCAAAAAAACCAAAATTTTTTTTTTTCCAGCAAAAAGCCAAAATTGTAAAAAAAAAAAAAAACAGAAAATATGCCAAATCCAAACCCAAATTAAAAAATAAAAAAAAATGAAAAAAGGGCAATTTGGTCATTTAACAAGATGACACCTCACAAAAAAGTCAAAAAGCCAAAAAAACCCTTCCCAAACCAGGCTTTTTAGCCCAGGCTAAAATAGCCGAAAAAGTCAAAAAGTTAAAAAGTCAACCCACTTCCCAAATAGAGGCTAAGTGGTGTGTTGTGTTGTAGAAATTAAATTGGTATATGTGTGAGATTTAAATGTAAATGAACATGAGCCATGAATTGATATTTAGACAAATTATATTAACAATCTATATAGTTTGGAGTTTATGTTATTTTGGTTCTTGATTTTTTAACTGTGACATATTTTATTCTGAATTTGAATCTTATTCTAAATAAGAACAATTGAAAATACTATTATTCAATTTCAAGGAAAAAATTGTTAATTTGATAAAATATAAACTAATTTGATAAAAATAAATGTCAAAAAAATATTTTTAAATTTTTAAAAATTATTTTTACCCACCAAAGATAAAATTATGTAAAATTGATAAATCTTTTACACATCTATTTATTTTACCAAATTGATTTTTATTATGTGTTTAGATGATGATCATGTAATGGATGATTGTTTTTATTTTTATTAAATTAGTTTCTATTTTTTCAAAACTCAAATATAACAACCACTTTGATATCAATATTAAACCAATCCATTAAATCAAAAAATTCAAAACTAAAAATATTTCATATATTAAACATATTGATTACACATTAAAAGCCTAACAACCACATATTACACGATCTTCATCCAAACATATAATAAAAATTAATTTGATAAAATAAATAAATACTTAAAAGATTTATTAATTTTACATAATTTTATCTTTGGTGGTAGAAATAATTTTTAAAAATTAAAAATAGTTTTTGATAATATGGTTATGATATAACGGGTTCAGACGGAAAGGTCGATCGGGTCCACGCTTCTCCAGCCGGTATCTGAATGATCAAGCTCACCAATGAACACGCACGAGTTCAGCGAGGAGGAGTCGCCAGTGAACCCTTCGACGAGCAAGTTAGAAGAAGAGGAAAAATGGGATGTAGGGATATGAATTAGAGATAGAAAAGCATAACCTTCTTCTTGTCTTCAACATCTGCTTATATCCTTTGGTAATCATTTTGTTGTCCCTTCCGACCTGTCACCTTAGCCAAAAGTCTATGCTGTAGCTCATCTTGTTCAGGGTGAGGGCGTGCTATCCCGACGGAGAGGTGTTGTCGTAATAAATGCTGTGAGGGGCTGCATTAATGGCGATGTGCAATGGCAATAACTTTGCAGATCTTTGTCTGCTGATGTGACCTTCCCTTTACCTGCTACGTGTCTGAATATCATTGGTCCTTCATGTCATGTTGACTTCTAGCTGCGCTGGGCCTTATCAATTGGGTTATGTACTGGGCCCTAAGTGGTAGGCTTGGGTTGTTCATAGTGGGTTATGGCCTTCATGGGGCTACCCACATCGATGATTCTCCATTCAGAGTGCGACTTTAGCCCAGAAGGGAATAATGAGGAAGATGGGGGCCGAAGGTCGAGTGAAATGAACAATCGACCAGAAGTGGCCGAGTGGAGGGACCGATCATGAGGAGGGCTGACCGCGAAGGGTAGCCGAGTGAGGGGATCGACCATGAGGAGGGCTGCGAAGGGTAGCAGAGTGGAGGAACCAACCATGAGGAGGGCCGACTGCGAGGGGTGTCTGAGTGGAGGGACTGATCATGAGAAGGTCCAACTGCAAAGGGTAACCGAGTGGAGGGACCGACCATGAGCAAGCCCGACCGCGAAGTGTGAGGCGGTGGCGTACGGGGCTCAAGAGGTGGTGGGGCACGCGATGACTTGAAGTCGAAAAGACAGGGGTAGGGAAGAGGGGCGTGAATCGTGGCATTGCGTGGCGACCTCTCGTGGTGGGGGAGGTTAGGCATTGGGTCAGAAATGAAATGATAGGGCATAATGGGTGTTGAAAAGGCAGTTTTGACGAATGGTTGAAAGTTTTTCAAACTGGTGAAGAGTAATTGTGACCCTAGAATCTGAGCAAGCCTTGGGCTTTTTGGGATTATCGTTTTACCTACCTTTTTGAAAAATCAAAACATTCCAAGTGTAGACTCGCCGTTACAAGTGATACACCCTTGTGACATTTCTTGAACTTCCTTGCGCTCGCATCCGAAGCTATTCACAGACACACCACAGAAATGGCCCAAGAAGAAGCTACACATGCCAGGGTTGATCCACTAGTGGATGGCGATCTGATGGACTTGGCGAACAATACCGTCGTCTGAGGCGTGGGGGACGGAAGGACAAATCAAGCGAACAAGTTCGCCTCGGGACAATAATTTGGCGAGGCCGATTAGTCGGTGGGCCGGACCATTGGCACACTAAGATTGATAGATCTGTACTGACCGCGGAGGAGTTGGAGGGGATAAGGGAGAAGTACCAAATTCCCTCGGAGATAGAAATTTGCGCCTACTTGACGGAGAGGGCGTCGGATGTCTGGCCGGTGGTCGATCTGTCTGAAGAGGCATTGCGAGGAGGTTTGAGGCTCCCCCTGCATGAAGTGGTAGTGAATGTGCTGAAGAAGTTGGAAGCGGCGCCAGGCGATTGATCGCGAGCGCTGGAAAATACTGATGGCGTGTGTGAGTTCTTGGCAGCAAGCGACAGGAGGAATGGCCATGACTGCGGACGAGTTCTTCTCGTGCTACAAGGCCTCTGGCGGCGGGGAGACATGGGTGGCGTTACTGGCGATGGCAGGCGAGGTTTGGTGGCGGGGCTTCCATCCTTAGTGAAGGGGTGGAGGCCAAAATGGTTCTTCATGGCAATGATTTGGGGTGGGAGTTCGCACTACGTGAAGCGCCAATCAAATCGGTGGAGCCCAAGTTGGACAAAAGGCTGAGGATCGAGTAAAAGGGTGAGGAATAGAGAGAAAGGGTTGAGGTGGGACAAGGTGGTCACGCCTCAACATTGTTCACTGAAGTTGAAATTTGTAACCATTGGAGGAGGACCCTGCAAGGAAGAAATGGAAGCACCTGAAGGAAGAAGGAGGAGGAGGCGGAGAGGAGACTGTTCGCGCAAACGGACAAGTACAAGGAGACCCAATTGGAGCCAGCTCTAAAGCCGATCGCGAGGGAGTGGATCCCATCGCGCCCCAAGCCCTTGGGGGAAAAGGACTTAGGCAGTTTCGAGCCACGACCACCCCCAGGTGATCCGGTGAAGGAAAGGGCAAACAAGGAGGGGAAGGCTCTGAAGAAGAAGAAGAAGAAGAAGAGGAGGGTGCCTGTGGAATTTCTGGATCTCTGGATCGAAGAAGAAGGCAAGGTCGATGGGGAAGACACACCTATGGCAGAGGAAGCGGAGGAGAAGGAAGCGGTGGCGATCCCAAGAATAGTGGTTGCCCCAGAGGTGCAGGAGGAGAAGAGTCAAGGGGTCCCAGAGAAAGAAAGGCACATGAGCGCTCTTGACCCCAGGATGCAATTGGAAAGTGGGTCAGCTGACCCTAAGGAAGTGATGGAGCAGCAGCCTAAGGGGGGCCCTGCGCGCCAAGGAGAAGGGGCCAGGCTGACGACTGCTATCTACCACGCTCGCGCAGTGTCTGGACGGCTAGAGGAAGAGGAAGGCCCAGCCAAGGTGGCTGCAGATCGCCTTGTGGGGATTGTGGATGTGTGTCGTGCGTTCGATGTGAGTTCAATGAAATTTGAGCTACTAAGGGGGTTATGCTCTGCCCAAATGGAGGTAACTACCTTAGCAAGAGCTCTGTTGTGAAAGGCGGTGGCTGCGAAGGTCAAGTTGGAGGAGGCTACGGCCCAACTTGCAAGGTTCAAGAAAGAGAGTCTGGTGGAAGAAAGGCTGCTTGGCCGTGTGCAGGGAGCTTGGCGGGGAAGGCGAAAAAAGATGGAAGTGTGGGCGATCATACAGTGCAATGTTGCCGCTCGAGCCTACACTGAGCTGCTCGCGGTCCAGTTAGAGCTAGAGGACGAATGCTACAAGGTAGTGTCACTCGAGTTCGATTGGTAGTGGCGAAAAAATTTGGGGATGCTCAAAATGCTGATGCATATGCATGAGCGGTTTGAAGAGGCTATGACCGGCAATGAAGAAGCTACGCGGCGAGATCAAGAAAATGAGGAAGAAGACTCGAAAATTGCTGCGCTACAGAAGGAGCTGGAAGATGAGCGTGCGAAGGCCATGGAGAAGAAAGAGAGGTTGGAGAAGGAGTTGGGAGAGAAAAAAATCAAGGCAGCCTCTGAAAGGGCAGCATACCCTGATCTAGTCATCGCGTGATAGAAACAATTCAAAGTCTCTTGAATTTGGATGGCGATCGATCTGCATGATCTCCATCAACTTAGTAAGGAGGTGTCTGAAGCGGGCTCGTCGGGAGAACGACCATTGAGGCGGGGCTGAAACAAAAGTTATTGAGAGCTTCCAGTGGTCGGACTTCTACAAACACGAAATGGTTGAGTTCTGGGACAGTGGCTAGAAGATGTTCAAGTGGAAAGCAGAAGAACTGTTCCCAGACTTGGACCTTAGCGGTTAAGGATTAAGGAAGATGACATGGCCCAGACCCCCTTAGATGAGGGCGTTGAAGAAGAGGACCTTGTTTCAAGTGAGGAAGAGTGGTAGGGTGAACAAACACACTTAGGGTTTTGGGTACTTATTGTGCTTTGGTTTGTACTAGCTTTTTTTTTGTTTTTGAATTGCTGTAATGAACTTATGTACAAGTTTGTGAATAAATAAAATCTGAGTTGTGTTTTCATTCCATTGTTGTTGCTTGTGCATCTGGAATGAATGAGAATGGTGACTTGTGTATGAGGCTTGTGTAAGGAAACTCAGCATAAAGTCAAGGTTGAAATGTAAGGAAACCTTAATGCGAGTAAAGTTAAGAAAAACTCCATGCGAGTGAAGGTGAAAGCGTAATAAAATTATAAGTTTGTGTTTGCCACATTCTTTGTCTTTATTTTGGTGAGTCTGAAGTGAATGAGGTGGTTTGTTTAAGTTAGGCTTGATTTGCAAGGAAATAGGCTGACTTGCAAAAGTTGATAAGTAAGAAAATAATTTGACTTGTAAAGGAAACATGTAAGAATGTCAAAGATGTGAAGTTTCAAATTATGCCCAAAAATGGAGTTGTAAATCATGTTGCAAGAGTATTGGTAAATAAAAGGTGAGTTTGGAATTTGACTAAGTGAAGAGTGGTGTAAAAACATGGATCTAGAATTTTGACTAAGTGTGTCTGCTAATGCCATAAGCATGAAGTTTGCATGAATGGCCTTGACCGAGCTCTGCATGCGTGCTCAGTTGGGGTTGAGCTATGATTAACTAACTCTGCAAGTAATTCAGTAGCTTGGAGTAACTCAGTCTAGCTGAGGCTGTGTAGGCTCGATCTGGTGAGGGGTTGTCATCTGTGACAACTTAAGCTTTGTATGCTCGGTCTGGCGAGGCTTTGTATCTTTCGATCTGGTAGGCTTTGATGCTTGGTTTGGCGAGGCTTGTATGCTCGGTTGGCTAAGGCTTTGTATGCTTTCGATCATTTGGGGCTTTTATGCTCGGTTTGGTGAGGCTTTGTATGCTCGATCTGGCGAGGCTTTGATGCTTGGTTTGGCGAGGCTTTTATGCTAAGTCTGGTGAGGCTTTGTATGCTCGGCTTTGCCAAGGCTTTTATGCTCAATCTGGTGAAATTTGCAATCAAAGTGTTATTTGGAAGATTGCACATATATTTAGAATATAAGCTTGTCGTCATTAAAGTGTAGCCCATTTGACTAGAAATTTACATCACAGGAGAGAAGAATGAGAGCAATGAAGTGTGCAAATTGTCAAAAGGAAATACAGCAAAAGATTGATACAAGAATTGAACTTTTATTGAAAATAGCGCGTCAAATGCTCGGCGTTCCATGAGTGGGGGAGATCACGGCCTTCCATGTCCTGAAGCCGGTAAGTGCTTGGACAAGGTCTGGCGTTAACAACGTAAGGTCCTTCCCATTTGGCCGCCAGTTTCCCTTCAGTCGGGTTCTTGGTGGCGAGGGTTACTTCGTGCAAAACAAGGTCCCCCACGGCAAACTTCCTTGGTCGGACTCTGCGGTTTGTAATGTGTTCTCATTTTCTATTGGTATGAGGCTGTCGACTCTGATTGTTTCTCGAGCTCTTCAATCGGGTCTAGAATGCCTTGTGACTCCTCAATTATTTTTGGATTCGGATGTAGAACCCTTGGGGTAGGAAGACCGATCTCCACTGAGATGACCGCCTCAGCGGCGTATGTTAACCGAAAAGAGGTCTCCCCAGTGGGGGTTCGACGATAGTCTTGGTAAGCCAGTACATTCGGCAATTCCTCGGCCGAGTCCTTAGCGACCTTTAGCTTAGTTTTGATAATCTTGAGAAGAAGCGGTTGGTGACCTCAACTTGGCCATTGGCTTGGGGATGGCACAGGAGGAGAAACATGGTGGATTTGGAGCTAAATCCACGAAATTTCTTGAATTTGGCATTGTCAAATTGTTTACCGTTGTCGAGATGATGGCTTGAGGATGCCAAATCTGCAGACGATCATTGCTAGATGAATCTGGTTGTGTTTCGATAATGGTGGCAAGGGGTTACGCTTCAAACCATTTGGTGAAATGTCGATGGCAACAATGGCGAATTTGGTTTGGCCTCGGCGATTAGGCGATGGGCCAACCAGGTCGATCCCCTATTTGGCGAAGGTATAAGGACTGCAGAGGGTGATCAATTCTGTAGGAGGGGCGTGGGGGATGTTGGCAAAACATTGGCACTTGTCACATTTGAGCACAAAGTCTGCCGCATCTTGATTGAGAGTAGGCCAGAAATAACCGGTGCGAAGTATTTTGTGGACTAGAGACCTACCGCCCAAATGATTGCCATGTATACCCTCATGGACTTCTCGCATTACATAGGTCACCTGAGCAGGATTGAGGCATCTGAGGTATGGGCGTGAGAAGCTCCTTTTGTACAAGAGTCCGCTGACAAGAGTGTAATTAGCTAACCGGGCCCTAACTTTGGCAGCCTGCTGTTTGTCGTCTGGAAGTCCCCCTGTTGTTAGATACAGGAAGATGTCTGCCATGAGGATGAGTTCATTTTGGAGGAACTGGACTTCGTGCTGGTTGGGGGAAATGGCAGGGTGGGCAAGGTAGGCAAGGCGGACACCATGGCTGAGGTCGGACTGGTCTGCAGAAGCTAACTGAGCCATCTCATCCGCCTTAGAGTTTTTCGCCCGAGGGATGTGCTTAATGTGGAAGGTATTGAAGAAGGCGAGCGAGAGGGAGTGAGATATCCTGTAAGCCCGCATTGTGTCCTCGTTGGCATTGAATTCCCGTAATTTGTCCGATAATGAAGTAAGTCGCTGAACACGGATGTGGTGACACCAATATCCTGGCTAAGCGGAAACACTATCAATGCCTCATATTGGCCTCATTATTCTTGGCCTCGAACAAAAGCGAGAGCACATTTGAAATAAACACCCTCGAGGGTGGTGAGGATGAGACCAACCCCATTGCCTTCCTCCTGCGGGATGATCGTCGGCGTTGAGAGTCCAAGAGTGAGGTCTTCGGGTCGGTGGGGGGTTGGTGGGGGTGGAGAACGTGGTTGGGGTAGGATTAGTGAATTCGGGATGAAAGCGACGGCCCTTATATCATTGTTGAAATTTGGTAGGAGATGTCAAACTGGTTGAGTTCCACGAACCACTGCATGAGTCTTCCGGAGAGTTTTGGTTGCTGCATTACCTTCTTCAAGGGTTGGTCGGTGAGAACCACTATGGAATGGGTTTGGAAGTAAGGACGGAGTCGTCTGGAGGCGGTGACCAAAGCCAAGGACAATTTTTCTAACAGTGGGTAATTCTGCTCTACTCCCCTGAGAGCCCGACTGATGTAGTAGACCGGTCGTTGGATAGAGCCGTCTTCCCTGATAAGAGCTGCACTGACCGCGGTGCTTGACACGGCTAAATAGAGGAAGAGGGGTTCGCCCGTGATTGCCTATGAGAGGAGGGGGGTTGGCCATGCACTGTTTCAACTGCTGAAAGGCCTCTTCGGATTCGGTCGTCCATTCAAAAGTTTACCGAAGAACTTTGAAGAAGGGGAGGCACTTATCCGTCGCACGGGAAATGAAGCGGTTGAGGGCGGCAACTCGGCCAGTGAGTCTTTGAACCTCCTTAACCGTTCTAGGTGACTGCATTTCAATCAAGGCCTTGATCTTTTCAGGGTTGGCTTCAATGCCACGTTGGTGACCATGAAACCCAAAACTTCCCGGATCCTACAGAAGGCGCACTTCTCCGTGTACTTTTCGTAAGGTGGGGAAGGTCTCTCGCAGTCGGTCGGATGATCAACGAAGAGTTTGCTCTTGACTAACGTCGTTAACATATACTTCCATATTCCGACCTATTTGATGATGGAAGACAGCATTAACTAACCGTTGGTAGGTGGCCCTAGCATTTTTCAGTCCAAATGGCATCACATGGTAATGGTAGGTACCTTGGTCAGTGATGAAGGAGGTGTGTTCGATCGGATGGGTGTATCAGAATTTGGTTGCACCCAGAGAAGGCATCCATGAAACTGAGCATTTGATGACCGGCCATGGCGTCAACCAGCAAATCTATGCAGGGGAGAGGATAGCTATCTTTGGGGCAAGCTCGGTTGAGGTCGGAGTAGTAGACACAGTCGCCATTTACCATTGTTCTTACGGACCAGGACGACGTTTGACAACCATCTAGGGTAGTCTACGTTTTGGATGAATTGTGCCTCAAGGAGCTTGTCGACCTTTGCGGCAATAAGAGTGTTGCGCTCTGGATGAAAGATGCGCTGCTTCTGGCGATAAGGTCGAAAATAGGGTTCAATGTTGAGGCGGTGGGTAATGAATGAGGGGTCAATACCCGACATGTCTGAGTGGGTCCAGGTGAATACATCGTTGTGCTTTCGTCGGAGAGGCGGAGGTCGGCCTTTGCTTGGGGGGATAGTTGGCTGTCGATTTTGGCAATTTTTGTCAGGTTGGCGGGGTCGATGGGAACCTCAACGAGCTCTTCCATAGGCTCTCCTCTAACCAGCTTGTCCTCATCTCGGACGTCGAGCCCTTCAATGATCATTGTCTCTTTCAACTTGATTTCTTTGATTGAGGCGACATAACATTCCCTGACAACTGTCTGCTCTCCCCTCACTATCCCGACCCCCATATCGGTGTGGAACTTAATGGCAAGGTGGTAAGTTGATGTGATAGATTGAAAAGCATTTAGTGCGGTGTGGCCAAGAATGATGTTGTAGGCGAAGGGGCAATCGACAACAAGGAAGGTGAGTAACTTTTTGGTCTATTGCGGGTATTCGCCGATTGTGATAAGAAGATCGATGGAGTCGATAGAGGTCACCCGGTCAGCAGTGAAACCGACCAAAGGGGTTTGGAGAGGAGATAGACTTTCCTCCCGAATCTTGAGTTGGCGAAAGTAGTCGAGAAAGATGATGTCTGAAGAACTGCCATTGTCGATGAGAACTCGTCTGACTTTGTAGTTGGAGAGGAGGGCGTAAATGACGAGAGGGTCATCGTGAGGATAACGGATGCCTGCGCAATCGGCGTCCGTGAAGGTGATAGGTTTGGTCCACTGCTTGGGGCATTTGAAGAATTATCCCACGTGACAACTGCTTTGTCTGAGCCCTGCCTTATTGTTCTGAGTTCTGCTTTCTGAGCCGAGCGGGATGGTCCCTCACAAGCGAGGCCGCTTGAAATAACTCTAATTTATCCAACAGGTGGGGGGAGATTACCTTGCGGTAGAAATTTCTGTGGAAGGCGATCATGGCACAGGTTAGGTTGAAATTTGGCTGTCGGGGAGGGTTGGGCTGGCTGTCGGGTTGGCCGGCGGTTGTTTCTAAGGGGCTCATTCCTTTGCCTCTGCTGAGGGCGGGTGTCCGTGAACTGGCTAAGACGTCCCTGACGTATTAAGGTCTCGACTTGATCTTTGAGGTTGACGAACTCGTCGGTGTTATGGCCGTGGTCCTGGTGGAAGCGGCAATATTTGGACAGGTCTTTCCGATTGGAAGGGGTTCGTGATGGTTGGGGCCATTTGAGGGGGTAGTCCCGCTGGATCTGATTGAGGACTTGTTCCATGGGAGAATTGAGGGGTGTGTACCATTTGAACGGCCGAGGCGGTCGGTCGACTCTAGGTGCCGTCCGGTATAGTCACGGTGTTTGGTTATTATCTTGGATGTTTCGGTTTTCGAGTCTTTTTCGCTTTTCTCGGAGGGTCGGGTTTTTGTTGTAGGATCTTGACGACAGCTAGAGAATCTTTGCGTTAAATCTTTGGAAGTAGAGCGCCATGGAGTTGGGGAGGGTTTAGAGAGGAGAAGAAATCGACGGCCGTAGTCCACCATGAAAGTCGTAAGGATGACCTTATCATCGTTTTTACTGCAAGGCCGGTGTTAGCGGTAAAAGCTGCGTAGGACTCCCCCTCGGTCTAGCGGATATTGAGGAGTTGGGTTGCCGGACGGCGCTGGTGCCAGCTCCAATAAAATGGGCCGAGAAGGAGTCAACGAGATCTTTGGAAAGTGGAGCGGAGTTCTTTGTAATCGGCTAAACCACGTAAGTGACCCTTTTAGTGTCACGGGGAAAGCTCGACACATGATCTCGTCAAGGAATGCATGGAGGATCATGAGGGTTCTGTAGGTCTCCAGATGGTCGACTGGGTCCGTCGTACAGTCAAAAGAGTCGATGGTGGGCATTTTGAACTTGGAGGGTAAAGGTTTGTCCCGGATGGAGGTGAAAAATGGTGAGTTTGCTGTGGTAGAGGGTTTATGCTGGATGTTCTGCATGACCCCTTGGAGTTGGAGCTTCATGGCTCGAAGTTCTGCATCCCAGAAAGGGATGTTATCACCACCGGAAGGCAGCGGGGGTTGGACGCTACTGGCTTCCCCTTCAAGGATTGGTGCCAGGACTGATGGATGCGGGGGTCGAGGTGGTGGATTCATATTAGGAGAAGGAGGTTGCAAGCCTTCCAAGTTGGGTGGATAGGGCTGCATTAATGGCGATGTCTGCGATGACAATAACTGCGGATCTTTGACTGCTGATGTGACTTACCCTTAACCTGGCACGTGTCTAAATATCATTGGTCCTTCATGTCATGTTGACTTCCAGCTGCACTGCGCCTTGTCAGTTGGGTTATGTACTGGGCCCTAAGTGGTAGGCTTGGATTGTTCATAGTGAGTTATGGCCTTCATGGGCTTACCCACGTCAGTTTTTGACATTTATTTTTGTCAAATTAGTTTATATTTTATCAAATTGATGACTTTGCCCTTGAAATTGAGCAATGATATCTTATATTGCCCTTATTTGGAACAAGATTCAAAATTCATGATCAAATATGTCTGTCGAAAAGTTAGAGAGTAAAGTGATACGAACCCCAAACTATAGGGATGGTTAGTGTAATTCGGCTTGATATTTTCAAATAAAATTTGAGATAAATTTTCTCAATTTTAATATTATTGTTCTATCTATATATATGTCAATTGTGGTGATAATGAAAGTGGTAAAATGCTGAAGAAGGTACAGGTTTTGTGAGTTTAGATTTATTTTTTTTTTTTTTTTTTTTTTTTAAATATTCTACAAAAAAATATAATTTAGAGAGTTGATTCACTTTTCAAATTATTTAAGAAACTAATCTATTTTTTAAAATTGCATTTTTAACATGAGATTTCAAGATGAAATTACATGTTGAAAATGCAATTTCAATTTCAAAATCACATTTTCAAAATGTGATTTCAAAAAATAGGTTTGCTTCCCAAATAGTTTGAAAAGTTGCTCAATTCTATAAATTGTTTTTTTTTTTTTTAGAATATTAAAAAAAAAAAAAAAACCTCCAAGTTTTGCAGCTGTATGTGAAGTACAAAAACATACCCACCACGCATATATATAAGGAAGATTTAGTAACTTGTCATTGTCAATTGTTTAAATGAATCAAATAATAGCATGAATGAACCAATCATAAAATAGGCTACATACATCTGTACATTTTTTTTTTTAATTTTTTTTTTTTTTAATAGGCACTTCATTGAAATTAAATGTCTAATACGGTTGTTTCCTCTCCCATCTAATTGATTGAAAATATAAGATGAAACTTCTTAAACAAAATGAATATCGATTTCGTAGCTACTACCCATGTTGGCCATTAAATCTACTCATTAATTCGTCTCTCGGACACGGTTCTGATGGCCTGTTAAATCCGTTCAAATCCACTTTCATTTTCGTTTAAGTTTTCACAATGTATTTAAAGAACAGGCGTAACTAATTTTTTTTTTTTTTTCCACATAATTGTTCAAATTTTATAAATCGATTACAATAATTTCCAAACGAAAAAGTATACCAAACATGTTTATATGGTAGTTTTTAAATTTTTGTTGACATAAACAAAAAAATTATAGACATAAAAGTTTGTTTCATTTTTTAATATTAACAGTCACTACAGGAAAATGGGGATATAATGGCGTTTAATTAACGGCGTTTTATTAAACGTCACTGTTTTTAACAATCAACGGCGTTTTTTAAACGTCGCAATTGTTATTAAGTAAAACGGTACCGTTTTGTTAACTGAAGACGTTGAAAAAGCGCCTCTAAATCATGTCTCTCTTCACACCCACTTCTGTCTCTCCAAACCTTTATTTTGAAAACCCTATCTTGGGCACCGCCGCCTCTTTCTCGCTCACTCAAATCTCTCACTCACTCTCTTGCTCTCACTCAAATCTCTCTCGCGATCGAACTTTCGAGGTCTTCGCTGTTCGCTATTCTTCATCAATCACTATTTTTCATCAATCGCGTTATAGCGTCGATCTCACTTAGATCTCACTCTCACAGATCTCACTCTCTTCGCTGTTCTTTCATCAATCGCGTCGATCTCTGGATGTACTCTGCTAGGCGATTGATGATTGTTGTCCGTAAAGTACATCTCTGGAGTACTCCTATGGGAAAAAATAGTTGTTCTTCATCAATCGCGTCGATCTCGAGGCTAATTGAACTCCAACTCGATCTCTCTCGCTATTAGCTCCCATCTTGAGTTTGCAAATCGCAAATCCAAAATCGATATCATGTAAGTGTTCGAGTTTGAATCTCTACTTTCTCATTGTCAAATTAGATCTGTTAATCGGTGTTTGGTCTTCTGTTATTATAAATAAAGTTGTATGATTGTAGTTGATTGTAGTTTATAAATTTCTTAGCTCTTTCTTGAGATCATGAGCTTAAAATGGGTTGAATCATGATAATGATTAATTTTTCTTCTTTAATTCTTTTGATCTGTTCTTCCAAATGTATTGCTACACATTGGTCCACCATTTATTGATATTTACTTTCATACAAATTCAACCAATCCAAAACTCACATAGATGGTTTAATGTTATTCTCTAGACAAGTTCTTGTTAATCTCCCGATAAGTGCTTGTTCAAACTTCTAAAATTCACATAGATGGTTTTGCGGGATTTTGATTCTTTTAACTAGTCTAGAACTGGCTTTTGATTTTGATCTTCAAATGCCATTTATACATTTTGTCAACCCTAATACTTGAAAATTTTAGAATTTTAATGTAGATATATCTGACACACACACATTATTGTAACAATGTCAATTATTTCTCACTCTTTTTTTAATCTCCTATTATGGGTTATAATTTACATTTTTATCTGGGAACTACAGTTGAACAGCCATGCTTTTTGGATCTGCAAGGTCTGGCACTCATCACCTAAGCCAGTGGTCAAAATTATAGTCAACATGCTTTGGTGATTGTACATTTGAAATACTGATTCACTCTTCATGTTGCCCTTGATGAGCTGATGTCCTTACTGTGTCGTTTCTTTAAGGATTTGGTTTTTCAAAGACATGCACTTTTTTTGGGCTTGGCCTGTCAATGAGTTTTCTTGGTGAGGCATTTATGTGGATAGTCTCTTGAAAAAGAGACAAAAAGGAATGGATATGATATGTGGGATGCCAATGTTATTCTGTAGAAGTATAGAAACAAACCGTGGCCCAAACTTGATTTTTTCCCCACTAGAAGAAGGTGCAAGATTCAAGTCTGATCCAGAGCACCAAAAAGGGGGAATTGTGTAAGAATTACCTTATGGCATAATTCTGTCGCTTTTCTTGCAGGCATTGGCATCTGAAAGAGAACTTGTCCTTGCATTGCTAGATCCAGATGCAGTGGTTGATACTGGCCCGACTGCACGCCGATTCTCCTCCAAAGGTTTAGAGAGTGATATAGGAAAAATGAGACTGACTTGACGTTTGTTCTAGACAGGATTTTTGAAGGAGTATTGCTTGAGATAATTGAGACGCGTGATGGCATGATGGTTCCTGCTTCAGGAAAGAAGTCTGACTTTGATCCGGTGATATCTGCATTACTAGATCCTATTATTCAGGTGTCTTATGCTTTACATTTGATGATGTTTTTTCCCTTATAATTGACAGACCTGCTCCTAGTTGCTTCATTTTGAGACAAATACAAAGTTCATAGGTGCTAGATATCTGCAAAATTTTGAGACAAATACAAAAATTTTACATTCTAATTATAAGCAAATTTTATACCCACAGTATTTAACTTTTGGGTAAGTTACACTTTTCATGTTCAGACATCTGAATTTCATTTCGCTCACTCATCTTCTAATTGTAGCAATTAAGTCCTTGGACGTAAACTCATGCTTCAATGTGGTGCTTCATCACTCACCATTTAAAATTTGGACGGAAAATTAGTATTAATCAGTTTTGATTCAATAATATTGGGAGTGTTTAAGGCTGTGGCCTCTTGGGTGTTTCTTCTCTCTCTCTCTCTCCCCTATTGTGTTCTACATCAATTTGGTAAACAGAGCTTCATCCTATTCCACCAATTTGATGTAAAAATTATTTTCTTTATGTTAATGTGGATCAATTTATCGTCTTATCATTGGTCTCACATCAACTTGACTGCATCAATTGCTCTCTCTCTCTCTATATATATGTAATCTATGCATATTTCCAATTATTGCAGATATGTGAACAAGCAGCAGAAGCACACAAGTCTAAAGGATTACACTTCTATGGGTTATTTGGAATGGTGACTTCTTTTCACTTCTATGGGTTATTTGGTAGGAGCACAACCGTGTCTGACATCGAAACAGCAACTGGAGCAACTGGTGGAGTTTCCAAGGGCTAATGGGTCAATTATTATTTATGATTCTGCTTATGCTGCTTATAGAACTGTTTCACATCTGCTTTGTGTTTACATGTTGTCAAGCTGAATGATGAGTTGTGTAAGCTTTTAATAATCTTTGGTCGTCATAAACCATGCCATGGAAGATGTACTGCCAGAATTTTGGGTCAAACCTAGTGCCAATTGGTGATTACCAGTATTACTCTGATCAGGCTTCAAGTAGCTCCAACCTTCAAGCATCAGTTGCAGGTTTGCTGAAGTAGTGCATCTGTCTTTTACATTATGTTATGTTTGTTGCACTGAATTACATGCCTTACCCACTACCTGGTATAAGACCTGGAACTCCTCCAGACTTGAGGCACTGGCCAGCGATGGTGTCTCCTTCCAGTTTTGGCACATCCATCTATTACATTGTGTTCTGTTTGTTGCACTGAATTAACCACCGGGCAATAAGACCCTCCGGAATTACTCAGACTCAAGGTGTCTCTTTTTCTATTATTTAGATTAAGCCCCATGTTAGACATTGTTACAAGTATGATAATGAAAAAGGACAGAAAGAACAATAATTATAATTACAATGATGATGATGATGATGAAAGGAATGAATGGTTCATCAATAATAGATTGAACTACATTGACAAAGAACCCTGATGGCATATAGTGGTAATGAAAGTTAGCCTAACAATTTAATGTAAGTTTACCTCAAAGTTAGTGTAATTGTCATTAGTCGTGGACAGAATGCCTAGAAGAAGAACAAGGATTCTGTCAATTTCTAGATATAAGATTCGGAGGCCTTCATAATGCCCTCATATGAACTATCATACATGCTCTGGGCAATCTTATGAGTATGATACCTCCCAGTGATTTCTTACATTCACAAGATCACCAAGGTTATTCCAATCACAGCCTTGATATCTGTCAGATTGATTGTTTGAATCTTTATCAAAATATCGGTGCCTTGCAACATGATCTTTTAATGGGAAGAACCCATTGACATAACTCTGTGTTTGTTTATATATGGAGTGGGAGCTTGCTGTTAATCTGAGGCCAGACCTTGTTCCCTTACTTTAATGCAAATACACTTATTTATAGGTAAATAGCTACCAGAATAATAATAATAAAAAAAACTACCCGAAACCATTTCTGTAACTTTGGAGATGGATGGCTTGGTCTTTTTAATTATCCTGTGCACCAGTATTTATGAATTTAGTCAAATTGATAGGCTGTTCCATAAGTAATTGGATCTTGAAAGCTCAGTTTAATTAAATGGTAGAAATTATGTTGAACATGCATTGCTATTATGTTTAAGATTTGAGATTTGAGATTTCTTTTTCAAAAACATATGTTTCAGATCTGAGATATGACTTACAGGTACGTGATATGAAGGAGACAATATTGTGCTTCTTTTACAGGTACGTGATATGACTTACTTTTAACATTGTTTTGATTTCTCTTTTATTCTTGATATGAAGGTTTTGAGATACGGTATTGAATGAACTTAACTTGCTGCAGCAGTAGTACTATTTGGAAACAAGATCTGCGTTCTTGTGTTGAATGCCCAGAATTCCCACATTAATTTATAGTTTTAGTAAGCAGGGGATTAGTGATATAGGTATCAGTAGAGATCTTCCATAGTATCATAATTGTGTTTTATATCTGAGCATTGCTTATAGAATCTGAAACTCATCAATCTTCATGCTGGACTTTGGTTTCTGGAATTGAAATTTTGACTTCTAATTTGCATTTTATTTCTTTGGATAGACAGTAGATTGTAGAACTTACTAAGAAAGGGGGAATCATACAAAATATTTTGTTGAAATTTCAGTCAATTCAATCTGCCTTGATAAATATGTCTTGGAATTATCTTGGTTGCATTTGCATTCTATGAGTTCAAGTATTGTATCTACTACTGTTTTAAGTCACTAGATAGATAGCTGAATAATGTTATAATCCAAACTCCCATGACTGGAGTTTGGATAGGTTTAAACTATTAGGTTTCAGTGTATACCAGTTGAGCATTTGGGTATTAATATGTGGTAGATTGCAACTGGGTTATTCCATCACGGCTGCTCATGTGTGCCTTTCTTCTGTAGGTTGCAAGGTTTCTCATGAAGACTGTTTCCCAGCTCGGGTCTGGCAAGAAACCAGTTGGTACAACATCTTATATGGGACAAATTGAGCATCTAATGCAATGTCGTTCCAATGTTCAAAGAGGTATTTGGTCCTTTTTTGAGTGTGCTGATTATTTCCTCTTATTTGAGCTTTCAGGAGTGAGAAGGTTGAAACAGTGTTCTGCGACCTAAGTGTGACAATTTACATATAACCATTTATTGTTGTGTTAAGAAGTTATTAAACCACAATCATGTATGTAATACTCGATTGTAATTTGAACTGTCAACTACACATGACACCTTAACAAATTACTAGTCCAAGAGACAATGGTCTCGATTTGCATTCACATCTCTTCACTTGTATTCTTTGTCTTCTTTGATGAAATGCAGCTGAGGATTGGTTAAAGCCTAGTGCAATATTGGAAGCATTTGAGTCAAGAGCTGCTAGAATGTCTATTGCCTGTGCTCAAAATTTAACCAAGCTTACAAATCCAGAAGAAGGTATTTCTGCTTTGATAGATGTCAAATCTTCTATGTTTTTTTATTTTCTGCTGTTACTGTGTAAAAGTTCACCGAACTAAATGGAGGAACATATGTGCAGGAATGATTAGATGCTTTCATCATTATTAATCATCAATTTTGGATCATCATTATCTATCTGATGCATTGGCTTGGGTAGTCAAATAATGAGAATTACATGAACTAGATGATATGGTTCTTTAAGGGTTTCTTCTTATGCAGTTGTGCTTATAATAAAATAGATTTACATTTCTATCTATTGTTGTTTTTTCTCTTTAGGCTTTGCGGAACTCTCAGCTGATTTGGTGGAGGCTGCAGTTGCTCACTGCCAATTAATTATAGTTTCCAAGTGAGCTATTTTTCTCTCCTGTTAATTTTAGATCTGAGAACTCAACAATATCTTTGCTTCAGCTATCTCCGCTAGAGATGAATGCTCAAGGAAATTTTTTTTCTTGTTCTTCTACCTTTCTGTTTTTATTTTTAATGTGGAAATAAGAAAATTTCTTTTCATTCAGGTTCATCGAGAAATTGTTACAAGGCATTCCTGGAAAGGGGTCAGAGATCAATTAGAGGCCTTCTGTAACAGCTGTGCACTCTTCCTTCTTCACAAGCATCAAGGTGATTTTCTCTCCACCGGCTGCATCACCGCCAAGCAGGCTTCACTTGCAAATGATCAGCTTCGATCTTTGTATTCTCAGGTTTGTCCCAATAATTCAGCTTTAACTACTACCCTCTTTAACCCAGCTTGATTTGAAACTACCAGTTTGCTTACTAGCTTAAAATTCATGTTTTGTCTTTAGGTTCGTCCAAATGCAATTGCTCTTGTTGATGCATTTAACTACACTGACCACTTCCTTGGCTCAATATTCAGTTGTGCCTGAGGGCTACCATGAATACATCCGCCCATTACTGAAGCAAAATCTCCTTACTTGGATCATAAGAATATTGGAGGAATCAGGTTACATTTGGAATTTCAGTCCCTCTTTTCCTTAAATATTCTGTAAATGAGTATGTATGTGATTCTAATTGCTTCCCTTCTATTTTTTTTGTTAACACCAGGGATAAATTCTCATCTTTTGTTATCTATTTTGGTCAAGCACTTGGATCATAAGAATATTGTCAAACAGCCCATTAAACAGATACGTATTGTTAATGTCACCACACAACTTGCACAGAATGCAAAGCTGGAGGCCTCAGTTGCAATCATTGGTGCAATAACTGAACTGATGAAACAGTTACGCAAATGCATGCAATGTTCATCTGAAGCATCAAGCCCTAGTGATAGCTCGGACAAGTGGAACACTGATCTTCAGTCAGCATTAGAAAAATGCATCTTGCAACTCTCAAATAAGGTTTGTAAATGGCTTTTAGATGTGTTTCAAGCTTCATCTTGAATGACTACCTCAAAAATTTGAAGAGTGGAATCTAACTTTGGAAGATTATGAAATATTAGACCCTACAGATTGTTATGTGTATGCTATTTCAAAATTCCGTTACTTCTGAACTGCAGTTGATTTTTGGGAGCCTATGGAATTTCAAGCCATGCTTACATAGGTCAACTTTGCTCATTCATTGTGCGTGCCTAGTACATGAAAAATCTTTATGAGTTTTTCCAACTCATTTAACTAGCAAGAACTCTATCAGGTTGGCCTTCTATCAGGTTTGATTTGATATTTGATATGTCGTATTTCTAAGCCACTGCGGCATTGTTATGAAAATTTTCATAAGCCACCTCAGGCATTGTTATGAATTTTTTAGCATCTATTTTGTGGTTGCAATCATGAAATAGATCAGATCTATTATTGTGGTTGCAATCATTTATCAATTTTGGGAGGTTTGATGAATAAGAAAAATTATTTGACAGTTATTGAATATGAAAGGTACTATTGAAAAAGAAATCCAATCTTGTATCTTTTTCAATTTTGATTAGTTTATAGTGTGTTCATTACATTCATATTAGTGTTTAATATAAGAGATGTGACATTTCGTGATTGATTTGGGATTGCATAGTAACAAATTCAATAGTTTAGTGTATTGAAGTGTACTCACCTAATATGCTCTGCAGATCCTAAATGATCTTTATTTTATATATTTTTGGTGTTGAGTGTTTTGTATTTATTATTGTTTAGTGTTTTTGTTGTAGAAGCTGTCAGCCTTTGCTTTATTGGTGTATATTTGACACGTTAATCACATGTACCCCCTTTTTTTCTGTTTGTAACTAGTAGGCTTGCTCCACAATGCTGTTTTTTTGCACACTTTGATTTGTGTTGTGAATGGCACTTGTAGTAGTCTAGATGTGGTCCTGTGGGCATGAGCTTTACTAGTACCATGTACTGAGGTAGACTTGAAGGTTGCCTTGTGTGTGTTTTGGATGTTTGTTTGTTGACATATTTTATGTGGACATAGATGGTGACCTTTTGGAGTGGTGGAATGGTCACTGACATATTTTATGTGGACATAGAAACTGATATGAAGACAATTGGCCTCATTTGGATCCTTTTTTCTAAATGAATAATTTGGACCTTTTCATCATTAACAGGAAGAGGCTACCAAAAGCAAGTCTGCAGGAAAGGCATGGTACCAGACTATGATCTCCGACAGCGATTACACCAAGTTTGAAAACTTCTCAAAGTGGTTGGGAGTCTCCTAGTGAGATTTTTCTGTCTTTGAGTTTTGTCTTAGGTATACTATCATTATCTAATTGTTTTGTTTCAAGAGCAGTTTTGAGACAAGAATTGAGTTTGGTGGGTTATGTTTTATGACAAGATGGATGGATTTTTATGAGCAGATCTGGAATCAAAATTTTACAAATGTCTTAAGAATGGTTTGTTAGTTTTTTTTTTAATGAGAAACTGAATTAATGTTTCGTTTGTTATTTGAATGGGAGTTATTATTTTATATGTTAGTTTTATTACAGGTATTTGAATGAGAGTTAATAGTTTGTATGTTAGTTTTATTACAGGTATTTTTTTATTAATTGAATGAGAAACCAAATTCAATATTTTCTTGCAGGTATTCTTTTTAATTTAATCAAATAGATTTTTAAAAAAAAAAAAAATGATATGACGGCGTTTCTAAAAACGCCTCCTAAACCCTCAGCCGTTATATTTTAAAATAGATACGACGGCGTTTCAAAAACGTCGCTAAATATTGTTGGTGACGTCAGCGTGGGTCTGGTGGGACATTTGGCGGCGTTTTTTAAAACGCCTCCTATACTAATATCACGACGTTTTTAAAACGTCGCAAAGATACAGCGACGGCCGCAGCTCGACGTTTGGTAGTAAACGCCACAAAAGGAATTCGCGGCGTTTTTGATACATATGGCGGCGTTTTTTAAACGCCACTAAAGATCCAATTTCCAGCAGTGAGTATATCACTTTTTCTCGTTTTACACTTAGGCACTACAAAAAATTAAGATTTTAGAGACCAAAATTTAGAGGTAAAATTATTTTTTAGGAACCAAATATTTTTGTTGCGAAAAGTGTCATTATTATATTTTTAGCAATGAAAATTAGATATTAGTGATGAATTATTATCTTTTTGGGATCAAATTTTTTGTGTCAAAAAATAAATCATTTTGAGACCAAATTATTTTATCCCTAAAAGTGTATTTATTAGTGACATTTCCAAAATTTTGTCGCTAAAAATCTTATTTTTGACTTTTCGAGACGACCTTTTAGTGACTATCCTCACGACCATAGAAATTGGTCTCTAAATGTCTTTTGCAACAAAATTTTCACTTTTAGAGATAAAAAAAATTTGATCTCTAAAACTCTCATATATGTTATAGTGAGGGTTTGACAAAATGATGGCCATGTTTGGTTTGTATTTGTGAAACAGTTTCAAAAAATAATTTTTTTAAATGAGTTTATAAATTTTAAAAATTTGTTTGGTTGTATATTTTGAGAATAGTTTGAGTTTTGGATAATTTATTTTTTTATTTTGTAATTGAATAGATGGGTGTGAAAAAAAAAAGTGAGTGATTGATTGATCTGTAGGATGTGAAAAAAAAGAGTGGAGAGAGAAAAAAAAACTGATTGATTGATGTGTGGTAAAGAGAAAAGTGATTTTAATAGAATGCTTCGAGCTTGGGAAAAGGAAGAGGTGGCTTGCTTGGTTACCTTGGTTAATAACACTCATGAGTTGAGAGCTAATAAGGTTGATGTTTTTTGTTGGAGGGCTGAAAATTTTGGATGTTTAAGCATATCATCTGCTTATAGGTGGTGTGAAAATAGTTTGCAACCTATTGATTATGGTATTATCTTCAAGATGATTTGCCAGAATGTATTTACTCCTAGAGCTAAAGCTTTTGTGTGGCTAGCTTGGAGACAAAGGCTAAAAACGTCTTCTTTCCTTCATCGGGTTGGTGTCATCTCTACTACTGCTAACATCCAATGTGTGTTTTGCAAAGCTAAAGTAGAGTCAGTTAATCATGTTTTGTTGTGGTGTCCTTTTGCCTTGAGGGTTTGGGATGATATCTTTCTTTGGTGGGGGTTTCAATGGATTATGCCGGCATCAGTGAAAGGAGTTTTTCAATTTTGGGTTGGGTTTTCGGGTAACAGTCTTGAGAGAAAAGTCTGGAATGTTTTACCTTTTGCTTCCCTGTGGTCCATTTGGAAGCATAGGAATGAGGTGACGTTTTCTGATCTGTAACCAGATCTGTATGGTTTATGTGATCTAATTAAAACCAGGGTTGCTTTGTGGGTTACAGCATTTGATCCTGGGTTGCCTTTCTTTGTCAATGATTTTTTGTTTAACTTACAACAAATTAATTTTTGTAGCAACAGTATAGGTTAAATCTGTGCCTGTCCTATTTCTCCACTGAGTTTTGTTTGCTGGTGTGTTCTTAGCTTTCTTCTCTAATTGGTGTTGCTTTCTGGTGGTGCCTACTGCTGCTATTATTCTTGTGTTTGCTTTGTGGTTTTTTGGTTGGTTTGGTCTTCTTTGTTTTTCCCGGTTTTGGTTGGTTCTCTCTAGTTGGTTCCTCACCAACTCGTTGTCTTGCTAACGGATGTTTGGGCTAGCTTATTGGTGCCAATTTTGTTGGGTATAATTTGCTATGCTTGGATGCTTTTGCATACAACCTTTTTTGGTGTAATTGTGTTTTACTAATTATAATTTTCCATTGTTTGTTGATCCAAAAAAAAAAAAAAAAGTGATTTTGAAACTTTTTTTCAACAATTTTTAACCAAACAAATTCTTGAGATTTTTTTCTCAAAAATTGTATCTTCACCCGCCTCAAATTTGAACTTGGGAGAATTTGAGAAGCTCATGGGGCCTACCATGAGTCTTGTTTTGATAATTTGAATCATTCATTTTTTTTATCAGCAATGAAAATCTTTATTGATGAAGAAAACATACATTACATATGAGATTACATCAATAAAGATGGAAAAGAAAAAATAAAAAATGGAACAAAGCTTAATGTTGGTGAGAAACCAACACTAGTGTAAACCAACACTTGTTGCCACCTGTAGACACCTCATTTTTGACCGACCTTAAGACTCAGACGTCACCAACTGAGCGCTCGGTGATGTTGCATATTGTGCTCGTTCTGAAGTTTCGGTGTTTCGGCTGCGAGCCTTGCCTCCGGACTTCGGGGCTCTTTTGTGCTTTGCCTCGGTTTGTGAACCAGGTCCTGTTTTTTATGTTTTCTCTTCCTGAAGGGAGGGAGAGGCCTCATAGACCATCTCTCAGTGGCCATAGGCTACGTTTCGTGGTCGTAGGTCATTTTTCCCGTTTGGAGCCCAGTTTTCGATTTCCAAAGCCGTCGGCCGTGTGCCTCGGTTCGGGACCGCTTAACTACCTCCGTTTGCTCCGATTTTTGGCACACATCTTGTTTCCCCTCTTTAGAGGGACACTGTGGTCCGGGAGACCACCTTCGTGGTCATACGCCACTTAGGTGCCCTAACACTGCTGAGGCCCCAGACTGCGCGTTTTGGCCCCCGAACCTTTGTTTTGCATCCGTCTTGGTCCATTTTTGGTAAGGACCATATTTTCATTGCTAAGGAGGTGGTAGTATGGTGGAAGGCCACATTTTCCCCTTGGAAACCAGTTTTCTCTTTTTCTCTCCTCTAGCTGATTTTTTACGTGAAGTGGTTTTTCTCACTTTTGAGCCACAATTTCTGGTTTTTCATACCACCATTGTGTTGTGCTCATCTGGGAGGCCACCAATATGGGTAGGCCAACCAGTAATTCTTCTTGACCCTTTTGAACCTTGCCAAAAAGCTAGTTTTTCTCTCTCATGGGTCACATTTTATGGTTTTCCACCATACAGCTGTGTTGTACTCATCTGGGAGGCCACCTTTCTAGGGTGGCCAGCCAGCATTTCTCCTTGAACCTTTTGACCCCTGTTCGAGAGGCCACCTTTCTAGGGTAGCCGGCCAGCATTTCTCCTTGAACCTTTTGACCCCTGGTCGGCCGACCAAGGGGAGTGGCCGGCCGGCCACCTTAACTGGTCGGCCAGCTTTCTATTTTTTGCTCTCTCTGAATGAAATCTAGCTGTGCCAGCTGGGAGGCATTTGGACCATCCTCCATAGACGTGTATGGAGGATATTTGAGGCTTCTTAGAGAAGCTTTAGAGCCTCTCTTCTATAAAGGAGAGGCGGATCTTCATTTGCAAGGGTTCAACAATTTTGAAGGCTTATACACCTCTCTCTCCCTATATCTTTTCACTTGAGCTCCAAAAACCCTAATATTCTTGGCCATTTGCACACCAACCCTTAGCCTACCACCTCCCCCATCCATCCAAGCATCTTGGAGCTGATTTTCAGAGGTTAAAGAACTCCCATCTTGGTCCAGAAGTTGCTGGAAATTTGCTCTTCAAGGGTGAGTCTTTATTTCCCATTTTCTTGCATTATTTTGCTCCATTGATTAGCCTTATTTGCAAGCATTTCCGGGTTTTGTTATAAACTGTAAAGTGACTTATTTTGAGCTCCTCTTGAAGTTTGATTAAGGATACTTTTCTGTTTGAGGTCTCCTACATCCTTGTATGCTTCATTTATCTTTGCAGGCCTATTTTGCATCACATCTTCGCCCTACTTGTGAGGATTTTAGAGATTTTCGATGAAATAAAAAAAGTCTTATTTTTAGCCCCTCTTGATGTTTGATTAAGGTCATTTTCCTGTAGGGGGTCATCTACCCCCTTTCATGCTTTATTTCCTCATGTTTTGAGCTATGCATGTGAGCATTTGCATTGGCCTTGGTTTAGCCTTTTAGCCACTGAAATCCAGCAGATTTTTAGTGGCTTAGATTTGTCTTTGAGCTTCAAAATCATAGAGGGGTGACCCTCTCACCCCTCATTCTCTTTACTAGCTTTATTGGCCTTTCAAAGGGGCTCCATCTTGCATGTTATGAAGTCACATTTTAGGCCCTGTTTTGTGACTTTTAAAGTCTGCCTTAGCTTTGTCCAGAGCCTCTTTGACCATATTTTGTGTCTATGATGCATGTGTAGAACAATCCCATTCAAGGCCTTTCAAAGGGACCTTTCATTGCATGATTCCTAGACCAATTTCAGGCTCTTTTTGGTGAGTTTTAGGGCTGTCATAATTGATTTCCAGGGTTGGTTTTGCCATGTTAAGTGTTCTTGTTGTATGTGTTGAGTGACCCCTTGCATGGCCCTCCAAAGGAGTTCATCATTTTTGCATGCATTGGATGGCCCTCCAAAGGAGCTCATCAGTGGTTATTTGGGGTTTATTTGACATGCCATGCTACTGTTTTGGACTAGTTTGGTGACCTCTCTTCTGCTTCATATACATGCCATGTAAACCATGCTTACTAGCCTAGGTTGCATGTTGTTTTAGCCCTTCATGTTAGCACCTTTTGGCCATGCTTTGAACTAACATTATGCATATTTTGGGATTGCCTTGGCTCTGTTTTTGTACTTCATGATCAAATAATGCTTGCTGTGCATGATTATAGTTCAATGCATTTGCCTAGTTTTGGGTTTCGGGGCCTCTTTCATGCATTGGGTGCCATATTTCCATGATTCAGGAGCATTGCGCATCATGTTTTAGTGCTGGAAATTGCATGTTTGTATGCCATCTTTCATTCCTTGCCATGCTTTGGTAGAGTGACATTTGATGCCTTAGGTTCGGTCCTCGGTATTCGTGCATGCGTGCACGCATTTCGGTTGTCTCATTTTTCATCTAATGGCCACTGATGTGAGTGTGGTTGTGGTCCACTCATGTCGGTGTAAGTCCATCATGCATTGTGTATGCCATTTCAGTTCATAGCATTGCGTATGCTAGGTTGCATGTTAGAGCATTGTGTATGCCATGTTACATCGAGCATTGTGTATGCTATTTCATAGTATTGCGTATGCTAGGTTGTATGTTAGTCGCATCGTGTATGCCATCTCATTTGCATTGTGTTTGGGATAAGAGTTAGCCCAAGTACGGGAAACGAGGGACGTTTCGTACTCCGAGTGACGGAACGTGTCTCAATTCCCGGTCGCCGACACTCCGGATTACCCATGATGGAGTCTAGGCCTTGTCGTGTTTTCATGTACATTCATATCACATCGAGTCGTGCATTTCGACTCCTCGGCCATCATGCATCGAGATGCGTGATTGGTGGCACGAGGATCGAGTTCGTGCATACATATGTGAAAATGCTTTGCCATGCCCCTTTCTTGCTCTCAAGGCAAAGAAATCGTAAATCAAGAACCCTTCAAGCTTGGCATAACATTAAGGATTAATTGTAAACAGAGGCAAACCGGCATCGCAAGGAATTTTCCGAAAGGCAACTCAAAGATGCATCATTCATCATTCTAATGAGTAGGCGGTCCATAGCTTGCATGCTAATTTATTTGCTTTCCTAGTTAAGTTGTTAATTAATTAGGATTTTGTACTTATTCGGACAGTAATTATTTATCCGGACTGTAATTATTATTCGGATCATTATTCTTCTGACCCTCCGGCGAGGCACAATTGTAATAAGTGTGCGTGTGTGTGATGTATGTCTTCCAACCTCACGTCTTTCTCCTTTTATTTACCTAATGATGGTTAGATTAGGGCATGTTTCAATTAGCATACTTATGCTTGTATGTTTGCATCATTCATCTGTCTTGTATGCACCGACTCGGCGCATCATACTAACTTGCATTTGTGTTTCAATTCCAAATTGAATACGTGTTAGTGCACAATCATTATATGCCATCTTAGAATAGTCGAGCCTATTGTAGTTGCATTCCTGCATGTGTTGCATTAGGCATTTCTGTATAGTTAAGATCATGCATTGATTTCTAACTAGTTTATGTTTTGGCTTGGAGTACTCGGTAAGTGTTTATGCTTTAGCATCCTTGCAAGTGTGTGAGTGACTGCCATGATAGTATGCTTACCATGAGACTATGTGCTTATGTGATATACCTGCTTGAATGATTGTGGGTGAAGGTTGGGTTATTTGGATTGAAACAATTCATCAATTGCGAGTTTTAAGCCCACTTAAGAGTGGCAAATCACCCTATTTCTTAAGCCCACCCGAGGGTGGCAAATCCATGTTTTAGCTTACTTGCGAGTAGCAAACCATTTTCAAAACAAACATGAGATATTTTGTTCCAATTCAGGCGATCCAATCTATACTTGTATGCTGTGTGCATCACATAGTAAATCTAGGCTAATAACTGGATTAAGAACTTATAATGTATTCAAAAACTAGATATCATGGTTAGTAGAGGCCGATCTTTGATTGGGCGAGCGGGGGTGCTCACGAAGTGACCTTCCCCAATCGTACCCAAGTTCCCGAGCCGAAGCAACTTTGGTGATGACGGACACGTGGCCTTAGGCAAACGAGTCAGGGTTTCCTAAATTCCCCAAAATAAAATATTTAGGTGGCGACTCTGTATCTGGCAAAGCAGTCCATGTTTGGCACTTCTTTAAAAAAAAATCTGTTTTCAAAAACGATTTGCCGGATTTGGACTCTTTGATGATTCATCGGTCTTGCATTGCACTCTGCGAGATTAGATACAGGATCGTGACATTTGAGTCCTGAACTGTAGTGAGCCCAATGAATAAAACCGGGGGGGGGGGGGATTCTCTCCTGAGACATTCGGGGACGTCTACAGTTTCTAGCGACTCTGCTGGGGAGCTAGAGAACTTGACTCGAACTCATGATATCTTGTTTTGACTACACTTATGTGTTTCTTTGCATTGCATTTGCATTGGTGCGCCTAGGACACCGTGTTTGCCGTATGCTATTCCTGAACGGTTTGCCGGAGGCTTGCTTCGAGAAGCGTGCCATAAGGCTGACCGGTTGCGGGCTTTGCCACGACGGGAACGCAAACTTTGGTTTTACCGGGCACCCTTTTTGACCATTCGATCTAGTGCATATTCGGAATCTATAGTGACCATTCCAAAGCTAGGACAGGTTGCTTACCCAATCATAGGTTGTTTGAAACTGCTGCGTGTGTAGTGAAACCTTAGCTCCTGACAAAATAGGACAAGGAAACCCTACCCCAACATAGGGGTGTTTTGGCTCTCACTTTCTTGATATGTGCTGTCAGAGTGTGTCTCTACAGGGTTATATGTATCAGTTTGCAAGTTTGGGCATCAAGCCTACGGGCACCAGTTCAGTATTTGAGAATTAGTTATCTGCGGGTATTAGATTCAGTTTTCGGGGACAGTGATTCGAGGATAATGACCAGTGTTTGAGCACAATATTTTCAGCTTATCAACTGTGTGTTGTGATGCCCAGTTGTGTGTTGTGTGTTTATTTTAAGCCGTTATGCTGTCCGTTTGTCTGGTTGCTTATTTTCCTTATTATTGCTTTATTTGTCTTTTTTGCTAGGGGATAGTTTAGCACAATTGCTTGCACTGCGAGATATTCCCCAAGCACTCTGGACAAGAGGTCGCCGACTCAATCGATCTGAGGATCTGGTTGATGGACAACCAGTGTTCCATTCTCTACCCCCAGTTGTCAGGCGGAGGTCGAGAAGATGTAGTGTATCCGAGCAGAGGTTGCCAGAATAGTGGTTTACCGCACCAGTGGACAGTCGGATTGAGATCCCAATTGTTGCCATAGAGATAGACCTACCAGCAGTCTAGACAGATCAGGGCAGTATGGCGGGACCGACAGGAGTTGAAGAAATGATGCGCTAGATGCAGGAGACCATGAGAGCCATGCAGCAGGACGCTGTTCGCCGGGATGAGTTTGCCAAACAACAAGCCGAGATCATGGCCCAGCAGGCAGAGTTAATTGCCAGGTTACAACAACAAACCGGGGCATCTGCTTCACACCCAGCTCCTCTCCTACTAGGAATTCCAGTGCCTGGGGAGGCACCAAATGTCCAGGCAGATACGGACATCCCAACAGGGCCGACTCCACCCCCAATTCTACCTCAACTATTTAAGGCACCTACGCCTGTCAATCAACCGGACTCTCCCTTTGAGTTCGAGGACGGGTATACCGATGTGGTTGTGACGCTGCCATATAGGTTCAAGATGCCACAAATCGACCGCTTTAACGGATCTAGGGATCCCATGGTGCATCTCCGGTTATTTTCAGATGTACTACGGCCGATGGGCCTCACCAGACCACAGAAGCTTTCACTATTTGGCCGGACCTTGTCAGGTGTGGCCGTTATCTGGTATGCAAAATTAGAAGATGATGTTAAGCGGAATTGGGACGAGATGGCCGAGGCTTTTATCGCACAGTACTCCTATAACACTCAAATCGAGATTACAACCCATGATCTTGAGACAACAAGGCAGGAGCCTAAGGAGAGCTTTTCAGATTTTGTGGCCCGGTGGAGGGTGAAGGCCTCAATGATGACCCTAAGGCCTACAGATAAAGATCAAATCCGGATGATTGTGCGCAATCTCCAGCCAAAACTGATGCAGAAAATGATTGTGCTCCCCTTTCCTACATTTTCTGATTTGCATGAGATGGGAGTACAGATCGAAGATGCAATGAAATAGGGTCTGATTGACCAAGATAAGGAGCAGCCCATAAGGACTTTCAACCGCAACAACAACGCAGGCACAAGTAGTGCTGCGAATACAAGAGCTTTGGAAGTCAGCATGGTCACCACCATCCCCCCTCCAAGACCCATAGCAGCCACACCTTTCTCCGGCGCGTCCGGAAGCAATACACAAACAACCAAATACCAGCCTCAAGGCCAAAGAACCTTCACCCCATTATATATGCCCCTGTCCAAAGCTCTGGGGGTTTTAATTAAAAAAGGGCACTTGAAGCCCTTGGAGCCGAGGCCATTGCCAAATCCACTCCCTTTCTCTCATAATCCAACCAAATACTGCGCATATCACCAACAACACGATCATGATACAGACCAATGTTTCAGATTGCGTCATGAGATTCAAGACCTCATTGACAAACAGGTGATCATGCCTCCAGAAAAACCCAATGTCACAACCAACCCTCTCCCCCCACACAACCAAGCTCCATCCCCTAAACGTATCAACTTCATCCAGACTGGGGTCGTGTCTTACGATCCTAGTATCTATATCACTCCTTCCCACCTACCTAAGCCGGAGGTGCTCCTTCTTGATAGCACTGACTTGTGCATGTTGGACATCTCCAGAACCCAGCTTGAGCCAATGGTGGTGGACCGGCGAGCAGAGGAGATTTCAGAGGAGGATGGAATTGTTGAATCAGGGTTTGAGCAGTCTGGGAGTTTCGCTGGGGAAGCCTACAATCCAAGTGATTACATTCTGTCAGCAGGCTAGGTTGAGCCAAATGTAGAATTGCCAGAGAGGGCAGAGTTGTGTGTGATCCAGGGGGATGGATTTGAGCGGGGGACAGATGATTCGACGGCTGTGGAAGAGGACTTTGCTAACCTCCAATTTTTCGCTGAACAAGATCTAGGGGATATGGCGGTTAACTGGTCAGATTTCGAGGAATCGGCAGAGGTTACCGGGTGGCTGGATGATCAATCGGATGTTGTAGAAGAGTTCCAACCAGAACAGGGCTCGGAAGGGGCGAGAATATCAGTTGTGGCCAGAAGGGCCGGAAATTAGGATACATCGCCGGAGAGCGCTGGTGCTAAGAATTTCGCTCAGGACTTGGACATTACGAATCCAGGAATTGTTGAACAACCAGCTGTACTGACGCAGTTGGAACAAGAAAGGTTTGAGGATTCGGAGAGAATTAGGAAAGCTAAAGGCCCTGAGGGAACTGAAAGTGTTGTGTGCACGAGGATAGAGAATACTGCGAGCATGTAGACGGAAAGTACTGCGGGTGCAAGTGTACTGGAGCTAGACAGGTGTCTGTTGGTTGCCGACAAAATGTGGTGGGAGGACGATGATTTGTGTCTTGCCCACACAGACGAGGATTGGGGGAGCAATCAGCCAGATGATACCTGGTATATCGGCGAAGTCGATCACATGACCAGGAGTGGACGGTATTTCAAGCCTCCACACCTAGATCAGCCAGAGGCATCTGGGAAAGATAAGGAGATAGAGAAACAGAAAGAGAAGCAACTCGAAGAAGAAGCTGTATTGAAATAGTTGAAAAAGATACAAGCAGACATCTCCATCTAGGGACTGCTTATGGCATCGCGAGTGCATAAACAAGCCGTCCTTTCGGCCATGGACAAGGCGAAGTTATCAATAGACGCCACGCCTGAACAGCTGGTGGGCTTAGTTTTTCCGGGAGGAGCTACCCCGATGCTGACTTTCTCTGACAAAGAACTGCCACCTAAGAGTGCGAACCATAACAGGCCACTCTACATCTCTGTGGATTGTAGAAACAAATGGATACCTGTGGTACTTGTCGATACAGGGTCCGCCATCAATGTGTGCCCGGCAAGAACTGCATATGCAATCGGTTTAAAGACCGCGGACTTTGTGCTGACAGCCCAGGTGATTCGGGCATATGACAACATGAACCGAGAAGTAATGGGGACAGTGAAAATTCAGACCAAGGTTGGGTCGGGACAACATGAGATTGACTTTCACATCTTGGAAGTTCTTGCGACCTTCAATCTGCTCTTGGGACGACTGTGGTTGCACCAGGTAAAGGCAGTTTCGTCCACCTTGCATCAGATGGTGAAATACCCCCATAGGAAGGGAGTAGCCATTGTTTTTGGAAACTCATCAATTCATCCACCACTAGAAGTATCTACGCCAGTTTTGGAAATTGAGCATGGTATGGAGGATGTGTTCTTATCCGGTTTTCCTTGAGGCTCGAGGCTCGTTTAGGGTCATTAATGAGGAGGTGTATGTCAGTGCTCAATCAGTATACCTCATGAACAAGCTCCAACACATCCTCGGGATGGGATTAGGAAAGAGTGGCCGGAAAGGCGTCGCTGTATCGACCGAAGTGCCGCACAACCTGCATGCTTTTGGTTTGGGTTATCTGCCCACCAAAGAGGACTGGGTAAGGAAAGGCAAGGAGATGGCTGGGAGAGCCAGAGCAAAAAAGGCCGGGAAGCCATTTGAGCTAATGCACTGACCCATTCAGGGTACCCTAAACGGACGCTTCGTCCGGGAGGGGGAGGGCTTTTCGTTTTGTGGCTTCTCGGAACCATGGTTGAACGCGGAGAGGAAGCGCGTGCCGGGGTTTGAGATCTTCTTCGACCTACAGTTATTCGGGGATAACGTTGTCAAAGAGCAGACAGACTCACTGGCTAAGGCTGAGCAGAGCAAGAAAGTGGAGTCTGAGGACACAGAAAGTGAAATGGGGGTAGCGCTGGCATGTCTACTTTCAGATCCTCCGACGAATGTATGCTTGGGGATAACTTCTCAGATATGCGTGATCGAAATGGAATGGTCATGGGCCTACCAAAGAAACATTTTGATGCATCTATCGCACCCTCTCTCGCTTGGTAGACGAAGAGGATTTTTGTCCAAGAAGACCGAGTCTGATTCCACCGAGTCTGTGGAGTCGGAATCAGATTCCAACTTGTCTGAGTTCGGTATTCCTGGGGGTGATAACCCGGATGCCACAGTCCTGTCTAGGTCGTCTTTTTCTTTCTCTTTTAAGTCTGTTGTAACCGAAGAATCGGACGATTTGGATGTACTTGATGAGAATGATGTGGCTGTGGTTTCTGAGTACTTTTCTATGCCTTTGGTTTATTGCTTGAATCAGGACTTTCAAAATTTTGATAAAAACGACGAGGAAGAAATTCCTCCGATTTTGCAATGATTAATTGATCAAGAGCAGGAAAGATTTGTTAAACCCTTAATGAATGAAATCACTACCGTGAATATTGGTACTGAGGAGGACCCGCGGCTGGTCCAGATCGGGTCCACGTTGTCTTCAGAGGAACGCGAGTGCTTAGTCGCTTTATTAAAAGATTTGAAAGATGTTTTCGCGTGGTCCTACGAAGACATGCCTGGAATCGATCCTGAGATTGTATAGCATCGGATCTGTCTTGACCTCGAGGCCCGACCCGTTAAACAGAAACTCAGGAGGATCCGCCTAGACTGGGCTCTCAAGATCAAGGAAGAGGTCACCAAACAAATCGATGCGGGCTTCCTGCTGGTATCCGAATACCCGACTTGGTTGGCCAACACAGTTCCAGTCCCGAAGAAGGATGACAGGATCCGAGTATGCGTGGATTTCAGGGATTTGAACAGAGCTAGTCCGAAGGACGACTTTCCCTTGCCGCATATCGATGAGTTAGTGGACTTCACAGTAGGGCATGCTTTGCTTTCGTTCATGGATGGCTTCTCAGGCTACAATCAGATAGTGATGGTACCTGAAGACCGGGAAAAGACTGCTTTCACCACCCAGTGGGGGACATACTGCTACAGAGTGATGTCGTTTGGGTCGAAGAATGCTGGAGCCACATATCAACGGACCGCGACCACAATATTGCATGACATGATCCACAAAGAGGTTGAGGTGTACGTGGACGACATGATTATCAAATCCAAAGAAAGAGAGGGCCACTACACTGCCTTGCAAAAGTTTTTCCAAAGGATCAGAGAATTTCAGTTGCGGCTGAATCCTCAGAAGTGTACGTTTGGTGTTATAACGGGAAAAATGCTGGGGTTTCTGATTACACAGAGAGGTATCGAAGTCGACCCTTCCAAAATCAAGGCCATCTTAGAAATGCCACCACCAAGGACTGAAAAGGAGGTGCGAGGCTTTCTGGGTAAAGTACAATTCATAAGACGGTTTATCTCAAAATTAACCTTGACTTATGAACCACTTTTTGGCCTCCTGAAGAAAGGAAAGAAATTCCAGTGGGACGGCCGATGCCAAGCTGCTTTTGAACAGATCAAGGAATACTTACAGAACCCGCCTGTGTTGTTACCACCAGAGCCAGGGAGACCGTTGATATTGTACCTTTCAATGACAGAGACTACAATGGGCTGTATGCTCGCGCAAGAATCTGAAGACAAAGTAGAGAGAGCTATCTACTATCTGAGCAAGAAGATGCTAGAGTATGAGACTCGCTACACACCGTTGGAGAAGGCTTGCTTAGCCTTGGTATGGGCTACCAGGAAGCTGCGGCACTATCTGTTAGCTCACTCCGTAATGTTGGTTTCACGACTTGATCCCATCAAATATCTTTTCGAGAAATCGGCACTTACGGGTAGGCTAACTCGTTGGTCACTGTTACTTTCCGAATTCGATCTGAAATATGTGACGCGCAAGTCAGTCAAAGGAAGAGCAGTAGTCGAATTCTTAGCCGATCATCCAGTAGAAGGAGGTGAAGTTGAGTACTTATTCCCAGATGAGGCCATTTTGCATATCGACGATGAAACCTAGACGATGTACTTTGACGGAGCGTCAAACCAGTACGGGTATGGGATAAGAGTGTTGCTGATAACACCCGACCATTCTCGTATCCCACTAGCATTCAAACTCCGGTTCAAAGTCTCGAACAACGAAGCAGAGTATGAGGCATGCATTGCTGGTCTAGAAGCAGCCTTGAAACTAGGGGCAAAACGGTTGGACGTCATCGGGGACTCGAACCTTGATGTATCTCAAGCTAAAGGGGATTGGAAAGTTAAAGAAGATAAGATAATAATGTATCACCAGACCTTGGATTTGCTAATTCATCGGTTTGAAAAGCTAAACTTTGATCATCTGTTGAGAGAGAACAACAGGTTCGCAGATTCATTAGCAACTCTATCTTCCATAATAGACATCCCGTTTGGAATCCGGATGCGTCCAGTCATTATTGACCAGAAGTTTGTGCCAGCATACGAGTCAATTGCTGCCATAGATGAGGTTCAAGATGAGAACCCCTGGTATTACGACATTTGGAATTTCTTGGAGAAGGAAGTCTATCCACCAGGGGCAAATGCCAAAGATAAAAGGACGATCAGAAGAATGGCCGTTCAGTTCATCATCTGTGGGGGTAAATTATACAAGAGAGGTCATCTGGAAATGCACAAGTTGTGTGTTGAAGTCGAAAAATCGAAGCGCCTGATGGAGGCCATCCATGGAGGAGAATGTGGTGCACATATGAACGGGGTAATGCTAGCGCTGAAGATCCTCAGATAGGGTTACTACTGGTCCACCATGGAGGAGGATTGCATCGGCTTTGTTCGGCGATGCCATAAGTGTTAGATCCATGCAAACCGCATGAACATCCCGCCGTCAAAGCTGTACAATATGACTTCGCCATGGCCATTTTCAGTTTGGGGAATTGATGTGATCGGGGCTGTCACTCCAAAAGGGTCGAATGGGCATGAGTTCATCCTGGTCGCGATAGATTATTTTACAAAGTGGGTTGGCGTCGCATGTTGCAAAGTTTATCAGAAACAATATCATCTGTAGGGTCCCCAACGATATAATTTCAGATAACGGTTTCCACTTCAAGAAGGAATTGATTGACTTGTTGGAAAAATACAACGTGGCTTTTCATAAGTCATCCACATACCGGCCACAAACCATTGGAGTGGTTGAGGCGGCCAACAAGAACATCAAACACATATTGCAGAAGATGATGGAAACCTACCGGGACTGGCCAGATAAGCTGCCGTTTGCTCTGTGGGGCTACAGGACTTCAATTAGAACTTCTACTGGGGCGACTCCGTATTCATTAGTCTATGGGATGGAGGCCGTTCTACCTATTGAAATTGAGGTTCCGTCTTTGCAAGTACTGGCGGAGTGTCAAATAGCCAAAGCAGATTGGCAGCAGAGCAGATTTGAGGAACTCATGCTCTTTGATGAAAAAAGATTGAAAGCACTGTACCATGTTCAAGGTTATCAGCGCAGAATTGCCCGGGCTTTCAACAAGAAAGTTAAGTCCAGGAATTTGAAGGAAGGAGATTTGGTGCTCAAGGACAACCGAGCTCCCATTCACGACCCAAGAGGCAAGTTCAGACCCAATTGGACCAGTCCCTACATCATTAAATCTATTTGGTCAGGTGGAACTGTGGTTCTGATGGACCTAGACGGCCTAGAATTTTCACAACCGATCAACATGGACAAGTTGAAGAAATATTACTCCTGAGAGGCTCGCTAGGCCGAAAACCCAAAAGGGCGACCTAGGCAAAAGTTAGAGCATGAAAAATTTGAAACTATAAAAACTGAGCTCGCAAGGTTGAAAATCCGCAAAGGGCGGCCTTGGCAAAAGTTAGAGCGTAAAGGGAGAGTGAAATTACTCGAGTGAACCCGAGCCTGAACTACGTAAGGCTTGATTCCCATCTTTGGGATATGTAGGCAACTTCATCCTGAAGTTCAGCCATAAACTCTTCCCCAATCAACTTTATCCATTTGATCACCTCGGTCATCTTTGTCTGTTCAGCATTCAAGAGCTTCGATTGTAATCTCTGGTACAGTGCTATTCAAACTAGGGGCAACTTTCGGTTGCCGTGCAATGTCGTGGTACTATTCAGACTGGGGGCAACTTCCCAGTTGCTAGGATCCGGGGTTGTGCATCCCAGTGACAGATCTCAGGCGTGTCCAGTTCCGATCCATATCGAAAATGGTTTTGAAAAGTTTTAATGAAAGTTGACTTTGTTCAAATTAATCTTTTTACAACTTAGACCATTTTTGGACCAAAGCGGAAAATTTTCAGTACCCACAACCTTCAATTTCATTGATTTCAATACAGAGTTTTCCTGCTCTTGCCTACAAATTGAAGTTGCTTTTTATTACATTCATTAAGAAAACTTGAAAGTACTTATATAGCAATAAATCCGGGGCTTAGTTAAAGTCAGGTGTTCTGCGCCTCCCGTGGGTCAAGCCTCGATGCCAAAGTGGGTCCAAATTTATGCCTTTTCATTGAGCCAATCCAAGCACTCATTTGACAAAGTGCAACTGAAAGTGGGAGCGGGGGCCAGGAGTTGTCTCGTCCTCCATGTTGTGGCATATCGGGCAAGCTGTGCGCCTCGGACCGGAAATGCAGCAGGGTACTCTATCCCCTCTGGCGGGCAAGTTTGATCATGTCCGAACTGGCGTCGGAACCAGAACGGAAAATAGAAGACACAATGTGTCATACCGATCAGTTGAATTCCAGGTTGACGGGTCATGTTGTAACTCATTGCCGGCAGGTTAAGCCAAGGACAGCGCCAAGCAATGCGGTCTGTGGACAAACCGCACATCTAGTTGTACCACCACCCCTCATCCACGGCATCGACCAAACGTTGTCGAAAAAAGTAGCCACGAGCTGAGTAGGCTGGGCAAGAGTCAACAACCTACAACTTATCCATCAACCACACCTGGGAAGGGATGAAAAATGAGAGATTAAAGAATAGAGAGATGTATGATGAGAGAAAAGTAAGGAAAGAGTTTTGTGAGAAAAAAAAAACGATCTTGAGGGCCGAGTGATGTGAACAATACATATGTGAGATTGGGTGGGAAACATTACCTACAATAGTAGTGGGCCCCCCGCAAGCCTAGCCGTCTCCTGACGATGGAAAGCATCCAAGCCCATCAATGTCTCAGCCAATGTCATGGCAATACAGCTCTTGCCCTCCTTCAAACCTTGGGCCACCTCGATCAACCGGACATTGAACCCTCCGGAACCTGAGGCAAGCAAGAAATGGGATAGCAAGCATAGGCAAAGCGCGTGTTGCCGATAGCCTTGCCAATGATGGTCGCCGCGGTCACCAGCATCAGAAAACCGGCAAACCAAGCTTGGGATGTCCAACCCCCCGTCATGAATCAATGATCGAGCGTCATGCAAGGTGAGGCCGCACATTTGTCCTAAGGCTTGGACGTGGCCAAATCGAAGTTGAAGCAAGATTTCCTCGTTGCGCTCAGACTCCATCAAAACTTGGAAATCCTCGAAAGTAGGACACATCTCTTGCCCGTTGAAGCTAAAGATGTGTGTTACCGGATTCCAAAACCTTGCCACGGCATGGAGGAAAGGAAGATGCAGTGGAGTGCGGCCCAGCGTGAATAGTGCATTCAAACCGAAGCCCCGGAAGTTCAACTTTTTCGAGCCGTCTAAAGAAGCAATCCAAGCTGTGAGATTTTGGGTGAGGAACTCCTCCATTTTGATGCAAAACTAAGATGAAATAAAAGAGCCACAAGGCTGGAGCTTTTAAAGAGGATAAGGCATTGTTCGGGGGACACGTGTCGAAAATTTGGTGGCTGTCAAGCTAGGTGGTTGGCCGGCCACCTTTTCTAGTAGGCCGACCACCCCTCTCCCCTCCAATGCAAAAAGCTGGTCGGCCAGCTCCCTTAGGTGGTCGGCCATGAAGAGGAATGTGGCTTTGGTCTTGTTCTAGCTTTTAGAAGAAAGCTCCTAGCATTTCCATGTATCGGGAGTGTTGAAGGTGCGAGTTTTCCTCAGTTTCGGATGCGTTCCGTCACCCAGATTGTCCGAAATGCATTTTGTTTATCGAGTTGTTGTTAAGTCTTGCTTATCGAGTTGTTGTTTCATTTGTCGAGTTGTTAAGTTTTGTCGAGCCGTTGAGTTTTGTATATTGAGTTGTTACTCTTTGTTTAATCAACATTGTTGTATCTTGTTTATCGAGTTATAAACTTGCTAAGGTTTTGTTGCTTCTTAGTAAGATAGGTTGTTTAGTTTGTTGTGACGGTTCACTACCTGACTTGGCAAATTTTCGATGCTCAATTTTCATTCAATCTCATTTTTGTGCAAAATGATGCGATGCGATGTTAGAAACATAAAATGCAACACTTTTTCAAAAGTTGTTTCATTCCATCATGCTTTCTTTGTTATAACATTTTACAACAAGGGTACAAGTTTTACAGAAAATAAAGCTGCCTAATAATATACAATGTGCTACAACTACTAGTAAAAAAAAGGCAAATAAAGCAGGGAACAGATGCATCAGTGCTATCAGTTGCAGGAATGAGAGACCCTCTTCGTCCTTTTCTGCGGAACAGCCTCTGCACCATCATCACCATCTGAGTCGGAGCTGTCATCCTTGGGATTCTTCCCGGCCTCGTCGCCACTACCAGAACCGGAACCAGAGCCACCCTCTCTATCAGCAGATGTCTCTGACTGAGGATGCGCAGGCTCCTCCTCCTCGCTGGACTCCTCTTCTATGACATGCGCTCTTCGTTCGCCTCGTTCATGAAGTCGCCTCAGCTCCTAGAGAAGGCTCGATAGCCCAGCCTCCTGAAGGTCTAGATGGCCCGGCCTGTGGTCCGGTATGTAGCGGAGGCATCTGAAAAGAAAGAGTGCAATACATCAGCCAAAATATGTATATCAGATGCAAATGCAAGAAAACTACATGAAGTGGATGCATGCAGATACAATACATGAAGGTGTGCGTTAGATGTGCTCTACACATACAATTAATCAATGCAGTAAGATGTTCAAGTTCAACATATTATCATAAGTCTGATAAATGCGAGAAAATTAAAGAGTACCTGGAAACCAAGGATGGACAGCTGTGCCTCTCTCCGCAAGACCATGCCCTCGAGCGAGGCCACTAATCCGAGCATCTCATCCATGTACTCTCTGGGTGGCTGCAAATACAAGCTCAGATCATCAATGACTGAATGAATGCCTAAGTATCTGAGTGATAAATGAAAAGCAGTGGAGCATACCGGTGGTGAGTCAGGGTCACTAACATATCGGTGATCAGGCATAGAAGGCTCTATCGGAATCGGGTAGGAAATCCCGTATCGCCATCCTGTCAACTCGGTCGACATGTCTGGCCATCCGACATGATGATGAGTCAGAGGAATCAAGGGGACCAGCCCAAATTTCACCTCTCGATCGCCCTCGCTAGTAGAAGGGGCACTCAGAGTCTTGCTCAACTCGAAGATGGCACGTCAGCTGACCTCCTCGTGGGAGTGCGAACACCTGTTAATGGGGACATCAAATATATGTGACGGTAGGTCGCGTACTCCCCCTCCTCCAAATGCAGCAATACATCGGTGCCCAGCATGGCACTAGCAACCTCCTAGGGAGTGAGCCTCCCGGTAGTCCGCATATCGTCCGGAGGTGCTAAAGGGACATCTTGATGAGGGTAGCCCATCGTCTGGCGCATGAAGCGATACCTCAGAAACCAGGCCCTACCAGCTGGTCCCTCGAAGAGGATCTTGTACCGAGAAGCAACCCACCCTCCAGCAAACTGAAATCGGATGTCTCTACCCAAAGGCAACCAGGGCTGCCATGTGATATGTGGATAACCAATGCATAAGCCGATTAGAAATCATAAATGTGCAAGCTAAATCAAAGATGAAAACATGGAGAACTGAGAGTTCTGAATTACCTCTGTCAGCTGCACCGTGTCGAAATACTACCGTAGGTAGGGGAGAGTCTCCCGAGGTCTTGGCCGGTACTAGCCCTAAAAAACGAGCGAGTAGGGGATCACGAAGGGCACCTCCATCTTAAGCTCCGTGGCTAGTGTGGGAAAGTATGCAAAAACCCATAGGCATACAAAAGCAGGCAATAGCCATCGTATCTGAGAATCTTGAGTCACGAGAATCCGAATCTGAGAATCTTGAGTCTGAGAATGTGAGTACAGAATGTAAAGTGTGTCATGCGTGCAATGTACAGATAATGAAAAGCAGAAATGTAAATCAAAAGGGCAGAAGGTCCCTTCCAGGCTCTCCAGTAGCCACCAACTATGTTCCCCCGTCCGCGGGAGGTCGCGCTCATGTAGCAATAGAGGGTAGCCAAGTCGGCACCACCCCAGCCATACTGGCTAACCCGCGATAGGTCCACCAGGGCACTCAGCAGATATAGCCCAATGGTGTTCCCCCTATCGGCGAATAGAGTGGTCCCGAAGAGGAACATCAAAAACCCTCGAGTGTACTGTGCTATCTCCTCGGGAGTCTCGGGCTCCCTCGGTCTGAAATATGAAGAAAACCAGGTGTACCGGACTCGACCCGAGGATCGGTCGACTGGTGGGTGAGCTCCCAATAGATAAATCCAGGCAGCCTCCCACTCACCCATATCCTCATCATAAGGGATCAGCCAGCCTCCCACGCCGAGGGTCATAATTAACTCAAGAAAGTCGAATGGGGTTATAGTCATGTCCTCGGCAGCTGAGAAATGAAAGGAGTTGGTGGTGTCCCACCACCTCTCCACAAGGGCGCTCATCAGCGTCCTGCTAGCGGGATAGCGAGATATCCCAAGATGTATGGGCCGTAACCCCGCCTCGATTAACCCAATCACGGACGGCCCGGAGCTCGCCAGATACCACCTCGCAAAGAATGGAGCCATATCCCCGTGTAACACGGGAGGACACCTGCATTCATAATGAACACATGTATTCAGTTTCAGAATGAAATGAATAAGCTGCGTGCAAATGAAATATATGAGCTGTGTGCAAACCAAATCAGATACAATGCTGTGAGCCGCGTGCAAATACAGGCGTGAGCTGTGTGTTCAACATCTAAAAGGTTTGAGTTGTGCGTTCAGATTTTAAAATCAGTGGGCTGTGTGTTCATCTCAAAGTTCTAGCTGTGTGTTCAACATTAAGTGTTTGAGCTGTGTGTTTAGATTTCAAAATCAGTGGGCTGCGTGTTCATCTTAAAGTTCGAGCTGTGTGTTTAATATCAAGTGTTTGAGCTGTGTGTTCAGATTTCAAAATCAGTGGGCTGTGTGTTCATCTCAAAGTTCGAGTTGTGTGTTCAACATCAAGTGTTTGAGCTGTGTGTTCAGATTTCAAAATCAGTGGGCTGTGTGTTCATCTCAAAGTTCGAGTTGTGTGTTCAACATCAAGTGTTTGAGCTGTGTGTTTAGATTTCAAAATCAGTGGCCTATGTGTTCATCTCAAAGTTCGAGCTGTGTGTTCAACATCAAGTGTTTGAGCTGTGTGCTCAAATTTCAAAATCAGTGGGCTACGTGTTCATCTCAAAGTTCGAGCTGTGTGTTCAACATCAAGTGTTTGAGCTGTGTGTGCAGATTTCAAAATCAGTGGGCTGTGTGTTTATCTCAAAGTTCGAGCTGTGTGTTCAACGTCAAGCATTTGAGCTGTGTGTTCAAATTTCAAAATTAGTGGGCTGCGTGTTCATCTCAAAATTCGAGCTGTGTGTTCACGTCAAGTGTTTGAGCTGTGTGTTCAGATTTCGAAATCAGTGGGCTATGTGTTCATCTCAAAAGGTCGAGCTATGTGTTCAACGTCAAGTGTTTGGGTTGTGTGTTCAGATTTCAGAAATAGTGTGTGCCGCGTGTTCACAATCAAATATGGGATGCGTGTTCAGAAATTCAAAGTTTGGGCCGCGTGTTCAACTCTCAACAAGTGTGTGCTGTGTGTTCACAACCAAATATGGGTTGCGGGTTCGGAAATTCAAGTGATTGAGCTGTGTGTTCAAGATGCAAAACAGAATACTGTGTTATGGACTAAGTATTCAGAACAAGCTGTGTGCTAGGATGAGCCGAAGTGTGGTGTGCGAATGTGTTTAGAACGAGCAGATAAGTATGCATATCGAAAGCATGAGATGCACGAAAAATGCAGAATATATTGCAGGAAATGTAAAAAGTGAAGTACATACCTCCCGTGCCTGATAGAAGAGGTGGGACTCTGGCTCCCGCAACAACAAATCTACAGGCGCCCACTCGTCAAAATCAATGAAGTGGTAGAAAACTGCCCGTGGGAGGATGTGTGTCGGAGGGTCATACCTCTCGGGAATGAATGGTCGAACCCTCGGAGGTAAAGACATGATGTCAGGCTCACCTTCGGCACTTGGAGAACCTCCACCATGGGGAAAATGACCTGCCATCTCAAGAAATTTGCAAAAAAGGAGCAAAAATGAGCGAAATGAGCCAAAATTGGAAAAAGTCAACAAAAGTCAACTCTCGGGAAATGAAAAAGTCAACAAAAGTCAACTCCCGAGAAATCTTCCAAATGTTGAGACAAACTTACCTCAAGTGGTGAAAATGAGAAAAGAAGCTCCGAAATCAAAATTTAATCGGTTCAAAGTGAAGAGAACTGAAAGTTTTCGCGAAACAACTTTGCGTGGGGCGTTGGAAAACGCGTATAGAGCGCAGATCTGAGAGAGAAAATGGTCTAGGAAGGAGGAGGAGGCAATTTCGAATATGAAGTTATGAGGAAAAGAGCTTTGGCAGAATGTATTTAAAGAAATGAGGGTGAAAAGACAAAATTGCCCCGGATTTGGGCTAGGTGGTCGGCCGGCCACCTTTTCTGGTAGGCTGACCACCCCCTGCACTCAAACCTGGTCGGTGGCCTCCAGTGGACTCCAAACCTGGTCGATGGTGTTCCCAAGATGGTCTCCAAGGTCTTTGCAAATTTTGGTAGTGATCGGAGTCCCCGGCACCCGAGAAAGTACAAGAAAAGTGCACTTTTCGTCGTGAAATCCCTCCGCGGGAACTTCAACTCCAACTTTCGATGCGTGTTTCATCGTCACTCGTCAAGAGCAAGATGTATCCTTTTTGAGTATGTTGTGACCCTTCCGGGAGGTAAACCGGAGGTCGCGATTGAGTCGTAGTCGTCAAAACTTGCATTTCTTTGCTCTTTGTTTCGTGTCAAACATGCATTCGAGTTTGCACTTATCCTGCATTGTTATGCACGTCACTTGCATTCTCATGCATACCACTTGCATTGTTGTGCACGTTTCACGGTATTGTCATACCCTCATGCTTAACTTGCGTTGTCACGCCACGTGTCTCGTGATTGCGATGCACTTTCCCATCGGCACCCTATTTGTCTGCGTTCGGTATAGCGTTGAACATATGTTGCTAACTATGTTGTGCATGTTAAGTTTCGCTCTTTTGCAGGCACGATGTTGTATGTATGGTTCATTTGAGGCTGGTGCAACCAGACGAATCGCGCAGGTACTGTATCTTCTCCGTGTGAGATGTAGCGAGAATTGAATAATTCTCTGCTTAAAACTGTTGCATGTGCGCTTCATTACAGCTTGCTGCTTTGCATGATCATGAGTTACGTCTGGCTCTGTGCATATCATTTTGCATCTTGCCCCCTGCCTGCGGGCATATCTTTGTTATCTTGCCTATTTGTCTAAGTCTTCGGCCTTGTCAAAAATAGGTCGTCTCTGGGCTTTGACATTCACTCCCGTCAATTACGACTTTCGAGTTCTGTCAAAGAGGGGCAACTGTAAACACCCCATTTTTGACCAACCTTAAGACTCAGACGTCACCAACTGAGCGCTCGGTGATGTTGCATATTGTGCTCGTTCTGAAGTTTTGGAGTTTCGGCTGCGAGACTTGCCTCCAGACTTCGGGGCTCTTTTGTGCTTTGCCTCGATTTGCGAACCAGGTCCTATTTTCTCTGTTTTCTCTTCCCAAAGGGAGGGAGGGGTCTCATAGACCATCTCTCAGTGGCTATAAGCTACGTTTCGAGGACGTAGGCCATTTTTCTCGCTTTTTGGAGCCTGGGCGGTTTGAGCCGTGTGCCTCGGTTCGGAACCGCTTAACTACCTCCGTTTGCTCCAGTTTTTGGCACACACCTTGTTTCCCCCCTTTAGAGGGACACTGTGGTCCGGGAGACCACCTTCGTGGTCATACGCCACTTCTGGTGCCTAACAGCCTCTTTTCGGGGCCTCGAACTGCGCGTTTTAGCCCCCGAACCTTCGTTTTGCATCCGTCTTGGTCCATTTTTGGTAGGGACCCTATTTTCATTGCGAGGGAGGTGGTAGTATGGTGGGAGGCCACCTTTTCCCCTTGGAAACCAGTTTTCTCTTTTTCTCTCTCCTCCAGCCGATTTTTCTGACAGAAAGCTAGTTTTTCTCACTTTTGAGCCACAATTTCTAGTTTTTCATACCACCATTGTGTTGTGCTCATCTGGGGGGCCACCAATATGGGTAGGCCGACTAGTAATTCTTCTTGACCCTTTTTGAACCTTGCTAAAAAGCTAGTTTTTCTCTCTCTTGGGTCACATTTTCTGGTTTTCCACCATACAGCTGTGTTGCACTCATCTGGGAGGCCACCTTTCTGGGGTGTCCGGCCAGCATTTCTCCTTGAACCTTTTGACCTCGGTCACGACCAGGGAGTGGCTGCCACCTTAACCTGCCAACAATTTTTGCTTTATGCTCTCTCTGAATGTAATCCAGCTGTGCCAGCTGGGAGGCATTTGGACCATCCTCCATATACGTGGAGGATATTTGAGGCTTCTTAGAGAAGCTTTAGAGCCTCTCTTTTATAAAGGAGAGGCTGATCTTCATTTGCAAGGGTTCAACAATTTTGAAGGCTTATACACCTCTCTCTCCTTATATCTTTGCACTTGAGCTCCAAAAACCCTAATATTCTTGGCCATTTGCACACCAACCCTTAGCCTACCACCTCCACCATCCATCCAAGCATCTTGGAGCTGATTTGCAAAGGTTAAGGAACTCCCATCTTGGTCCAGATATAAACTGTAAAGTGTCTTATTTTGAGCTCCTCTTGAAGTTTGATTAAGGATACTTTTCTGTTTGAGGTCTCCTACATCCTTGCATGCTTCATTTATCTTTGTAGGCCTATTTTGCATCATATCTTAGCCCTACTTGTGAGCATTTTCGAGATTTTCCATGAACTAAAAAAAGTCTTATTTTGAGGCCCTCTTAAAGTTTAATTAAGGGAATTTTCCTGTTGGGGGTCATCTACCCCCTTTCATGCTTTATTTCCTCATGTTTTGAGCTATGCATGTGAGCATTTGCATTGGCCTTGGTTTGGCCTTTTAGCCACTGAAATCTAGCGGATATTCAATGGCTTAGATGTGTCTTTGAGCTTCAAAATCATAGAGGGGTGACCCTCTCACCCCTCATTCTCTTTACTAGCTTTATTGGCCTTCCAAAGGGGCTCCATCTTGCATGTTATGAAGTCACATTTCAGGCCCTGTTTTTTGAGTTTTAAAGTCTTCCTTAGCTCTGTCCAGAGCCTCTTTGACCATATTTTGTGTCTATGATGCATGTGTAGAACAATCCCATTCAAGGCCTTTCAAAGGGACCTTTCATTGCATGCTTCCTAGACCAATTTCAAGCTCTTTTTGGTGAGTTTTAGGGCTGTCATAATTGATTTCCAGGGTTGTTTTTGCCATGTTAAGTGTTCTTGTTGTATGTGTTGAGTAACCCGTTGCATGGCCCTCCAATGGCGCTCATCATTTTTGCATGCATTGGATACATTTCAGTGGTTATTTGGGGTTTATTTGACATGCCATGTTTTTGTTTTGGGCTGGTTTGGTGACCTCTCTTATGCTTCATATACATGCCATGTAAACCATGCTTACTAGCCTAGGTTGCATGTTGTTTTAGCCCTTCATGTTAGCACCTTTTGGCCATGCTTTGAACTAACATTGTGCATATTTTGGGACTGCCTTGGCTCTATTTTTGTACTTCATGATCAAATAATGCTTGCTTTGCATGATTATAGTTCAATGCATTTGCCTAGTTTTGGGTTTCGGGGCCTCTTTCATGCATTGGGTGCCATATTTCCATGATTCAGGACGATTGTGCATCATGTTTCAGTGCTGGAAATTGCATGTTTGTATGCCATCTTTCATCCCCTGCCATGCTTTGGTAAAGTGGCATTTGATGCCTTAGGTTCGGTCCTCGGTGTTCGTGGCACGCATTTCGGTTGTCTCATTTTTCATCTAATGGCCACTGATGTGAGTGTGGCTGTGGTCCACTCATGTCGGTGTAAGTCCATCATGCATTGTGTATGCCATTTCAGTTCATAGCATTGCGTATGCTAGGTTGCATGTTAGAGCATTATGTATGCCATGTTACATCGAGCATTGTGTATGCCATTTCATAGTATTGCGTATGCTAGGTTGTATGTTAGTCGCATCATGTATGCCATCTCATTTGCATTGTGTTTGGGATAGGAGTTAGCCCAAGTACGGGAAACGAGGGACATTTCGTACTCCGAGTGACGGAACGTGTCTCAATTCCCGGTCGCCGACACTTCGGATTACCCATGATGGAGTCTAGGCCTTGTCGTGTTTTCATGTGCATTCATATCACATCGAGTCGTGCATTTTGACTCCTCGGCCATCATGCATCGAGATGCGTGATTGGTGGCACAAGGATCGAGCTCGTGCATACATATGTGAAAATGCTTTGCCATGCCCCTTTCTTGCTCTCTGTTGTAGCAAATCAGAAATCAGCAACCCTTCGAAGCTTGGCATAGCATTCCGGGATTAATTGTAAACAGAGGCAAACTGGGGCATCGCAAGGAATTTTTCGACGAAGGCAACTCCAGCATGCATCATTCATCATTCGAAACAGAGCTGAGACGGTCCATAGCTTGCATGCTAATTTATCTACTTTCCTAGTTAAGTTGTTAATTAATTAGGATTTTGTACTTATTCGGACTGTAATTATTTATCCGGATTGTAATTATTATTCGGACTGTATTATTCTTTCGGACCCTCCGAGCGAGGGCACAATTGTAATAAGTGTGTGCGTGTGTGATGTATGTCTTCCAACCTTACGTCTTTCTCCCTTTTATTTACCAGCTTATGATAGTTAGATTGGGGCATGTTTCAATTAGCATACTTAAGCTTGCATGTTTGCATCATTCATCTGTCTTGCATGCACCGGGCTCGGCGCATCATACTAACTGCATTTGTATTTCAATTCCAAATTGAATATGTGTTAGCTGTAGCGTGATCATATGCCATTTTAGAATAGTCGAGCCTATTGTAGTTGCATTCCTGCATGTGTTGCATTAGGCATTTCTGTATACTTAGGATCATGCATTGATTTCTAACTAGTTTCTGTTTTGGCTTGGAGTACTCAGTAAGTGTTTATGCTTTAGCATCCTTGCATGTGTGTGAGTGACTGCCATGATAGCATGCTTACCATGAGACTATGTGTGTCACGGCCCGAACCTGTCCCTAAAAGTTCGGGCATGACCCATGTAGAAACATAAGATAAACCTGATATAATAATATACATAGGGGCCTGAACGGAAGCATAATATATAAATGAGCAAAAACCAAACTTCCATTGAGCTACTAGAACATGCCAGGATCATGCACAATCAAGCGGAATATCACATACAGCACTAACCAAGTATGTACTGGTTACATATATACATGAATCCTTGCCCTAGGGCGTACAACAAAAAATAATGAGTATAGACAACCCAAAACAGGTGTTTAGATTACAAGCCGAACTTAACAAAAGTATACAAAAATAGGGCGAGTCCTCTTATGTGCCTGACCATAAGGGTTGACAAAAGGAACGAGCTTCAAGAGCTAAGACTGCTTCCCGGGTTGACCTACAGAAACAGACAACATGAGGGTGAGCGAAGCTCAGTGAATAATAGTACCAATAAATTGAAGTCATAACTCTTATTCAAGTGTATGTTACTTAATTCAATGCTACAGAATGTCCCTTGACTCAGAATGTTACACAAATTGTTACGGAATGTCACAAAGGGCCCTCGAGTAATGGTACCCAGAATGTGACTTAATATCACAAGTTGGCCCTCGGCCCAGAATGTTACTCAGAATGTTACTCAATATCACAAGTTGGCTCTCGGCCCAGAATGTTATTCAGAATGTTACTCAATATCACAAGTTGGCTCTCGGCCCAGAATGTTATTCAGAATGTTACTCAAGCTCAGACAAGGTAGGTAGATACAGAAACAGACAGAAATAGAACTTAAATGATATTTAACAATAAGTGAATACATGTTCTTTGCACTATTACTCACAGCGATGTGTTGGTGTGCTAGTGTCTTCAGAAGTGTGCCCTGCACACAATCATCATTAAATATTAGTTCCTTTTTACTCATAAATTATAATCATCTCGAGTCATCAAAACAAATATTCAAAAGACTAGAGGGTATAGCACGTAAAATAGAGCAACACAGAGTTTTTCTGAGAATCCTCCGCCGGCGCCACTTTGGCCGCTCGAGCGGATAGTATAATTCCGCCACAAATGCTGAGAGAGTGATTTATGCGCTCGAGCGAGAATTCTCCGCCGTCAGCGCATGTAATTTTGCAAAACTTGCTGTGAGAGTGATTTTCCTTTCGGCGGGATATTCTCCTTCAGCGGACGGACGAATTCTGAAACCCTGTTTTCCTCCTTTGAGTTCTACCTTGACATTCAAACTTCAATCTCTCAATTCCAAGCATAATCAAGGATTACCATAGTTCCAAAATCATTTAGACACACAATTATTCTATATATATCACCAAATTGAGGTCAATCATCACTTAATTGCTATAACTCACTCATAACTCACTTCATACATTACATACACACACATAGAGCTACTCAAGCTTCTAATTCAAACTCATGGTGGAATATTTTCATGAAATAACAAAGAATTAAGGTATTTGATCCTAAAACACAAATTACCATATAAGATGTTCAACATCTACCTTAACTTTCCAAGACAAGGAAGAATTCCAACCAAGATTAAGAGGGAGTGAAACTAGATCAAGAAATGTCCATACCTTAAGTCCAATCCGAACAATTCTTCACAATTTCTCTACAAATTTTCCCCCTTGATGGCTTCTCTCTCTCTCTCTCTCTCCTACGTTTCTCCCTCCTTTGTGTTTCTTTACATCCAAGAGATGGGTTGAAGTCAACATATCCAAAGAGATTGTGATAGATATATATAGGACTTAGATATTTATGTTTATAATAAGACGAAATTCAATCGTTTAAGCATCCTAAATTGAATTTTCACAGAATGCCCCGTTAGAGCTTAAAAATCATGCAGATTTCAAATATCAAAGTAATTTCTGAAAATTAAGTCTCTAAGGCATCCAATTTCAAATGTAAATAATGCCAGTGTAACAGATAATGTTCTTACTCAACAGATGATTTCCTCTAAGTTCCGTTTAATTCAAAGAAATGTCACATAGAATTCGATAACATACATTCACAAACACAGAATAGAGAGCTGAAAAGATACCAAAATCATGTACGAGGGTCGGGCTATTACACTCTCCCCCTCTTAATTAAGTTTGGTCCTCCAAACTTGATTTACCTCAGGACTGAAATAAATGTGGATGTTGACGGAGCATATCCTCTTCTTTTTCCCAAGTTGCCTCGGTTCCGTAATGCTCTTCCCATTCAACCTTTATCATTGGGATACTTCAATTTCGTAGTTGTCTGACTTGTCGGTCCAAAATCCGAATTGGTTTCTCATCATACATTAACTTGTCATCTAACACAATGTGTTGAAAATCTATCATATGTGACGGGTCCGGAAGGTACCCTCGGAGCATGGAAACATGGAATACATTATGGATTTGGCTCATATTTGGTGGTAGGGCGACTCGATAAGCTACCAGACCGACCTTCTCCCAAATCTGAAAGGGGCCAACATATCGGGGCGTTAACTTACCCCTTTTTCCAAATCTCGGATGCCCCTTCATTGGGGTAACTTTCACAAATACATGATTACCTACGTCAAATGTCAAATCTCTTCGTCGGTTATCTGCATAACTCTTCTGTCGACTTTGAGCCATTTTCAATGTTTCCCGAATAAGTTTGACTTTCTCAGTTGTTAATTGCACAAGTTCAGGTCCTAGCAAGGCTCTGTCTCCAACTTCGGCCCAGCATACAGGAGAACGACACGGTCTTCCATATAGTGCTTCATAAGAAGCCATCTCAATGCTCGAATGATATGTATTGTTGTATGCAAACTCTATCAAGGGTAAGTGGGTTTCCCAACTTTCTTGAAAATCCAACACGCACATACGGAACATATCTTCCAGAGTTTGTATCGTCCTCTCGGATTGACCGTCAGTTTGAGGATGAAAAGCTGTACTGAATTTAAGTTCTGTGCCCATAGCTTCCTGCAAACTTTGCCAGAATCGTGAAACAAACTTTGGATCTCTGTCTGAGACAATCGAGATCGGAATACCGTGAAGTCTTACAATTTCATTTACATAAAACATCGCGAGTTTATCGGCATTATACTGAGTTTTCATTGGAAGGAAATGAACGGACTTAGTCAGTCGGTTAACAATGACCCAGATAGAATTCATACCCCGAGGAGTCCGTGGTACTCCTACAACAAAATCCATAGTTAAATGTTCCCACTTCCATTCCGGAATTGGGAGGGGTTATAACAGTCCTGCGGGTCTTTGATGTTCTGCTTTTACTTGCTGACACTGTAGACATTTAGAAACAAACTCTGCAATCTCCTTTTTCATACCTGGCCACCAAAAGTGTTGTTTCAAATCCCTATACATTTTGGTACTTCCCGGATGTATTGAAAACTTTGAGACATGTGCTTCTTCCATTAGTTTTTGCCTAAGTTCCTGTATGTTAGGGACACAAATTCTGTTTTGAAACTTGAGTATTGAATCCACTGCACTAAACCCTGGCTTTGGTTTTATCTCCACCTCATCGCATACTTTTCGCAAGGCGTCGTCCTCCAGTTGACGCATTTTAATTTCTTCGAGTAAGGTTGGTTGAGCCATTATTGTTGCTATTATGGCCTTTTGTTCCGGCATGATTAAATCCACGCTTAACTTATCCAAGTCAGTCATCAATTCCCTCGTCAATAAGTTTGCCAAATCTCCCATACTTTTCCGACTTAGTGCATCAGCGACTGTGTTGGCTTTACCAGGGTGATAGCGGATCTCCAATTCATAATCTTTAATTAACTCCAACCAACGCCGTTGTCGCATATTTAACTCCTTCTGGGTGAAAAGATATTTGAGGCTTTTGTGATCGGTATATACTTCACAGGTGGTACCATACAGATAATGCCGCCAAATTTTTAAAGCAAAAACAACGGCTGCTAGCTCAAGATCGTGGGTGGGGTAATTCTTTTCATGGGGTTTTAGCTGCCGAGACGCATAAGCGATAACCCTTCCATTCTGCATAAGCACACAACCCAGCCCTTTATGCGACGCATCACTATAAATCACAAACCCCTCAGTACCGGATGGCAAAGCTAGAACTGGTGCTGTGGTTAGCTTCATTTTTAACTCTTGAAAGGCAGCTTATCAGTTCATCTGTCTAAATCACCTTCAACCTATTTTTCACAAACCAAACAAAATATAATCTATGACAACCTAATAAAGAATAAATCCTTACTGCTTGAACTAAAAAGGTGATTTAGTAAAATGTTTATTTCCATTTATAGTGTTAAGTCAAAAAGTCTAAGAATGGAGGTCAGTGTAATTTTAAAACCTTCAGAGGAACTCTATGTAATTTCAACAAACTTGAAGGGGGGTTAATATAGTATATCCTTTCTTATTAGTTGAAAATAAAGCAATCACATTTATGTTAATTTTTGAGAGAACATCATTAGTTATCACTTACCACCAACTATCATTTATGTTCATTAATATTAATATGACATTAATATTGATAATAAAAAAAATGTCATTTATGTCATTAATATTGATAATAAAAAAAAAATTGTAGAAGCTATTTAAACACTATGTCCCCACCCATTTATAAGATTCAAATGTTAATATATAGTGTCAGCTCAAATAAATTAAACTACCGTGTATTAAGAAAAATTTTAAAAAAATAAATGTAAAGTCAAATATGTAGAAGCTCATAGTACATTAAAAATTAAAAATAATAAAAATAACATAAAATAAAATAATAGTACCCTCTTAAATAAAATACAAAAATATTAATATTTCATTATAAATAAAAATAAATCTATAAATGACATAAAATAATAATATTTTTTCATTTGAAAGCTCATTTAAATCGAAAAAAAATTTGTGAAATGCATTGATGAATCTCACTTACAATTAGATTTCTATTTATTGATGTTATAATATTATAGCCAACAAAAAAAAAATAAAAAAATTAAAAATCCATTAATGCTATAATGTTACAATCGCAAAATATATAATTAAAAACGCATTTCAATTTATTTTGAAAAATAAAAACCAAATAAATAAAAATAATTTATGTAGAATTATATATAATCACTGTATTTGTTGCAAATTTTAAAAAAAAGTTATAAATATAATAAAACAAAATAATAGAAGGAAAATTAAGAGATGAAATTGAGGGAAATACAAAAGGGGTATTTTAGTCTATGTAAAAAAATTATGGGAAAATAATCAATAAATCTTATTTTACTCTTAAGATTATTATCAAGTCCTATAAAGTTGGAGAAGGGGATACTGCTGTGCCTTAAGGCACAGCAGTAACTGCTGTCCTTTTGTGGGAGTTATTCCCGAGTGTTTTTTGATAATCTGAACCGTTCATATTGTAGGGTTCGTCGAGTAGATCATTCATACCAAAAATCAATTTGATTGAATATCTATAGCCCTATAACCAAAACACATTTGTTTCTATAAAAATTAATGGTTAACATAACTTTCATAAATTTTTAAAAATAATTAGGACCTAATCACGGGTTATGAATATCCGATGATCTTGATTTTTTACAGGAATAATATTTTGGATGAACCCTACAATATGAACGGTTCAGATTATCAAAAAACACTCGGGAATAACTCCCACAAAGGATAAGATTCTTGTGCTTTAAGCAAGAAAGACCCTTATCCTATAAAGTTTCAATATGGACAACTAAGTTTTATTTTTCATAACATATTTCCAAAAAGTTCATTACTCCATAATAGTTGATGCTATCTCAATTTTACCCCTCATTTAATATGAACAATAATTTCATAAATATGTAATAACTAAGTATGATAATATTTTTAAATTGTAAAAATTATGATATTTTATTAAAAAAAATCATAAATCACAATGAAAAAAATTATCAAAAAGTTCTATTTTGTTTTGAAAATTATTATTGAGTTATATCAAATTTCAATATTAAAAAATAAATATTATATATATATATATATATAAATTGTTATAAGAAAATTCAGTTGCTCATAATAGTATATGTTATTTTCATTTTATATTTTTCATTATGAACAAAAAATTTCATAAAAAATTTTAGTTTATTAAAAATTTTATAATTAAATTATTTTTAATTGTTCAAATTAATGATTTTTCATAAAAAAATAATTATAAGTATAAGATTAATAATTTTTAGAATTAAAATTTTAAATTTTAATTAAGTTAAAAAAATTTATAATTTTTTTTTCATATTAAAATGGAACGGTAAAATTGGGATAAGACACACAATTATGAAGCAATGAATCTTTTGGAAACTTTTTATCAAAAATATGACTTAGTTGTCCATATTGAAAATTGATAGGATTCATTAGTAATCTTAGCAAAATAGGACTTATTGGTTATTTTTTCAAAAATTATTTAATCATAACAACTTAAAAAAAAAATTGCTATTTTCTATACAAATTGGAGTAATCATACATAATTTAATGCTTTCTTAATATATATGTTAACAAAAATCTTGTTTTTAAAACTTAATAATATGTAAAATAAATAATTGATTGATTATTGGAAAAATTATAAAAGAAAGAGAATTATCTTAAATATTCTAATAGATTATCACACCACTAAATTAATTTTTTTTTTTGTTAAAAAAGAAAGAATACCACTGCTACAAAAAGACACACTTGGTCACTCTATAAAAAGGTGAAGGGACTTCTCACCTTCTCGTATCCACTTGTCATTTGGCGAAGCAGAACATAGTTGCAGAGTTTCTAACAAGTTGTATGAGTTTCTAAATATTGCTTTGTTTATTTTATTTTATTTTTAAAAATTATATATATATATATATATATAAAGAGCAGGGTTTAATCATGTAACAAAATAACTTTTTAATTTTAATCTAAATCTTAATGTTTTGATTTGTTTTTAATCTAAATCATTTACCTATTTTCATTAAGTAAAATAGACCCCCCAAAAAAAAATAGTTTTTTAATTATTAAACTCAATGTAAATATACATAAAATGTCTAAAATACTGTTTTTTCCTAAGTTTAATAACCAAAATGCTATTTTTTCATCAGTTTTACTTAAGAAAGGTAAACAAATAATTTAGATTGAAAACAAATTAAAATATTAGGGTTTAGATTAACAAAATTAAAAACTCAGGATTTATTTTGTTACAATGGTTAAACCCTGGTATTTTTTTATTTTAAGTTTTCCAAAATATTTTTAGATGTGCTTTTCTTTATTTTTAATAATTTTTTTATTTTATATTTTAGTTACTTTTCCTTTTATATATTTTAGATGCACCCAATCTATATGCACCTAAAAAGTAAAATAAATTAACTAAAGTATAAAAATAATTTACTAAAAATAAACAAAAATTTGTGTGATTTTTTGTTAAGGTTTTTGTTTATTTTTAATGATTTTTTTTCACATTTTTATTAACTTTTATGTTTATCTTACTTTCTAGATATATCTAACTTGATATATCTAAAAGTAAAAATATTTACATAAAATATAAAAAAAAATTCAGTAAAAACAAATGAAAATATGTCTAAAAATAATTTTTGTAAAATAAAACCAGACAAATTGGATTGGAAATAATACCATGCACATATTTGCATCTCATAAAAATGTTATGATTTAACCAAAGGGTTGAAGCTTGTGTGGTTAGTTTTTTGGTCACCAAGTCTCTCCTAAGGAGAGATCTTGAGTTTAGGATAGGGTAAGTATCCATCTGACCCATTAAAACTGAATTGCTCAAACCAAGCCATTACATAATAGACAATTTCAATGGTCCAAGAAGATGGATACGGATGCATTTTTTTCAATCCATCTAAGTTCGGACGGATGGCGAATAAGAGGTCACTCAACCCAACCCAACCCGATCCGCGAACACTCCTACGAATATGATGTTATGCTTTTATTCTTTGTGTTAAAAATGACCCTTTTATTTAGTAATTATATTTACTATTATGAAATAAAAAAGTTGAGCCTTTATTGTTATTATAAAAATATACAATCAAAATTTTTGAACACAAAATAGTAAACAATTATTTTGAAATATTTCCAAAAAAATGTCCAAAATAGTAAAGCCTAAACCGACAAACTAATCCACAATACGAAATTGCACGTCCCGCTCAATTTACATCCGCTAACTAAGTAAATAAATCCGGATTATTTTTTCCAATCTGCCCAAGTTCGGATAGATGGCAAATGAAAGGCCACCCGATCCAACCACGATTGGGCTCTACCTTTATGAGTAGAATAGCAAGAATGACTTAAGTGCTTGCAATGAGAGGGCGTGAGTTCAACTTTCTCTAAATGCTAATTTATCAACCAACCACTTATAATTTGATAATTTTATTCCAATGTATTTTTTTTTTCTCGCAAAATGTCAAGTTAATATATTAGGGGAAATTACTTATATAAAAAAAAAAAACCCAAAGATGTAATAAATTAAATCATGAATTTTAAATTTTATCAATTTAAATCCTATTTTTTTTATTTTAATATCAATCTTAACCATCAATTTATTTTTGTTAAGTAGAATTGACGGAGAATGGTAATTTTATCAATACACCGGCCATTTACAAAAAAATATATATATATATATTGATTTTAAGGCCTCATTTGGAAATATGCTAATTTAGTAACTTTTTGACTATTTGATTAAAATATGAGCTAAAAAAAACTAGTATATTTGAGATGACTTTTTGACTTTTTATGAAAAGATGTGCAAAAAGTATAAAGAAAATAGAATCTTTGACTTTTTGGTATAAGTTGTTGACTTTTTGATTTTTTTAGTGACTTTTGACTTTTTGGCTAAAAAAATCACTAGCCAAACGAGGCCAAGTTTATGCTTAAATCAAATCATCACTAGTAGCCTTTCCTTACCAATACCTCCCTAGGATTCTACACCAGCAGCACACAACCACAGCACCTCTTCCACCCTCCATCACTCAAATCCACCACTGAAGTCCCTCTTCTACTTCCCCTTTCCTAAGATCCACCACCTCCGACCTTTTCCTAGTGCCCCCTTCCCGCAACTCCTTTCATCAAATCTACCGCCCTTTGCCTCACTCACCAACCCCTCCATTAGATCCACCGATTTATATATATTGATGAACAAAAAAAAGGAGTGACTTGAGATTCTCATACGTTATAGAATAAACATAGAGCACTAAAAGCATATCTGACTTATAGAGTAAAGCATGACACTACGCCAAAACTCCCCGTTAAAGGTACTATTAACGGCGGTAACGAAAACCGCCGTTAATGCATCATTAACGGCGGTTTCGTTACCGCCGTTAAAAAAATCGCCACTAAAAGTGTTTTTAACGACGGTAATGAAACCCACTTTTAACGGCGGTAACAAAACCGCCGCTAATGCCCAACCATTACCGTCGTTAATGACGGCGGTCTTTGTCGGTGGAGCTCCGGCGAAACTCCGGCGTGCTCCGGCGAAACCATCTACAATAAAGTAAAAGTAATGTTTAAATATTTATTTAGGGAATATATTTCATGAAGAGTGGCTGTGGCAGAGTGCTTGGTGTGGGTGGATGAGAGGTCTTGGGTTCAAAACTTGGGAAGTGCAAGAAGAAAGAATTATTTTTTGAAAAATTTGAACCTATTTACGGCGGTAAAAAACCGCCGTTTTTGGTCGACTTTTAACGACGGTAATTTGCCTTTTTACGACGGTTTCACTTTTTCCGACATGCGCATAAACGACGGTAATGAAACCGCCGTTAATACCGCCGTTAAAGGCTTTAACGGCGGTTTTACAGCCTTTAACGGCGGTAAAAAACCGCCGCTAAAGCCCAATTTTGGCGTAGTGTGACCTAATTACGAAAATATGCTATATTCAAGTACTGTTTCATGGATCCAATGAGTACATTTTATTTACTGAAAAAGAAGTTAATTTGTTTTAACTTAAAAAAAGAAAAATTAAATAACAAACACATTAATCAAAATAATAAATTTTACATTATTTATGTAGTGTGAAATAAGTCTTATATTAAAATATGAAGGTGTTATCTAATATTAATTTTAGAGATATTATTTCTTTCTAGGTATTTTATCAATGAGTTTTTTTTTTTTTTTTTTTTTGTTAGGTATTTTAATAATATCTTAACAATTTAGAGGTTTTGTTTAATATTATATGGAATTTAAGAGTTTTGTTCAACATTGCTAAAATATGAAAGGGTGTTTGTTAATTCATATGCAAAACTCTAGTGGAGGTGAGTGAAATTTATCATTGAATAGATAAGGTTACTAAGGTGATATCTTGACATTTTAGGACTTATTATAGAAGGATCATGTAACTGTTAGGCCAACTGTTAGGCCAGGTGTGCAAATGTAACTGTTAGAATGTGTTAGCTAGGTGTGCAGGAGAGGTTGTTAGACTGTGTTAGTTAGTTAGTTAGACTAGTTTGTTAGAAGGCACATGTATAATAGATATTGAGATTGTATACAGTTTCACATAAAAATACTGTGTAAATTCTGAGTTTTAATTGTAATGAAAAATATCATTCAAGTATATCATTTTCTTTGTGGTATCAGAGCTACTGTAAGCTCCAACGAGCAATAATTGTTGTCTCTTCATCATCATCATCATCATCTCTTCCACCAAATCTAACCTTACTCATCACAAATCTGAAGTCATTAGTCAATGTAAAGCTTGATTCATCCAACTATATCATTTCGAAGAATCATATTCAAAATTTGTTTCAAGCAACAGAGTTACTTGGTTACATTGATGGATCAGTTCCATGTCCTTTAGCCTCAATTCTTGATTCAAGTAACAAAACAGTTGAGAATCCTGATTTTCGTCAATGAAAGATTATAGATGCACATCTCCTCAGTTGTTTAACATCAACACTTTCTCCTCTTATTTTTTCATTTGTTCTGCATTTGAAACAAAGTGCAGAGGTATGGCTAGCTCTTGAAAAACGATTTACTGCTTTATCCATATCTCATGTGCATCAGCTTAAGAACAAGCTTCAAGCAATCAAAAAGAAATCACAGTCCATGGAGGCTTATCTGCATCAGTTTAAAGAAATTTTAGATCAAATTGCTTTAGTTTCTCATCCTCTTGATGGTGAGGATCTGGTTCTTATGATTTTGAATGGTTTGCCTGATGAATATAATTCCTTTAAAACTTCAATTAGAACTCGATCAGCGGGTATTACTCTTGAAGAATTATCTTCATTACTGAGTTTTGAAGCAATTCATGTGGAACAGCAATCTCATTCGTCTTCTTCGATTGGTTCAACTGTTGCTTTTGCAACCACAAAGGAATCAATTCCTTCTTCTCATACTCATACTTCTCCGACTACATTTGGTTCTGAATCTAGTAATCGTGGTTATCAATCCAATTTTCGAGGCCGTTCTTATAACTCTAGTTTTAGAGGCGGTGGAAGATTTTCTGGAAATAGAGGTCGCAGAGGAGGTAGATTTCCTATTTTTTGTCAGATTTGTGGAAAAGGCAATCATACAGCTTTGGAATGTCGCAATAGAATGAATCCTGCCTATCAGCCATCAATGTTTGGTTATTCATCTGCTGCTGTGAATCCTACCTATCAGCCATCAATGTCTGGTTATTCCTCTGGTGCTGGTGCTCCTTCTGTTGGTTCATCTACTTTGTCAACCAGTAGAGGTGGTTACTATCCTCCTTATCCTGCTTACTCTGCTGTCACTCAGGCCTCTTCACCTAGTCCATGGTATCTTGATTCGGCTGCTACCACACATATCACCAATGATCTTGATAATCTTCATCTTCATCAACCTTATCATGGCACTGATCAGGTGGCGGTTGGTAATGGTAGTACTCTTCCAATTCATAATTCTGGGACTGATATTCTGCCTACTCCTTTTCAATTTCAATTGACAAATCTACTTCATGTTCCTCACATTCAAGATCGAATGTGTTACAATTGAAAAGTTAAGAATCAAAATGACACAAGCCCCAAACTATAGGGACAGTTAGTGTAATTTGCCCTATATTCTTTGAGATTTCTCTCGAACTCCAAAGAGATGATCAATTTTTTTTTTAATTTTTTTTTGAAGAAAGTTAAAATTGCATCCATATATCGAAAGCCAAAGTCAAGTACAAGACAACCATAACAACTATACAATAACTGATATAAACACCAAAAAAACCATGAGAAGAAGAAACTAAGAAGTACCAAAACCCCCGAAAGACCAACTAAAACCAGCAAAAGGATCTTCAAACAACAACACACTAGCGAACACCTGCAAAAAAACACAAGAAAACAAGGACCATACCATGCCTCCAAGATCAAGTCACTAATGAAGAGCGCCGTCTTAAAGGGAGCGAGGAAACGACTTGGGTTTCTTTGACTATCTTCTATATGCAATGTTCTCTTCGCATTTCATGATTATTGCTTTGGGAAATCAATAGCTTCCATAACAGTAGCATGATTGACATTGACAAAAGGTTGAGGTGCTTGGATTCTCTTTGACCCACTTTTACAATACAACACTACCCTCTTCACACGTCTCTTGGACACCATTTGAATTTGTGCAGATTTTTCACCAGAACTGAACTCTAGACTATGGGATTCAGAAGACTTACCAACAAAATTCATATCGGGAGTAGGTTCATAAGTGCCCTCACTTGGATTACCTACTTGGGCAGTATGATCTCAATCAATATCCATATTTGTTTGGTCAATCTGTTTCACTTGAAGCTTGGTAACCGAAAGACTAGATCGACAAAAAAATTCAACTGTGTTACCAACTTTAAGTGTCTTACGCAACCTAGAATCGATAAGAAGGAAGTTTCTGCCAATGATTACTTGTTTTTTACTCCTCCAAGATTCTTTGGGCTTTGTTTATAACATTAGCTTCGGACCAGCTATAACCGCCTTGGGATGTGTTAATACCCTATTCACGATTTTGCTTTGATGGGCCGCAATTGCTTATATCGCCTCCTTTATCACCTCCTATAGCGCAAACATCTTCTATAGAAGAAAAGTTAGCAGGATTCCTTATAGAGGGAGTGCGATTAGGCATATCATATTCTTGTTGTGAGAATAGGTCTGCATCATTCCCTAAATTTGAGTTAAAGCCTTTCAGTGATCTCATCGCAGCTTCCCAATCAAATTCAAAATCATTTACCCATTAAATCCTAACAATCCTAACATTAAATCCAAACAAAATTAAAAATATTTCATATATTAAATATGTCAATTACACATTAAATCCCAACAAGCGCCCATTACATGATCATCATCCAAACAAATATTAAAAATTAATTTGGCAAAAAAAAAATGTTTAAAAGATTTATCAATTTTACATAATTTTATCTTTAGTGGGTAGAAATAATTTTTGAAAAATCAAAAATATTTTTTTGACATTTATTTTTGTCAAATTAGTTTATATTTTATCAAATTGACTATTTTGCCCTTGAAATTAAGTAATTGTATCTTCAATTATCCTAATTTGGAACAAGATTCAAAATTCATGATTAATTGTGTCACAATTGAAAAATTATGGACCAAAGTGACACGAGTTTCAAACTATAGGGACTGTCAGTGTAATTTGCCCAAGAGTATATGTGGATTTCTTGAGGCTCCAATCAGATCTAATTCATTCACATTCCACAGATCTAGAATTAAAAATTAAAACCAAAACAAGTAATGAAGAACAATACTAAGGCCTCGTTTGGCAAGTGATGATTTTAGCCAAAAAGTCAAAAAGTCACCAAAAATATCAAAAAACCAACAACTTATACCAAAAAGTTAAAAGCCAAAAAATCATCACAAACATATACTAATTTTTTTATCTCATATTTTAGTCAAAAAATCAAAAAATTACTAAAATAACTTATTCTCAAACCAGCCCCCGTATTCAAATTGTAATCCACCTTGATCAACCATTTTGTCATCTAGTCAAAAGTTTTGAACAAACATCCAGTCACCATGTTTGGTTCAAACCCCAGAAAATTTAGTTTATTTTTCAGAAAACTAAATTTTTTGTTCCATATATATATACTAGTATATGCCCGTGCCTAAAGGCACGGTATAAATATTGTTAAGATTCAAATATAATTGTAATTTATATGTATAATTTTAAAATTTATGGAATCAGAACATTCTTTGATACAAATATTAAAAAAATATGAAGAAATATTATTTTGGTTATAAAGAAATATAATTTACCTAATTTGTTATAAAAATAAAATAAAATTGAAGTCAAATGAATTTTAAATATTTTATTTTGGTTGTATATATTAAAATAATATTATTTTTAGAGTTTATATCATTATTTTGGTATCATTATTTTAAATTATTATTTTATATCATTATTTTGGTATCATTATTTTAAATTAATTATTTTTAGAGTTTATATCATTATTTTGAAATAATATTGTTATAAAAATAAAATAATATTATTTTGGTTGTATATTTTAAAATAATTTTTATAAATTTGAAATTCAAAACTTATCTAGTTTTAGAGTTTTTGAAAAGAATTTTTTAAATTTGTATTTTATTATTTTTTAGTAAACTTTTTAAATATTTTAGTAAGCATTTTTTATTTTTAGATCTATTCAATCTGAATATACTTAAGAATTATAAAATTTAGAGTAATGCTATAAAATTTACATTTGAAATTAAATAAATAATATTTATGATTTTAAAATAGATGTGCTATATAAGTACACTTTTTTTACTTTTTAGCTAGAAAAGTAAAGAAAAAATATGTATGTTTGGGATAATTTTTAATTTTTTACGAAAAGATGTGTAATAAAATATTGTAGTAAAAGAAAAATGACCATTCTACCCATTTAACTTTTTGACTTGATTTTTGGATTGTTGAATTCAAATAATAAAATAATAATTTTGTCATTTAGGCTTTTCCCACAAACTTCTTCCAATTAGTATAAATTTTTTTGACTTTTTTTAATAATTTTTTAACTTTTATAATTTATGCTAAACCAATCTTGAATAATACATTTTGCCCGCAAGAGAGTGAGATGGCAATCAACAAAACGCATTTTGCACCTAAGAGCCACGCATACATAAAATTAAAAATAAATAAATAAATAAATAAACCTAAAACTTTGCACCCGCCTACTCACCGTCCTTTCTCACCCACCTCACTTTTTCAAATTTTAAATTTCAAAACGTACTCACTCACACACTCTCTCACACACACACACACTCTCTCTCTCTCTCCTCAAACACACTTTGCTACCCCAAGAAGAGAAGGGCATAATTTTTGTCTTCAATTTTTTAATTTAGATTTATGTAACTCTGTCTTACTTAACTGTTTCATCGTTTATAATTATGTAAGTGAGAATGACTATCTTAAGTCTATCTAAAATTTACTTAGATGTTTCATCGTTTATAATTATGTAAGTGAAATCTATCTAAAATATTATGTAGTTTACTCTCAATTAATTAAATTATATTCCATTCAGAATCACTTTATTGTTATTAAATTCAATTGATTAAATTATTAAATTTCATTCCTTTTAAACTCAATTGATTAAATTCCATTCTTAATTACCTAATATTGTTATTATGAGAGTTATTTATTGTTATTATGAGAGAGTTACCATCCAACAAAATATATATTTGTAATGAAAACATATTATATCATTTTAATATTTATGTTACAAAATTTTAGAGTGATATTACAGTATACATTGAATGGTTTTGAGAAATTGATTAAATATTGACTTTTAACTTTGTTTGACTTTATTAAAAAAAAAACATATAAAAAAATAAAAACATAATATCACTCAAAATAAATTAAAAAACTGATTTTTAACTTTTAACCAAATACCAACAGCCTAAGTATAGAGCTGGTGAGCATCCATAAGAAGCAAATCCACATGGGCTTGCCTCTCAATTTTTGCCTTATCTCATCAATCTTCTCTTTTCCTTTTCTTTTTAGGGAAAATTACCATGTAGTCTTATGTAGGAGATCTATTTCCCTTCTAATCCCAATTTATTTTTAATAGATTAATAAGTCCACAGTTTTTTAAGTTTTATACCTAGAGGTCCCGTTTTTTATTTTTGTATTTTTAAATGATCAGATACCCTTTGTTTTGAGATCTATATATACGTGGGAAATCAAATTTTTGGTGCGTGAAAAAAAAGGAAATCAAATCTTCGTCTCTGCGATCGCGATTTCTGTTCGTTGTGGTGATCTCATTGTGCTGTGTGGTCGATCTGATTGTGCTGTGAGGTTGATCTGGTTGTGCGATCTGAATCTGTGTGTACAGGCTATATCTGCGTACGTTGTCTCTCTCTCTCTCTCTCTCTCTCTCTCTCTGTATCTGGTGATAGATATATGTATGTGTATGTATGTATGTGTCGATACATAGATATACATATATATGTATATATATATATATGTCTGTGTGTGTATGTAGTTTGTATTTGTTGATAGATATATGTATGTATATATAGATAAGCAAATTTGCGTGGTATGTGGTTTGTGTTTGGGAAATTTTGTTTGTTTGATTTTGATTTTGTTGATTTTGTTTGTCGTATAGTGTAATGTATTTTGAAGTTGTATTTTGGAATTGTGAATTGTGCGGTTGGTATTGATATGTTGTAATCAGATAATTTTGCGCTTTGGAATAGGTGAACAATTGTTTGTTGGTTTGTGATTTTGTAGTATGGAGGGGTGTTTCATGTTAATGTGCAAATACAAGAATTGTTGTGTCGCTATCAAGATTAGTGAGGATGTAGTTATGATGAAGTTGTTGAGAAAATATGTGCAAGTTCAAGGAGTTGAGTGTTGGTAACTTTTGTTTGTTTTTCTCTGCTTCTAATATTCTAATTGTATTGTTGAATGTGATGATGATTTGGGGAATATCTTGTCAATGGTAGGTGGTAGTGGTTGTCATGTTGTTGATGTTATTGTGGGGATAAGAGAGTTGTGGAGGTTGATGATGGTAATTCTTGTAGGATTGATTCTCAGAATTGTGAGAGTTCTTTTGTGAATGATTGTGATGATGTTGGTGGGTTGTTGCGTAGTTTTTATCCGTAACCGTAGAGAGTTTTGTTGTCTGCTAGTTGGAAGGGATTATACATAGTGTTGGTCAAGAATTTGAAGGTGGAGTCTTAGCCGCATTCCGCATTGCATTGGCTAAGTATGCGATTGAGTGTGGTTTTGCGGAATTATTTGAAGAACGATGCAACAAGGGTAATCACGAGTGTGTGATGAAGTCGCTCACGGTTGTAAATGGTTTGTGCATGGAAGGGTGTTGATGGATTCCGTTGTTTTTTATAATGAAGTTGGATAATGTGCATAGTTGTGGGGTTGTGGCTCGTAGATCTTGTAGCAAAATGGTTGGTTCTAGACTTGTGTCCGATATTGTGCAAAATGATATTAGTGATAATCCGCTGACTCGCCCTATTGAAGTTAAAAAAAGTTGAAGAAGCAATATGGTATAGATGTTTCTTATCGGGTTGCATGGTTAGGAGTTGATAAGGCCGAGGTGGGTTGTTTGGTGATTTTGCAACTTCTTTTGACCAAATTCGATGGTACCTTGAGACGCTTATGAGAACGAATCCTGAAGTGTGTTTGAATTAGATGTGGATGAAAGTAGTGGGTGTTTTCGGAGGTTGTTTGTGGCATTTCATGGATGTTTGTATGGCTTTCAATTTTGTCGTCCGTTGTTGTTTATTGATGGTACATTTTTGAAGGGCGTTAAGGGGCATTTGCTTGCAAAGAACATCAAAGGATGGTAATCAAGGTGTGTATTTATTTGCGCTAGTATAGGTTTTTGTTTGTCGCTGTGTTATTGTATTGTGAGTGTGCTAATTTTTGCGCTTCATGTGATTTTGTTTGCGTGCCTGCTTTCCTTTGGCTTTTGCTATTGTTGATGCCGAAAATCAAGATAATTGGATGTGGTTCTTAAGTCGCTTGTTAAAGGTCGTTGGTTCAAAGTCGAGATTGACTTTTGTGTCGGATCGTCAACATGGATTGCTAGATGCTCTTTCGGTGGTTTTCCCCAATGCACATCATGCTTATTGCTTGAATCATTTGAAGAGAAATTTGATTGACAAATTGGTGGGACTTCGTACTACCTATAAGCTGTGTTTGATGAAAATATTAGTCAAATGTGCTTATGCGCCAACGGTTGCTTCTTTCCAACATTATATGCAGAAATTGAGGCGTATTGCTGGGAATGGTAGAGTTGATAGTATGTTGGATGGTTTGCAAAATGATAAGTGGGCTAATGCATTTTTTAGAGGGAAACGATATGGTGAGATGTCGCCTAATGTCGCCGAAGTCTTACAATAATTGGATTGGTGGGGCTCGTGAGTTGCCTATTACTTGTATGGTTGATATGATTAGGGTTCAAATCATGACTCAATTGTCGGATAGAAGAGTCAATCTAGAAGATGGAGTACGAAATTGTGTCCATTATGGAAAAGAAGTTGTTGGACTCTTTGGAGCTAGCTAAGTCTTGGGATGTGATTGTTGCTAGTGATACCGTGCTTGAGGTTCATTCTTCTATTTCTTTTTATGTTGATATTGGTAGACAGACTTGTTCTTGCCATGAATGGCAATTGAATGGTTTTCCTTGTTGTCATGTCAGGCATGCTTTATGTAGTAGTGGTAGAGATGTGTATGATTTCATTGATCCTTTTTTCATGTAGATTGTTTTAGAGAGTCATACAAGGAATCTGCTTATCCAAAGGCCTTCAAGTGAGAGATTTGGTTTTGATGGTGGCAGAGTTCGGTTATCAAACCTCCTATAACGAAGAAGCAGGTGAACAAGAAGAAGAGGATACCTTCTAGGGGTGAGAATGTGAAGCAAATCAAGTGTGGGAGGTGCTTGAAATATGGGAATCACAATAAGAAGACGCAAGGTGCTATTTGAGGCCACAATCTATTCTTTTCTATTTGTATTTGAATTTGAGGAATTATGGGAATAAAAATGTGACACTTGGTATTATGGAAGTAATGAATAAAGTTGGTTGAATTGTTTTTGTTTGTTCATGTGTTCTTTACTTATTGAAGTTGTTTGGTATGACCGGTTTTGTTTTTTATTTTTATGGAATGTAGAGAAGGTTGTTGAAAATTTCTTATTGAAATGCGCTTTATATTTCATAGCGACAAAAGCGTATAATTTTGCGCTTTTAAGAATTATTAGAAACAACTCGATGGAACCGCATAATTTTCAGCTTTTAAAAATCATTAGAAACAGCCGATGAAACCGCAAAATTTTGCGCTTGAAGAATTATTAGAAACAACCTTTACTGTATGAAAATATATGCAACCAGAAACAAGTAGACAAACAATCAGAATAACATCCACAATAATGATAATAAGGAGAAGAAGAGCAACAAGAACATCTATGATTTTCACTATAACCATAATAACCAGAAAATGATCATTCCCAAAAGTATATAAAGTACTTGTCAGATGTTAAAAAAGAAAAATTAAAAAAAAAAAAAAAAAAGGTACAAAGATATGTTCCCTTGAAAATTTGTATTGTCAAGAAGTTTGTTCATTATTTCTATGGTTTGGTATGCTTTGTCAACATTTGGTAGTGCTCGAGTTTCCAGGATCGGTTGTTGTCATTGAGGAATTGATTGATGATTTGTGCTCGAAATTTGACCCACTCAGTTGGACGAAGTTTTTTCTGCACAGGTTGCCAGTTGAGATATTGGTTGATAACATTGCAGACGGCAATTGCACAATCATTCCTGCAGTGTTTGAGATGAAGTTAATTAGTTAGGTGAAACTGCAAAATTTAGCATATTGGAAGATTAGTTTATGGATTTTGTATCTTACGAGTGTGGGGTTTGTTGTGGGCATTCCTCAATTGATGCAATTTCTGTCTCGCACTCTTGAGATGAAAACATGTTTCCCTGTTTGCTGAGTAATGCTTTATTCCATGTCAGTTGATGTTGTTGCTACAAAATAGTTAGTGGGTGTTTTTGTTAGTTATAGTGGTGAGTTGATATGTTTGTAAAGGAAAGGAACTAAGTATGAAATTTTATTTTAACTTACAATTTGTTTTGCAATTTCAAAGTGCTTGTTGTGGCAATCTTTTGCAGGTCTCAAAGAGTCATAGTGTCTCCATATTCCATCAGCATTGTCAAAAACCACAATTGTCCAATGGTTGTCGTGGTTGATTGGGAAATGGATATATCTGTTTTTCATTGCTTCTGGAAAATGGTTGTCGATGAGTTTTCTCTGAGTGCTTGATCTTGGTTTTGTAGTGGAGTCATAAGTTATATATATGTTTGAAATGTGTTATAAAACTATGTAGTAATATATGTTGAGAAAGTAGAAAATTTTGCAGTTGTAAGGTATGTTAAGTTTTGCTTACATTGATGAGTGTTGAGAAAACGTAAGATCTTCCTGCATATGGATTGCTTGCAAAGACTAGATCGTTTTTCTCAAATTCTTCAATGGTTGGTTGGAGTGCCAATTGCTTTTTTACGAAGGCATGAATGACCTGAAACATGTTATATATGAGAATGTGTTAGTTTTGTGGAATAGGTTATTGAATATGTACGTAAACCAGAAATTGTGCGCTTGGAGACCTACATTCCCATATAAGGGTTCCTCGTTGGTCAATCTGCATATATCCTAAAAAGTATACGCTAGCTTATCTTCGCCGCTGCACTGCACACAAGCACTTGATTGTGTGTTGTTGATGAGTTGAATTTGGTCTTGGTCTTTTTGGATAGGCTATGCCAAACCATGTTTGTTTTGAAGCAAGAAATTGTGAGTGGCTTGTTTGGGATTGATTCTTCTTGGAAATCATCATCACTTTCCAATATTTGAAGTTTTGTCTTTTCTTGATTGGCATGCTCTTTTGGGTTTGTTTCAGGAGCAACTGCTTTCTCTTTGCCGATATGCTCTTGCATCTTTTCTTTGTGCTGTTGTTTTGCTTCATGAGCACCTTCTTTGTTGTTGTCATTCTCCTTCTCTTTTTCTTCATCGGTACCCTGTGTTGGTTTGGGTACATCAGCAGCAGTTTGTGTCTTGTTGGTTGCATCTTCTTTGGGTTTGGTCATTGGTTGGTATTCAAAATCTGGGTGATGTGCTTGTTTTCTTGATTTTTGTTTGATTCTCTTGACCATGGATCTTTGTTGGGGACTGCCAGTTTTTTTGGTGGACATTTCCTTCAGTTGATCTTCTTTTTTACGCAGCTCAGCCATGAATTTTTGCTCCATTTCTTGCATTTGTGCTCTCATGTCTGATATGAGCTTGTCCTTGTCATCCTCTTTGGTTGGTGTTTGTGGTTGGTCATGACCTATAAAATGTTGGATTGTGTTTTGGTTAGTTTAATGAAATTTTGCAGTATGCTTTAGTATTAGACAATAGTTTACCTTGTGCATGAAATATGTCAGATTTCTCTTGCGCTTCTTCTTGTTGGTTTGTCGGTTCTTGTTCATTGACTTCTTCTTGTTGGTCTTCTTGTTCATGAAGGTCTTCTTGTTGATCACCTTTTGTTTGTTGTCTTTCTTCCGCTTTATCATTGCCATGTTGTTCATCGTGTTCTTGTTCTTTTTTTCTTCTTCTTCTTCTTCTTTCTTCTTCTTCTTCTTCTTCTTCTTCTTCAGCTTTCTTTCTTCTTCTTCTTGATTTCTTCTTCATCGCTTTCTTCTTCATCACTTGATTTTTTTCATCATCACTCTTTTCTTCTTGTTCATCACTTCTGGTTCTTCTTGTGGTTTTTGCTTTCTTTTCTTTTTTTTTTTGTTGTTCTTCTTGTTCTGATTCTGATTCTGATTCTGAATGATGTTCTTCTTCGAGAAAGTCATCCTCATCACTCTGTAGAAGTGTTTTTTTTTTTTGTTTCTTTTGTTTTCTTTTTTCGCTTATTGTCCTTTTTGTGGTCATGTTTCTTTGCTGAGAAGTCTGTTGATGTGCTTTGATTGATATGCAATAACTGTATTTCTTGTTCAGTTGGGGTTAAAGGACTTTGGTTAACCTGCATTGGAACAATGTGGCATATATCAGTAGTACTGTAAATTTGGTTAGTTTCTTGTACTGTGAGTAATGTGGGTTAAGTGACAAAATATGTTTTTGGAAACTGAAAAATGTTACAGTTTCATAACATGAGTGATGTTAAATAAGTGTGTTCTTTGAAACTGAAAATTTTGACAGTTTCATAATATGATTTGTAGTAGAATGAATGTTAAAGGAGAGTTGAATAGATTTGTGCTATGATAGTATAGAAGAGTTTGAATACCTTTTCAAAGTGAGCAAGGCTGATGTGTTTCCACTTGGAGTACATTCTGCCAAGGTTCCATTTCATAAACCTTGGGAAGCCTTCTTTGTTGGATGGTCGGAGGAGTTTACTGTGCTCACAGTACCAGTACTGTTAAAAAAAAAAAAAATTGAAATATGTTAGATAGTTAGAAATAGGTGGATGTCTGATATTTTTGTGGGAAGTAGTTGAGCAATGTGTTTACCAAGAGTAACATGACGCATCCAGTGACATGCCTTGGGTTGTTGTTTGCATTTGCCATTGAATTCATCAGTGTGTCTTTTATTGCCTCAACCCAATTGTATTTCTTGATGTTGTCGAGATTGTCGACATAGTTGAGGAAACTCCAACTGAGTGTATGGCCTGTTGTGGGGATGAGAAGTTTCAAGCACAAGTAAAGGGTGATTACCCTTGCAAGATCTTGACGATCATTGGTTGATTTTCCTTTTTTTGTTTGTTGAAACATTTTGGCCAAAGACTTGCCATCCAATCTCTTGACTGATTTGCATCTTCGTTTGTAAAATGGAAGCTCAAAATCCTTTGGTGTTGCATAGGATTTGGTGGTGATGCTGTCTTCTCCATACCAATCCCAACAATGAGCTTCACAACACTGCTTCTGAGTTTCATTTGCTTTTTGCCAAGTAGAAATGATCTTTTTCTTTTGTTGTAGAGTGTTGTCATTTCTGCTACAATGGAGTTGTAGCATCTGCACCAAGAGGCCTTCAGTTGTGTTGAGGAGAGAGCATTTATGAGGTGCCAAAAGGGTTTTTGCACTCTGCTGTTGGGCTTTTGTGAATTTGACCCCTTCAATGCTTTGATTCTTGTTAGATGTTGGAACGATAATTAAATTGTTGGACTCTTTGCAGGACCGCCGCTTTTTTTTTTTTGATGCCTTGGTTTTTGTTTTGGGAGTTGATTGGCTTTCGTGGAGCTTTTTTTTTGGTCGGAGGAGCTTCTTGTTTTGTTGTTGGCTTTCTTTTGTTTGTTCTTGTTGTGGTTGGAGGTGTGGTTGGTGTTTGTTGTGTGGGTGGGGTCTGTGGTGCAGTTCTTGGGCTTTTTCTTGTTGGTGGTGTGGCTGTTTTGTGGGTTTTTTGGTGGGGTCTTTTGGATTTGGTTGTTTTTGGGTGTGGTGGTTTGGTTTTTTGTGGATGGGGAGATGGTGGTGGCTTTTCAATGGATACAGGAGATGGACTTTCAAAAGGGGAGATGGTTAAATCCCTGATTGGATTTGTGGGCATATGGGTTTGTTTCTTCCAATATCTTCCAACAGCTGTTTCTGAAAAAATGAAAGCGACAGCACGGTATGAGTAATATAGTGACAAAACTGTATAATTTTGAAGTTTTATATACAGTTTCATATGAAGTTATATGTATTTTGTTGGTAACAGTTACGAAACTGTATAATTTGACAGTTTGATTTGCACTTTATAATAAGTTATCTACTTGTTTTGAGTAGTGGTTAAACTGTAATTTTGCGCTTCATTTGCGCTTGAATCAATTGAGATATGTTATTTGTGTAGTGGTGAAATGAAACACTATGATGTTGCTTTATAAATAGTATGAACAATAGTAACAGCCCTTTGTATTTTGTAAAAAGCAACAATAACAATGAGAAGATTAAAAATTCAAAAATAAGAATAAGAGACGCCAATATTGAACAACAAGGATAAGAATAAGTTGTTGAATGTGTAAAAATAGGGATTTATGTGTAAAAAAAGTGTTTTAGAATGTTGAAAAAACAGGGGAGTATAATGTTTGAAAACAGGGGATTATATATAAAAGAGGGTTTATACATTTTGAAGTATGTAAAATGTGTATATAAGAAATATGTATAAATGTGAATGAAAAATAGTGAATAGGTGAAGAGAGATGTTACTTTTTTTTCCCATTTTTGTGAATTTGAAGTCGAACTATGAAATCTCTTCACAAAGGGTGATGGTTCTTCATGTTGATGAGAGTCAACGATTGGAGAATATGAACGGCTTGGTGTTGTGTTGAAGATGAACGGTTTGGTTTTGTGGTTAGTGTAGGGTTTCAGAGGGAATGGAATCGAACGGAGGAGAGATGGAGGATTGAGAATGCGATTTCGAGCGGCGGAGATGAAGATGAACTGTTACGTTTTCTGGTTAGGGTTAGGGTTTTCAGAGGCGATGGAGTTGAACGGAAGAGAGATGGAGGAGTGAGGAGTTGATTTGGAACGGCGGAGACGTGACAACGTACTGATCAGTCTGAGATTTTTGGGACGTGGGTGATGGTTGCGCGCGTGTAAATTGGATGATGTATTGTGGGTATTTTTGTCTTATTGTTAATTTGAGGACTGAATGGAGTATTAAAATTGTTTTGGGCTTAAACGGTGTAGGATATGTTGGGCTTGGACCTTTGGGTCAGTTACCCTTCTTTTTATTTGTTTTTCTTGGGAAGAGATTTCCCCTCTCATGCCTCTCTGTCCGTCTCTTAAATTTCACCATTATTTCTCTTCGAAACAAAACTCACAAAAAAAAGGTACCAGTATGATATAAATAATATTGAGATCAAAATATAATATTAATTCCTATGTATCATATTAAAAAAAGATTATTTTTCTTAAAGAATTTTTCTTAATTTTAATTCATATTAATTCCTACGTATAATATTATTTTTCTTAAAAAATATAATATTAATTCCTTAAAAAATATGATATTAATTCCTACATATAATATTATTTTTCTTAATTTTATTCATATTAAGAATTTTTAATATTAGATCCTACGTATCAAATTAAGAAATAAACATACAAAATTTATAATGTTTAACAAAAAAAAAAGTCCTATATTTTATTTCACCAACAAAAAATAAAATAGTGAAATAATATATATATATATATATAAAAGAAATACTCCAGATAATATTATTTTAATTTGAAGATGATATACTAACTTTTTTTTTTTTTTTTGTCTATCTTTGAAAGTCGTATTCTATTCCATGCTTGTATTGCTCTCTTTACCCCCATAAATAATATATTCTTTTACACTCACAAAGCCCCGTCCAAGAAAGGCAAAATAAAAAAACACACTGAACGATATCACAAAGGCAACTCATCAATGTACAGCAAAGTTTTTTTTTTTTTTGGCTCTCCACTAACATTAAACTATGTCAATTAACCATATTCACAAACGTTGGTCTCAAATAACCAACCTTGGTCTGTTTAAAAAAAAAAAAAAAAAAAAAACCAACCTTAGTCTCTCAGTCTCATTTCCCCGTTGGTCTCTATCCAAGAAAAAGAAACACTCATCTCTGATACATTTGCACAAAAAAAAAAGAAAAAAAGACAGACCCCATGGATATCATCTGCCCAACCCTCTCTCTCTCTCTCTCTCCAGAAACGTTAATCAGATAAGCAGCAGGGGTATGTCGATCCATCTATGGCAACGACGATGATGAGTGGTGGCAGCGGTGCCCTATGAGATACATCTGCCCTACTCTCTCTCTCTCTCTCGTCTCTCGAAACATTGGTCTCTCCTCTCTTAGATCAAATAAGCGAAGAACGGTATGTCGATCCGTCCATGGCGAGGTCGATGATGAGCGGTGGTAGTGGTGATGAGCGGTGGTAGTGGAGATGACCGGAGGAAATGGCGTTGTGCGTTGGTGATGAGCAGCACCACGGCTGGGTCGCGAGAGAATCGAGAGAGAGGGAGAGAGAGTGTGTGTGTGTGTGCGGGTGTTTTGAAATTTGGAAATTTGGAAGTGTGGCTGAAAGGTAAACAGGGAAAACTTTATAGAGAGAATTTGAAGAATGTGTGGATAGGTGGGTGGGTGAGATGGATGAGGATGCGTGGGTGAGTTTGAAGTGAAGTGGGGCTCTTGGGCGGGAAGTTGAGGATGAATATGAGAGGAAGTTTCATCTCTACCGTCCATCTTCAAGTTGAGGAAGAATCTTGAACATTAAAATGTCCTAGTAGGACAATTGTCTCTAGGACAAATTCAAAAACACTCTTCCCATATTATATAGATATATATATATATATATGGGTAAATTACATTTACCTCCCCTGAGGTTTCTGACAAATACAGAAACCTCCCCTATGGTTTGAATAATTACAGTAACCTCCCTTACTTTATCTGACAATGTCAAAATACCCCCAAAATTTGACTGCCGTTTATGTACCTAACCGACCCTACTGATGTCATCCACTGTAAACACAAAAATACCTATAATGCCCTCAAGTGCCTATAATGTCTATAATGTAAACACTAAAGTGTCCAATGTAAACACTATATTTTTATTTTTTATTTTAAATATATATTTTTTATTTAAATATTTTATTTTATTTTGTAAATATTTTAATATTTAAATTTTAAGATTTTAAACTCAAAACACAATTTCACACTCAAATCGTAACTAAACACATAACTCAAAACTCAATTCAAAAATTATTTTCAAACATTATAACCAAACACATAACTCGAAACTCCACACTATTTTCAAAACTCTACACTCAAATCATAACAAAACACATAACAAAAAAATTAAAATATTTAAAAATATATTTATAAAATAAAATAAAAATTTTAAAATTTGTTAATATTTAAAAATATATATTTAACATAAGTTTGTATTTTTTTTAAGTTTGTGTTTGGTTATGAGTTTTGAAAATAATTTTTGAATTGACCAACACAATCATAAAACTCAATTCAAAAATTATTTTCAAATATCATAACAAAACACATAACTCGAAACTCCACACTATTTTCAAAACTCTACATTCAAATCATAACAAAACACATTAAAAAAAAATAAAATATTTAAAAATATATTTATAAAATAAACTAAAATATTTAAAATAAAAAAATAAATTTTTTTTAAAAATTAATATTTAAAAAAATATATTTAACATAAGTTTGTATTTTTTTAAGTTTGTGTTTGGTTATGAGTTTTGAAAATAATTTTTGAATTGACCAACACAACCACAAAACTCAATTCAAAAATTATTTTCAAACATCATAACCAAACACATAACTCGAAACTCCACATTATTTTCAAAACTCTACACTCAAATCATAACAAAACACATAAAAAAATTAAAATATTTAAAAATATATTTATAAAATAAAATAAAATATTTAAAATAAAAAAAATTAATATTTAAAACATATATTTAACATAAGTTTGTATTTTTTTAAGTTTGTGTTTAGTTATGAGTTTTGAAAATAATTTTTGAATTGACCAACACAACCATAAAACTCAATTCAAAAATTATTTTCAAACCTCATAACCAAACACATAACTTGAAACTCCACACTATTTTCAAAACTCTATATTTGGTTAAAACTCTATGAGTTTTGAAAAGATTTTTGAAAACTTCTAATTGGAATTGTAATTCTAAAAGAAAACCAAACATGTTTCTAAAAAAAATATTTTTTCAGAACATGTTTGTACTCAAAACTCAATTCAAAAATTATTTTCAAAAACTCATAACCAAATACAAATTTAGAACTCAATTCAAAATTTAAAACCAAACTTTTTCCAAAAGTTTATTTTAAAAGAAAAAAATAAAAAAAATACTTTATTTTTTAAAATTATTTTTAGAATCATGATTTGAGTGTGGAGTCGTATTTTGAGTTATGAGTTTTGAAAAGAAAAAATTTATTTGGTTATAAGTTTTGAAATTTTTCGAATTTATTTTTTTAGGGTAAATATTTTATATTTTAAATATTTTTTATTTATTTTAATGTGTATTATATTTCATACATTTATGTGTTGTATTTTTTAATATTTTAAATATATTTTTTAAATATTAAAAATTTAAAAAAATTATTTCTTATTTTAAATGTATCATTTTTATTATAAATATTTTTAAATTATTTTATTTTATTTTATGGTTGTGTTGGTCAAAGCAAGGGGTTTTTTCGTCTTTTACTTTTGGCAGTGATGTTGGTCTTAAAGAAAGGGTTTTTTCGTCTTTTTGCAGGTAAAAACAAGGGTAATATGGTCATTTTATATAAAATACTAACGTCGTTTGTGCAAAATAGACAGAATGGGGGAATCTTGACATTGTCAGGTAAAGTAGGGGAGGTTACTGTAATTATTCAAACCACAGGGGACGTCCTCAGATTTGTCGAAAACACGAGGGAGGTAAATGTAATTTACCCTATATATATTGTTTTAGAGATTTTTTTTAATATTTTTTGCAATTTTTTTTTAGATACACCTAGCCAAATGTTTACTTTTTAAGTATATTAAGCTTAACTGAATCTAAAAATTTAAAAAAAAAAAAAACGATTGAAATAATTTTAAAAATCAATAAAAATAAAAAAATAAAATAACAAATTAAAAAATCAAAAAAAAAATTTTTGAAAAATATCCCAATAAACTATAATGAAAAACTGAAACCGAATAGATTTTGTTGGACTTGGATGTCTTGATTTGTTTTGGACAACAGATTTTGCTGCACATGATGTTGTGGCCAACTTGGGGATTCTAATTTTTGTGTACATGTTATTAAATTATTTAGAATTATAATTTTTTCTTAATACATTCTATAATTTTTATTCATAAATTAGCCTTCAAAATATTTTCAAATAATAAACAAATTAAAATTTTCAAATTACACCACTTAAAAAAACCACACTTCCGATAACAAGACAAATGTATGAAATCCAAAACCTTTCCAGCCCTATGTTTAGTGTTATGTTGCTTTCTGTTCTGTTGAGCCCCTCGGTATATCCTTCCCTCTCTCCATTTTCATCGCTTCATCGATGAAGTTGTTGATTGGGTTCGAAATACTGATTGGCATGTCCATTTTTATTTTTTCGTTTTTTGGTTCTATATTCAAGGTTTTCTCACCCAAAAGGACAAAAGCAAAATATCTATATAATAATACTGATGTTAATTATAATGGTGAGTTTTTTGGTGGGATAGATTAGTGTTTTGGAGTGGGAAGAAGATGAAGAAAATAATTAAATCTTGAGAAAAAAAGATAAAGAGAGTTGAATATTTTTTTTTTATCAACAAAATGAATCTTTTGTTGATAAGAACCAAGGATAACCTTACATAATATATCAATAAAGAGGATACAGAGATCAAAGGATAGTGCTATAAGCATCATAGTATAATCAAGTTATCCCAATTAAGTTAGCACTACAGAACATGCTCAATTATATGCAGCACCAACCGAAGACGAAGATTGAGAAGAAATCTACCAAAAGATAGAAAATAACTAGTAACAGTGCTGAAGCAAATAACAGAAAACAATTAGCAATCTACCACTGATGCATGTATTGTTCTTATTAATAAATTTACATTAAGGTATAATAAGAACTAAAATTTTAAGATTTTAATTGAACATATTGAATTATTATTTGGGTTGGAATAGAATCACCCCCAACTTAGTCTAGAGCTGAACAAGAAGTGTCGTATAAGATGAGGCTGTTAAACCCAAACCCACAAAATTGAGTTTAACCCAAGCACACAAACTTTTTTTTTTTTTTTTCCTCTTTTTCTTCTTAATACTTTTCACAAAAGAAAACTACTTACAAAATTTTGTTTAAATTATTTGGCGTTGGATGCATACATTCATTTTGCTAATTGGTTATATTAAAACTTAATCATATTCTCAAGTGTGAAACATTCATGTCATTTTTTTTTACCAGACTCTTACTCTCATTGTCCTTAGTCTTCTCTGTTTCTCTTACAATTTTCAACATGGATCAAATTCATTCTTGTGAATACATTAATTTTTATGTTGATGCTTTTGTTTGAATATCGAATTAAAAATGTAGAAAAATAGAAACAATGGATTTTATTTTATTTTATTTTTATATTCATTTGTGCTTTGTAAAGAAAACATCTGCCAATATAAATTTTAAAAGGCTGTTTTCTGTTAAAATTAATTGATAATAAATATATTACGTCAAATTCAATATTGTGTGAATAATTCAAACTAAAATGACACTAGTGACAAGCAAAGTAAAAAAATCTCAATACAAAATAGAACAGGGCAAATAACAACATTCATGCATTTTATTTTATTTTATTTTTTGGGTATTCAGTTTGCATTCTTTTTCTATGTAAAAGTAATTATAATTTTATTACTATTCTTACCTCATCTATGACATTTTAGTTGTTTTGTTACAATATAATTGAAAGATTAAAAAAATGCTGTTTTTATTTCTCAAATTTTTTTTTCTAGTATAGCAGTTGCAAGATGCTTTGACTTCCTCCTATTTTATTCTTTTTCATAAGTAATAAAAAAAAATACTAATATGTTACACCCTGAAACTTATTTAGAGTTCTTGCTAGCGTGCACACACATATCCAAGGGTAATACCAGCGTACTATTTATTAAAATAATGGGAAAAAATACATTATTTTGAGTGAACGTTGCGATTAAATGGTTAATTATACAAATTTTGTGTTACCCATTCGAGTAAAAATATATAAAAGGACAAACACAATTTAGCCTGCAAAAAGCCTAATTAAGACGCTTCTAAAACAAAATTAAGAACTTTGATTAATAATAGTTTATGATTTATATAGCCCAAGGTACTCATTGTTGAAATGGAGAAATTATTCATTATTTTTAAAACAATAATCTATTTTATTTAATGATTGACACATTTTACATTACTTGATAAATCTTTAACATAAAAGTGATGGATCTTATCAATTCTTATTAATTTCAAATATCACCCGAACTTCCTCCAATAACATTGAATATTCAATAATTTCTTATTGAAATGAGCTACCTATGACGTACCAATTTTTTTATTTTTTATTTTTTTATTTTTTTGTTATGAAAATTCAAATTGCAAGCTAATGGAAAGGTCACCAATCATACAAATTAACAAGTTGGAATGTCAAATCTTATTCACTCACAAATAGTTAGTAAAAGATTGCCCTCACTTTCATCACATTTTTTACATATAAATATACTAAACAGTTATCTATTTAAAAATAATATTTTAAAAATATTCAAAAGCTAAATATATGATATTTATTTAAATTTGGTGTATCACTGTATTATTGTAATAAGGTCAATGATACAAAACTCTAATTTGAGCTCTACAAAGCTAGCAAAAAAATAAGATAAAAAAATACACACATCACATCACATCACAGGTGAGGCCGCTATATTAGAGTTCTCCTAAAGCTCTCTTTTTAGAGTCTCAAATCATTTTTGTTGTAATAAATCTTACTTTTCATAAATTATAGTAATGAATTAATTTACGACATATAAGGTGACACGTTAAATGATATTTTTCATCCAATAAATATAACTTTTTTTTTCTCTCTCTCTCTTATGTAGATATATATAACAAACGTCATGTGTGCAATACTCTGCATCTAAGATCCATCCCATGAAAAAATATATATAGATATCTAAAAAATAATGGGAGCTAACTATTTACGCATACATATTTTTATTTGTCATGTGAGTGAATAATAATAATAATAATAATAATAACAACAACAACAACAACAATAATAATAACAATAATCTATATATTATATAAAGAAAATGGAATTGTGCGAGCTCCAGTATCTTAATCTTAATTTTCTAAGTTTTTGATTTAAAGAAAAAAAAAATCTGAGTATTTATTAACTTTTTCCAACCCATAAGCCTTTTTGACTTCTCTCATACCTACTACTACACCATTTTCAACTTCTTCCATATTCTATGGTTAGTGATGAAATTGTTAAATTATTTTTATAAAAAATCTAAAAATAATAATTTGTATGTTAAAAAAATATCTAAAACAAATATAAATTTTTATTAAATCTATCTATCTATCTATCTATCTATCTATATATTATATAAGTAAAAGGGGTTTCTAACCACAAGTCTTATGGGAGTTCCAATATCTTAAACTAAAATTTCTAATTTTTTGATTTTAAATTCAAGCAAAAAAAATAAAATAAAATAGAATAATATATCTTGATTTATGACTTTCAAATGGAAAGTTTATCAAATATATAAAATAAAAAATAGAAAGTATACTAATCCATTTCAAAATTCAAATTTGAGAGACATTAAATATGGAAAGCATTCCATTAATTTAAATTTAAAATTATAATGCTTTATTCCATAATATATAAGTTTTAAATAATGATATATTCCATGATTTATCTATATATCCATATATTATTATAATTGCAAAATATTGTCATTTCATTTAAGTTGAATGTTGTAATTCTTTTTCTCATTTATTTTTTTATTTTTTTAATTTTTTATTAATACATGTTATAATATGATTGGTCTATAAATTAATTTTATATTCTTAAAATAAAATTTCAAATTTGGATTCTTACTTAAATTATGTTACTATAATTGAAATGAGATCAATATTCATTCCTTAAATTTTGCATCCTTTATTAAATTATAAAATAAAATTTCAAATTTAAATTCTTTTTTAAATTTTTATTACTACAATTAGAATGAGATTTATATTCGCATATTTCGTAATGATGTGTCATAATATTATTGGTATAAATATAATTTGTTTTAAATACATGTGTTCAAAATATAAATAGCTATTAAATGTTTTTTTCTTTTTTTTTTGTTTTAAATTTTATTATAAAAAAATTATATCCTTCTAAATTATAAGAACTTGAACAATAATATTTTTTAATATATTTTTTTTTTTAAACAAAAGAACAAAACATAACTTTTTTAGTACTTACCAAACATGGTGGATTTTGTTAGATTTTTTTTTTAATTATCTCAATTGTCAATTAAAAAAATTAAAATAAAGAATAAAAATATCTTTGGCTCAAATTATTAAAACGTTACTTTTGCTAAAATAAATTAAAAACAAACGTTAATTTTTTTTATTATTAAAAGTGATAGTTCGTTAAAATTTTTTATTTAAAAAAAAAAAGAAGAGGGTTATAGATGATAATTTATTGTTCATCTAGAATTATTTTTAGATTAAATGAAAATACCATATTAAATTTTCTTCTTACCTTTTTTTATTCAAATACTTTTATTTTGTAAGAAATTTGTTTTTATTTGTTTTTATTCTATTTAATATTTTATTGTAATTTTTAAATTAAAAGGAATTTCTAAAAAAGTCATATTTAAATTATTTATGCCATTATAAAAAGTAAATTTTTTAATATCAACTTATTCGATGATCCCTTCCTCAAAGGTGTATTTTTTTAATATTTTCAAGAAAAATTTTATTGGAAATCTTAAGTATATTGCTTTTTCTTTTGTTCATCAATATTAAACTTTTAATTAATTTTATTTATTATTTAAAAACATAAATTAGCAAATAATTTCTATATTTCTATATATAATTTTATTTTGGTTGCTCAGGTTATTTGATGTTTTTGCCCAAGTCCATTCAAATTTAATTTGAATTTTTAAATTTCTGCATAGGTCATCACTTAATTAAAAACTATATTATTCAATCTTAAAAAATTTTAAGCTCAACTCAAGTTGCTTGGGTTGAACTCACTTAAGTTTGCAATTCTAGCAAGGGGGTTGAAAGTTACATAATTAAATTTGTAACAAATTAAAAAATAATAAATAAGTTGTGATAAAATTGTGAGACTTAAATTGTAAATTTCAATCTTCATTGTTTTCATAAATTGCATACAAAAATTTAACTATTCATATATATTTTTTTTTAACTTGCCGTGTATAACACGAGTTATCACTAGTAATAATAATAATTAAGAGAGGATCTGGGAAGGGAAGCCCTTACTTGTGACAAAGTTTGAATTCAAACTTTGCTAGAATCAAATGACTATCAAACCTTATTTTTAGAAGAAAAATACTTGGGGCTCCTTTTTTTAGAACCCACAACTCCCTCTCAACTATTGATGTATGTGTGAGACTCACACCATCAATGGTTGATATCCAAAAAGAGTTATAGGGATCCCTAAAAAAAAAAGGTCTCAATCATTATTGTTTTTAGAAATCAATATTTAGTTGATTTTTAAATATAAGCATTGCATCCTATTAAACGCATTTTGTGGAACTGCTAAGATTTATTTTATTTTTTTTATGTAGTGTCATCCTAATATTAGTAAAAACATCCCTATCTAAAAATAAAGAATTATAAAAAAATAAAAAAATAAAAAACATTAGTGAAAACATAATTGGTTATAATACACAAGGCCTGTTTGGCTAACTCATCGGCACAAAGTTAATTGCTTCCCGAAACAGATGTTCAATGAAGGGTTTGGCCTCCGTCTAGTTCGTGATCGGACTGGAAGGTGCTGTTGAGTCCGTGGAAGCCCACCATGGATCCCATTTTGATAATTTGAATCGTTCAATGTGCAGAACTCGTTAAGTACTATATACTTTTAAAAAATCACGTTAATCGGATATTAATAGCTACGTGATCAAATCCGTTTTGTATAAATAAAAAAAATAAACGATGAAAAAATAAACAGTTGACAGAAATCTAATCCGATGAAATAGCTATCGATATCTGATCAACATGATTTTTTACAGGCATATAGTACTTGACGAGTTCTACACATTGAACGATTCGAATTATCGAAACGGGACCCGTGATGGCCCCCATGGATCTAATAACACCCTCCAATCCATTGGCATCTAGTTACAAATAAATAAATGAAAATGAAAATAATAATAATAAAAAGTTATACGGAAGACTAATAAAATTGTAAATTTATCTCTCTCTCATTAATTAGTAGGTGATATACACATATATATATGTTGAAAATTTTGAATTAAAATTAACTTCAATAGTTGTACCTCGTTGGAAATTCCATTGTGTTTTCAATTCTTCCTCCTTTTGTATTACTCTACATATATATATATATATATATATATATATTTTTTTTGAACGGCAATTACTCTACATATATTTATGAGGGCCTAAACAATAAGAGTGCATAACACAAATTAATTCGTTATATACATAAAAAGTTATGTAATTTCTCCGTGTGATAAATCATTGTATCTTTAAGACAAAATGTCTATCGACCCAAAGCAAAAGAGATGAGGATGAATTTCTATTTTAAAGACACATTGCCTCGATCTCAATCTATTCTAAGATTTGTATAAAATTTCTACAAAAAAATTGTTCAATTTAATTTTATTATTTATTTATATTAAATTAATTTTTTCAAAAAATATTTTCCAACAATATATGCATATGCACAATGCTCGTGAGAAAAGTAGCAAATGTTGCAAATGGTCGATGGACTGCAGTTGTGGGTATTATGGTGGTAGTATCATTGACCACATGGTTGGTAACTTAATGGAAAAGGCATCTTTTTGTACAAGCATGACTTAAATTCAAATTTTGGGAGGTGAATTTACTATTTTGTAGTTGATTTTTTTACGGAGATCTCGTTCTGTATTTCGATTAAAACTTAAGCTCGTATGTAGTGTGTGATTGAACTCCATTAGTACTTCGGTAGTCGATCCCTTCCTATGAATTGAATCAAATCAAACTAACAACTACTTATTTCGAGACCTAAACCCATAGTGTTTCAGTAGTAAATCCCTTCTTATAAGTTAAAAATTGATAATCAGAAAGAAGAAATCAAAAGTATCTCTCTTTCAGTTTATAGATAATAAAATTTTTTAACTTAGATAAATTACAAATACACCCCCTGAAGTTTGCTTAAAATACAGATTGCCCCTTGTGGTTTGAAAAATTATAAATACCTCCTTGTTAATATTTTTTATTTAATAGAATTAACGAAAAAAATGAAATTCATAATTGTTCTCCTATATAATAATAAAATTACCTAAATTATAAATTAAAATATATTTCTAACATCATTAAAAACTGTTAATTGACTTGATGATTTATTAATAAAATGGGGCGATTTGTTATGAAATTAGAAATCTCAATAGGTGAAATGTAATTTCTAAAACTACAAGAGGCGATTCATATTTTAATCAAATCTCAAGGGGTATATTTGTAATTTACCCTTTAACTTATTTAATTTTTTTTCCTATGGTAAGAAACTATAAGTAAAAAGTACCCCAAACAATTTAGTACGTACTCCAAAATTAAAATGCTATAAACAGCAAAATAAGTGTATTTGGGATGACTTTTCCATAATAATAATAATAATAATAATAATAATAGTATGTGTCAATCTAATTGGGATGTATTCTTAAGTTATGATGCAATCAGTCAAGTCCTCATGTTGTACTTTTTTTATTATCAATAAAATCTTTATTTTGCTGATCAAAATAATAATAATAATAATAATAATAATTTTCTAAGTAAATTTGTGAAAAGATAATTTTATCCTCAATATGTTTACAAATTTCATCATATCCACACAATACTATAATGATATATGACCACCTCAAGGCAAAAAAAAAAAGTAAAAAAATTACACAGGCCAGTGACTGCCCAGTCGTCCATCCAATCGACTACCTCAAGGGAAAAAAAATATATATTTACATTGGGCGGTCGATCGGCCGCATATCTACCCGGTTGTTCTCCTAGCCAACCGGTGGTTTGATGAAACTCTAAAATCCTCCGTTGGAACACTTGATAAACTAGATTCATTAGAAATATATCCCCCATCATTATCAGAACGGATATTCCTAACAATTGTCCGAAAATTGAGTTTTAATCATTTGTAAAAACTGAACAAAATTTGGGAAAAATTATTTATAAGTCCTATTTGAAAGATTTATTTAATGTGAAATCTTATGAATATTCTTTTAGAGTTTGAAATCCTATTTAAATAGGAATGTGTTCCATAAGACCTTATGAGTTGTAAATGAATGATATTAGTGTACTATTATACCCCTAATTTATTTTCATATTGTACCTTATTTTCTTATTTATCATATCATGTTTGGAAAGGCTTGTAGGAAAGACAAGTCTACAGGTAACAACCGTATGAGTTTTTTTTGCCTTGATCGTGGAATTCCAGTGCATTTTCAAAATGTTGCTTAAATAGATGTGGATATGGTTGATGATATGATGAAGTTTGAGGACTATGTGTTACGACCCAAACCCGCCCCTATAGGTTTAGCATTGTAACCGGCCAGTAATCCTTGGATTACCGAAGGCCTCTGAACAGATTAACAAAATTAAGGGGCTAGCGGAAGCAATTACATAAATATAATTGTCCAATGAGCTGTGCTGACTTATATGAAACAGAATATTTAAAACTTTATATACATAATCATAAGTCAACCATACGTTATATTATACCCACACACATTACAGTATCTTAAGTACAGCCAATAGGATAAACAAGTTCCATATATACAAAACCGCCAGAATTTAAACACAAGACACTTCGGGAGCCTCATCGTGAGGCACGATGGTTGGCTGACAACAGAACACAATTCCCTTACAAAACCTTCGGGTTCAAACTCCAGAATGATCACCTATATACATATATATACAAACAAAGGAGCTAAAGCCCAAAGGAATAACATTAAGGTAAAAGGGTTAGTGAACGAACTCTGAACATATCATAAGTGCAGAACAGATCATAGCATAATCAGTGTCATATCAGAACATAATAATGGTACATCCCATAGAACACATCACATAATGTCTTCCGACTAGAGTAACCGGTTCCGGATACTGATTAAACACATATTACCACAATGAAGTGGTTAACGAGATCTCGTAATTACTTGTATGTCATGGACCCGCATTTTCATGCCGTCCCCCATGACTTGGGACTATCTATGGATGCCATAATAGATTTCAAACTTGGAATGTTCGTTCACAGAAACATATATCATTTCAGAAAGCATAGCTTATCACATTTCATTTGGAACATAATTTCATATAAACGTATCTTTACGATAACGTTACTCACAATGGTTCCAGTAAGCGGTCAATCAATTCTCGGACGTTGACCTACAATCACACAAGCACATAAAACCAACAGATCTTATCATTACACATGTACTTGGCCAACACGGCTTAGCTTATATTACGTTAGTTCTTGTTCTTTCATATAACAATGCTAAAACCCACACACACTTGTAACTCCTTGACTTGGCACATTCATTCTTTAGTGTGTTTCTAACTCATAACCTCATTACTATGGCTTAATTAAGGCTTAGGAATGCCTAAGATGTAATGAGGATGCCAAAACATGCATTGGAACACTTAGGCAAACTTTCTGAAAATGAGGCCTCCGCTCGAGCGTGGACTTCCCTGCTCGAGCGGGAATGCAAGCAAAGGATATCCGCTCGAGCGGGAATGCAAGCAAAGGATATCCGCTCGAGCGTGTGTTCCTCCGCTCGAGCGGACTGTGAACTCAGGAAAAGTACTGGTTGGTTGAAATCTACGCTCGAGCTTCAACTCCGACGCTCGAGCGGATCGATTTCATGCAAAAGGGTTCGCTCGAGCGCCCAAGTGGTCGCTCAAGCGGAGAGCTCATGTTTTGAAAAATATACTGAGAGCTCGAAATCTCCGCTCGAGCGCAGGTCTCCCCGCTCGAGCGGACTGTAAATTTTTGAGTTTTCAAAAACAGAGGTTGAACTTCAAAATGTGATTTCAATGGCTATGTTCATGCAAAACTTGATCAAAACACTTGGAAAACCTTTCAAAAACACAGATACATGATCATTTTCAAACCTTTAGCTCAAAACTCATGGACTTAGCAAACTTGAACTCAAAAGCTCATGCATGAAAGATTTCCAAATCATTTTCTTGATTTCCTTCAAAACATGCAAATGTGAGTAATACACTCATGAATTCTGAAACTATGAACATGATGAAAACTCATGCATGCAAGGACCTCACAATTTCAAACTCAAAATGATAGGACCAAAAGGTTAATCACCAAAGATGCACATGCAAGGCACCTACAAACCCAAAGACCCACTCCTCATGCTAATTTCGTGAAAATGGTTCAAAGATGAGCTGAAATCATGATGCATGGAAGTTAATTTGTAGAACATATGCTAAGGGTTCTTACCTAGAGCCTGATTCCAGATGTGTGAGAGTGAATCCTCCCAGTTTTCTTTCTCTTATTCAAACCCTTGAGTTCACTCTCTCACTCTCTTAGTTGAACTTACTCAATACAGAGAACTAGAGGAGCAAGAGAATGACACAACATTCATTCACTTGGCTGATGTACACAACACCTACCTCACTTTTGAGTCCAATACACGTGCACTTACATGCACACCTGCAGCTCACACACAAGGAGTTTTATCCTCTACACTCACACTACAAAAGCTACAACACATTAATGAGAATATTAGGCTAACCAAACATGACTTAATGAATCGTTCTAAACCAATTTTTAATTGAGCTTACCATAATGTTCTAAAAATTCCAAATAACACATTCATGTATTCAATTTCAGTTTTGGATGCCGATAAGGCTTTCAATTTTCAATTTTAAGGCGAAATTCCCGACAGATATTTTTATAAGTAACAGATAGAAAGCTAAGTGTCATGTAATTTCCACATTAATTCCATAATTCATCTTACATACTTAATTAGCATCCTTAATTACAGATTAGTGGCTAATTACGTATCGGGGTTATTACACTATGTCTTGATTCCTTCGATAGATTTTGATTCCAATTGGTTGAGGAAAAGATGTATTTTTTTTTTTTTTGTTGAAGTGTCTTGATGTTTGTTAAAGTGTGGATTATTCATCTTTAATAGGCATTGACACTATTACACTCATTGATAGACACACCTTGGCCAATGTTCGATTGAATGCACGATTTGACATTGTGATGGTTGATACGCTTTGATATGTTCGATGTGTGGCGTAGTGTGTATGGGTTCAAGGGTTGGGTTGGGGTATTTGATTTTAGTTGTTAATTAGATGTCGAATGTAAACCACGCCATAGGATGTCAATTGTACATTAGGACCTAAATAATCGTGTTACGATGCATGTTACATTTAGTGTGTAACGTTAAGTCACATACACCATGTAGTAGATGACATTTGTATGTTTGTTCAGTTGTATATGTGTTTGAATGTGTATCGTGTCTTTGTTTAATCAGTGTTTACATACATGTTACGGTACGTTGCATAAAATTATTGGGGATTTGGTTTTGTAATTGAATATAGATTGAATCTCATAGCTCGATGTTGAAGTTACGGTGGGTTGGGGGTGATGGTGGTTCAATGCATAGGTTGGGGGTGATGGTGGTTCAATACATAGGTTGGGTTCTCATGAAAAATATTATTTGATTTTTTGAGGAAGAGAAAAGGAAGGCAAGTTTTAATATATTCTTTTGGAAATTGATGAGAGAAATTAGAATGGAGAGATTATGAAATATTTGTCTTTCCATTTGAAATTCATAAACTAATGGATAATTATTATTTCTAAAATAATTAAATAGGTATGGAAGAAGTTGAAAATGGTGTATATAGGAGAAGTCAAAAAGTCTTGGCAAACATCAATAAGTGCTGAGGTTTTTTCTTTTTTTGATCAAAAAATTAGGAAATTAGGATTGAGATATTGGAGCTCTCACAAGGCTTATGTCATGACCCGAACCCGCCCCCATGGGTTAAGGTCATAACCGGCCAGTAACCAAGAGATTACCTACAGCCTCAGACCAAATTAGATATACTTTAACAGAGTTGAGGGGCCAAAACGGAAGTAATTTAAAACTTTTGTCCATAGAGCTGTGCTTACATGGCACATCATGACATTTCACATACATTCATTAATAACCCAGACTAAAGAAAGTTAACACATAGCTTTACACAACAGGATCATTCAAGTCATGGTCAGCCAATCAAAAGCTTATATACAACCGTAAACCAAAGTTCTCGCCAACATAAAGGGCAAAAACAAGTCTTGTGCGTGAGACGTATGGGCTGACTCCTCAAAACTTGACTATTTCACACCTGCTTCACTGGGGCTGGGTTTGGATATTTCTTAGCTCACCTACAATCACATGAATGAGAGTGAGCAAAAGCCCAGTGAATAATATCAAGCGAAGAAGGTACATGAACGGTATTTAGAACAAAATACATCAGACGGCCTTGGACCCAATTCATATTTCTATCTAATATATCAAATGACTAGCGATCCAAACATATCAAACGGCCTCATGCCCAATTCATTTATGTCAAACAGCCTTTGGCCCAATCGTTCATGTTCGACGGCCTTTGGCCCAATTACTCATGTCCGACGGTCGTTAGCCCAATTATTCATGTCCGACGGCCTTCGGCCCATTCATTCATGTCAAACGGACTTTGGCCCAATCATTCATATTCGACAGCCTTTGGCCCAACCAATTATGACAAACGGCCTTTGGCCCAATCATATGGTATAACAAATATTTGTCCACAATTCAAACAAACTTATGAACTCAAATAGGAGTAAGTAATTGGACAAATAACATACTTTAAAATATCTTTACTAAGATATTACTCACAGTGATCTGCCGGATGGTTTGCCCTTGTGCTTGACCCTACACATTTCATGAACATAATGGGTCACAAACGATTCAATTTGTTCTTAATTCATACATCCCTCTTAGGCTTCTTTCTTATTATTTTAACTCATTTACAATGCTTAATATTTGCTTAAGAGTACTTAGAAATGAAAGAGAACGGAAAATGAAACACAAAACATCTTTACAAAGTTTCTGAAACAGGGCTCCCCGCTCGAACGTGGATTTCGCCGCTCGAGCGGACCCCATGGTTTGCAAAAGTACTGGTTGCCTTACATTCACGCTCGAGCACGACTTCGGACGCTCGAGCTGAATGTCAAACATATGCCTTGGACGCTCGAGCGTGATTCTCCGCGCTCGAGTGGACGACAATGTCTGCAAAACTGTTGGGAGCTAGCATTTCACGCTCGAGCGGACATGCCGAATTCTGGGTTTTCCAGAATTCTATTTGAGGCTCAAACTTGCATTCAAACTGATATATCTTGCATTTTATGACCCATAGTTCTCATATACATCTACTAACATGATACAAACACCAATTCATCACATTATGAAGCTCAAATCTCATGAATTAATTACATGCATGCCCCAAATTACACCAAACTTATTTCCAACATAACGAATTCAAGTATTCAAAACTCATACCTCTATGAATTGTATTTGCATGTGGGATACAACTCCTATTTCCAACTTAAATGATGTAGATGATGATCAAAGGCATGAATTGACATCAAATTCTTCATGGATCATATGTATCATGCTCAATTATACAAATTCATGGCAATTATGCACATGCATGTACATACAAGCTCCATATTCATCAATTACATTTCGAATTATATTCTCAATTGCCATCTAACTTTGAATCCACAAAATTACAAACTCAAACTTATGAATTTATGCTCAATTACTCACCTATGAGCTCCAATCTTGCAAATTATAGTTGATTCTTAAGATAGTCTTCCAAATTCACAGACTTTGAGCCAAAATGCACAATCTTCCCTCTTCCTCTCTCTAAAACCGGCCCCATCTCTCTCTCTAGAGTGATTTTCAGATTTTGAGTCTAAGAGGAGTGAAGTTAAGTGTAATATGGCCCTTTTTATATGTTTGCCTAAGCAAATTTGATTAAGGCTAAGTAATTGAGCTCAATTAATCGTTTTGAATCTAATTATTTCATTCCGAATCAATTTCCAATTAAATTTCACCATAGGCTCTAAAAATTACGCCAATCACAATGGCACAGTCAATTTCAGTTTCTGACGCCTATAAGGCCTTCAATTTAAATCCTAAAGCAAAAAATCAAGCAGATTTTCCTACGGTGAACAGATAGAAATTCAAAACCACATATAATCATATAAATAGCACTCAAAATCATATTAAACACATAATCACAATCATAATTAAGATCAATTAGCATAATACTAATGTAGGTTATCACAGCTTGTGAGTTAAGAGAAATATCGACTACACTATATTTGGTAGCTGATGATTGTACCTTTGATGACTCATTTTTGTTTCGTAGCTAAAGTGGCCATCTTTGACTACTAATTTTTTTTTAGTAGCTAAACTATGTATCTTTTGCCAGTAAATATTTTTAGTCACTGAAAATATATCTTTAGCGACCAATTTTTTAGTCGCAAAAGATTAAAAGTAATATTTATGTTAGTTTTTTGGCGACTAAATTTCTTCAGTTGGCAAAAATTAGTATACAAAGACTAAATGTTTTTTGGTCACTGAAGATCAATTTGTGGCTACTAACACTACAAAAAAATTGACTTTTTACGACGGTAAAATACCGTCGCTAATACTCCTGACGCCGTCGCTAGTACTTTTTGCGACGGCAAAATGACTTTTATGACGGTAAATTACTTTTTGACGGCAAGAGGAGGTCGAAATGCAGGGTTGCAAAAGAGTTTTTATGATGTACGCGTTGCGTCGCTAATGTTTTATGAAGATTTTTGCCTTTTGTGATAGCACTGTGTAGTCGCTAATAACGTTTGAATTTCTTGACTTTTTTGCGACGGTACTATTTTACCATCGCTAAAAATGGTATTTGAGACGGCATAAAAATACCGTCGCTAATAGTCTTTTTTTTTTTGCAATGGCAAAAACATTGTTTTTGCGACGGTGTGGTGCTGTCGCAAAAAAGTATTAAAAATATGAAAATTTCTATTTTTACAAGTAATAATACCGTCATAAAAGTATTAAAAATATGAAAATTTCTATCTTAAATAATAAAATTTCTATTTTTATGCATAAAGATAATGTCACGCAAAAAGTAAAACCTGTAACAAAGTTAATAAAAATATTAAAATTTTCTATTTTTTGCGACGGTGTAATACCGTCGCAAAAAAAAAAAAAAAACATCCTACGATAAAAATATTAAAATCTCTCCATACTAATATAAAAATAATAATTTCTTCATAATAAAATATTTTTCCATTCATATAATTACACATCAACAAAATTATCCCACTACATAATGTTCCATAATACATATATAATGTTTAAATACATGATTTTGTTCATAATTCAAAATAACATAAACCAAATTTCATTACTAAAATAATAAAACAAATTGCATTTAAATTCTCACTTTCATAAATAAAATAATAAAACAATTTGCTCGAAGTTCCTTGATATCCACCTCAAACCTTTCCCTAACTCAGACAAATAATTAGTCCAAGATTAAAAGCATTAAATGGACCACCAAGCCAAAAAAAAAAAAAAAAAAAAAAGGAAAGAAGAGGAATTCTGCCAACAAGCTGATATCAAGTGTGATTGGATTACCTGATTGAGAACATCAGAGTCGGATGCAAGAGATATAAACATAATTGCAAGCCCTTGGTGCCAAATCGACCAAATTTCTACCCAATGCCAAGTGTTAAAAATCGAGGAGGAAGGTCAATCGCAGCTCAAACAAAGAATACATAGGCACATCTCATATGCTAAAAGGGAACATACACGGATGCAGTAGGTGTCAACGGAATCAAGCATGTCATAGTTGATAACAATGTTGACATCGCTCAATGTCAATTCCTCTTCCAACTAAATCTTGCCACAAGAATTCTTTTGTGCCCTTCCTTGAAACCTTTGTAGCGTGTCAACCTAAACAGCTTTAACCTTAAAAATCACCACCAATGATTCTTTGACATAAGAGCAACAGACACAAGAAAACGGAGAACATTAATTATTTACACCGCATTTCAATTTAGAATACGTAATCTTTCAATAAAATTCCTTAAAAATCATCAAGGACCCAAAAATAATTATGTTGAGAAGTTGCAAGATCCCCCAAATGAACAGACAATATGACGTTTTTCAAACACTAATACAGCCAAACAACCAAGCATCTAGAGAACAGAGTATTGGTAAGGAATTATTTCCTATATGTTCAATGAACATATCCCATGTAACAAGTCCAGCTTGAAACTACAGAGAAACTACATAGACAAAACTGGCGTCATCATATAAGCCTAAAAATACAAAATTATCAAGTACTTCTCTCTACAAGTGGAACCAGAGTTACAGAATAAATGCCTTTCTTCGGGAGACATTCCAAAATGGATGCAAATAGAAGGAAAGTTGCATTCCACAAGTAACTTGTTCGGCCTCAATTTCTCTCACGACACTTTTGACAAAAATGACAACTTGGTTGAAGTCCAATGCATCAAGGAGGTCATTTAGTTTGCGGTTTTTCTCAAGCTCACTCGGTTTAATATAATGCGATGGGAAAAACATAGAAGTAATAGTGAGTGTGTAAGCAAATACAAATCATTGAGGCTCTACTAGAAAAATTACAAATACAGACTAGACCATGAAGAGTCGGTTTGGCCTCATCATCCACATAAATTTCCATTAGAAAGGGTCAAAGATCATAACTGCATATATTAAACACTAATTGTAAGCTAACACAAACCACTGCACTTATCCCCCCCAAAAAGAAGCTAGCACAAGCTACTGCCTAAAATTTTAGAAACAAACACAGATTGAAACACCTGCCCAATGCCACGAGTTTCACCCTATCTTCAAAAGTATGCCTCCTTTCAAAAAAAAAAAAAGGGTGTGCCTCCAATAGCCATTCCTCCAAATGGCTTCAAAATAATAAACATAAATGTATGTGTACACAGATACACTATAGAAAGCTTCTCCCTGTGAAGAAGTAGACAAATGACATAGGATTCTAAGAATTAAAGAGTAAATATTTGACATTATATAAACACTAAAAACAAAAGGGAAGTCCATAAATACTATCCTAGTGTATAATGCTTAACCAAAAATTGAGAAATGATATAAACCATCCAATATACACATTTTGTGTGTCCTGAAATGAAACAAATATAATTAATCAGATCAAGTCCACAAGTGTCATAACATTCAGTAAGCTTGTATAATTCATTAATTTAACAGCCGCATAAATTATGTCGCCATAAGCACAGCAAAACACTGTGATAAGAAGCAATACATTGACACTGATACTACATAGCCACTCATACATAATAGCATAGCTGGAAACCTGGAAAGGACCCATGAACCATCAACATCTATAACAAGATGCAAACTGTTGATTTCCCTGCCTAATTCATAGAAACTAGTGCCAGCACAAATAGAAAACCAGTAGTTTGCATACCTTCCTAATCTAACATAACAGAAAGGAAACAGTGGAGAACGACTTACATCTTGCATGAACTTTTTGCAAACTGGACGAATCTCCTTGCTGAAAGTGTAGTCGAAACATCATAACTTGTTTATCATGAGGAGTCATCTTAAAAATTTCTCGCACATCTCTCCTCATATCTGTAGATAAGGTAATAATAATAAAATAAAATAAAACAAATAAATAAATTATCAATGTTTGAAGGAAAGAAAAAGAAAGAGGTACTAAAAAGAACAAACAATGCAGGCAAAAATTTTGAAACATTTGACCATAGAAATCATATGCAGAAGCTTACCAAGTGATTCAAGCATCTTGTCACACTCATCAAGGATAAAATGCCTCACATTCTTTAAGCTGAGTTCCTTATCTCTTGCATGAGCCAATATTGACACCACCGTAGAAGACAGTAACCTTAATATCAGGCAAATAGGTACTGAACCTCTCAAATTCATGACAGATCTATAAATAATAAAAAGTAATGGTTAGATAACAAACAAAATCACATTATTGGAATTACAAGGTCCAAGAACTCAAACAAATATGCCTAAATACTAACTTCCAGGTCTCCCAACATACCGTAAGCTAATTCTCTCAGATGACACATGACAAGTGCGAACTTGTCCCGCAATGTGCTCAATCACCGCAGAGTAGAAAGAACAAACATAGCGCTTTTCCCCATCCCCGACTTTTGCTGGACAGATGACATCCATTCCTAAAATAGCTTGAGGTATGCACTCATGTTGTACTAGTGAAGAAGGAAACAAAATCGAGCGCATTTAATCCTCAAGAAGTATAAATGATCTTCCAGATCCTTTTAATGGAAAGGTTTAGGAAACTAGTTTTCCGCCCAAATCATGAGTATGGAAGTAGTGTTTTTACCCGAAAAATATAAAATACTTCCAAGTTAAAAAAAAAGTATAGTATGTACCAACATGAAACTAAGTAGAGTGACAAGTCAACTATAATTCAAACATCATACTAAAAGTCTCCAACTATGCAGGTACCAAGATGTCCCACTTGCTACAAAAAGCTTAACAAGCCATCTCATCGCATGAACAAAAGAAAAAACTAGCAAAATAAGTTTCAAGCCCACTAAAAGAAAAGATCACACATTTCAAGTATACCAAAGAAGTTCTGCAGACATCTTCTGCAATTAAATAGATAACACCTTTTGAACACTAGTTACCTCGCTTAAGGTCTTAACAGATATATTTATTTACATACATGCAAGTAACCACATTTATCACCCAAAACAATAAAAAGAACAAACATGATTTCCAATAGTAACATATAATTGAAGACAAAAGCAAATAAATATAAATTGGTGAAATATAATTGAAAAAAAACAGTTTCAAAGGTTTTCAAGTATATAGCACTATTGGGAATTGTCACCAAAAACACAAACACAACTGTCGAAGTGTAGCATTCCACAAACACAACTCAAATCCAAATTACGATTTTGCGTAATAATGTCAAAAGTAAAGCATGTTCACAGTAGAAAGCAATGAGTGGTGTACATGCAACAATTCTACAATATCTTGTACACAAACAAAAACCGATTCAAAATTAGTAGCATAACTCGAGATAGCTTAAAAAGTTCATTTTCTTAATGTTGACAATGAAAGAATAAAAATTCATTAATTTTTTTTTTTTTTTGAAATAGCCTCTTGTAAGATTTAAAGAAATCCAATATCCACAAAAGGTGTAGGTTAGAACTTTGCCTTCAAGGATGCTCAAATCGAATCTACAATGGCTCAAGAAGCTCGTTTCAACAGAAATCTCTAAATCGACTGTGAATTCCAACATTGCCCCTACATCACAAAAATAGCATAACAAAGATAGTTTAATATGACGCTAATATGAACTCCATCAGCACTCACGCAAGTTCAAAATTGCTACATTTTTTGTTAAAAACTCAATATATCTTGTAGGGCCCAGAAATGGCATCACCTTCAACCGGCCTGAGTGCCCCTCCATAGCTACTATGACCTTCCGCCCTAGGCAATGGCACCGTCACTCAACTCATCGATTCACTATCACCAACCGATTCGATTTCCTACTTCTACGCTAGAACTCGCTCTTCCTCTTCCTCCTCGACCGTGCATCATCCAAATCAGCATCTCAAACAAATCAAGACAAAGAGAGAGACGAAGAAGAGATTAGGGATTTTGTGTTTGGGGTTTTGGGTCCAGGAGAATGGGGATTTTGGGTTTGGGTTTGGGGTGGGGGGAAACCCGAGCGGGAATGGAAAGGGGGGGGTGGAAATTTTTTTTGGAATTTTTTTTTATTATTTTCATTACAAATGAATATTTAAATAATAAAATGATTTTTTTTTTCGCAACGGAGGATGTTGTCAAAAAAAAAAATATTTTCTATTAAAATAATTTTTTTTTAGTTAATGAAATTTTTTTTTTCATTTAGTAAAGTTGAAAATTTATTTGTTTCATATTTATTTTAATGAATAAAAATTTTTTTTTTTTTTTTATTTGGTAGAAGTAGGGATAATATTTTCTGATCGTACAGTGAGTCCTCGTGAATGGGTTGGACCAATCCAAGCTCCTTAAGCCCACTGGAAAACCTGCAAGCAAGTCCAATCGGGGAACGGGGTAGTCCCCCGGCGAACCCTCCGGTGTGTGAATTAGAAAAGGTGATGGGTAAAATGTAGAGAGAGAGAGAGAGAGGATGGAAAACTTAACCTTCTTCTTGTCCTCGAGCTTTGCTTATATCCTTTGGTAATCATTTTGTCGCCTCATTGCTCGACCTTTTCACCGAAGCTTGCGCGTGGTTCGCCTTGTTCAGGTGAGGATGCGCTGCTCCACCGAGGGGTGTTGTCGCAATAATTGCGGTGATGGGTTGCAATAATGGTGATGTGTTGTGGCAATATCTTTGCAGATCTTTGTCTGCTGACATGGGCCGCTCTCAGACCCACCACGTGTCCGAGCATCATCATTGGCCTTTCCCGGGCTTGGGCTTCACCGTGCTTTATCGACCGGTTGTGTGATGAGGTCTAAATAGTGGGCTCGGGTTTACCCATGGTGGGCCGTGGTCCTTGTGGGCCTATCCCTGTCAGTAGTCCCCCATTCCCGAGTGCAGCTTTAGTCCAACGAAGGGAATAATAATAGTGGGGATGAGTCCGACCTGTAGGAAGAGACCGACCGTGAGAGGCCGAGCGTGAGGGAGGCGGAGCGGGGTGAGGCCGAGCGTGAGGGCGGTCGAGCGGGTGAGGTCGAGCTGCGAAGGTGGCCGAGCGGATGAGGCCGACCGTGAGGGTAACCGAGCGGGAGAGGTCGACCGCGAAGGTGGCCGAGCGGATGAGGCAGACCGTAATGGTGGCCGAGCGGATGAGGCCGATCGTGAGGGTGGCCGAGCGGGAGAGGTCGACCGCGAAGGTGGCCGAGCAGATGAGGCCGATCGTGAGGGTGGCCGAGCGGGAGAGGTCGACCGCGAAGGTGGCCGAGCGGATGAGGCCGACCGTAATGGTGGCCGAGCGGATGAGGCCGATCGTGAGGGTGGCCGAGCGGGAGAGGTCGACCGCGAAGGTGGCCGAGTGGGAGGGCATGGGGCTCGAGGGGCGGTGTGTCACGTGGCGATTTGAAGTGGAAAAGACAAGGTGAGGGCAGAAGTCAGTGCATCTGGACCATACACGTGGCAAAATGTCGGAGGAGGTGAAAGGTCAAGCGTTAGATTAGGAGTGAAACGTCAGGGCATTATTATGGGCATTGATGATACAATTTTGGCGGATGATTTGAAAAGTTTTCAAACTGGCGAACATTAATTTGGATCCTTGGAATACGGGCAACCCGTGGGCTTTTGGTATCATACGATTCACCTACTTGTTTACAAAAACTCAAAATATTCAAGTATCAATTCTTCGTTGCTCACGATACCCCATTAAAACACTTCGCGATTTTCGAACTCGTGATCCGGTTATTCGCAAAACACAAACCTTAGCAATGGCGCAGAAGGACCGGGATGCGAGGATGGATCCGCCGAGAGGACGATCGTGGAGTCGCGCAAAGAATATAGAGCAGTGAGGGTGGTGGTGCCAACGGGGCGGTCCCAAGGTTCCGCCATGAGAGCGGTGCGAGCCGCCACCAGTGGAACCAGATCACCGCATTCGAGGGTCGACAGTCCATTGTTACGGCGGCGAGTTGGAGGCTATCCGCGAAAGGTACCAGATTCGGCGAGGTAGAGTTGGTGGTGCCAAAGTCAACAGAGCGCCATCCGACGCCGCACAGGGGAGTTCTCTACGAGGAGGCTGGAGGGTGGGTTGCGATTGCCGCCGCAGATCGTGGTGGATGTGCTTAATCGCTTGGACATGGCACCGTGGCATGATGCCCAATTGCGGAAGATTTTGCTGCCGTGTAAGCGCCGCCAAAGGCAATGGAGGGGGAGGCCATGACAATGGATGAATTCTTTTGCTGCTACAAAGCTTCAGGGCAGCAAGAGACTTGGGTAACCCTACAGGCCGTGGCCGGGAAGGGCTTGGTGGCAGGGTTGCCAACCTCGATCAAAGGTTGGAGGCATAGGTGGTTCCCACGGTCCAACTCGAGGGGCCGGGCACGCAAGACGGGAAGGTGCCACCAAGTTTGTGCAAAAGGCGATGGAGGAGAGAGTAAGGAAGGTGAAGGAGTGGAAGGAGAGAGAAAAGTTAGGTGGGGACGAGCTGTTCAAACCATCTCAAGGCTTGAAGCGGGGTTGTTTGCCACAACCGCCGAGGGAGACCTCGACCGAGCGGAGTTGGAGGCTAAGAGAAAGGCGCAGGAGGCGGAGGATCAGGCCATGCTACTGAGGGCTCAGAAGTTCACAGAGGCCCAAGCCGACCGACCTCCTCGGCCAGTGGTGAGGGAGAGGATTTGTCCTCGGCCAAAAGCATTGGGAGAGAAGGGCTTGGGCGAGTCTGCTCCGCGACTGCTTCCAAAAGATCCTCTGAAGGAGAGGTCGTTGAAAGAGATGGAGGCACTGGGGGTGGGGAAGAAAAAGAAGAGGTTGAGGCGAGGTGGGGAGGAGCCACCTGTAAAAGAAGAAAGGAGGTAAGGGTGGAAGAGGCCACCGCCAAGCAAGTGGAGGGTGGGGAGGTGGAGCAGACCCAAGGGGTGGTCGCCTCACCGGGGAGAAGTCTCAGACAAAGGATACCCCGTGGCGATAGCCATCCGACGGTGGACGTGGGAGAAGACCCAGCAGTAACAAGTAGAAGCCGGGTTGAGGCCGACCCAAGTGTGAGGTTGGAGAAGACCTCAATGGTGCCAACAACAGGTTAGGTTGGCTAGGTTGAGCCAAGTGGGAGGGAGCAGACTAAAGGGGCTCAAGGTCGCAGAAAGGGAGCTGGTCTGTGCCACGACTTACCATGCTCGTGGCAAGAGGCTGGAAACCGGAGGGAGATGGAGGCCCAACAGGCTCGGTGGCATCGCCTAGTGAAGATGGTGGATGAAGCTACCTCGCGTCGGCATGTGGATTTAATGAGGCCGACTGGCCGAGGGGTTATACTCCTCAAATGGAGGTGACCACCTTGGCGGGGCTCTTCTAAGGAAAGCAGGGGCCGCCAAGCTAAAGGCTGAGGAGACCAAGGCCCAGCTGGCCGCTTTGCATGAGAGTGTCGATCGAAGACCGCCCACCGATCTCAAGCAAACAAGTTGAGCCGGAGGGTGCGCCCGCCAAGTCGTGTCGCCGAAGTTTCAACTTGTCAAGTAGGCCGAGGTTGGAGGAGGCCAAAAGGGCTTGCGATGTGGCAGTCGAGCGGCACGAGGAGGCCATGAATAATAACGAGGATCTTGTCAGGCAGAGAGATGAGGCAGATGCTAAATTGGAGGCGCTGCAAAAAGAGATGGAAGACGAGCGTGCTAGGGGGGCCGAGCAGAGGGAGAGTCTTCTTAAGGAGTGGGGGGTGGAGCGGAGTAGGGTGGTTGCAGAGAGGGAGAGTCTGCAGAAACAGTTTGAAGCAGAGAGGGGGAGGTTGATTGCGGAGGCAGAGGCCTTAAAGAGGGGGTTAGAGGCTGAAAGGGAGAAGGCCACGACAGGGGCCTTGATGAAGGAGTTGGGCGAGGAAAGGGGGAGGGTGGCCTCGGAGAGGGCTGCCTACCCAGATATAAAGGCCACAAAGTGAGCAGTTCAAGGCATCGCCAGATTTTCAGATGGCCATTGATGCCGCTGGCATGAGTTTAGCGAGGAGGAGACTGGGCCTGCCCATCAAGACGCATCGGGAGGGCCGAGTCTGGTGATTACAAGCTTCCAAGCTGGACTTCTACAAGCATGAAATGGCAGAATCGACAAGGTGGAAAATGTTCAAGCGCAAGGCTGAAGAACTGTTCCTAGAGCTCGATTTTAGCAGAGTGGTGGTTGAAGAGGATGATGTGGCCCAGACCCCCCTGGACGAGGGGATAGAAGAAGGGGATCTTATCTCTAGTGAGGGGGAGGAGTGAGCTGAAGAGGATAATGTACTTGAAGAATTTTTATTTCGACCTTGTATACACATTTTTTTTTTTTTTTTGTAAGGGTTGTAAGGAATTTGTACGCACATTTTTAAATGAATAAAATGGCATATATGGTTCTAGTTGATGATTCAGTATATTTGTCCTTGTGTTGGTTTGGTCTTGGTTTGTTTTTCTTGGGGTTATTTTGTGCACTGATGTTTTCAGCAAATGCTTGTGCTAGGCAGCAGAGCAAGGTGAAACTAAAGTCATGCCAGAATCCAAGTCAGAATAGGACAAGGAATTTTCTAATACGGAGTGAAATGGCAAATTTGTTTAAGTGTGGGAGAACATCTTTAAAATATGACTAAGTGTCAAATTAGCTTGAAAAGTAGACTGAAATGTAATGTTGAAGGTGTGATTTTCAAATGAAATATGGGGGAGCATCTTTAAAATATGACTAAGTGTCAAATTAGCTTGAAAAAGTAGACTGAAATGTAATGTTGAAGGTGTGATTTTCAAATGAAATATGGGGGAGCATCTCTAAAATATGACTAAGTGTCAAATTATTTTGAAATTATGGTTAAGAGTCAGACTATGACTGAGTGTTTTGCTTTATAAGCTTTCATGCATAGGTCTGACTGGGGTGTATGAAAACGCTCAGGTCGGACTGAGGCTTTCGAGAGTGCTCAGGTCTGGTCGGACTGAGGCTTTTGGAAGTGCTCAGGTCTGACTGAAGCTTTTGAAAGTGCTCAGGTCGGACTGAGGCTTTGGAAAGTGCTCGGTCTGGCCGAGGCTTTTTGAAGGTGCTCAGGTCTGATTGAAGCTTTTGAAAGTGCTCAGGTCGGACTGAGGCTTTTGAAAGTGCTCGGTCTGGCCGAGGCTTTTTGAAGGTGCTCAGGTCTGGTTCTGACTGAGGCTTTGGAAAGTGCTCAGGTCGGGCTGAGGCTTTGGAAGTGCTCAGGTCGGACTGAGGCTTTTGAAAGTGCTCGGTCTGGCCGAGGCTTTTTGAAGGTGCTCAGGTCTGGTTCTGACTGAGGCTTTGGAAAGTGCTCAGGTCGGGCTGAGGCTTTTGTAGGTGCTCAGGTCGGACTGAGGCTTGTGAAAGTGCTTGGTCTGGCCAAGGCTTTTGTAGGTGCTCAGGTCGGACTGAGGCTTTTGAGAGTGGCGCTGCAAATAAAAGTTTCATGGGAGCTACATTCAGGCAGTTGAATTATAGAAAGTTGGAGCTCCAGTCGATATTTGTATTATGTATTAAAAAAGGAAAATACAACAATTTTGACAGTATGAAAGTAAGGATTCATTGATAGTAGCGCTTCAGATGTTCAGCATTCCAGGGATGGGGAAGGTCTCGGCCATCCATGTCTTGAAGTCGGTAAGTGGCTGGCCGTGGTCGGGCCTTCACAACGTAGGGCCCCTCCCATTTGGCTGCCAATTTGCCCTCGGTTGGATTCTTTGTGGCAAGAGTTGCTTCTCTCAAGACAAGGTCGCCAATAGAGAACTCCTGCCGGACTCATGGGTTATAGTGTGTTCTCATTTTCACCGGCACGAGGCCAATCGACAAGCAGCTCTCCGAGCTCCTCAATGAGATCCGTGTCCGCCGACGGAGTTCTTCGCCAAGGCGAGATCTCGATGTAAGACCTGGGGTGGGCATCGACTTACAGAATGACCGCCGCCATATGTTAAACGAAAAGGGTTTCCCAAAGAGGAGTCCCAAGAGTTTGGTAAGCCCAGTACATGTGGTAGTTCCTCACCCAAAGGCCTTTAGCAAATTTCAAGCTTAGTTTTGATAATCTTCAGGAGAGAGCGGTTGGTGACCTCAACTTGACCATTTGCTTGGGGATGACCGGGGGAAGAGAAGCATGGTTGAATTTGGAGATCTGCACAAAATTTCCTGTATTTAGCATTGTCGAACTGCTTGCCGTTGTCGGAGATGATGGCCTGAGGGATGCCAAATCTGCAGACAATCGACTGCCAGATAAACTTGGTGGTGTTCCGCTCGGTGATTGTGGCAAGGGGTTCTGCCTCGACCCACTTGGTGAAGTAATCAATGGCAACAATTGCGAACTTGGTCCGCCTCGACCCAAAGGGAAGTGGACCGATCAGTCGACACCCCATTTGGCTTAACCGTAAGGGCCGCAAGAGAGATCACCAAGGGGCATGGGGATGTTGGCGGTTACCGCACTTGTCGATTTCAAAGACGAAATCAGAGGCATCTTTGTTGAGGGTCGGCCAGAAGTAGCCTGTACGGAGCACTTTGTGTGCGAGAGACCTACCACCCGAATGATTGCCACAGATTCCTTCATGGATCTCTTGCATTACATAGGTTGCTTGGGCGGGGTTGAGACATCGCAGGTATGGTCGTGAGAAACCGTGCTTGTAAAGGACGCCGTCGACCAGAATGTAGTTGGCCGACCGAGCTCTGACCTTGGCGTACCGCGTTGGTCATCCGGGAGTTCTCCAAAGGGTCAAGAAGAGGAAGATGTCGGATGCCCAAGGGATGGGTTCCGGCTCAAGGAATTGCACTTCTTGCGTGTCGGGTGAGATGGCCGGGTGAGTCGTATTCGAGGCGAACTCCATGGTCGAGGTCGGATTGGTCGGAAGCCAACCGAGCCATCTCATCTCGCTGGAGTTTTCCGCCCTAGGTATGTGCCTCGATCCGAAGGTGTTGAAGAGACGAACAAGGGTTAGCGCCATGTCCCTGTAAGTTCGCATTGCGGTATCCTTGGCATCGAATTCACCCGTGATCTGGCCGACGATAAGTTGGGAGTCACTGAACACTCGGATGTGGCTAACACCAATGTCTTTGGCTAGACGGAGCCCTGCTATCAATGCTTCGTATTCGGCCTCATTGTTGCTGGCCGCAAACAAGAGGCGGAGGGCACATTTGAAATAACCCCCTTCGGGGGATGTGAGGATGAGGCCAGCCCCACTTCCCTCCCTGCGAGACGAGCCGTCAACATTGAGTGTCCAACAATGAGGATCTTCAGGCTCTGGTGGAGTTGGTGCGGATGGAAGGTTAGTGTTTGGGGCTGGATTGGTAAATTCCAAGATGAAGTCGGCTACGACTTGTCCCTTGATTGCTGTCCGGGGGCGATAAGAGATGTCGAACTGGCTTAGTTCTACTGACCATTGCATTAGTCTTCCTGAGAGCTCGGGTTGCTGCATGACCTTCTTCAGCGGCTGGTCGGTGAGAACCACTATCGAATCGGCTTGGAAGTAGGGACGGAGTCGTCTGGAGGCAGTGACCAAGGCCAGGGACAGCTTTTCTAATAGGGGGTAGTTCTGCTTCGCTCCCCTGAGAGCCCGGCTGATGTAATAGACCGGTCGTTGGACGGAGCCGTCCTCTCTGATGAGTGCTGCACTGATTGCGGTGCTTGATACTGCTAGGTAGAGAAAGAGGGGCTCGCCGGTGATTGCCTGTGAGAGAAGGGGAGGGTTGGCCATGCATTGTTTCAACTGCTGAAAGGCTTCTTCTGATTCAGTTGTCCATTCAAAAGTCTGCCGCAGGACTTTGAAGAATGGTAGGCACTTATCCGTCGCGCGGGAGATGAAACGGTTAAGGGCTGCCACTCTGCCGGTGAGCCTTTGGACCTCTTTAACGGTTTTGGGTGACTGCATCTCAATCAAGGCCTTGATTTTCTCAGGGTTGGCCTCGATGTCGCGCTGACTGACCATGAAACCCAGGAACTTGGCAGATCCCACTCCAAAAGCACACTTCTCTGGGTTGAGCTTCATTTGATATTTGCGAAGCGTGGCAAAAGTCTCTCGCAGGTCGGTGAGGTGGTCAGCGGAGAGTTTGCTCTTAACCAACATGTCGTCCACATACACTTCCATGTTCCGTCCGATCTGATGGTGAAAGACTGTGTTGACCAGACGTTGGTAGGTGGCCCCAGCGTTCTTTAGTCCGAACGGCATGACACGGTAATGGTAGGTGCCCCGATCGGTGATGAAAGAGGTGTGTTCCTGGTCGGATGAGTGCATCACGATCTGGTTGTACCCTGAAAAAGCATCCATGAAGCTGAGCATTTGATAACCGGCCGTGGCGCCACCGTAAGATCAATGCGGGGAGAGGGTAGCTATCTTTGGGACAAGCTTGGTTCAAGTCGAATAGTCGACGCAGAGACGCCACTTGCCATTGTTTTTATGACCAGACCACGCGGATGCCCACTTAGGATAATCCACATTTCGATAAACCGGGCCTCGAGAAGTTTGTCAACCTCGCAGCTATGAGATTGTTGCGCTCGATGGAAAATACGCCTCCGCTTGGTAAGGTCGGCGAGGCTCGACATCGAGGTGGGTTATGAAAGAGGGGTCGATGCCTGGCATGTCTGCATGGGTCCAGGCGAAGACGTCTCTGTGTTCGGTCAGGAGAGTGGTGAGGTCGGCCTTGGTTTGGGAAGGCAGTTGGCTGCCGATTTTAGCAGTTTTGAGTGGGTTGGTGGGATCGATGTTAACTTCGACGAGTTCCTCCATAGGTTCGCCTCTGATCAGTTCGTCCTCATCTCGGACATCAAGTCCTTCTATGATCATCGCCTCCTTCAGTTTGACCTCTTTGAGTGAGGCTACATAACATTCTTCGGGCGACGTTTCTCCTCTCACCGCTCCGACCCCAAAATCAGTAGGGAACTTGAGGGCAAGGTGGTAGGTGGATGTGATGGCTTGGAAGGCGTTGAGGGCGGTGCGGCCGAGGATGATGTTGTAAGTCGAGGGCACGACAACAAGGAAAGTAAGCAACTTCGCGTGGGTACTTCCAATGGTGATGGGGAGACCAATGGAGCCGATATAGGTCACCCGGCCACCGTGAAACCAACCAGAGGAGTTTGGAGTGGGGACAGCTTTCTTCCCGATCTTCGGCCATGAAACAATTTAAGAAAATGATGTCCGACGAGCCGCCATTGTCAATGAGGACTCGTCGACCTTATAATTGAGAGGACAAAGGAGATGACAAGGATCATCGTGAGGATAACGGATGCCAAGACAATGGCGTCCGTGAAGGTAATGGGCTGGCCCATCGCTAGGTTGTTTGGGGGTCGGTCGACCGTGGCGCCTGCCTTGTCTCGAGCCTCGGATTTTTCTAAGCTCGCCTCCGAGCCGAAGCGAGATGGTCCACCACAAGCAAGACCACCTGAAATAACTCTGATTTCACCAACTGGCGGAGGCGGATTACCTTGAGGCCGAGGTTGTTGGTGGGGTCGATCATGCCCCTGGTCAGGTTGAGCTGGTCGCCGTGGAGGGGTATGCCTGCGATTGTCTCTGTGAGGCTCGGTCCTTTGCCTCTGCTGAGGGTGGGTATCTGTGAATCGGCTCAGGCGCCCCTGGCGAATGAGGGTCTCCACTTGATCTTTGAGGTCGATGCGCTGCCGGTGTTATGGCCATGATCCTGGTGGAAACGGCAATACTTGGACTGGTCTTTTCGGTTGGAAGGGTTCCGTGGGGGAAGAGGCCATTTGAGGGGGTAGTCCCGTTGGATTTGGTTAAGAACTTGTTCCATGGGAGTATTAAGGGGTGTATATTGCTCGAACCGACCGGGGGGTCTGGCTGGCGTAGGCCGGTCGGCGCGAGGGGGTCGGTCGGCATAGCGGGGTGTTTGGTTATGGTGTCGGGTGTTACTGGGCTCTTGGTCCTTCCTCTTTTCCCTAGGGGCCAGATACTTAGTTGTGGAGTCTTGCCGAGCAGCTAGAGAATCCTCGGCGTTCATGTACTTCTGGGCTTTGGAGAGCAAGGCTGCCATGGATGTCGGGGGGTTCTTGGAGAGGGAGAAGAGGAAATCGGATGACCGCAGACCAGCCATGAAGGCTGTAAGGATGACCTTATCGTCATTTTCAGCAACTTGTAAGGCTTCGGTGTTGAAGCGAGTGACAAAGCTGCGTAGTGATTCCCCTGCATCTGACGGATGTTGAGGAGTTGGGTGGCCGGGCGTCGCTGGCGTTGGCCTCCAATGAAGTGGCTCAAGAAGGAGTCACTGAGGTGTTGGAATGTGGAGACCGAATCTGGTGGCAACCATAGTCGGGCCGACCTCTTTCAAAGGTCACGGGGAAGGCTCGGCACATGATTTCGTCAGGGAAAGCATGGACGATCATGAGTGTACAGTAGGTCTCCAGGTGGTCAACGGGGTCGGTTGTTCCATCGAAGGGGTCGATGGAAGGCATTTTGAACTTGGGGGGTAGGGGCTTGTCTCTGATGGAGGCAACAAATGGGGAGTTGGCTGTAGTGGAGGGCTTATGTTGGATGTTCTGCATGACCCCTTGGAGTTGGAGTTTCATGGCTCGGAGTTCAGCGTCCCAAAGGGGAATGTTGTCACCACCAGAGGGAGATAGATGTTGGACGCTGCTAGCTTCTCCCTCGGGGGCTGGGGCTATGATTGATGGGCGTGGGGGTGGAGGAGGATGAGGCATATGTGGGTGGGGGGGTTGCAAGCCCACCGAGTTGGGAGGATTGGGTTGTGGGACAGTATGGCCTGGAATATCTGGAGGTGGAATATCTGGAGGTGGTGGAGGAATAGGGAGGTTCCGTTGGAGGAGAGCATTGATTAAGGCCTGGTTTTGTTCGCCATACTTAATGCTATTGGTGAGCTCGATGAAGCATCGCGTGGGTTGTTCGGATTGGGAGGGTCGGTCTGGTGATCGGCAGCGTTATGGTGGGAAGCCATGGATATGGTGAATGGGTTGGACCAATCCAAGCTCCTCAAGCCCACTGGAAAACCTGCAAGCAAGTCCAATCGGGGAACGGGGTGGTCCCCGCCAACCTCCTGTGTGAATTAGAAAAGGTGATGGGTAAAATGTAGAGAGAGAGAGGATGAAAAACTTAACCTTCTTCTTGTCCTCGAGCTTTGCTTATATCCTTTGGTAATCATTTTGTCGCCTCGGGCCGTTTCGACCTTTTCGCCGAAAAGCTTGCGCCGTGGTTCGCCTTTGTTCAGGTGAGGAGGCGCTGCTCGGCCGAGGGTGTTGTCGCAATAAATGCGGTGATGGGTTGCATTAATGGTGATGTGCTGTGGCAATAACTTTGCGATCTTTGTCTGCCGACATGGGTCGCTCAAGACCCACCACGTGTCCGAGCATCATTGGCCTTTCCTGCTCAGTTGGCCTCCAACTGTGCCGGGCTTTACTGACCGGGTTGTGTGATGAGGTCTAAATAGTGGGCTCGGGTTTACCCATGGTGGGCCGTGGTCCTTGTGGGCCTATCCCTGTCATTTTCCATTAAAATAAAGTTAATTTTTTGTGGTCAATGAAAAATATTTTTTTGCGACCCTTTTTTTTGTTACTAAAAATCAAGAACTAATTTTTTATGGTAGAGGATAGGAAGTGGCAGCAGTGGTGAAGGTGGTGGATAAGAGGTGATAGTGGCGGTGGTAGTGATGGTGAAGGAGATAAGTGGTGAAGTTGTGGTAGTGGTAGAGGAGATAGAGTAGCGATGGTGGATGAGAGGTAATGGTAGTAGTAGTGGTGGTAGAGAGAGAGAGAGACAGGAAGACAGAGAGAGAAAGAGATAAAGAGAGAGACATATAGAAAAATAGAGAGAAACAAGAGATAAGCGAAAGATAGACAAAGAGAGAGAGAAAGAGAGCAAAAAGAGATGATCGAGAGAAAGACATAGAAAAAAAGAGAGACGGAGAGAGAAGAAAGATGAGCGAGAGAGAGAGAGATAAAAAGAAGATAAATGAGCGAGAGAGATAGAGAGAAGAGACAAAGACAAAGACAAAGACAAAGACTGACAGACAGAGAAGAGTGATGAGTGAGAGAGAGAAGAGAGGTAATAGTTTGTGGTAGAGGAGAGGAAGCGACAGTAGTGGTGAAGGTGGTGGTGATGGCGAAGGAGATTAGTGGTGAAGTTGTGATAGTGGTAGAGTAGATGGAGTGGCAGGGGTAAAAGAGGGGTAATTGTAGTAGTAGTAGTGGCAATAGTGGTAGTGGTGGTAGTAGAGTGGTGGCGATGGTAGTAGTAATAGTAGTCATAGAGGTGAAATGGTGACCGTGGTAGCAGTGGTGGTAGTGAAATGGCGTTTGCAGTAGTGGTGAAGGTGGTAGATAAGATGAGTGGTGAGAGAGAGATGAGTGAGAGACACACAGAGAAGGAGAGAGAGAGGGAGAAAAGAGATGAGAGAAGAGATAGATGAATGAGAGACAGAGAGAGAGAGAGACAAATAGATAGACAGAGAGAGAAAAGTGATGAATGAGAGAGAGAAAGAAAAGAGAGAGAAGAAGATGAAAAAATTGGTGAAAAGATATAGATAAAGAGAGAGAGAGAGAGAGACAGAGAGAGGAAAAAAGAGAGCGAAAAGAGATAAACGAGAGAGAGACAGAAAGAGATGAGCGAGAAAGCGAGAGAGAAAAAAAGAAGAGAAAGAGAAGAGAGACAGAGAGAGAAGATAGATGAAAGAGATAGAGAGAAGAGAGATGGACGAGAGACATAGAGAAAAAGAGATGCATGCATGTGACAGAGAAGAGTGATGAGTGAGAGAGAGAAAGAGAAGAGAGACAGAGACACAGAGAGAAAGAGAGAGACGGACAGACAGAAAAGAGTGATGAGTTAGAGAGAGATAGAGAGAGACAGAGACACATAGAGAAAGGGAGAGACAGACAGACAGAGAAGAGTGATGAGTAAGAGAGGGAAAGAGAAGAGAGACAGAGACAGAGAGATAGGAAGATGAAAAAATGGGTGAAAAGAGAAATGTTCAAAAGAGTAAGACGACATCGTTTATAGTGGATCGATAAATCGAGAAGGAGCTTGATAAATAGAGAAGATGGGAGTAAGAGAGTGAGCAAGGTGAACATAGTGAGAGAGAAATAGACAAGTAGACAGAGAGAGATATAGAGAAAGAAGAGTGATGAGTGAGAGAGAGACAGAGAAAGAGAGAGATAGACAGAAAAAGAGATAGAGAGAGAAAGATAGATAGAGAGATAGATGAAGAGATAGAAAAAGAGAGAAAAACAAGAGATGAGCAAGAGATAGACAAAAGAGATAGAGAAATAGAGCGAAAAGAGATAAGCGAGAGAGAGACACAGAAAATGAGAGAAAGAGAGACACAAGAGAGATGAGCGAGAGAGATAGAGAGAGATAGAAAGATAAGAGAGAGAGAGAGAGAGAGAGAGAGAGAGAAAAGAAATGAGAGATAGAGAGAAGAAAGAAGAGAAATGAGCGAGAGAGACAGAGAGAGAAAACAGATGAGAGAGATAGAGAGAAGAGAGATATGCGAGAGACACAGAGAGAAAATGAGAGAGAGAAACAGACAGACAGAGAAAGAAGAGTGATGAGTGAAAGAGATAAAGAGAAGAGAGAGAGATAGAGACAGAGAGACAGGAAGATGAAAAAATGAATGAAAAGATAAATGTTATATTAAAAGAGTAAGACGACATTGTTTTTTTTAAATTTTTTTGCGACAGAAAAAAGTACTAGAATTTATTCAAACCATTTTGTGACTGTATATATATGAAGCTGTCTCAAAACCACAATCACTATGCTAGGTTAGAGTTTTCCAAAAACTCTTTTGAGAAAATTATACTTTATTGTTTTCCGTGTTATATTATTTTTACTGAATTTTTTTAATATTTTAAGTTTTTTTTTAAAAAATTTTTAGACACACCTAACATAAATACACCTAAAAATTAAAAAAAAATTGTAAAAAAAATCTTTTAAAAATTCACTAAATACCAAAAATACAATAATTCAATACATTTTTTTTTTTGTATTTTTATGTATTTATTAAATTTTAAAAATATTCTTTCATAATTTTTTTTTTAGATACATCTAAGTAAGGTGCATCTAAAAAAATATTTAAAATTTTAAAAATATTTACTAAAAAAAAAAAACACAAAAGTCACTTTTTGCGACGGTAGAAAATGCCGTCTCAAAAAAGCAGAGTATTTGCGACAGCACCATTTGCCGTCTCAAAAAAGCAAAGCATTTGCGACGGCACAATTTGCTGTCTCAAAAAAGCAGAGTATTTGCGACAGCAGAAAATACTGTCGCAAATGCTCTCATTTTTTGAGACGGCAAATGGTGCCGTCGCAAATATTCTATTTTTTTTGAGATGGCATTTTCTGCCGTCGCAAAAAGTGACTTTTTGAGACGGCAAGTGTGCCGTCGCAAATAGTTCCGTCTCATAAACCCACTTTTCTTGTAGTGTAAATTAGGTAGTCACCAAAGATTTTGAGTAAAATTATGGTACTCATTCAGTGAAGGAGAGCTATTTCATGGCTGGTGGAGCGGCGGTGAGAGAGGGAGAGGAGAGAAGCAGCGAAGACGGAGATGGAGACGGAGAGAGATGCTGATGAGAGACAAAGGGGCGTGTTTGTTTTGGCTTTGGTTTGGAAACAAAATATATAAACCCCTTCAATTCGCGACTAAACATTTTACTTGCTAATTAATTTTATAAATCCATTTCAAATTTGAAATGTGTCCCCCAAATATTTTAGTTCTTCAGCGAATAAAAATATTTTTAGTCGCTGAGCTATAAATGTTTGTTGGTCACCAAAGATAAAAATTAATTTTCTATTTTTCATTCGACGACTAAATAGTTTTAGTAGCCAAAACTAACTATACAGCAACAGAATTTTTTTTTAGTGGCTGAAAATACATTTTCGCATCAAACTTTTGGTCACCAAAGATAAAAATTAATTTTTTATTTTTCATTCGGCGAGTAAATAATTTTAATAGTCAAAACTAACTGTACAGCAACTAAAATATTAGTTGGTTGCTGAAAATAATTTTTTGGCTACCAAACCTTTGGTCACCAAAGATAAAAATTAATTTTTGTTTTCCATTCGGTGACTAAATAATTTTAGTCGCTAAAAATATATTTTTTGCGACCAAATTGTTGGTCACCAAAGATAAAAATTAAACTTTTGTTTTTCATTCGGCGACTAAATAATTTTAGTAGCCAAAACTAATTATACAGCGACTAAAATATTAGTTGGTTGCTGAAAATGAATTTTTGGCTAACAAACGTTTGGTCGCCAAAGATAAAAGTAAATTTTTTGTTTTTCATTCGGCGACTAAATAATTTTAGTAGCCAAAACTAACTATACAGCGACTAAAATAATTTTTAGGTGCTGAAAATACATTTTTTGCGACCAAATTGTTGGTCGCCAAAGATAAAAATTTTAATTTTTTTTTTTGTTCATTCCGCGACTAAATAATTTTAGTAGTCAAAACTAACTATATAGTGACTAAAATATTAGTTGGTCGCTAAAAATAAATTTTTGGCTACCAAACCTTTGGTCGCCAAAGATAAAATGTGAATTTTGGTTTTTCATTCCGCGACTAAATAATTTTAGTAGCCAAAAGTAACTATACAGCGACTAAAATTTTTGTTTTGTCGCCAATTGTGGCAAATTTCACAACTAAAAACTGTTTTCGTCGTCAATTGTGACATTTTTAGTGACTACATTTTTTTTTTTAGTCGGCAATAATCAATATACCCCGACTAAAAAAAATAGTAGCTAAATCTTGTACTTTTGTCGACTAATATAATGTTTGGTTGCCAATTCCACAACTTTTGGCAACTAAATTTTTTTTAGTCGCCAAAAGTGTAATTTCCTGTAGTGTACATGTTACATTTAGGAGATTACATTATTCATAATTCAACAGTGGATTATTGGAATGTCATGTTAGGTTTGGGATGGGAAGCATATGGAAATGTCACAGTAGGTTTTGGTTGTTACATGTTACGTTTATATTGGGTTTGTGATTAAAAGCATATGAGAATGTCATGTTGCATTTGGGAATGTCACATTGGGTTTGGAATGTTACATGTTACATTTACGTTTTGAATTTCAAATTTTCAATCATATTGATATGATTACAATCTATGGTAATATTAGATTTCTCATATATGATATTGCTATTAATTAGGTTATTTTAAATTTCAAATTTCTAACCATATAGATATGATTACAATATATGGTAATATTGGATTTCTTATATATAGTATTATCATTAATCATGTTATTAATTAATTAAGATTAGGGATAGATGTGTCTACAAGAAAATCACAAGACCTATTGATTTATAAGTTTTTTCATGGAACCATATCTTATATATGTCTTTTAAATATATAGGACTTATAAATAATTTACCCTATAATAATTTCTCACAAAATAAGTTTGAAAAGACCTAGAAAACATTTTTTTTTTTAACAATTTTTAATTTTTTAATATTCTAAAAATAATAAACTTACTAAAAAAATAATTTTCAAACTGGTAATAAAAATGACATGTGTATATATATAGATGTTGTGGATAAAAGCTCTGTTCTATTATATAGATTCTTCTGTTAAGATTGTTGCACCAACCTGGTGGTCAAATTTTTTTTATTTTTATTTAAAATAAAATAAATCATATACATACATTACACATGTTTTTTTAAGAAATAGGTTAAAAGTCATTTCACAATTGTTAACTTATTTTGGATCGTATAATCTCTTATATATATATTTTTTCAAAAAAAAAATTAAAAAATTAATTTTTAACCATTTTTTCAAAACACCTCAGGTACATACACATGCATATTTATTCATCCATGTAATAAAAATGGATGGTCGAGATGTGTCAAAGTGAAGACCGCTAATCACTCCGCCAGCATCGATTATACCAGAAATTCTAAAATAATAATAATAATTTTTTTTTTTTAAATGATATGAAATGTCTATCAAATCAGCAAATTAAAAATAATAAAAAGAGGGTCAGCCAATCAAAAGGTTGGTCTTCCTTGATGAGCGGTTGTGGCCATATGTGGTGTCCCACAAATGTGGCCCATGCTTGGTGAATCGTGGGTCCTACCTCATAAAATCGGGGCTCTGGCTTCACTTTCACTCTCTCCTATGATATATGGGTCGGATCCGAAGATGGTTAGATTCGGCCCACTTAGACCCATTAATATATATTATTTAGTAATGAGCTGTAGTAGAGACCCTAAATAATCTATTAAATTTTTTATCAAATCTCTCACATAGGTGTGAGATCCAAAGGCATGTGAATTTGTGTGGGTCTCACACCCGTGTGAGAGATTTGTAGAAAATTTCATAAATTATTTAGGATCTATAGTATTTTCCTTTAGTAATGTAATCCTTTTCCTTTCTTTAAATGTTATATTTTTGGACAAATTACATTGGTGATCCCTACATTTTGTTTTTGTTATCATATTTTGGTCTTTACACTTTTAATTAGCTCAATTTTAACCTTTAATTTTAAATTTTGTGTCAATTTAATCTAATTAATAATATCGTTAGTGTTTTTGAAAAAAAAAAAAATTTATCACTGAATTGGTTAAGATCAACTCACTGAATTGTGTAAATTATAATTTTGCCTTTAAAAATATGACATGTCACTTATGTATTTTTCATTAAAAAATATTAAGAATTGTAATTAATTGGAGCAAATTGAAACAAAATCATAAATTCAAAATCAAAATCATATCAATCAAAATTACAGAGACCAAAATGACATAAGTACCAACCCCAAGGGGTTGGCCTAGTGGATGAAACTTGGGGCGTAAGGGTGGACAAACATCGGGCTGGGCCGACACTATATAATAAGAGATTTTGTGCCTGCTCAAGCTCGGCTCGGACTTAACATCTGGTTTCTATATCTGCCCAAGCTTAGTCCAAAAAATAATTACAAATCTCAAACTCACCCATTGGGCTATATGTTAAAAATATAAAAACATTCTGTAATTAAATTCAATCACACATTATATTTCTTAAATAAATATATTGACATAACTATAAATTAAAATATTTTATGTATAAAGTGAAGTTTCAATAAAGTCAACAAAAATAAGGTCTAAATCCCAACAAAAAATATATATTTTAATACATTATAAATAAATAAATAATTAATTAATTTAATAGCTTACGCGGCTGAACCGGACTGGGTTGAAAGTATAAATCTCAAGTCTAACCCATTAATATTTCAGGCTAAAAAAATTGGTCCAGCCGGACCTCATGGGCTAAAACAACATTTACAAGCCTTAAAAAAATAGGATTGGGTCGGACGAGCTAGGTGGGTCAACAAGCCAATATCCACCCCTACCCTCTACGTCTCAGGTTTAACTCTCATTAGGAGCAATCTGCTTCTTGAGGCCACGTCCAAAGGCTTTGCTTGAGATTTGTTCGATCTACGTGAAAGGGGCGCTTTTGCATGGGTCTTGGGATTAGTCTAAGTGCGCATAGACTGGCCCAAATATCCAATCATAAAAAAATAAAAAATAAAAATAAAAATAAAAATGACATAAGGTCCAAGGTATAAGAACTGTCGTCATAATTTGCCTTATATTTTTTATTGAAAATTTTGGCCAAAATCGTCCATTAGACCCCTTTTTAGTAAAAATAACAGTCCAAAATATTTTCCTTCATAAATTTCCTGAACAAGAGACCCTTATTTCATAATGGACAAACAAATGTGTTTTTATTTTTTTGTTTGGGAGGGGTTTTTTTATTTTTTTATTTTGTTTGGGAGGGGTTATTTTTACTTTTATTTATTTATTTATTTTTTGGTTGGGAAGAGGAGGGGGGGGGACAAACAAATGTGTTTTTATTTTTTTATTTTGTTTGGGAGGGGTTATTTTTACTTTTTTTTATTTATTTATTTTTTTGGTTGGGAAGAGAGAGGAGAGAAAGAGGGGGGGGGGGGGGGGGGGGGTGGTTGTGGTCAAGATTATTATTCCGGAAGATATTGAACATTAGAACCTGCACACTCATGTAAAGTACATACAATACATTAATTCAAAGGTGAATTATACTAATAGTCTTTATAGTTTAGCGCTTATGTTATTTTAATTTTTAATTTTTTAATTGTGATATATTTAATCTTAAATTTTTAATTTTGTTCCAAATAATGACAATTGAAGATATCATTACTCAATTTCAAGAGTAAAGTTGTCAATTTGATAAAATATATATTAATTTGACAAAAATGAATGTCAAAAAATTATTTTTGAATTTTTAAAAATAATTTTTACTTACCAGAGATAAAATTTTGTAAAATTAATAAATCTTTTAGACATTTATTTATTTTTATGAAATTAATTTTTACTATGTGTTTGAATGATGATTATGTAATAGGTGGTTGTTAGGCTTTTAATGTGTAATGGATATATTTAATATATGAAATCTTTTTGGTTTTGGATTTTTTGATTTAATGGATTGGTTTAAAAATGATATCAAAATTATCGCCATATTTGACTTTTGAAAAAATATAAACTAATTTAATGAAAATAAAAATAACCATCCATTACATGATCATCATCCAAATACATAATAAAAAATAATTTGGTAAACAAATAAATAAATAAATATCTAAAAAATTTATCAATTTTACATAATTTTATCTTTAGTGGGTAAAAATAATTTTTTAAAATTCAAAAATATTTTTTTGATATTTATTTTTATCAAATTAGTTTATATTTTATCAAATTGACGGCTTTGCCCTTGAAATTGAGCAATAGTATCTTTAATTATCCTTATTTGGAACAAGATTCAAAATTCAAGATCAAATTTGTCACAATTGAAAAGTTAAGGACCAAAATGACACAAGACTCAAATTATTTAATTGATATGCAAATTAAATACTCTAAATTGTGTAGGTGAAAATCACGAACATAAAATAGACCTCCTTGCAATCATAATCCCCGATCATTTCCTTGCACGGATACTGTGATTGCATATCAATTCCTTCCCCTTCATCTTCACCTACACAATTTATAGTAGGATTCTAGAACAATGTCTTACACAAGCTTCAGAGCATGAGAGCATTATTGAGCTTGGCTAACCTAGTTAGGTTAAAAAAATACAAAAGACAAAATAGATTAAATAAGTTAATAAGACAAAATATCAATCATAATTATTTAACTTTTTCTCTCACAAAATTCCAAAAAGTCAAACCAAACGAACTTTTTAGTTCCAAGTTAAAAAAGTCTTAACTCAAAAAAGCCAATTAAAAAAGTCGATGCCAAACAGCGACTGAGTGTGTAGAATTTTGTTCGATCATTATTTGAGTTAGAGTTGGAGTTTCATTTGATCACTTGATTCGATCAGTGTTCGAGTTAAAGTTAGAGTTTCGTTCAATCACTGTTTGATTGCTGATAATATGTAATGAATAACTAAATAGTAATTGAATTGTCATTTATTAGATTAATTTTACTTTGATTTGTTATTACAATAAATGTTAAGTGTTTTATTTTGTTGATACTTTGTTTAAAGTTTTATTTTGATTTTCTATAATAATATGTAATTTGTCATTTATTTGTTGATGTTCTATTTTAAATTAACAGTAAAATTTTACTCTACTAAAATTATTATTTCATTTTATTCTGTTAAACTTATATTTTTGTAATTGTTTATTAATAATTATATTAACTATGGTGTTTAGTGATAATGATGATGTTTTACTATTTAAAAATTAAAATTTTACAATAATTTTATTGTTTATGTCAATTTTGACGATAAAAATTATATTTTATTTTTTAAAAAATTTTATAGCCTGGATTTTGTTTGGTAGATCTTGAAGACAGAATCCTGAAAATACTAATTTTATTAAAAAGCAACTTTTATATCGAAAGGTATGTCATTTTAAAGTTTAAATTATTAAATTAGTCACTAAATATATTTTGGTAATAATGGTATGTACTGGACTTTTCAATGAAGTTTTTGTGTGATTGTCCTTAATACATTAAAATTTTATTATAAGATAGTTTTGACCAAATTCTCCTTTACATGTAAATTACACTAATCGTCCATGAGATTTGATGAGGATAGAATAAGTCCCACAAATTAACATAATTACAATACACTTTTTTAAAATTTTAATTCATGTAAACTTAATATCATTTTCATTAGAAATTTATTAGTCATATGAATGAAAAAGGATAAATTATAAATACACATATTGAAATTTACTTATAATACAGATGGCCTTCAGTGGTTTTGGAAAGAGGGGTGCTATTAGCACTCCATCAATTATTTTAGACCCTCCATTTCTTTGGATCCTCATTTATAAATTGTAAAATTCTTAAAATTTCTTTTTTTTTCTCCTAAATAATACCAAAATTATCTTTGTAAAAACATTCCACACATTCAAATGCACACTCCTCACATCCCAAAAGGCATCTCTTTCAAAATCCTAACAAAACCCACAACGGTGGAATCTCTCAAAACCAATGAAAAAAATTTGTGGTGATTAAGAAATTTTTTCTCTTATTTATTACAAGATTTGTCAATCTGTTTGATTTTTTTTTTTTTTTTTTTTTTTTTTTACATTACCTCTTTTCACACACAACACAATCCACTTTGATGCTTCTTTGGTTGGTTTTCTATCATTCATCAATGGTCTCACTGTACTTGTATGCTCCCTATTTGAGCAAAATTAATCAGGATTTCACCCTTCGGTCGACCACCCAAGAGTGGTCTAACCTCCTTTGTTTGCCTGTTTCTATAACTCCTTCAATTATCTGTTCTCGAACAAATAAGAAATGTTTGATTGCCTATTCCCGAACAAATAAACAATGTTCAAGCCTGTGTTTCTGAATTTCAGTCATATATTCGAGAGTTCAATCTCGAAAAAATAACAAATAATTTTTATTATTTTTGTCATTTTTTTTCTAAGAAATTCACCCTTGCAAGGCCAAACTTCTCTGAGTTAAGAACACCATCAAAGCTATGAATCTCTCTAAGGTTTTATTGTTGTACTCATCTCGTCCTATGGAGTTGTGGTTGCCAAAAAAACTTTACTGATTGTCATTGCCGAAGAAGTGTATGTAATCAAATGGTTACCACTGCTGCCACCGGAATATTGCCGCCAAAGGGTTTTCATGGTTTTGAGGGTAGATAGGATTTGAAGGTGGAATTGGGAAGATGGATGGATGGTGATGAAAGTGGGTGCTCTTATAAATCCTAACTCATAATGTAGTAAATATATGGGCTTAATTATGAGATGAGATGTCCCAAAATTATTAATGTCCTTTTTAGTAATTTTACTTGAGGTTATCATTGTAATAAAAAAAAGATTAAAACATGGGGAGTCCAAAATAATTGATGGGGTACTAATAGCAACACTCTTTTAAAAATTATATCATACCTCTTCAAGTTTTTAATAACATAACAAATAAACTTTTTTTTATGAATAAATCATCAAGTAAATTAGTAGTGTTTAATGATGTCATAAATATATTTCAATTAATAATTAAGATAATTTTTTTGTTCTATAAGAGCATATTTCAAAATTTTATTTTTTTCATTAATCTTTTAAATAAAATTTTTTGATAAGGGAATGTTTATAATTTTCAAAATCACAGGGGCAATTTGTATTTTAAGTAAATCTTAGGAAATGTATTTGTATTTTACCCTTGAAAAAATAATGTTGTCATTCCTTTTATATTGAACCATATATTTTACATTGTGTATTTTGGTATCTTCATATCATTTGCATTAGTTTTGTCGTTATAATTTTATTAAGGGTGAATTACACTGACAGTCCCTATAGTTTGGGGCTTGTGTCACTTTAGTCCCTAACTTTTCAATTGTAACACATTTAACCCTAAATTTTGAATCTTGTTCCAAATAAGGACAATTGAAGATATCATTGCTCAATTTCAAGGGCAAAGTCGTCAATTTTATAATAGATAAACTAATTTGACAAAAATAAATGTCAAAAAAATATTTTTGAATTTTTAAAAATTATTTCTATCCACCAAATATAAAATTATGTAAAACTAATAAATCTTTTAGACATTTATTTATGGGGCAGTTACCAGTAAGTCCCATACATAAAGTTCAAAATTCATCTAATCCCAAAACAAAACATTTGCACCAATTAATCCTACATATTTTTAATTGTTACCAAAAAATCCTTCTTTTCTTTTCATTTTATTTTATTTTTTTTATAACTTTAAAAACGTTGCTGCATCCCACCATTGCTAGACTTCCATCAAACAGTCACCGGAGACTTGCTTGAATATTCAACATCACCGAGAAGTTGCCAGAGTATCGTTGGAGGTTCACCGGAGTGTTCTGAACGTCACTAGAAGTCGCTAGAATGTCCAGAATGTTCGTTGCACGTCAACAACATCATTGGAGACTCATTGGAATGTGCTAGAAAAAAAAATAGAGAAATTATAGTGAAAAAATATAGCAAAATGTACTAAATATTGATAAATTGAAAAGGAAAAAAAAAACAAAATAAAATAAAAATAAAATAACAACAACAAACAATGACGGGAAAAAGTATATATTATTTTTAAATTTTTATAGGGTTTAAGCAAATAATCTCTAATATTGATCAAACTGAAAAGTAAGTTTTGAAACTGTAACAATATGATTCTATTAAACATTTATCTTTATTAATCAAACTGAAAACATGTTATGAAACTGCAAAATTTTACAGTTCTAAAGAATGTTATGAAATTGTAAAATTTTATAGTTTTTAAGCATGATTCATTTTAGCACCAAAAAAAAAAAAAAAAAAAAACTAAAAGTGTAAAATTTTATAGTTTTCACCGCATATAACTAAAACTTAAAAACAATTTGTTCAGAACTTGAAAATTTTCTCCATTAAAACAGGAACATAGAAGTGTCTAGCAGAGAAAAGGGAAAAATTGAAAATTTTGAAAATTGAAAAATTGAAGGAGAGAAACAGATATAGAGAGAATATTGTACCCTGACAACTATTTTTGGTTTAGATCTAGTCGGATCTCATATAAATTTATTTAGATCTAATGTAGATTTGAGTAGATCTACTTATCTTATTCATCGGAAACTTGTCTCTTTCGCTGTCGGTGAGGGTGAAGTAATGAGTCGATAGTCGGTAGTTGCCAGTGACCCTTAAGCAATGATGGTCGTCGGTCACCAGTGATTGTATATTTTGGAAAGAGAAAGAGAAGAAGTGATGCATGCTCGCCGGTCACCAGAAATCATGAAGAGAAAGATGTAGAGAAAAACAAATGCACAGAGAAGAATGAAGAAGAAAAATACGTAGTAGATTTTTGAGAGTATTCAAAAGGTTGTGAGACTAAATAGACTTATCCTCTTTTAAATAGGACTTCCAAGTAATTTGCCTTTTATTTATTTATTTTTTTACTAAATTAATTTTTATTATGTATTTGGATGATGATCATGTAATGAGTGATTGTTAGGCTTTTAATATGTAATCGATATATTTAATATATGAAATGTTTTTATTTTTTAATTTTTTTGATTTAATAGATTGATTTAATAATGATATCAAAGTTGTCGCCATATTTGACTTTTGAAAAAATAGAAACTAATTGAATGAAAATAAAAGCAACCCACCCATTATATGATCATCATCCAAACACATAATAAAAATTAATTTGATAAAAAAAATATCTAAAAGATTTATAAATTTTACATAATGTTATCTTTAATGGGTAGAAATAATTTTTACAAATTCAAAAATATTTTTTTGACATTTATTTTTGTCAAATTAGTTTATATTTTATCAAATTGATAACTTTACTCTTGAAATTGAGCAATGGTATCTTCAATTGTCTTTATTTGGAACAAAATTCAAAATTCAGAGTTAAATGTATCACAATTGAAAAGTCAGAGACCAAAGTAATACAAAACTCAAACTATAAAGACCGTTAGTATAATTCGCCATTTTATTCAAATGAATCTTAATATAATTATATCAAAATTATAGAATTACTATATTTTCTTTAAACCTTAAGATAGGCCAGTGTAATATACATTTTTTATTTGTAAAAACAAATGCATAGAATCAATCATGTTTGTTCCAGAAGATAGGATTTTGGGGATAGAAGAATAAGTAATATGGCTGCAGAGTGCACATACATATTCCTTTAGCGGTATAAAATTAGTGGATGATATTACATTTGCGTTGTTTTAAAAATTAGATCATACTAGCCACTATTTTGATCTTGAGTAACTCTCAGAATCTTCACTTCTAAAAAAATTTAGGTATTTTGTGAAAATTGCTTATAATGCAGTTGTACCGTCCAAAAACACAACTTTATTAACACCTAATTTTTGCTCATATATATGAATTGGCAAAATATATATATATATATATTTGGTTTCAATTTTTTAAAAACTGAATTTTTTATTTTTCATATTTTTTTGTTTTTAGTGAATATTTTTTAAATTTTAAGTAATTTTTTATTTTTTTAGATGTACCGTACTTAAATGTATCTAAAATAGTAAAATATTTGTGAAATTTTTTTTTAAAAATTAATAAATACACAAAAATACGAAAATGTATTAAATTTTTGTATTTTTTTAAAATATTTTTTAGTATTTAGTGTATTTTAAAATATTTTTTCACAAATATTATACTTTTTAAGTGTATTTATGTTAGGTGTGCCTAAAATTTTTTAAAAAATGCTTAAAATATTTTTTAAAAAAATTCATTGAAAGTATTAAAATACGAAAAATAAAATAGTAGAATTTTCTGAAAACTATTTTCTGAAAATTGGAACCAAACAAGTAGATACATATTTGCATCAACCCAATTGCATAAATAATAATGCAAGTACATGGCAATAATTATGCTCTTGGCTAAAGTTTTTAACATTCCTTGGTATAGTAATAAAGAATGAAATTCTATTCGCCAAGCTCGACACTTGAAATTGAGTCGTGAGATCCCTTTCCCCCTATCTCTATCCCCCTTCCCCTCTCTTGATCCAAAAGAAATGTCCGAGATTGAATAATGGCAATGGCATGTGGATTAAATTTGAATGTCAAATTTAAAATAATATATAATGTCTCATCAATGTATTTGTTTAATACTCCTTTTATGACACATTAAATACATCACTCAATATATAAAAGTTGATAATAAAAATAAAATAATCATTCGATATAAAACAGTTGGTCAATTTGATCATTGGTGAAGAACAGCTAGCAGTTATCTTTCAAATAGGACTGCAAACCAACCGAACCGAGCCGAGCTTTAGTGTGTTTGGGCTTGTTTATTAAGATTGTAACGAGCTCGAGCTTGAGCTCGAGCTGAATAAAAATTTAACGAACCGAGCTCGATCCGAGTTGGCTTAGGCTCGACTCGAGCTCGAGCCTGTTCACGAACCTTAACGAGTCAAAAAAATTATAAATTCATACTTGCATGTGAGATTAAGGTTAAAATTAAAACTTTGATTATACAATTATATATACAATATATATAAACATACTAAAAAAAAAGTCCATATTTTACTAAAATATTAAATATCTACTACCACTATTATATAAATGTACTCTCTATAGTTAAGTATTATTTACATTTATATCTTTTAAATTTATAAATAGCATATTTCTCTTATTTTTTATACATAATTTTATATTATTTAATATATAAATAATAAATATTAAATGAGCCAGCTAACGAGTCGAGTTTACGAGCCGAGCTTTAGAATGTTTGGGCTTGTTTATTAAAAATTTAACGAGCTCGAGCTCGAACGGCAAAAAAAATTAACGAATCGAGTTCGAACGAGCTCTTACCGAGCCGAGCTTGAGCTTGTTCACAAATGGCTCTGTTCATTTGCAGCCCTACTTTCAAATACATCAGTCAATATATAAAAGTTGATAATAAAAATAAAATAATCATTCAATATAAAACAGTTGGTCAATTCGATCATGGGTGAAGAACAGCTAGCAGTTATCTTTCAATTTAGATAAAGTCTACTTTTCAGATGTAACTATCTAGACTTTTTTAAGGTATCATTTGGGAAGGAGAAGCTGGGCTATTTTAGCCACGTTCGACAAATTAGGCTATTTCAGCCACGTCGCGACAAAATTCCATTCACGGGTCCGTTGAAACACAAGCAATATGTGAGTTTACCAAAATGCCCCGAGAGGCCTCTTCAATCTGAAGTTGTTCGACCTCCTCCAAAACACAAAAGCCCTTTCCAAAGTCAAGAAGAAGAAGCCACACCAGGGACGATCTCAAGAAGAGAAGAACGGCTAAGAATGCAGCAAAGAAGCTACCCTCTCAAACACAAACAGATCTGCAGGTAATGCCTTATGGCCTATGTGATTTCTATTTTTCTTCTTCCGATCTGCATAGTATGGGTTCATAACGAACACGGTCCATGACCGATCTGTTGCTTTACGGTCGTGATTTGGTTGATTACGCTTACGTTACACACATTTGGGGCATCGATCTGTCTCTGTGATTTTTCTGGGTTTGCGATATGTTGTTATGTTAAAAATTTGTTCGATGATCATGGATTATGTTCGGTTATCATGGAATCTGTTCTTATGTTTGGTTTTCTGTTCGATATGTATATATTTCATATATATATAAAATAGATCTGTTCTTATGAAAAAATCTGTTCGACATGTATATACATATATATATATATATATAATAGCTGTTCTTATGATAAAATATGTTCTTATTTATGAAAATCAGATCTGTTGATGATAAACAGAAGGCACCGTTGTTCCAAATGAAGGAATCTGTTCTTATTTACAAATTAGAAAATATATACAAATTATATTACAAATATATTACAAAATTGGCTGTATTAACAAATATATTACAAATATATTACAAAGATATTAATAATAAATTAAAATATATACTACAAATTTAGATTAAAGAGTGTCAAAATTTTATTAAACATATATGACAAAATATAAGTATTAAAAAATATAGTAAAAATATATGCAAAAATATTTTCAAAATATCATATAAAATATATTCAAATTGTATTACAAAATAGATTAATTAGTTTGAATATATTTTTTACTCATACGAATTGCTCAATTCCCATTTCTTAACAATATATTAATTACATAAAAAATATATTGCAAACTTCATTTGGGAAGGAAGGTAGATATATTATCTATATATATTAACATTAAATTTTTTTGAAAATATATAAAAATTTTATTACAAATATATTAGAAAATATGGTTCACAAAATTATATTTTAAAAATATATTACAACGATATTAAAAATTGGATTAAAATATATATTACAAATTTTGATTTAAAAAGTCAGGACTGAAATTTTTTTGTTAAGCCTATATGACAAAATTGCATTAATACAAAACAGTTCAAAAATATATTAAACAAATATTTTAAATTTATCTTAAAGAAAATTTCCTCAAACATATTTTCAAAAATATAAAAAAGAATTAGTTTTCAAATACTTATTCCAGTAAAAAAATATATTCAAAATATATTACAAAATACATTTACTAATTTTAATATATTAATGAAAAATACTCAATGCTCAATTCTCATTTGTGAATACCTTATTTCACTTAAAAATATATTACAAACTTTTGAATGGGAAGGAAGGTAGATATATTATCTATATATATTAACAACAATTTTTTTGGAAATATATAAAAGTTATATTACAAATATATTACAAAATATGGTTTACATAATTATATTTTAAAAATATATTACAAAGATATCAAAAATGGAATTAAAATGTATATTACAAATTTTGATTTAAAAAGTAAGGACTGTAAAAATTTTGTTAAACCTATATGACAAAATTTAATTAATACAAAATATATTAAAAATATATTAAACAAATAGTTTAAAATTATGTCAAAGAAAAATTCCTCAAAAATATTAAAAAAATTAAGTTTTCAAATACTTATTCCAGTAAAAAAATATATTCAAAATATATTACAAAATAAATTTATTAATTTTAATATATTAATGAAAAATACTCAATGCTCAATTCTCATTTGTGAATACCATATTTCACTTAAAAATTTATTGCAAACTTTTGAATGGGAAGGAAGGTAGATATATTATCTATATATATTAACAACAAATTTTTTAGAAAATATTAAAAAATTATATTACAAATATATTACAAAATATGGTTTACATAATTATATTTTAAAAATATATTACAAAGATATAAAAAATGGAATTAAAATATATATATTACAAATTTTGATTTAAGAAGTCAGGACTATCATAATATATTCAAAATATATTCAAAATACATTTACTAATTTTAATATATTAATGAAAATACTCAATGCTCAATTCTCATTTGTGAATATATGTGTTCACGCTTATTAATGCAATTTAATTGAAATTTAAAGCGTAGCATGGCGCTGCTCACCTCTCAAGCAACTTCTAGTACATGGCCACGAATGTGTGTGCTGTGGACATGGTCCTCGCATTGTTAAGATTTCGTGTCTACTAAAAATCCAGTATGCCCCTACTTTGTCTCCCCGCCTGTGGTGAGTGACCCATTCTGACGGTCATGGTCAGATGAATATTAACAACCCATGAAACTAATAGTTCCATAATTTTCACTCATCAGCCCTGTGTCAGTTGGATTGGTTGGTGTGAAGAACGAAAGCAAGAGAACCAAGGCTATGCGTCACCCGGAGATGAAATTGCCATGCAATTGCGGGCTGATGTCATAGACATTCAACAATCCTTGCGTGTCCTTAAGACCATTGTGTATGTGCTCTGCATTGTGGTTGTCATTTTGTTGTGCCGTATGTAAGCACCATTACCATGTTCTTACTATGTACAAAGACGTCAGTATGTTGTTAGTATGTTCGTAGTATGTTGGTAGTATGTTGTCGCATATGGGAGCCGTAATACTAACTATCATATTTTTGTCCACTACTAACTTCCATGGAACCTGTTTACGTACGTTAGTAATTTTCAATGGGTATATGCAAATTTAACTTTAGCATCATATATCTCTGCTTGTTGTTATTAATGTGTCATGGCTTATGCGTGTGTATATAACAACCAAATTTGTGATGGTAATCTTTTGTAACCATACATTAGTAATGGCTTCCACACGTACTTCGCCGCGTAACCACTCGAAAAGCAAAGGCATTGTCAGTGACAAGTCAAGCAGTCTTGAAGAGACACAAAATCAGTTAAGCCACAAGGTCTCATGGGAAAGTAACTTAGTCCGACTTTTCCTCCAGTTGATCGCAAATGAGATTAGTAAAGGAAATCGCCCATTCTTAGTCCTCAGCCAGGCAGGGTACAAGTCGTTGGCAAGGAAATTTGAGAAAAAAACAAGAAAAAAACATGGACTGAAACAGTTGAAGAATAAGTACATGAGCTTGAAAAAAGAGTGGCAAGCGTGGACAAAGTTGATGGATTCAAGCAAGGGAGTGTTCGGGATAGGCTTTGACTATGACACCTGTTTGTTTCAGGCACCTGACGAGTGGTGGGACAAGATGGAATCAGTAAGTACATGTACAAACAAGTTTCATATCTGTCATTTACCAGTACATTTTTTACTTCTTCATTTAACTGCAATACAATTTATTTATATGAAATATAACGTCTGCCTCTTTTATACATCTATATTTCTGCAGATCAACAAGGCGTGTGCGAAGTTCAGGAAAAAAACTTTGGAACACCGTGACTTGATGGAGACGGTTTTCATGGGGGCATCAGCTATTGGGAAGCACCATTGGACCCCGAGAGAGACCCTTCCTGAAGCTGATGAGGACTCATCTGATTCAGTGCGTAGTTTGAGAGCCCAGCCATTTGCTGATCCGATACCCGCAGGAGTACAGGACATGGATTCTGATTCTTCACTCGAGCATGTTCCGATTGAAAAGCCAAAAAGGAGAAAGACGCCATCAACAAGTGTTTCAAAGTCGAAGAAGGCAACAAGTGGTGCATCCGTTATTGCGGAAAGCATGAACAGAATGACAGATGTGGTTCGTTCGAAGAATCAGCAGGTCACGGTTAGGCACCTCACAGGCAACGAATCGCTCTACACTATTTCCGAGTGCATGCATAAACTGAGCAGTATTCCATCCCTGATTGGTACGCCATTATTCCACTTCGCCTCCACACTTATGGATAACACCGATTACCGGGAGGTCATGATGTGCCAGCCTGATGACGACCACATCATTGGATGGCTTACATAGAAGCAGCTCCAGTGTACTGCGTCGGCGCCTTTTGCAAACCTGTTTGGGGGTCGCTGGATGTGATGTAGCGGTGTTACGAGTGTTGAAGATGCATGTCCTTGTCTTCCTTTTTAAAACTTTGACTTATGGTATTGTTGGCAATGTACTAAGACAGGATGGTGCTATATGAATGTTTTCATTCTGTCGTTTTTGTTTTTTTCTTGCTAGCTACGGGCAGCAACAAGTTTTAGGTAAGTGCATGGGTTGACGGACCGGAAGCATGGTTGTGCTTCGTTTTTGGGAAATGAATGGGATGTTTATGTTTTAATATTTTGTGTGGCTACGTTTAAGACAGGGAATTACGTTTTACTTGCACGCTTTTGAATGCCTATATGTCGCAAGTTCATTTGTTAGTGTAGTTTGCTGGCTAGTTTTGTGGTTGTTACCACAATGGCCCCCCTGTAAAGCATAAGTTGAACATCTTAATTTTTTGTGCAATTCATATGAGCATGCGTTCCAAATGACATTGGTGACGACATTGCTTTGATTAAAAACAATGTCGGCATTTTTTAATTGCAAACTTCAATATAATTTAAGTCAATGAATCACGTGCCAACTGATTGAAAGGCTGCCACTTTTGTAGGTTTCGCATGAACGAAGACGCGATGAATCCCTGGGATGGAAGCAACCATGATGAAATAACGGAAATGCTTAATCAAATGGCGGTCCAGGTGCAACAAGAACAGAATTGCACATTTCTACAAGCATGCCAGTGGGCGACAGAATGGTACAAAAAACACATGAATAAAACGCCGTGTCGCACTTCTATACTAACCGGGAATACATGGATATGCGAACTATATGCGGGGGCATATGGGTCGATTTGAGGAAAATGTTTGCATGCAGAAGGAAGTTTTTGCTGCATTGTGTGAGACATTAGTAAATGATTTTGGGTTACAAGTCCCGCAACGTCCACATGGCTTAGCTGTTGAAGAAAGTGTTGCGATGTTTATCCATGTGTTGAAAGGGAAGCAAAATCGGGAAATCCAAGAACGGTTCCAACATTCCAGAGAGACTGTGTCGAGGCACGTGCATAACGTATTAACTTCCATGAAAGAGTTCACTGTTGTTCATTGCTGGCCCAAATACAGTCAGCATCGTATACATCTATACGTATGGTCTAGACGGAAATACCTACCGTTCAAGGTACTTCTGAAAAACATGATTGACATATAAATCAAGATAATATATTTTGTTTTTGTTATTAACTGCACGTGACGCTTGGCAAAAACGAAACACTTGTTACCAACTTACGCAACAAAACAATTTATCCATGTTTGCAGGACTGCATTGGCGCAATAGACGGAACACATGTCAGTGCATGGGTTACGGGGCCAAATGCGGCAACATATTTCGGTAGGAAATACTGTCACACGCAAAATATAATGGCCGCTGTCGATTTTGACATGTGTTTCATATTCATTTCTTGCGGATGGGAAGGAAGTATGCATGATAGTCGTATATTCAACGAGATACTAACAAATGACAATGTCCCATTCCCACATCCTGACGAAGGTAACACATGGTCCTGTTATTAGATTTATTAACAAATACTTTTTTCCTGAGAAAGCGTTATATGAAAATGACGCAGAATGTTCGTTTTGGTGTCATACATTGTTGTCATGTTTGCAGGCAAATATTATCTTGTCGATTTTGGCTATCCAAACCGGATTGGTTACTTAGCACCATTCAAAGTCCATTGTTACCACCAACAAGAATTCCGACGTATTGCACGGAACGCGATGGCAAACACGCCAAGGGAATTATTTAACAAAGTGCACTCGTCCTTACGCAGTGTGGTGGAACGCACTTTCGGTGCCTGGAAAAATCGATGGGGGTTTATTCGACACATGCCTCGGTATGACTTTGCAAATGTGCAAGTTCAGTTAGTAGGTGCGTTAATGGCATTACATAATTATATACGGCGAAACACAGGTAACCCAACAAACTGCTCAAATTAATCTGTGACGAGGAAGAGGCTATGACAATAGTAAATGCCATACCAGAAGTTGAACATGACAAGGATGGTTTAATGGTTGGAGATGAGGACCACCATATGGCATTGGTCTGCCTTCACATACGCGACAAATTATGTTACATGCGTAATAACGGAATTTTAGGAAATATATAGTAGTCGAAATAATTTTCGTATGGTTGTCACATAATGACACATGTGGAACAGACTATATTCAAATATATTATCATGTACAATATGTATGAGTTTCCACGGGAATGTAACCCCTTCCAGTTGCTGACGTGCCTAATTTTAAAAAAACAACAATCCATACAAATTTTGCTTTTGGAAAAACAAAAAAAGGTGAAACAAAAAAAAAAAAAAGAAAAAGGAAACTAATACACAAATTGTCATAAAGCGACGAATTACAAATAAATGAAACACATAAATATATTAAAAAAAAGTTATTGTATACCAATTAAAAAAAAAAGACATAGTTAAAAATAAAAATCCAAGACAAAAAAAAAAACATAGTTAAAAAAAAACATAGTTATAGTAAAAAAAATAAAAATAAAAAGACAAAAACATAAATTCCCAAATAAAAATCAAAAAATTTAAGCACAATACCCCAAATCCAAACCCAAAATTAAAAAAAGTAACAGGAAAAAAAATTAAGCAAAATACGAAAAATTCAAGCGCAAAATAAAAAAAATTCAAACAAAAAAAAAATTTAATGCAAAATCCGCCAAACTCAAAAAAAAATAAAAAAAACAAAAAAAAAATAAAAAATTTGGATTTGCAAAATTTGGGAGATCGAAACCCAACATACGAAAATTGTCAACAAAAAAACATAAAGCAAAAAATGCCAAAGCGAAACCCCCCAAAAAAAAAAAAACAAAAAAAGGAAAAATCGAAACCCCATCATAAAAAAATTAAAATAAAAAAGAAGAACCAAAATATGGAAAATTCAAACCAAAATAAAAAAAATAAAAAATAAAAAAATTAAGCAAAAGTCGGCAGATCGACACCCAATATACAAAAAAAAAAAAAAAAACAAAAAACACAAAAAAACAAAAAAAAGCCAATTCCAAACCCCCCCTCAAAAAAAATAGCAAAATACGCGAAATCAAAAGATAACATAAAAAAATTAAAATAAAAAAATAACCAAAATATGCCAAATCCAAAAAAAAAAAAAAAAAATTTAAACAAAAAGCCAAAATTGAAAAAAAAAAACCAAAATTTTTTTTTTCCAGCAAAAAGCCAAAATTGTAAAAAAAAAAAAAAAAACCGAAAATATGCCAAATCCAAACCCAAATTAAAAAATAAAAAAAAATGGAAAAGGGCAATTTGGTCATTTAACAAGATGACACCTCACAAAAAAGTCAAAAAGCCAAAAAAACCCTTCCCAAACCAGGCTTTTTAGCCCAGGCTAAAATAGCCGAAAAAGTCAAAAAGCTAAAAAGTCAACCCACTTCCCAAATAGAGGCTAAGTGGTGTGTTGTGTTGTAGAAATTAAATTGGTATATGTGTGAGATTTAAATGTAAATGAACATGAGCCATGAATTGATATTTAGACAAATTATATTAACAATCTCTATAGTTTGGAGTTTATGTTATTTTGGTTCTTGATTTTTTAACTGTGACATATTTTATTCTGAATTTGAATCTTATTGTAAATAAGAACAATTGAAAATACTATTATTCAATTTCAAGGAAAAAATTGTTAATTTGATAAAATATAAACTAATTTGATAAAAATAAATGTCAAAAAAATATTTTTAAATTTTTAAAAATTATTTTTACCCACCAAAGATAAAATTATGTAAAATTGATAAATCTTTTACACATCTATTTATTTTACCAAATTGATTTTTATTATGTGTTTAGATGATGATCATGTAATGGATGATTGTTTTTATTTTTATTAAATTAGTTTCTATTTTTTCAAAACTCAAATATAACAACCACTTTGATATCAATATTAAACCAATCCATTAAATCAAAAAATTCAAAACTAAAAATATTTCATATATTAAACATATTGATTACACATTAAAAGCCTAACAACCACATATTACACGATCTTCATCCAAACATATAATAAAAATTAATTTGATAAAATAAATAAATACTTAAAAGATTTATTAATTTTACATAATTTTATCTTTGGTGGGTAGAAATAATTTTTTAAAAATTAAAAATAGTTTTTGATAATATGGTTATGATATAACGGGTTCCAGACGGAAAGGGTCGGACTGGTCCACGCTTCTCCAACCGGTATCTGAATGATCAAGCTCACCAATGAACCTGCACACGAGTTCAACGGGGAACAGGGAGTCCGCCAGTGAACCCTTCGACGAGCAAGTTAGAAGAAGAGGAAAAATGGGATGTAGGGATATGAATTAGAGATAGAAAAGCATAACCTTCTTCTTGTCTTCAACATCTGCTTATATCCTTTGGTAATCATTTTGTTGTCCCTTCCGACCTGTCACCTTAGCCAAAAGTCTATGCTGTAGCTCATCTTGTTCAGGGTGAGGGCGTGCTATCCCGACGGAGAGGTGTTGTCGTAATAAATGCTGTGAGGGGCTGCATTAATGGCGATGTGCAATGGCAATAACTTTGCAGATCTTTGTCTGCTGATGTGACCTTCCCTTTACCTGCTACGTGTCTGAATATCATTGGTCCTTCATGTCATGTTGACTTCTAGCTGCGCTGGGCCTTATCAATTGGGTTATGTACTGGGCCCTAAGTGGTAGGCTTGGGTTGTTCATAGTGGGTTATGGCCTTCATGGGCCTACCCACATCAGTAGTTCTCCATTCCCGAGTGCAGCTTTAGCCCAACGAAGGGAATAATGAGGAAGATGGGGGTCGAAGGTCGAGTGAAATGAACAATCGACCAGAAGTGGTCGAGTGGAGGGACCGATCATGAGGAGGGCTGACCGCGAAGGGTAGCCGAGTGAGGGGATCGACCATGAGGAGGGCCGACTGCGAAGGGTAACCGAGTGGAGGGACCGACCATGAGGAGGGCCGACTGCGAGGGGTGTCTGAGTGGAGGGACTGATCATGAGAAGGGCCAACTGCAAAGGGTAACCGAGTGGAGGGACCGACCATGAGGAGGGCCGACCGCGAAGGGTGAGGTGGTGGGGTACGGGGCTCAAGAGGTGGTGGGTCACGTGATGACTTGAAGTGGAAAAGACAGGGTAGGGGAAGGGGGCAGTGAATCGTGGCCGTACACGTGGCAGCCTCTCGTGGTGGGGGAGGTTAGGCATTGGGTCAGAAATGAAATGATAGGTCATAATGGGTGTTGAAAAGACAGTTTTGGCGAATGGTTGAAAATTTTTCAAACTGGTGAAAATTAATTGTGACCCCTAGAATACAGGCAAGCCTTGGGCTTTTGGGATTATACGTTTTACCTACCTTTTTTCGAAAAATCAAAACATTCCAAGTGTAGACTCCTTCGTTACAAGTGATACACCCTTGTGACATTTCTTGAACTTCCTTGCGCTCGCATCCGAAGCTATTCACAGACACACCACAGAAATGGCCCAAGAAGAAGCTACAAATGCCAGGGTTGATCCACTAGTGGATGACGATACGGTGGACTTGGCGGAGCAATACCGTACGGAGCGTAGGGGGACGGAAGGGACAAATCAAGCGGAGCAAGTTCGCCTCAGGACAATAATTTCGGCAGCGAGACTGATTAGTCAGGTGGAGCCGGACCATTGGCATACTAAGGCTGATAGATCTGTATTGACCGCGGAGGAGTTGGAGGGGATAAGGGAGAAGTACCAAATTCCCTCGGAGATAGGGCTGAGGCTGCCTACTTCGACGGAGAGGGCGTCGGATGTACGGCCGGGTGAATTCAGTCTGTACGAAGAGGCATTGCGAGGAGGTTTGAGGCTCCCCCTGCCTGAAGTGGTAGTGAATGTGCTGAAGAAGTTGGAAGCGGCGCCAGGGCAGTTGATGCGGAACGCTTGGAAAATACTGATGGCGTGTGTGAGTTCTTGGCAACAAGCGACCGGAGGAATGGCCATGACTGCGGATGAGTTCTTCTCGTGCTACAAGGCCTCTGGGCAGCAGGAGACATGGGTGACGTTGCAAGCAGTAGCGGGGCGAGGTTTGGTGGCGGGGCTTCCATCCTTAGTGAAGGGGTGGAGGCCAAAATGGTTCTTCATGACAGCGAACGCTGGGGTGGGAGTTCGCACTACGTGGAAACTGCCAATCAAATCGGTGGAGCCCAAGTTGGACAAGGCGGCTGAGGATCGAGTAAAAAGGGTGAGGGAATAGAGAGAAGAGAAAGGGTTGAGGTGGGACAAGCTGGTCCTGCCCTCAACATTGTTCGCCCTGAAGTTGGGGCTGTAACCATTGGAGGACGACCCAGCAAGGGAAGAGCTGGAAGCACAGAGGAAGGCGGAGGAGGAGGCGAAGAGGAGACTGTTCGCGCAAACGGACAAGTACAAGGAGACCCAATTGGAGCCAGCTCTAAAGCCGATCGCGAGGGAGTGGATCCCATCGCACCCCAAGCCCTTGGGGGAAAAGGACTTAGGCAGTTTCGAGCCACGACCACCCCCAGGTGATCCGGTGAAGGAAAGGGCAAACAAGGAGGGGAAGGCTTTGAAGAAGAAGAAGAAGAAGAAGAGGAGGGGTGCCCCTGTGGGGGCTGCAGATGCTTCTGGATCGAAGAAGGCAAGGGTCAGTGGGGAAGACACACCTATGGTAGAGGAAGCGGAGGAGAAGGAAGCGGTGGCGATCCCAAGAATAGTGGTTGCCCCAGAGGTGCAGGAGGAGAAGAGTCAAGGGGTCCCAGAGAAAGAAAGGCACATGAGCGCTCTTGACCCCAGGATGCAATTGGAAAGTGGGTCAGCTGACCCTAAGGAAGTGATGGAGCAAAGCGCCTAAGGGGGCCTCAAGGCCAAGGAGAAGGGCAGCCGACGATCACTATCTACCACGCCAAGCAGTGTCTGGACGGCTAGAGGAAGAGGAAGGCCCAGCCAAGGCGGCTGCAGATCGCCTTGTGGGGATTGTGGATGACGCAGCCGTGCGTTCGGTGGCCAGGTTCAATGAGGCTGAGCTACTAAGGGGGTTATGCTCTGCCCAAATGGAGGTAACTACCTTAGCAAGAGCTCTGTTGTGAAAGGCGGTGGTTGCGAAGGTCAAGTTGGAGGAGGCTACGGCCCAACTTGCAAGGTTCAAGAAAGAGAGTGCAGGCTGGAAGAAGGCTGCGCGAAGCGCGTGTGCCAGGGCTTGGCAGGAGGCTGAGAAGGCGAAAAAGATGGAAGTGTGGGCGATCATACAGTGCAATGTTGCCGCTCGAGCCTACACTGAGCTGCTCGCGGTCCAGTTAGAGCTAGAGGACGAATGCTACAAGGTAGTGTCACTCGAGTTCCAGTTGGCTGGTGAGCAGAAAAAGCTGGGGGATGCTCAAAATGCCTGCACGGTCGCCAACGAGCAGTTTGAAGAGGCTATGACCAGCAATGAAGAACTGCGCGCCCGGCAGATCAAAGAAAATGAGGAAGAAGACTCGAAAATTGCTGCGCTACAGAAGGAGCTGGAAGATGAGCGTGCGAAGGCCATGGAGAAGAAAGAGAGGTTGGAGAAGGAGTTGGGAGAGAAAAAAATCAAGGCAGCCTCTGAAAGGGCAGCATACCCTGATCTAGTCATCGCAGCAGTAGAGCAATTCAAGGGGTCTGCTGAATTTCAGATGGCAGTCGATGCCGCGGTCTCCATCAACTTGGTAAGGGAGGTGTCTGGGGGGGGCGGGCTTGTCGGGAACGACCGCTGGGGGCAGGACTGAAACAAAAGTTATTGAGAGCTTCCAGTGGTCGGACTTCTACAAACACGAAATGGTTGAGTTCTGGGACAGTGGCTAGAAGATGTTCAAGTGGAAAGCAGAAGAACTGTTCCCAGACTTGGACCTTAGCGGTTAAGGATTAAGGAAGATGACATGGCCCAGACCCCCTTAGATGAGGGCGTTGAAGAAGAGGACCTTGTTTCAAGTGAGGAAGAGTGACTGGGGTGAACAAAACCTGTACTTAGGGTTTTGGGTACTTATTGTGCTTTGGTTTGTACTAGCTTTTTTTTTGTTTTTGAATTGCTGTAATGAACTTATGTACAAGTTTGTGAATAAATAAAATCTGAGTTGTGTTTTCATTCCATTGTTGTTGCTTGTGCATCTGGAATGAATGAGAATGGTGACTTGTGTATGAGGCTTGTGTAAGGGAAACTCAACGCAAAGTCAAGGTTGAAATGTAAGGAAACCTTAATGCAGAGTAAAGTTAAGAAAAACTCCATGCAGAGTGAAGGTGAAAACGTAATAAAATTATAAGTTTGTGTTTGCCACATTGCTGTCTTTATTTTGGTGAGTCTGAAGTGAATGAGGGTGGTTTGTTTAAGTTAGGCTTGATTTGTAAGGAAATAGGCTGACTTGCAAAAGTTGATAAGTAAGAAAATAATTTGACTTGTAAAGGAAACATGTAAGAATGTCAAAGATGTGAAGTTTCAAATTATGCCCAAAAATGGAGTTGTAAATCATGTTGCAAGAGTATTGGTAAATAAAAGGTGAGTTTGGAATTTGACTAAGTGAAGAGTGGTGTAAAAACATGGATCTAGAATTTTGACTAAGTGTGTCTGCTAATGCCATAAGCATGAAGTTTGCATGAATGGCCTTGACCGAGCTCTGCATGCGTGCTCAGTTGGGGTTGAGCTATGATTAACTAACTCTGCAAGTAATTCAGTAGCTTGGAGTAACTCAGTCTAGCTGAGGCTGTGTAGGCTCGATCTGGCTGGGGGTTGTCATGCGCGGCTTGGCTTAAGCTTTGTATGCTCGGTCTGGCCGAGGCTTTGTATGCTCGATCTGGCCGAGGCTTTGATGCTTGGTTTGGCCGAGGCTTGTATGCTCAGTTTGGCTAAGGCTTTGTATGCTCGGTCTGGCTGGGGCTTTTATGCTCAGTTTGGCTGAGGCTTTGTATGCTCGGTCTGGCCGAGGCTTTGATGCTTGGTTTGGCCGAGGCTTTTATGCTAAGTCTGGCTGAGGCTTTGTATGCTCGGCCTGGCCAAGGCTTTTATGCTCAATCTGGCTGAGGCTGCAATCAAAGTGTTATTTGGAAGATTGCACATATATTTAGAATATAAGCTTGTCGTCATTAAAGTGTAGCCCATTTGACTAGAAATTTACATCACAGGAGAGAAGAATGAGAGCAATGAAGTGTGCAAATTGTCAAAAGGAAATACAGCAAAAGATTGATACAAGAATTGAACTTTTATTGAAAATAGCGCGTCAAATGCTCGGCGTTCCATGAGTGGGGGAGATCACGGCCTTCCATGTCCTGAAGCCGGTAAGTGCTTGGACAAGGTCTGGTGTTAACAACGTAAGGTCCTTCCCATTTGGCCGCCAGTTTCCCTTCAGTCGGGTTCTTGGTGGCGAGGGTTACTTCGTGCAAAACAAGGTCCCCCACGGCAAACTTCCTTGGTCGGACTCTGCGGTTTGTAATGTGTTCTCATTTTCTATTGGTATGAGGCCTGTCTGACTACAGTTGTTTCTCAGAGCTCTTCAATCAGGTCTAGGTCTGCCCAACGCAGCTCCTCAATTATTTTTGGATTCGGATGTAGAACCCTTGGGGTAGGAAGACCGATCTCCACTGAGATGACCGCCTCAGCGCCGTATGTTAAGCGAAAAGAGGTCTCCCCAGTGGGAGTTCGAGCGGTAGTGCGGTAAGCCCAGAGTACATTCGGCAATTCCTCAGCCCAGAGTCCCTTAGCAGCCTTTAGCTTAGTTTTGATAATCTTGAGAAGAGAACGGTTGGTGACCTCAACTTGGCCATTGGCTTGGGGATGGCCTGGGGAGGAGAAACATGGCTGGATTTGGAGCTCGTCACAGAATTTCTTGAATTTGGCATTGTCAAATTGTTTACCGTTGTCAGAGATGATGGCTTGAGGGATGCCAAATCTGCAGACGATCGACTGCTAGATGAATCTGGTTGTGTTTCGCTCAGTAATGGTGGCAAGGGGTTCTGCTTCAAACCATTTGGTGAAGTAATCGATGGCAACAATGGCGAATTTGGTTTGGCCTCGGCCAGTGGGCAGTGGGCCAACCAGGTCGATCCCCTATTTGGCGAAGGTATAGGGACTGCAGAGGGTGATCAATTCTGTAGGAGGGGCGTGGGGGATGTTGGCAAAACATTGGCACTTGTCACATTTGAGCACAAAGTCTGCCGCATCTTGATTGAGAGTAGGCCAGAAATAACCGGTGCGAAGTATTTTGTGGACTAGAGACCTACCGCCCAAATGATTGCCATGTATACCCTCATGGACTTCTCGCATTACATAGGTCACCTGAGCAGGATTGAGGCATCTGAGGTATGGGCGTGAGAAGCTCCTTTTGTACAAGAGTCCGCTGACAAGAGTGTAATTAGCTAACCGGGCCCTAACTTTGGCAGCCTGCTGTTTGTCGTCTGGAAGTCCCCCTGTTGTTAGATACAGGAAGATGTCTGCCGCCCAAGGGATGGGTTCATTTTGGAGGAACTGGACTTCTTGCTGGTTGGGGGAAATGGCAGGGTGGGCTAGGTAGTCAAGGCGGACACCATGGCTGAGGTCGGACTGGTCTGCAGAAGCTAACTGAGCCATCTCATCCGCCTTAGAGTTTTTCGCCCGAGGGATGTGCTTAATGTGGAAGGTATTGAAGAGGCGAACGAGAGGGAGTGAGATATCCCTGTAAGCCCGCATTGTGTCCTCGTTGGCATTGAATTCCCCCGTAATTTGTCCGATAATGAACTGGGAGTCGCTGAACACCCGGATGTGGCTGACACCAATATCCCTGGCTAGGCGGAAACCTGCTATCAATGCCTCATATTCGGCCTCATTGTTACTGGCCTCGAACAAGAAACGGAGAGCACATTTGAAATAAACACCCTCAGGGGTGGTGAGGATGAGACCAACCCCATTGCCTTCCCTGCGGGATGATCCGTCGACGTTGAGAGTCCAAGAGTGAGGGTCTTCTGGGTCGGTGGGGGTTGGTGGGGGTGGAGGGGCTGTGGTTGGGGTAGGATTAGTGAATTCCAGGATGAAAGGCGACAGCCTGCCCCTTAATCGCTGTTCGAGGCTGGTAGGAGATGTCAAACTGGTTGAGTTCCACGAACCACTGCATGAGTCTGCCGGAGAGTTTTGGTTGCTGCATTACCTTCTTCAAGGGTTGGTCGGTGAGACCCACTATGGAATGGGTTTGGAAGTAAGGACGGAGTCGTCTGGAGGCGGTGACCAAAGCCAAGGACAATTTTTCTAACAGTGGGTAATTCTGCTCTACTCCCCTGAGAGCCCGACTGATGTAGTAGACCGGTCGTTGGATAGAGCCGTCTTCCCTGATAAGAGCTGCATTGACCGCGGTGCTTGACACGGCTAAATAGAGGAAGAGGGGTTCGCCCGTGATTGCCTATGAGAGGAGGGGGGGTTGGCCATGCACTGTTTCAACTGCTGAAAGGCCTCTTCGGATTCGGTCGTCCATTCAAAAGTTTACCGAAGAACTTTGAAGAAGGGGAGGCACTTATCCGTCGCACGGGAAATGAAGCGGTTGAGGGCGGCAACTCGGCCAGTGAGTCTTTGAACCTCCTTAACCGTTCTGGGTGACTGCATTTCAATCAAGGCCTTGATCTTTTCAGGGTTGGCTTCAATGCCACGTTGGCTGACCATGAAACCCAAAAACTTCCCAGATCCTACACCGAAGGCGCACTTCTCCGTACTTTCGTAAGGTGGGGAAGGTCTCTCGCAAGTCGGTCAGATGATTAGCGAAGAGTTTGCTCTTGACTAGCACGTCGTTAACATATACTTCCATATTCCGACCTATTTGATGATGGAAGACAGCATTAACTAACCGTTGGTAGGTGGCCCTAGCATTTTTCAGTCCAAATGGCATCACATGGTAATGGTAGGTACCTTGGTCAGTGATGAAGGAGGTGTGTTCCCGATCAGATGGGTGTATCAGAATTTGGTTGCACCCAGAGAAGGCATCCATGAAACTGAGCATTTGATGACCGGCCATGGCGTCAACCAGCAAATCTATGCAGGGCAGAGGATAGCTATCTTTGGGGCAAGCTCGGTTGAGGTCGGAATAGTAGACACAGTCGCCATTTACCATTGTTCTTACGGACCAGGACGACGTTTGACAACCATCTAGGGTAGTCTACGTTTTGGATGAATTGTGCCTCAAGGAGCTTGTCGACCTTTGCGGCAATAAGAGTGTTGCGCTCTGGATGAAAGATGCGCTGCTTCTGGCGATAAGGTCGAAAATAGGGTTCAATGTTGAGGCGGTGGGTAATGAATGAGGGGTCAATACCCGACATGTCTGAGTGGGTCCAGGTGAATACATCGTTGTGCTCGATCAGAAGGGCAGTGAGGTCGGCCTTTGCTTGGGGGGATAGTTGGCTGTCGATTTTGGCAGTTTTTGTCAGGTTGGCGGGGTCGATGGGAACCTCAACGAGCTCTTCCATAGGCTCTCCTCTAACCAGCTTGTCCTCATCTCGGACGTCGAGCCTTTCAATGATCATTGTCTCTTTCAACTTGATTTCTTTGAGTGAGGCAACATAACATTCCTTGACAACTGTCTGCTCTCCCCTCACTATCCCGACCCCCATATCGGTGTGGAACTTAATGGCAAGGTGGTAAGTTGATGTGATAGCTTGAAAAGCATTTAGTGCGGTGTGGCCAAGAATGATGTTGTAGGCGAAGGGGCAATCGACAACAAGGAAGGTGAGTAACTTTTTGGTCTATTATGTATTCGCCGACAGATAAGAAGATCGATGGAGTCGATAGAGGTCACCCGGTCAGCAGTGAAACTGACCAAAGGGGTTTGGAGAGGAGATAGACTTTCCTCCCGAATCTTGAGTTGGCGAAAGTAGTCGAGAAAGATGATGTCTGAAGAACTGCCATTGTCGATGAGAACTCGTCTAACTTTGTAGTTGGAGAGGAGGGCGTAAATGACGAGAGGGTCATCGTGAGGATAACGGATGCCTGCGCAATCGGCGTCCGTGAAGGTGATAGGTTTGGTCCACTGCTTGGGCTGTTTGAAGGGTCGGTCCACCGTGACAACTGCTTTGTCTGAGCCCTGCCTTATCGTTCTGAGTTCTGCTTTCTGAGCCGAGTGGGATGGTCCCTCACAAGCGAGGCCGCTTGAAATAACTCTAATTTATCCAACAGGTGGGGGGAGATTACCTTGCAGCCGAGGCTGCTGTGGAAGGCGATCATGGCCTGGGTTAGGTTGGGCTGGCTGTCGGGGAGGGGTGGGCTGGCTGTCGGGTTGGCCGGCGGTTGTTTCTAAGGGGCTCATTCCTTTGCCTCTGCTGAGGGCGGGTGTCCGTGAACTGGCTAAGACGTCCCTGACGTATTAAGGTCTCGACTTGATCTTTGAGGTTGACGAACTCGTCGGTGTTATGGCCGTGGTCCTGGTGGAAGCGGCAATATTTGGACAGGTCTTTCCGATTGGAAGGGGTTCGTGATGGTTGGGGCCATTTGAGGGGGTAGTCCCGCTGGATCTGATTGAGGACTTGTTCCATGGGAGAATTGAGGGGTGTGTACCATTTGAACCGACCGGGCGGTCGAACTGGTGCCGTCCGGTCAGCTCTAGGGGGTCGGTCGGTATAGTGCGGTGTTTGGTTATTGTACTGGATGTTTCTGGTTTCTGAGTCTTTTCGCTTTTCTCGGAGGGTCGGGTTTTTTGTTGTAGGATCTTGACGAGCAGCTAGAGAATCTTTTGCGTTCGTCTTTGGAGAGTAGAGCTGCCATGGAGTTGGGGAGGGTTTAGAGAGGGAGAAGGGGAAATCAGACGACCGTAGTCCAGCCATGAAAGTCGTAAGGATGACCTTATCATCGTTTTCTGCCACCTGCAAGGCTTCGGTGTTGAAGCAGGTAAAGAAACTGCGTAGGGACTCCCCCTCGGTCTAGCGGATATTGAGGAGTTGGGTTGCCGGACGGCGCTGGTGCTGGGCTCCAATAAAATGGCTGAGGAAGGAGTCACTGAGATGCTGGAAAGTGGAGACGGAGTTCTTTCAGTAATCGCTAAACCACGGTAAGTGACCCTTTTAGTGTCACGGGGAAAGCTCGACACATGATCTCGTCAAGGAATGCATGGAGGATCATGAGGGTTCTGTAGGTCTCCAGATGGTCGACTGGGTCCGTCGTACCGTCAAAAGAGTCGATGGTGGGCATTTTGAACTTGGAGGGTAAAGGTTTGTCCCGGATGGAGGCAAAAAATGGTGAGTTTGCTGTGGTAGAGGGTTTATGCTGGATGTTCTGCATGACCCCTTGGAGTTGGAGCTTCATGGCTCGAAGTTCTGCATCCCAGAAAGGGATGTTATCACCAAGAAGCGGCGGGGTTGGACGCCATCGCTTCCCTTCAAGATTGGTGCAGGTGATGGATGCGGGGGTCGAGGTGGTGGATTCATATTAGGAGAAGGAGGTTGCAAGCCTTCCAAGTTGGGTGGATAGGGCTGCATTAATGGCGATGTGCAGTGACAATAACTTTGCAGATCTTTGTCTGCTGATGTGACTTACCCTTTACCTGCCACGTGTCTAAATATCATTGGTCCTTCATGTCATGTTGACTTCCAGCTGCACTGCGCCTTGTCAGTTGGGTTATGTACTGGGCCCTAAGTGGTAGGCTTGGATTGTTCATAGTGAGTTATGGCCTTCATGGGCTTACCCACGTCAGTTTTTGACATTTATTTTTGTCAAATTAGTTTATATTTTATCAAATTGATGACTTTGCCCTTGAAATTGAGCAATGATATCTTATATTGCCCTTATTTGGAACAAGATTCAAAATTCATGATCAAATATGTCACAATCGAAAAGTTAGAGAGTAAAGTGATACGAACCCCAAACTATAGGGATGGTTAGTGTAATTCGGCCTGATATTTTCAAATAAAATTTGAGATAAATTTTCTCAATTTTAATATTATTGTTCTATTTATATATATGTCAATTGTGGTGATAATGAAAGTGGTAAAATGCTGAAGAAGGTACAGGTTTTGTGAGTTTTTTTTTTTTTTTTTTTTTTTTTTTTTTTTTTTAAATATTCTACAAAAAAATATAATTTAGAGAGTTGATTCACTTTTCAAATTATTTAAGAAACTAATCTATTTTTTAAAATTGCATTTTTAACATGAGATTTCAAGATGAAATTACATGTTGAAAATGCAATTTCAATTTCAAAATCACATTTTCAAAATGTGATTTCAAAAAATAGGTTAGCTTCCCAAATAGTTTGAAAAGTTGCTCAATTCTATAAATTGTTTTTTTTTTTTTTTAGAATATTAAAAAAAAAAAAAAAACCTCCAAGTTTTGCAGCTGTATGTGAAGTACAAAAACATACCCACCACGCATATATATAAGGAAGATTTAGTAACTTGTCATTGTCAATTGTTTAAATGAATCAAATAATAGCATGAATGAACCAATCATAAAATAGGCTACATACATCTGTACATTTTTTTTTTAATTTTTTTTTTTTTTAATAGGCACTTCATTGAAATTAAATGTCTAATACGGTTGTTTCCTCTCCCATCTAATTGATTGAAAATATAAGATGAAACTTCTTAAACAAAATGAATATCGATTTCGTAGCTACTACCCATGTTGGCCATTAAATCTACTCATTAATTCGTCTCTCGGACACGGTTCTGATGGCCTGTTAAATCCGTTCAAATCCACTTTCATTTTCGTTTAAGTTTTCACAATGTATTTAAAGAACAGGCGTAACTAATTTTTTTTTTTTTTTTTTCACATAATTGTTCAAATTTTATAAATCGATTACAATAATTTCCAAACGAAAAAGTATACCAAACATGTTTATATGGTAGTTTTTAAATTTTTGTTGACATAAACAAAAAAATTATAGACATAAAAGTTTGTTTCATTTTTTAATATTAACAGTATATCACTTTTTCTCGTTTTACACTTAGGCACTACAAAAAATTAAGATTTTAGAGACCAAAATTTAGAGGTAAAATTATTTTTTAGGAACCAAATATTTTTGTTGCGAAAAGTGTCATTATTATATTTTTAGCAATGAAAATTAGATATTAGTGATGAATTATTATCTTTTTGGGATCAAATTTTTTGTCTCAAAAAATAAATCATTTTGAGACCAAATTATTTTATCCCTAAAAGTGTATTTATTAGTGACATTTCCAAAATTTTGTCGCTAAAAACCTTATTTTTGACTTTTCGAGACGACCTTTTAGTGACTATCCTCACGACCATAGAAATTGGTCTCTAAATGTCTTTTGCAACAAAATTTTCACTTTTAGAGATAAAAAAAATTTGATCTCTAAAACTCTCATATATGTTATAGTGAGGGTTTGACAAAATGATGGCCATGTTTGGTTTGTATTTGTGAAACAGTTTCAAAAAATAATTTTTTTAAATGAGTTTATAAATTTTAAAAATTTGTTTGGTTGTATATTTTGAGAATAGTTTGAGTTTTGGATAATTTATTTTTTTATTTTGTAATTGAATAGATGGGTGTGAAAAAAAAAAGTGAGTGATTGATTGATCTGTAGGATGTGAAAAAAAGAGTGGAGAGAGAAAAAAAAAATGATTGATTGATGTGTGGTAAAGAGAAAAGTGATTTTAATAGAATGCTTCGAGCTTGGGAAAAGGAAGAGGTGGCTTGCTTGGTTACCTTGGTTAATAACACTCATGAGTTGAGAGCTGATAAGGTTGATGTTTTTTGTTGGAGGGCTGAAAATTTTGGATGTTTAAGCATATCATCTGCTTATAGGTGGTGTGAAAATAGTTTGCAACCTATTGATTATGGTATTATCTTCAAGATGATTTGCCAGAATGTATTTACTCCTAGAGCTAAAGCTTTTGTGTGGCTAGCTTGGAGACAAAGGCTAAAAACATCTTCTTTCCTTCATCGGGTTGGTGTCATCCCTACTACTGCTAACATCCAATGTGTGTTTTGCAAAGCTAAAGTAGAGTCAGTTAATCATGTTTTGTTGTGGTGTCCTTTTGCCTGGAGGGTTTGGGATGATATCTTTCTTTGGTGGGAGTTTCAATGGATTATGCCGGCATCAGTGGAAGGAGTTTTTCAATTTTGGGTTGGGTTTTCGGGTAACAATCTTGAGAGAAAAGTCTGGAATGTTTTACCTTTTGCTTCCCTGTGGTCCATTTGGAAGCATAGGAATGAGGTGACGTTTTCTGATCTGTAACCAGATCTGTATGGTTTATGTGATCTAATTAAAACCAGGGTTGCTTTGTGGGTTACAGCATTTGATCCTGGGTTGCCTTTCTTTGTCAATGATTTTTTGTTTAACTTACAACAAATTAATTTTTGTAGCAACGGTATAGGTTAAATCTGTGCCTGTCCTATTTCTCCACTGAGTTTTGTTTGCTGGTGTGTTCTTAGCTTTCTTCTCTAATTGGTGTTGCTTTCTGGTGGTGCCTACTGCTGCTATTATTCTTGTGTTTGCTTTGTGGTTTTTTGGTTGGTTTGGTCTTCTTTGTTTTTCCCGGTTTTGGTTGGTTCTCTCTAGTTGGTTCCTCACCAACTCGTTGTCTTGCTAACGGATGTTTGGGCTAGCTTATTGGTGCCAATTTTGTTGGGTATAATTTGCTATGCTTGGATGCTTTTGCATACAACCTTTTTTTGGTGTAATTGTGTTTTACTAATTATAATTTTCCATTGTTTGTTGATCCAAAAAAAAAAAAAAAAAAGTGATTTTGAAACTTTTTTTCAACAATTTTTAACCAAACAAATTCTTGAGATTTTTTTCTCAAAAATTGTATCTTCACCCGCCTCAAATTTGAACTTGGGAGAATTTGAGAAGCTCATGGGGCCTACCATGAGTCTTGTTTTGATAATTTGAATCATTCATTTTTTTTATCAGCAATGAAAATCTTTATTGATGAAGAAAACATACATTACATATGAGATTACATCAATAAAGATGGAAAAGAAAAAATAAAAAATGGAACAAAGCTTAATGTTGGTGAGAAACCAACACTAGCGTAAACCAACACTTGTTGCCACCTGTAGACACCTCATTTTTGACCGACCTTAAGACTCAGACGTCACCAACTGAGCGCTCGGTGATGTTGCATATTGTGCTCGTTAAAGTTTGATTGTTTTTGCGAGCCTTGCCTCCGGACTTCGGGGCTCTTTTGTGCTTTGCCTCGGTTTGTGAACCAGGTCCTGTTTTTTATGTTTTCTCTTCCTGAAGGGAGGGAGAGGCCTCATAGACCATCTCTCAGTGGCCATAGGCTACATTTCGTGGTCGTAGGTCATTTTTCCCGTTTGGAGCCCAGTTTTCGATTTTCAAAGCCGTCGGCCGTGTGCCTCGGTTCGGGACCGCTTAACTACCTCCGTTTGCTCCGATTTTTGGCACACATCTTGTTTCCCCCCTTTAGAGGGACACTGTGGTCCGGGAGACCACCTTCGTGGTCATACGCCACTTCCGGTGCCTAACAGCCTGTTTTCGAGGCCCCAGACTGCGCGTTTGGCCCCCGAACCTTTGTTTTGCATCCGTCTTGGTCCATTTTTGGTAAGGACCATATTTTCATTGCTAAGGAGGTGGTAGTATGGTGGAAGGCCACCTTTTCCCCTTGGAAACCAGTTTTCTCTTTTTCTCTCCTCTAGCTGATTTTTCTGACAGAAAGCTGGTTTTTCTCACTTTTGAGCCACAATTTCTGGTTTTTCATACCACCATTGTGTTGTGCTCATCTGGGAGGCCACCAATATGGGTAGGCCAACCAGTAATTCTTCTTGACCCTTTTGAACCTTGCCAAAAAGCTGGTTTTTCTCTCTCATGGGTCACATTTTCTGGTTTTCCACCATACAGCTGTGTTGTACTCATCTGGGAGGCCACCTTTCTAGGGTGGCCGGCCAGCATTTCTCCTTGAACCTTTTGACCCCTGTTCGAGAGGCCACCTTTCTAGGGTAGCCGGCCAGCATTTCTCCTTGAACCTTTTGACCCCTGGTCGGCCGACCAGGGGGAGTGGCCGGCCGGCCACCTTAACTGGTCGGCCAGCTTTCTATTTTTTGCTCTCTCTGAATGAAATCTAGCTGTGCCAGCTGGGAGGCATTTGGACCATCCTCCATAGACGTGTATGGAGGATATTTGAGGCTTCTTAGAGAAGCTTTAGAGCCTCTCTTCTATAAAGGAGAGGCGGATCTTCATTTGCAAGGGTTCAACAATTTTGAAGGCTTATACACCTCTCTCTCCCTATATCTTTTCACTTGAGCTCCAAAAACCCTAATATTCTTGGCCATTTGCACACCAACCCTTAGCCTACCACCTCCCCCATCCATCCAAGCATCTTGGAGCTGATTTTCAGAGGTTAAAGAACTCCCATCTTGGTCCAGAAGTTGCTGGAAATTTGCTCTTCAAGGGTGAGTCTTTATTTTCCATTTTCTTGCATTATTTTGCTCCATTGATTAGCCTTATTTGCAAGCATTTCCGGGTTTTGTTATAAACTGTAAAGTGACTTATTTTGAGCTCCTCTTGAAGTTTGATTAAGGATACTTTTCTGTTTGAGGTCTCCTACATCCTTGTATGCTTCATTTATCTTTGCAGGCCTATTTTGCATCACATCTTCGCCCTACTTGTGAGGATTTTAGAGATTTTCGATGAAATAAAAAAAGTCTTATTTTTAGCCCCTCTTGATGTTTGATTAAGGTCATTTTCCTGTAGGGGGTCATCTACCCCCTTTCATGCTTTATTTCCTCATGTTTTGAGCTATGCATGTGAGCATTTGCATTGGCCTTGGTTTAGCCTTTTAGCCACTGAAATCCAGCGGATTTTTAGTGGCTTAGATTTGTCTTTGAGCTTCAAAATCATAGAGGGGTGACCCTCTCACCCCTCATTCTCTTTACTAGCTTTATTGGCCTTTCAAAGGGGCTCCATCTTGCATGTTATGAAGTCACATTTTAGGCCCTGTTTTGTGAGTTTTAAAGTCTGCCTTAGCTTTGTCCAGAGCCTCTTTGACCATATTTTGTGTCTATGATGCATGTGTAGAACAATCCCATTCAAGGCCTTTCAAAGGGACCTTTCATTGCATGATTCCTAGACCAATTTCAGGCTCTTTTTGGTGAGTTTTAGAAATTGTCATAATTGATTTCCAGGGTTGGTTTTGCCATGTTAAGTGTTCTTGTTGTATGTGTTGAGTGACCCCTTGCATGGCCCTCCAAAGGAGCTCATCATTTTTGCATGCATTGGATGGCCCTCCAAAGGAGCTCATCAGTGGTTATTTGGGGTTTATTTGACATGCCATGCTACTGTTTTGGACTAGTTTGGTGACCTCTCTTCTGCTTCATATACATGCCATGTAAACCATGCTTACTAGCCTAGGTTGCATGTTGTTTTAGCCCTTCATGTTAGCACCTTTTGGCCATGCTTTGAACTAACATTGTGCATATTTTGGGATTGCCTTGGCTCTGTTTTTGTACTTCATGATCAAATAATGCTTGCTGTGCATGATTATAGTTCAATGCATTTGCCTAGTTTTGGGTTTCGGGGCCTCTTTCATGCATTGGGTGCCATATTTCCATGATTCGGGAGCATTGCGCATCATGTTTTAGTGCTGGAAATTGCATGTTTGTATGCCATCTTTCATTCCTTGCCATGCTTTGGTAGAGTGACATTTGATGCCTTAGGTTCGGTCCTCGGTATTCGTGCATGCGTGCACGCATTTCGTTGTCTCATTTTTCATCTAATGGCCTTGATGTGAGTGTGGTTGTGGTCCACTCATGTCGGTGTAAGTCCATCATGCATTGTGTATGCCATTTCAGTTCATAGCATTGCGTATGCTAGGTTGCATGTTAGAGCATTGTGTATGCCATGTTACATCGAGCATTGTGTATGCTATTTCATAGTATTGCGTATGCTAGGTTGTATGTTAGTCGCATCGTGTATGCCATCTCATTTGCATTATGTTTGGGATAAGAGTTAGCCCAAGTACGGGAAACGAGGGACGTTTCGTACTCCGAGTGACGGAACGTGTCTCAATTCCCGGTCGCCGACACTCCGGATTACCCATGATGGAGTCTAGGCCTTGTCGTGTTTTCATGTACATTCATATCACATCGAGTCGTGCATTTCGACTCCTCGGCCATCATGCATCGAGATGCGTGATTGGTGGCACGAGGATCGAGTTCGTGCATACATATGTGAAAATGCTTTGCCATGCCCCTTTCTTGCTCTCTGTTGCAGCAAATCAGAAATCAGCAACCCTTCGAAGCTTGGCATAACATTCCGGGATTAATTGTAAACAGAGGCAAACCGGGGCATCGCAAGGAATTTTCCGACGAAGGCAACTCCAGCATGCATCATTCATCATTCGGAACAGAGCTGAGGCGGTCCATAGCTTGCATGCTAATTTATTTGCTTTCCTAGTTAAGTTGTTAATTAATTAGGATTTTGTACTTATTCGGACAGTAATTATTTATCCGGACTGTAATTATTATTCGGACTGTATTATTCTTTCGGACCCTCCGAGCGAGGGCACAATTGTAATAAGTGTGCGTGTGTGTGATGTATGTCTTCCAACCTCACGTCTTTCTCCCTTTTATTTACCAGCTAATGATGGTTAGATTAGGGCATGTTTCAATTAGCATACTTATGCTTGTATGTTTGCATCATTCATCTGTCTTGTATGCACCGGGCTCGGCGCATCATACTAACTGCATTTGTGTTTCAATTCCAAATTGAATACGTGTTAGCTGTACAATCATTATATGCCATCTTAGAATAGTCGAGCCTATTGTAGTTGCATTCCTGCATGTGTTGCATTAGGCATTTCTGTATAGTTAAGATCATGCATTGATTTCTAACTAGTTTATGTTTTGGCTTGGAGTACTCGGTAAGTGTTTATGCTTTAGCATCCTTGCATGTGTGTGAGTGATTGCCATGATAGTATGCTTACCATGAGACTATGTGCTTATGTGATATACCTGCTTGAATGATTGTGGGTGAAGGTTGGGTTATTTGGATTGAAACAATTCATCAATTGCGAGTTTTAAGCCCACTTAAGAGTGGCAAATCACCCTATTTCTTAAGCCCACCCGAGGGTGGCAAATCCATGTTTTAGCCTACTTGCGAGTAGCAAACCATTTTCAAAACAAACATGAGATATTTTGTTCCAATTCAGGCGATCCAATCTATACTTGTATGCTGTGTGCATCACATAGTAAATCTAGGCTAATAACTGGATTAAGAACTTATAATGTTTTCAAAAACTAGATATCATGGTTAGTAGAGGCCGATCTTTGATTGGGCGAGCGGGGGTGCTCACGAAGTGACCTTCCCCAATCGTACCCAAGTTCCCGAGCCGAAGCAACTTTGGTGATGACGGACACGTGGCCTTAGGCAAACGAGTCAGGGTTTCCTAAATTCCCCAAAATAAAATATTTAGGTGGCGACTCAGATTCCGCAAAGCAGTCCATGTTTGGCACTTCTTTAAAAAAAAATCTGTTTTCAAAAACGATTTGCCGGATTTGGACTCTTTGATGATTCATCGGTCTTGCATTGCACTCTGCGAGATTAGATACAGGATCGTGACATTTGAGTCCTGAACTGTAGTGAGCCCAATGAATAAAACCGGGGGGGGGGGGGGGGGATTCTCTCCTGAGACATTCGGGGACGTCTACAGTTTCTAGCGACTCTGCTGGGGAGCTAGAGAACTTGACTCGAACTCATGATATCTTGTTTTGACTACACTTATGTGTTTCTTTGCATTGCATTTGCATTGGTGCACCTAGGACACCGTGTTTGCCGTATGCTATTCCTGAACGGTTTGCCGGAGGCTTGCTTCGAGAAGCGTGCCATAAGGCTGACCGGTTGCGGGCTTTGCCACGACGGGAACGCAAACTTTGGTTTTACCGGGCACCCTTTTTGACCATTCGATCTAGTGCATATTCGGAATCTATAGTGACCATTCCAAAGCTAGGACAGGTTGCTTACCCGATCATAGGTTGTTTGAAACTGCTGCGTGCGTAGTGAAACCTTAGCTCCTGACAAAATAGGACAAGGAAACCCTACCCCAACATAGGGGTGTTTTGGCTCTCACTTTCTTGATATGTGCTGTCAGAGTGTGTCTCTACAGGGTTGTATGTATCAGTTTGCAAGTTTGGGCATCAAGCCTACGGGCACCAGTTCAGTATTTGAGAATTAGTTATCTGCGGGTATTAGATTCAGTTTTCGGGGACAGTGATTCGAGGATAATGACCAGTGTTTGAGTACAATATTTTCAGCTTATCAACTGTGTGTTGTGATGCCCAGTTGTGTGTTGTGTGTTTATTTTAAGCCGTTATGCTGTCCGTTTGTCTGGTTGCTTATTTTCCTTATTATTGCTTTATTTGTCTTTTTTGCTAGGGGATAGTTTAGCACAATTGCTTCAGACCAAGCAGATATTCCCTAAGCACTCTGGACAAGAGGTCGCTGACTCAATCGATCTGAGGATCTGGTTGATGGACAACCAGTGTTCCATTCTCTACCCCCAGTTGTCAGGCGGAGGTCGAGAAGACGTAGTGTATCCGAGCAGAGGTTGCCAGAATAGTGGTTTACCGCACCAGTGGACAGTCGGATTGAGATCCCAATTGTTGCCATAGAGATAGACCTACCAGCAGTCTAGACAGATCAGGGCAGTATGGCGGGATCGACAGGAGTTGAAGAAATGATGCGCTAGATGCAGGAGACCATGAGAGCCATGCAGCAGGACGCTGTTCGCCGGGATGAGTTTGCCAAACAACAAGCCGAGATCATGGCCCAGCAGGCAGAGTTAATTGCCAGGTTACAACAACAAACCGGGGCATCTGCTTCACACCCAGCTCCTCTCCTACTAGGAATTCCAGTGCCTGGGGAGGCACCAAATGTCCAGGCAGATACGGACATCCCAACAGGGCCGACTCCACCCCCAATTCTACCTCAACTATTTAAGGCACCTACGCCTGTCAATCAACCGGACTCTCCCTTTGAGTTCGAGGACGGGTATACCGATGTGGTTGTGACGCTGCCATATAGGTTCAAGATGCCACAAATCGACCGCTTTAACGGATCTAGGGATCCCATGGTGCATCTCCGGTTATTTTCAGATGTACTACGGCCGATGGGCCTCACCAGACCACAGAAGCTTTCACTATTTGGCCGGACCTTGTCAGGTGTGGCCGTTATCTGGTATGCAAAATTAGAAGATGATGTTAAGCGGAATTGGGACGAGATGGCCGAGGCTTTTATCGCACAGTACTCCTATAACACTCAAATCGAGATTACAACCCATGATCTTGAGACAACAAGGCAGGAGCCTAAGGAGAGCTTTTCAGATTTTGTGGCCCGGTGGAGGGTGAAGGCCTCAATGATGACCCTAAGGCCTACAGATAAAGATCAAATCCGGATGATTGTGCGCAATCTCCAGCCAAAACTGATGCAGAAAATGATTGTGCTCCCCTTTCCTACATTTTCTGATTTGCATGAGATGGGAGTACAGATCGAAGATGCAATGAAATAGGGTCTGATTGACCAAGATAAGGAGCAGCCCATAAGGACTTTCAACCGCAACAACAACGCAGGCACAAGTAGTGCTGCGAATACAAGAGCTTTGGAAGTCAGCATGGTCACCACCATCCCCCCTCCAAGACCCATAGCAGCCACACCTTTCTCCGGCGCGTCCGGAAGCAATACACAAACAACCAAATACCAGCCTCAAGGCCAAAGAACCTTCACCCCATTATATATGCCCCTGTCCAAAGCTCTGGGGGTTTTAATTAAAAAAGGGCACTTGAAGCCCTTGGAGCCGAGGCCATTGCCAAATCCACTCGCTTTCTCTCATAATCCAACCAAATACTGCGCATATCACCAACAACACGATCATGATACAGACCAATGTTTCAGATTGCGTCATGAGATTCAAGACCTCATTGACAAACAGGTGATCATGCCTCCAGAAAAACCCAATGTCACAACCAACCCTCTCCCCCCACACAACCAAGCTCCATCCCCTAAACGTATCAACTTCATCCAGACTGGGGTCGTGTCTTACGATCCTAGTATCTATATCACTCCTTCCCACCTACCTAAGCCGGAGGTGCTCCTTCTTGATAGCACTGACTTGTGCATGTTGGACATCTCCAGAACCCAGCCTGAGACAATGGTGGTGACTGTCGAAGGCAGAACAGAGGAGATTTCAGAGGAGGATGGAATTGTTGAATCAGGGTTTGAGCAGTCTGGGAGTTTCGCTGGGGAAGCCTACAATCCAAGTGATTACATTCTGTCAGCAGGCTAGGTTGAGCCAAATGTAGAATTGCCAGAGAGGGCAGAGTTGTGTGTGATCCAGGGGGATGGATTTGAGCGGGGGACAGATGATTCGACGGCTGTGGAAGAGGACTTTGCTAACCTCCAATTTTTCGCTGAACAAGATCTAGGGGATATGGCGGTTAACTGGTCAGATTTCGAGGAATCGGCAGAGGTTACCGGGTGGCTGGATGATCAATCGGATGTTGTAGAAGAGTTCCAACCAGAACAGGGCTCGGAAGGGGCGAGAATATCAGTTGTGGCCAGAAGGGCCGGAAATTAGGATACATCGCCGGAGAGCGCCGGTGCTAAGAATTTCGCTCAGGACTTGGACATTACGAATCCAGGAATTGTTGAACAGCCAGCTGTACTGACGCAGTTGGAACAAGAAAGGTTTGAGGATTCGGAGAGAATTAGGAAAGCTAAAGGCCCTGAGGGAACTGAAAGTGTTGTGTGCACGAGGATAGAGAATGCTGCGAGCATGTAGACTGAAAGTACTGCGGGTGCAAGTGTACTGGAGCTAGACAGGTGTCTGTTGGTTGCCGACAAAATGTGGTGGGAGGACGATGATTTGTGTCTTGCCCACACAGACGAGGATTGGGGGAGCAATCAGCCAGATGATACCTGGTATATTGGCGAAGTCGATCACATGACCAGGAGTGGACGGTATTTCAAGCCTCCACACCTAGATCAGCCAGAGGCATCTGGGAAAGATAAGGAGACAGAGAAACAGAAAGAGAAGCAACTCGAAGAAGAAGCTGTATTGAAATAGTTGAAAAAGATACAAGCAGACATCTCCATCTAGGGACTGCTTATGGCATCACGAGTGCATAAACAAGCCGTCCTTTCGGCCATGGACAAGGCGAAGTTATCAATAGACGCCACGCCTGAACAGCTGGTGGGCTTAGTTTTTCCGGGAGGAGCTACCCCGATGCTGACTTTCTCTGACAAAGAACTGCCACCTAAGAGTGCGAACCATAACAGGCCACTCTACATCTCTGTGGATTGTAGAAACAAATGGATACCTGTGGTACTTGTCGATACAGGGTCCGCCATCAATGTGTGCCCGGCAAGAACTGCATATGCAATCGGTTTAAAGACCGCGGACTTTGTGCTGACAGCCCAGGTGATTCGGGCATATGACAACATGAACCGAGAAGTAATGGGGACAGTGAAAATTCAGACCAAGGTTGGGCCGGGACAACATGAGATTGACTTTCACATCTTGGAAGTTCTTGCGACCTTCAATCTGCTCTTGGGACGACTGTGGTTGCACCAGGTAAAGGCAGTTTCGTCCACCTTGCATCAGATGGTGAAATACCCCCATAGGAAGGGAGTAGCCATTGTTTTTGGAAACTCATCAATTCATCCACCACTAGAAGTATCTACGCCAGTTTTGGAAATTGAGCATGGTATGGAGGATGTGTTCTTATCCAGTTTTTCCTTGGCTGAGGCTCGGGTCGTTTAGGGCTGTTAATGAGGAGGTGTATGTCAGTGCTCAATCAGTATACCTCATGAACAAGCTCCAACACATCCTCAGGATGGGATTAGGAAAGAGTGGCCGGAAAGGCGTCGCTGTATCGACCGAAGTGCCGCACAACCTGCATGCTTTTGGTTTAGGTTATCTGCCCACCAAAGAGGACTGGGTAAGGAAAGGCAAGGAGATGGCTGGGAGAGCCAGAGCAAAAAAGGCCGGGAAGCCATTTGAGCTAATGCACTGACCCATTCAGGGTACCCTAAACGGACGCTTCGTCCGGGAGGGGGAGGGCTTTTCGTTTTGTGGCTTCTCGGAACCATGGTTGAACGCGGAGAGGAAGCGCGTGCCGGGGTTTGAGATCTTCTTCGACCTACAGTTATTCGGGGATAACGTTGTCAAAGAGCAGACTCACCGCTAAGGCCGAAGCGAGCAAGAAAGTGGAGTCTGAGGACACAGAAAGTGAAATGGGGGTAGCGCTGGCATGTCTACTTTCAGATCCTCTGATCGAACAGAAGTGCTTGGGGGATAACTTCTCGGTATGCGTGATCAGAAATGGAATGGCTGCGGGCCTACCAGCAAACATTTTGGATGCATCTATCGCACCCTCTCTCGTTTGGTAGTACGAAGAGGGATTTTTGTCCAGCAGCACTGGAGTCTGATTCCACCGAGTCTGTGGAGTCGGAATCAGATTCCAACTTGTCTGAGTTCGGTATTCCTGGGGGTGATAACCCGGATGCCACAGTCCTGTCTAGGTCGTCTTTTTCTTTCTCTTTTGAGTCTGTTGTAACCGAAGAATCGGACGATTTGGATGTACTTAATGAGAATGATGTGGCTGTGGTTTCTGAGTACTTTTCTGTGCCTTTGGTTTATTGCTTGAATCAGGACTTTCAAAATTTTGATAAAAACGACGAGGAAGAAATTCCTCCGATTTTGCAATGATTAATTGATCAAGAGCAGGAAAGATTTGTTAAACCCTTAATGAATGAAATCACTACCGTGAATATTGGTACTGAGGAGGACCCGCGGCTGGTCCAGATCGGGTCCACGTTGTCTTCAGAGGAACGCGAGTGCTTAGTCGCTTTATTAAAAGATTTGAAAGATGTTTTCGTGTGGTCCTACGAAGACATGCCTGGAATCGATCCTGAGATTGTATAGCATCGGATCTGTCTTGACCTCGAGGCCCGACCCGTTAAACAGAAACTCAGGAGGATCCGCCTAGACTGGGCTCTCAAGATCAAGGAAGAGGTCACCAAACAAATCGATGCGGGCTTCCTGCTGGTATCCGAATACCCGACTTGGTTGGCCAACACAGTTCCAGTCCCGAAGAAGGATGACAGGATCCGAGTATGTGTGGATTTCAGGGATTTGAACAGAGCTAGTCCGAAGGACGACTTTCCCTTGCCGCATATCGATGAGTTAGTGGACTTCACAGTAGGGCATGCTTTGCTTTCGTTCATGGATGGCTTCTCAGGCTACAATCAGATAGTGATGGTACCTGAAGACCGGGAAAAGACTGCTTTCACCACCCCGTGGGGGACATACTGCTACAGAGTGATGTCGTTTGGGTCGAAGAATGCTGGAGCCACATATCAACGGACCGCGACCACAATATTGCATGACATGATCCACAAAGAGGTTGAGGTGTACGTGGACGACATGATTATCAAATCCAAAGAAAGAGAGGGCCACTACTCGCCTTGCAAAAGTTTTTCCAAAGGATCGAGAATTTCGATTCTTGAATCCTCGAAGTGTCGTTTGGTGTTATAACGGGAAAAATGCTGGGGTTTCTGATTACACAGAGAGGTATCGAAGTCGACCCTTCCAAAATCAAGGCCATCTTAGAAATGCCACCACCAAGGACTGAAAAGGAGGTGCGAGGCTTTCTGGGTAAAGTACAATTCATAAGACGGTTTATCTCAAAATTAACCTTGACTTATGAACCACTTTTTGGCCTCCTGAAGAAAGGAAAGAAATTCCAGTGGGACGGCCGATGCCAAGCTGCTTTTGAACAGACCAAGGAATACTTACAGAACCCGCCTGTGTTGTTACCACCAGAGCCAGGGAGACCGTTGATATTGTACCTTTCAATGACAGAGACTACAATGGGCTGTATGCTCGCGCAAGAATCTGAAGACAAAGTAGAGAGAGCTATCTACTATCTGAGCAAGAAGATGCTAGAGTATGAGACTCGCTACACACCGTTGGAGAAGGCTTGCTTAGCCTTGGTATGGGCTACCAGGAAGCTGCGGCACTATCTGTTAGCTTACTCCGTAATGTTGGTTTCACGACTTGATCCTATCAAATATCTTTTCGAGAAATCGGCACTTACGGGTAGGCTAACTCGTTGGTCACTGTTACTTTCCGAATTCGATCTGAAATATGTGACGCGCAAGTCAGTCAAAGGAAGAGCAGTAGTCGAATTCTTAGCCGATCATCCAGTAGAAGGAGGTGAAGTTGAGTACTTATTCCCAGATGAGGCCATTTTGCATATCGACGATGAAACCTAGACGATGTACTTTGACGGAGCGTCAATCCAGTACGGGTATGGGATAAGAGTGTTGCTGATAACACCCGACCATTCTCGTATCCCACTAGCATTCAAACTCCGGTTCAAAGTCTCGAACAACGAAGCAGAGTATGAGGCATGCATTGCTGGTCTAGAAGCAGCCTTGAAACTAGGGGCAAAACGGTTGGACGTCATCGGGGACTCGAACCTTGATGTATCTCAAGCTAAAGGGGATTGGAAAGTTAAAGAAGATAAGATAATAATGTATCACCAGACCTTGCTAATTCATCGGTTTGAAAAGCTAAACTTTGCTCATCTGTTGAGAGAGAACAACAGGTTCGCAGATTCATTAGCAACTCTATCTTCCATAATAGACATCCCGTTTGGAATCCGGATGCGTCCAGTCATTATTGACCAGAAGTTTGTGCCAGCATACGAGTCAATTGCTGCCATAGATAAGGTTCAAGATGAGAACCCCTGGTATTATGACATTTGGAATTTCTTGGAGAAGGAAGTCTATCCACCAGGGGCAAATGCCAAAGATAAAAGGACGATCAGAAGAATGGCCGTTCAGTTCATCATCTGTGGGGGTAAATTATACAAGAGAGGTCATCTGGAAATGCACAAGTTGTGTGTTGAAGTCGAAAAATCGAAGCGCCTGATGGAGGCCATCCATGGAGGAGAATGCGGTGCGCATATGAACGGGGTAATGCTAGCGCTGAAGATCCTCAGATAGGGTTACTACTGGTCCACCATGGAGGAGGATTGCATCGGCTTTGTTCGGCGATGCCATAAGTGTTAGATCCATGCAAACCGCATGAACATCCCGCCGTCAAAGCTGTACAATATGACTTCGCCATGGCCATTTTCAGTTTGGGGAATTGATGTGATCGGGGCTGTCACTCCAAAAGGGTCGAATGGGCATGAGTTCATCCTGGTCACGATAGATTATTTTACAAAGTGGGTTGGCGTCGCATGTTGCAAAGTTTATCAGAAACAATATCATCTGTAGGGTCCCCAACGATATAATTTCAGATAACGGTTTCCACTTCAAGAAGGAAGTGATTGACTTGTTGGAAAAATACAACGTGGCTTTTCATAAGTCATCCACATACCGGCCACAAACCATTGGAGTGGTTGAGGCGGCCAACAAGAACATCAAACACATATTGCAGAAGATGATGGAAACCTCTAAGGTGGCGGATAAAATTGCCGTTTGCTCTGGGACTCTGAGGACTTCAATTAGAACTTCTACTGGGGCGACTCCGTATTCATTAGTCTATGGGATGGAGGCCGTTCTACCTATTGAAATTGAGGTTCCGTCGTTACGAGTACTGGCTGAGTGTCAAATAGTCGAAGCAGATTGGCAGCAGAGCAGATTTGAGGAACTCATGCTCTTCGATGAAAGAAGACTGAAAGCAACATGCCATGTTCAAGGTTATCGGTAGAATTGCCCGACTTTCAACAAGAAAGTTAAGTCCAGGAATTTGAAGGAAGGAGATTTGGTGCTCAAGGACAACCGAGCTCCCATTCACGACCCAAGAGGCAAGTTCAGACCCAATTGGACCAGTCCCTACATCATTAAATCTATTTGGTCGAATTGGGCTGTGGTTACGATGGACCTACGGCCTAGAATTTTCACAACCGATCAACATGGACAAGTTGAAGAAATATTACTCTGAGAGGCTCGCTAGGCGAAAACCCAAAAGGCGACCTAGGCAAAAGTTAGAGCATGAAAAATTTGAAACTATAAAAAGCTGAGCTCAAGGTTGAAAACCCGCAAAGGCGGCCTTGGCAAAAGTTAGGCGTAAAGGGAGGTGAAATTACTCGAGTGAACCCGACTGAACTCGTGAGCTTGATTCCCATCTTTGGGATATGTAGGCAACTTCATCCTGAAGTTCAGCCATAAACTCTTCCCCAATCAACTTTATCCATTTGATCACCTCGGTCATCTTTGTCTGTTCAGCATTCAAGAGCTTCGATTGTAATCTCTGGTACAGTGCTATTCAAACTAGGGGCAACTTTCGGTTGCCGTGCAATGTCGTGGTACTATTCAGACTAGGGGCAACTTCCCAGTTGCTAGGATCCGGGGTTGTGCATCCCAGTGACAGATCTCAGGCGTGTCCAGTTCCGATCCATATCGAAAATGGTTTTGAAAAGTTTTAATGAAAGTTGACTTTGTTCAAATTAATCTTTTTACAACTTAGACCATTTTTGGACCAAAGCGGAAAATTTTCAGTACCCACAACCTTCAATTTCATTGATTTCAATACAGAGTTTTCCTGCTCTTGCCTACAAATTGAAGTTGCTTTTTATTACATTCATTAAGAAAACTTGAAAGTACTAATAAAGCAATAAATCCGGGGCATAGTTAAAGTCAGGTGTTCCTGCGCCCCCTCCCAGAGCTGGTCGAAGCCTCTGATGCCAAAGTGGGTCCAGCCTATGCCTTTTCATTGAGCCAATCCAAGCACTCATTTGACAAAGTGCAACTGAAAGTGGGAGCGGGGGCCAGGAGTTGTCTCGTCCTCCATGCTGTGGCATATCGGGCAAGCTGTGCGCCTCGGACCGGAAATGCAGCAGGGTACTCTATCCCCTCTGGCCGGCAAGTTTGATCATGTCCGAACTGGCGTCGGAACCAGAACGGAAAATAGAAGACACAATGTGTCATACCGATCAGTTGAATTCCAGGTTGACGGGTCATGTTGTAACTCATTGCCGGCAGGTTAAGCCAAGGACAGCGCCAAGCAATGCGGTCTGCGGACAAACCGCACATCTAGTTGTACCACCACCCCTCATCCACGGCATCGACCAAACGTTGTCGAAAAAAGTAGCCACACAGTGAGTAAATTTGGGCAAGAGTCAACAACCTACAACTTATCCATCAACCACACAGGAAGGGATGAAAAATGAGAGATTAAAGAATAGAGAGATGTATGATGAGAGAAAAGTAAGGAAAGAGTTTTGTGAGAAAAAAAAAACGATCTTGAGGGCCGAGTGATGTGAACAATACATATGTGAGATTGGGTGGGAAACATTACCTGCAATAGTAGTGGGCCCCCCGCAAGCCTAGCCGTCTCCTGACGATGGAAAGCATCCAAGCCCATCAATGTCTCAGCCAATGTCATGGCAATACAGCTCTTGCCCTCCTTCAAACCTTGGGCCACCTCGATCAACCGGACATTGAACCCTCTGGAACCTGAGGCAAGCAAGAAATGGGATAGCAAGCATAGGCAAAGCGCGTGTTGCCGATAGCCTTGCCAATGATGGTCGCTGCGGTCACCAGCATCAGAAAACCGGCAAACCAAGCTTGGGATGTCCAACCCCCCGTCATGAATCAATGATCGAGCGTCATGCAAGGTGAGGCTGCACATTTGTCCTAAGGCTTGGACGTGGCCAAATCGAAGTTGAAGCAAGATTTCCTCGTTGCGCTCAGACTCCATCAAAACTTGGAAATCCTCGAAAGTAGGACACATCTCTTGCCCGTTGAAGCTAAAGATGTGTGTTACCGGATTCCAAAACCTTGCCACGGCATGGAGGAAAGGAAGATGCAGTGGAGTGCGGCCCAGCGTGAATAGTGCATTCAAACCGAAGCCCCGGAAGTTCAACTTTTTCGAGCCGTCTAAAGAAGCAATCCAAGCTGTGAGATTTTGGGTGAGGAACTCCTCCATTTTGATGCAAAACTAAGATGAAATAAAAGAGCCACAAGGCTGGAGCTTTTAAAGAGGATAAGGCATTGTTCGGGGGACACGTGTCGAAAATTTGGTGGCTGTCAAGCTAGGTGGTTGGCCGGCCACCTTTTCTAGTAGGCCGACCACCCCTCTCCCCTCCAATACAAAAAGCTGGTCGGCCAGCTCGCTTAGGTGGTCGGCCATGAAGAGGAATGTGGCTTTGGTCTTGTTCTAGCTTTTAGAAGAAAGTTCCTAGCATTTCCATGTATCGGGAGTGTTGAAGGTGCGAGTTTTCCTCAGTTTCGGATGCGTTCCGTCACCCAGATTGTCCGAAATGCATTTTGTTTATCGAGTTGTTGTTTCATTTGTCGAGTTGTTAAGTTTTGTCGAGCCGTTGAGTTTTGTATATTGAGTTGTTACTTTTTGTTTAATCAACATTGTTGTATCTTGTTTATCGAGTTATAAACTTGCTAAGGTTTTGTTGCTTCTTAGTAAGATAGGTTGTTTAGTTTGTTGTGACGGTTCACTACCTGACTTGGCAAATTTTCGATGCTCAATTTTCATTCAATCTCATTTTTGTGCAAAATGATGCGATGCGATGTTAGAAACATAAAATGCAACACTTTTTCAAAAGTTGTTTCATTCCATCATGCTTTCTTTGTTACAACATTTTACAACAAGGGTACAAGTTTTACAGAAAATAAAGCTGCCTAATAATATACAATGTGCTACAACTACTAGTAAAAAAAAGGCAAATAAAGCAGGGAACAGATGCATCAGTGCTATCAGTTGCAGGAATGAGAGACCCTCTTCGTCCTTTTCTGCGGAACAGCCTCTGCACCATCATCACCATCTGAGTCGGAGCTGTCATCCTTGGGATTCTTCCCGGCCTCGTCGCCACTACCAGAACCGGAACCAGAGCCACCCTCTCTATCAGCAGATGTCTCTGACTGAGGATGCGCAGGCTCCTCCTCCTCGCTGGACTCCTCCTCTATGACATGCGCTCTTCGTTCGCCTCGTCCGCGAGTCGCTCCCAGCTCCTAGAGAAGGCCTGGATAGCCCAGCTCCTCGGGAAGGTCTAGATGGCCCGGCCTGTGGTCCAGTATGTAGCGGAGGCATCTGAAAAGAAAGAGTGCAATACATCAGCCAAAATATGTATATCAGATGCAAATGCAAGAAAACTACATGAAGTGGATGCATGCAGATACAATACATGAAGGTGGTGTGCGTTAGATGTGCTCTACACATACAATTAATCAATGCAGTAAGATGTTCAAGTTCAACATATTATCATAAGTCTGATAAATGCGAGAAAATTAAAGAGTACCTGGAAACCAAGGATGGACAGCTGTGCCTCTCTCCGCAAGACCATGCCCTCGAGCGAGGCCACTAATCCGAGCATCTCATCCATGTACTCTCTGGGTGGCTGCAAATACAAGCTCAGATCATCAATGACTGAATGAATGCCTAAGTATCTGAGTGATAAATGAAAAGTAGTGGAGCATACCGGTGGTGAGTCAGGGTCACTAACATATCGGTGATCAGGCATAGAAGGCTCTATCGGAATCGGGTAGGAAATCCCGTATCGCCATCCTGTCAACTCGGTCGACATGTCTGGCCATCCGGCATGATGATGAGTCAGAGGAATCAAGGGGACCAGTCCAGCCCCACCTCTCGATTTACCGGCCCTGCTAGTAGAAGGGGCACCTGTAGCCCGGGCTCAACTCGAAGATGGCACGTCAGCTGACCTCCTCGTGGGAGTGCGAACACCTGTTAATGGGGACATCAAATATGTGTGACGGTAGGTCGCGTACTCCCCCTCCTCCAAATGCAGCAATACATCGGTGCCCAGCATGGCACTAGCAACCTCCTGGGGAGTGAGCCTCCCGGTAGTCCGCATATCGTCCGGAGGTGCTAAAGGGACATCTTGATGAGGGTAGCCCATCGTCTGGCGCATGAAGCGATACCTCAGAAACCAGACCCTACCAGCTGGTCCCTCGAAGAGGATCTTGTACCGAGAAGCAACCCACCCTCCAACAAACTGAAATCGGATGTCTCTACCCAAAGGCAACCAGGGCTGCCATGTGATATGTGGATAACCAATGCATAAGCCGATTAGAAATCATAAATGTGCAAGCTAAATCAAAGATGAAAACATGGAGAACTGAGAGTTCTGAATTACCTCTGTCAGCTGCACCGTGTCGAAATACTACCGTAGGTAGGGGAGAGTCTCCCGAGGTCTTGGCCGGTACTAGCCCTAAAAAACGAGCGAGTAGGGGATCACGAGGGGCACCTCCATCTTAAGCTCCGTGGCTAGTGTGGGAAAGTATGCAAAAACCCATAGCTGTGCAAAACAGGGCAATAGCCATCAGAATCGAATCTTTGAGTCACGAGAATCCGAATCTGAGAATCTTGAGTCTGAGAATGTAGTCTGAGAATGTAAAGTGTGTCATGCGTGCAATGTACAAATAATGAAAAGCAGAAATGTAAATCAAAAGGGCAGAAGGTCCCTTCCAGGCTCTCCAGTAGCCACCAACTATGTTCCCCCGTCCGCGGGAGGTCGCGCTCATGTAGCAATAGAGGGTAGCCAAGTCGGCACCACCCCAGCCATACTGGCTAACCCGCGATAGGTCCACCAGGGCACTCAGCAGATATAGCCCAATGGTGTTCCCCCTATCGGCGAATAGAGTGGTCCCGAAGAGGAACATCAAAAACCCTCGAGTGTACTGTGCTATCTCCTCGGGAGTCTCGGGCTCCCTCGGTCTGAAATATGAAGAAAACCAGGTGTACCGGACTCGGCCCGAGGATCGGTCGACTGGTGGGTGAGCTCCCAATAGATAAATCCAGGCAGCCTCCCACTCACCCATATCCTCATCATAAGGGATCAGCCAGCCTCCCACGTCGAGGGCTGTTAACACGGCAAAGTCGAATGGGGTTATAGTCATGTCCTCGGCAGCTGAGAAATGAAAGGAGTTGGTGGTGTCCCACCACCTCTCCACAAGGGCGCTCATCAGCGTCCTGCTAGCGGGATAGCGAGATATCCCAGTACAGAAGGGCCAGAACCCTGCCTGATTAACCCAATCACGGACGGCCTCCGGGAGCTCTGCATACCACTCCCTCGCAGCAATGGAGCCATATCCCCGTGTAACACGGGAGGACACCTGCATTCATAATGAACACATGTATTCAGTTTCAGAATGAAATGAATAAGCTGCGTGCAAATGAAATATATGAGCTGTGTGCAAACCAAATCAGATACAATGCTGTGAGCCGCGTGCAAATACAGGCGTGAGCTGTGTGTTCAACATCTAAAAGGTTTGAGTTGTGCGTTCAGATTTTAAAATCAGTGGGCTGTGTGTTCATCTCAAAGTTCTAGCTGTGTGTTCAACATTAAGTGTTTGAGCTGTGTGTTTAGATTTCAAAATCAGTGGGCTGCGTGTTCATCTTAAAGTTCGAGCTGTGTGTTTAATATCAAGTGTTTGAGCTGTGTGTTCAGATTTCAAAATCAGTGGGCTGTGTGTTCATCTCAAAGTTCGAGCTGTGTGTCTAACATCAAGTATTTGAGCTGTGTGTTCAGATTTCAAAATCCGTGGGCTGTGTGTTCATCTCAAAGTTTGAGCTGTGTGTTCAACATCAAGTGTTTGAGCTGTGTGTTCAGATTTCAAAATCAGTGGGCTGTGTGTTCATCTCAAAAGTTCGAGCTGTGTATTTAACATCAAGTGTTTGAGCTGTGTGCTCAAATTTCAAAATCAGTGGGCTACGTGTTCATCTCAAAGTTCGAGCTGTGTGTTCAACATCAAGTGTTTGAGCTGTGTGTGCAGATTTCAAAATCGATGGTGTGTGTTTATCTCAAAGTTCGATTTGTGTGTTCAACGTCAAGCATTTGAATTTGTGTGTTCAAATTTCAAAATTAGTGGGAAAGCGTGTTCACCTCAAAATTCGAGCTGTGTGTTCACGTCAAGTGTTTGAGCTGTGTGTTCAGATTTCGAAATCAGTGGGCTATGTGTTCATCTCAAAAGGTCGAGCTATGTGTTCAACGTCAAGTGTTTGGGTTGTGTGTTCAGATTTCAGAAATAGTGTGTGCCGCGTGTTCACAATCAAATATGGGATGCATGTTCAGAAATTCAAAGTTTGGGCCGCGTGTTCAACTCTCAACAAGTGTGTGCTGTGTGTTCACAACCAAATATGGGTTGCGGGTTCGGAAATTCAAGTGATTGAGCTGTGTGTTCAAGATGCAAAACAGAATACTGTGTTATGGACTAAGTATTCAGAACAAGCTGTGTGCTAGGATGAGCCGAAGTGTGGTGTGCGAATGTGTTTAGAACGAGCAGATAAGTATGCATATCGAAAGCATGAGATGCACGAAAAATGCAGAATATATTGCAGGAAATGTAAAAAGTGAAGTACATACCTCCCGTGCCTGATAGAAGAGGTGGGACTCTGGCTCCCGCAACAACAAATCTACAGGCGCCCACTCGTCAAAATCAGTGAAGTGGTAGAAAACTGCCCGTGGGAGGATGTGTGTCGGAGGGTCATACCTCTCGGGAATGAATGGTCGAACCCTCGGAGGTAAAGACATGATGTCAGGCTCACCTTCGGCACTTGGAGAACCTCCACCATGGGGAAAATGACCTGCCATCTCAAGAAATTTGCAAAAAAGGAGCAAAAATGAGCGAAATGAGCCAAAATTGGAAAAAGTCAACAAAAGTCAACTCTCGGGAAATGAAAAAGTCAACAAAAGTCAACTCCCGAGAAATCTTCCAAATGTTGAGACAAACTTACCTCAAGTGGTGAAAATGAGAAAAGAAGCTCAAAATCAAAATTTAATCGGTTCAAAGTGAAGAGAACTGAAAGTTTTCGTGAAACAACTTTGCGTGGGGCGTTGGAAAACGCGTATAGAGCGCAGATCTGAGAGAGAAAATGGTCTAGGAAGGAGGAGGAGGCAATTTCGAATATGAAGTTATGAGGAAAAGAGCTTTGGCAGAATGTATTTAAAGAAATGAGGGTGAAAAGACAAAATTGCCCCGGATTTGGGCTAGGTGGTCGGCCGGCCACCTTTTCTGGTAGGCCGACCACCCCCTGCACTCAAACCTGGTCGGTGGCCTCCAGTGGACTCCAAACCTGGTCGATGGTGTTCCCAAGATGGTCTCCAAGGTCTTTGCAAATTTTGGTAGTGATCGGAGTCCCCGGCACCCGAGAAAGTACAAGAAAAGTGCACTTTTCGTCGTGAAATCCCTCCGCGGGAACTTCAACTCCAACTTTCGATGCGTGTTTCATCGTCACTCGTCAAGAGCAAGATGTATCCTTTTTGAGTATGTTGTGACCCTTCCGGGAGGTAAACCGGAGGTCGCGATTGAGTCGTAGTCGTCAAAACTTGCATTTCTTTGCTCTTTGTTTCGTGTCAAACATGCATTCGAGTTTGCACTTATCCTGCATTGTTATGCACGTCACTTGCATTCTCATGCATACCACTTGCATTGTTGTGCACGTTTCACGGGTATTGTCATACCCTCATGCTTAACTTGCGTTGTCACGCGCGTGTCTCTCGCATTGCGATGCACTTTCCCATCGGCACCCTATTTGTCTGCGTTCAGTATAGCGTTGAACATATGTTGCTAACTATGTTGTGCATGTTAAGTTTCGCTCTTTTGCAGGCACGATATTGTATGTATGGTTCATTTGAGGCTGGTGCAACCAGACGAATCGCGCAGGTACTGTATCTTCTCCGTGTGAGACGTAGCGAGAATTGAATAATTCTCTGCTTAAAACTGTTGCATGTGCGCTTCATTACAGCTTGCTGCTTTGCATGATCATGAGTTACGTCTGGCTCTGTGCATATCATTTTGCATCTTGCCCCCTGCCTGCGGGCACATCTTTGTTATCTTGCCTATTTCTCTAAGTCTTCGGCCTTGTCAAAAATAGGTCGTCTCTGGGCTTTGACATTCACTCCCGTCAATTACGACTTTCGAGTTCTGTCAAAGAGGGGCAACTGTAAACACCCCATTTTTGACCAACCTTAAGACTCAGACGTCACCAACTGAGCGCTCGGTGATGTTGCATATTGTGCTCGTTCTGAAGTTTTGGAGTTTCGGCTGCGAGCCTTGCCTCCAGACTTCGGGGCTCTTTTGTGCTTTGCCTCGATTTGCGAACCAGGTCCTATTTTCTCTGTTTTCTCTTCCCAAAGGGAGGGAGGGGTCTCATAGACCATCTCTCAGTGGCTATAAGCTACGTTTCGTGGTCGTAGGCCATTTTTCTCGTTTGGAGCTCAGTTTCTGGTTTTTGGAGCCGTCGGCCGTGTGCCTCGGTTCGGAACCGCTTAACTACCTCCGTTTGCTCCAGTTTTTGGCACACACCTTGTTTCCCCCCTTTAGAGGGACACTGTGGTTCGGGAGACCACCTTCGTGGTCATACGCCACTTCTGGTGCCTAACAGCCTCTTTTCGGGGCCTCGAACTGCGCGTTTTAGCCCCCGAACCTTCGTTTTGCATCCGTCTTGGTCCATTTTTGGTAGGGACCCTATTTTCATTCTTGAGGTGGTAGTATGGTGGGAGGCCACCTTTTCCCCTTGGAAACCAGTTTTCTCTTTTTCTCTCTCCTCCAGCCGATTTTTCTGACAGAAAGCTAGTTTTTCTCACTTTTGAGCCACAATTTCTAGTTTTTCATACCACCATTGTGTTGTGCTCATCTGGGGGGCCACCAATATGGGTAGGCCGACTAGTAATTCTTCTTGACCCTTTTTTAACCTTGCTAAAAAGCTAGTTTTTCTCTCTCTTGGGTCACATTTTCTGGTTTTCCACCATACAGCTGTGTTGCACTCATCTAGGAGGCCACCTTTCTGGGGTGTCCGGCCAGCATTTCTCCTTGAACCTTTTGACCCCTGGTCGGCCGACTAGGGGGAGTGGCCGGCGGCCACCTTAACTGGCCAGTCAGCTTTTTGCTTTTTGCTCTCTCTGAATGTAATCCAGCTGTGCTAGCTGGGAGGCATTTGGACCATCCTCCATATACGTGGAGGATATTTGAGGCTTCTTAGAGAAGCTTTAGAGCCTCTCTTTTATAAAGGAGAGGCTGATCTTCATTTGCAAGGGTTCAACAATTTTGAAGGCTTATACACCTCTCTCTCCTTATATCTTTGCACTTGAGCTCCAAAAACCCTAATATTCTTGGCCATTTGCACACCAACCCTTAGCCTACCACCTCCACCATCCATCCAAGCATCTTGGAGCTGATTTGCAAAGGTTAAGGAACTCCCATCTTGGTCCAGATATAAACTGTAAAGTGTCTTATTTTGAGCTCCTCTTGAAGTTTGATTAAGGATACTTTTCTGTTTGAGGTCTCCTACATCCTTGCATGCTTCATTTATCTTTGTAGGCCTATTTTGCATCATATCTTAGCCCTACTTGTGAGCATTTTCGAGATTTTCCATGAACTAAAAAAAGTCTTATTTTGAGGCCCTCTTAAAGTTTAATTAAGGGAATTTTCCTGTTGGGGGTCATCTACCCCCTTTCATGCTTTATTTCCTCATGTTTTGAGCTATGCATGTGAGCATTTGCATTGGCCTTGGTTTGGCCTTTTAGCCACTGAAATCTAGCGGATATTCAATGGCTTAGATGTGTCTTTGAGCTTCAAAATCATAGAGGGGTGACCCTCTCACCCCTCATTCTCTTTACTAGCTTTATTGGCCTTCCAAAGGGGCTCCATCTTGCATGTTATGAAGTCACATTTCAGGCCCTGTTTTTTGAGTTTTAAAGTCTTCCTTAGCTCTGTCCAGAGCCTCTTTGACCATATTTTGTGTCTATGATGCATGTGTAGAACAATCCCATTCAAGGCCTTTCAAAGGGACCTTTCATTGCATGCTTCCTAGACCAATTTCAAGCTCTTTTTGGTGAGTTTTAGGGCTGTCATAATTGATTTCCAGGGTTGTTTTTGCCATGTTAAGTGTTCTTGTTGTATGTGTTGAGTAACCCGTTGCATGGCCCTCCAATGGAGCTCATCATTTTTGCATGCATTGGATACATTTCAGTGGTTATTTGGGGTTTATTTGACATGCCATGTTACTGTTTTGGGCTGGTTTGGTGGCCGCTCTTATGCTTCATATACATGCCATGTAAACCATGCTTACTAGCCTAGGTTGCATGTTGTTTTAGCCCTTCATGTTAGCACCTTTTGGCCATGCTTTGAACTAACATTGTGCATATTTTGGGACTGCCTTGGCTCTATTTTTGTACTTCATGATCAAATAATGCTTGCTTTGCATGATTATAGTTCAATGCATTTGCCTAGTTTTGGGTTTCGGGGCCTCTTTCATGCATTGGGTGCCATATTTCCATGATTCAGGACGATTGTGCATCATGTTTCAGTGCTGGAAATTGCATGTTTGTATGCCATCTTTCATCCCCTGCCATGCTTTGGTAAAGTGGCATTTGATGCCTTAGGTTCGGTCCTCGGTGTTCGTGTACGCATTTGGTTGTCTCATTTTTCATCTAATGGCCTTGATGTGAGTGTGGTGTGGTCCACTCATGTCGGTGTAAGTCCATCATGCATTGTGTATGCCATTTCAGTTCATAGCATTGCGTATGCTAGGTTGCATGTTAGAGCATTATGTATGCCATGTTACATCGAGCATTGTGTATGCCATTTCATAGTATTGCGTATGCTAGGTTGTATGTTAGTCGCATCATGTATGCCATCTCATTTGCATTGTGTTTGGGATAGGAGTTAGCCCAAGTACGGGAAACGAGGGACATTTCGTACTCCGAGTGACGGAATGTGTCTCAATTCCCGGTCGCCGACACTTCGGATTACCCATGATGGAGTCTAGGCCTTGTCGTGTTTTCATGTGCATTCATATCACATCGAGTCGTGCATTTTGACTCCTCGGCCATCATGCATCGAGATGCGTGATTAATTAAGGATCGAGCTCGTGCATACATATGTGAAAATGCTTTGCCATGCCCTTTCTTGCTCTCTGTTGTAGCAAATCAATCAACAACCCTTGAAGCTTGGCATAGCATTAGGGATTAATTGTAAGCGAGGCAAAGCGGGGCATCGCAAGGAATTTTTCGACGAAGGCAACTCCAGCATGCATCATTCATCATTCGAAACAGAGCTGAGGCGGTCCATAGCTTGCATGCTAATTTATCTACTTTCCTAGTTAAGTTGTTAATTAATTAGGATTTTGTACTTATTCGGACTGTAATTATTTATCGGATTGTAATTATTATTGAATTTGTATTATTCTTTGGACCCTCGGCGAGGGCACAATTGTAATAAGTGTGCGCGTGTGTGATGTATGTCTTCCAACCTTACGTCTTTCTCCCTTTTATTTACCAGCTTATGATAGTTAGATTGGGGCATGTTTCAATTAGCATACTTAAGCTTGCATGTTTGCATCATTCATCTGTCTTGCATGCACAAGACTCGGCATCATACTAATGCATTTGTATTTCAATTCCAAATTGAATATGTGTTAGTATGGCGTGATCATATGCCATTTTAGAATAGTCGAGCCTATTGTAGTTGCATTCTGCATGTGTTGCATTAGGCATTTACGTATACTTAGGATCATGCATTGATTTCTAACTAGTTTCTTTTGGCTTGGAGTACTCGGTAAGTGTTTATGCTTTAGCATCCTTGCATGTGTGTGAGTGATCGCCATGATAGCATGCTTACCATGAGACTATGTGTGTCACGGCGAACTTTGTCCCTAAAAGTTCGGGCATGACCCATGTAGAAACATAAGATAAACTGATATAATAATATACATAGGGCTGAGCGGAAGCATAATATATAAATGAGCAAAACCAAACTTCCATTGAGCTACTAGAACATGCCAGGATCATGCACAATCAAGCGGAATATCACATACAGCACTAACCAAGTATGTACTGGTTACATATATACATGAATCCTTGCCCTAGGGCGTACAACAAAAAATAATGAGTATAGACAACCCAAAACAGGTGTTTAGATTACAAGCCGAACTTAACAAAAGTATACAAAAATAGGGCGAGTCCTCTTATGTGCCTGACCATAAGGGTTGACAAAAGGAACGAGCTTCAAGAGCTAAGACTGCTTCCCGGGTTGACCTACAGAAACAGACAACATGAGGGTGAGCGAAGCTCAGTGAATAATAGTACCAATAAATTGAAGTCATAACTCTTATTCAAGTGCATGTTACTTAATTCAATGCTACAGAATGTCCCTTGACTCAGAATGTTACACAAATTGTTACGGAATGTCACAAATGGCCCTCGGCCCAGAATGGTACCCAGAATGTGACTTAATATCACAAGTTGGCCTCGCCCGAATGTTACCTTTAATGTTACTCAATATCACAAGTTGGCTCTCGGCCCAGAATGTTATTCAGAATGTTACTCAATATCACAAGTTGGCTCTCGGCCCAGAATGTTATTCAGAATGTTACTCAAGCTCAGACAAGGTAGGAAGATACAGAAACAGACAGAAATAGAACTTAAATGATATTTAACAATAAGTGAATACATGTTCTTTGCACTATTACTCACAGCGATGTGTTGGTGTGCTAGTGTCTTCAGAAGTGTGCCCTGCACACAATCATCATTAAATATTAGTTCCCTTTTTACTCATACGAATTATAATCATCTCAGAGTCATCAAAACAAATATTCGAAAAGACTAGAGGGTATAGCACGTAAAATAGAGCAACACAGAGTTTTTCTGAGAATCAGTCCTCCGCTCGAGCGCCACTTTGGCCGCTCGAGCGGATAGTATAATTCCGCCACAAATGCTGAGAGAGTGATTTATGCGCTCGAGCGAGAATTCCTCCGCTCGAGCGTACAGTGTAATTTTGCAAAACTTGCTGAGAGAGTGATTTTCCCGCTCGAGCGGGATATTCTCCGCTCGAGCGGACCAGACGAATTCTGAAACCCTGTTTTCCTCCTTTGAGTTCTACCTTGACATTCAAACTTCAATCTCTCAATTCCAAGCATAATCAAGGATTACCATAGTTCCAAAATCATTTAGACACACAATTATTCTATATATATCACCAAATTGAGGTCAATCATCACTTAATTGCTATAACTCACTCATAACTCACTTCATACATTACATACACACACATAGAGCTACTCAAGCTTCTAATTCAAACTCATGGTGGAATATTTTCATGAAATAACAAAGAATTAAGGTATTTGATCCTAAAACACAAATTACCATATAAGATGTTCAACATCTACCTTAACTTTCCAAGACAAGGAAGAATTCCAACCAAGATTAAGAGGGAGTGAAACTAGATCAAGAAATGTCCATACCTTAAGTCCAATCCGAACAATTCTTCACAATTTCTCTCAAAATTTTCCCCCTTGATGGCTTCTCTCTCTCTCTCTCTCTCTCCTACGTTTCTCCCTCCTTTGTGTTTCTTTACATCCAAGAGATGGGTTGAAGTCAACATATCCAAAGAGATTGTGATAGATATATATAGGACTTAGATATTTATGTTTATAATAAGACGAAATTCAATCGTTTAAGCATCCTAAATTGAATTTTCACAGAATGCCCCGTTAGAGCTTAAAAATCATGCAGATTTCAAATATCAAAGTAATTTCTGAAAATTAAGTCTCTAAGGCATCCAATTTCAAATGTAAATAATGCCAGTGTAACAGACAATGTTCTTACTCAACAGATGATTTCCTCTAAGTTCCGTTTAATTCAAAGAAATGTCACATAGAATTCGATAACATACATTCACAAACACAGAATAGAGAGCTGAAAAGATACCAAAATCATGTACGAGGGTCGGGCTATTACACTCTCCCCCTCTTAATTAAGTTTGGTCCTCCAAACTTGATTTACCTCAGGACTGAAATAAATGTGGATGTTGACGGAGCATATCCTCTTCTTTTTCCCAAGTTGCCTCGGTTCCGTAATGCTCTTCCCATTCAACCTTTATCATTGGGATACTTCAATTTCGTAGTTGTCTGACTTGTCGGTCCAAAATCCGAATTGGTTTCTCATCATACATTAACTTGTCATCTAACACAATGTGTTGAAAATCTATCATATGTGACGGGTCCGGAAGGTACCCTCGGAGCATGGAAACATGGAATACATTATGGATTTGGCTCATATTTGGTGGTAGGGCGACTCGATAAGCTACCGAACCGACTTTCTCCAAAATCTGAAAGGGGCCAACATATCGGGGCGTTAACTTACCCCTTTTTCCAAATCTCGGATGCCCCTTCATTGGGGTAACTTTCACAAATACATGATTACCTACGTCAAATGTCAAATCTCTTCGTCGGTTATCTGCATAACTCTTCTGTCGACTTTGAGCCATTTTCAATGTTTCCCGAATAAGTTTGACTTTCTCAGTTGTTAATTGCACAAGTTCAGGTCCTAGCAAGGCTCTGTCTCCAACTTCGGCCCAGCATACAGGAGAACGACACGGTCTTCCATATAGTGCTTCATAAGAAGCCATCTCAATGCTCGAATGATATGTATTGTTGTATGCAAACTCTATCAATGGTAAGTGGGTTTCCCAACTTTCTTGAAAATCCAACACGCACATACGGAACATATCTTCCAGAGTTTGTATCGTCCTCTCGGATTGACCGTCAGTTTGAGGATGAAAAGTCATCTTGAATTTAAGTTCGTGCCCATAGCTTCCTCGCAAACTTTGCGAGAATCGTGAAACAAACTTTGGATCTCTGTGCGAGACAATCGAGACCTAATACGTGAAGTCTTACAATTTCATTTACATAAAGCATCGCGAGTTTATCGATTATATCGAAGTTTTCATTGGAAGGAAATGAACGGACTTAGTCAGTCGGTTAACAATGACCCAGATAGAATTCATACCCCGAGGAGTCCGTGGTACTCCTACAACAAAATCCATAGTTAAATGTTCCCACTTCCATTCCGGAATTGGGAGGGGTTATAACAGTCCTGCGGGTCTTTGATGTTCTGCTTTTACTTGCTGACACTGTAGACATTTAGAAACAAACTCTGCAATCTCCTTTTTCATACCTGGCCACCAAAAGTGTTGTTTCAAATCCCTATACATTTTGGTACTTCCCGGATGTATTGAAAACTTTGAGACATGTGCTTCTTCCATTAGTTTTTGCCTAAGTTCCTGTATGTTAGGGACACAAATTCTGTTTTGAAACTTGAGTATTGAATCCACTGCACTAAACCCTGGCTTTGGTTTTATCTCCACCTCATCGCATACTTTTCGCAAGGCGTCGTCCTCCAGTTGACGCATTTTAATTTCTTCGAGTAAGGTTGGTTGAGCCATTATTGTTGCTATTATGGCCTTCTGTTCCGGCATGATTAAATCCACGCTTAACTTATCCAAGTCAGTCACCAATTCCCTCGTCAATAAGTTTGCCAAATCTCCCATACTTTTCCGACTTAGTGCATCAGCGACTGTGTTGGCTTTACCAGGGTGATAGCGGATCTCCAATTCATAATCTTTAATTAACTCCAACCAACGCCGTTGTCGCATATTTAACTCCTTCTGGGTGAAAAGATATTTGAGGCTTTTGTGATCGGTATATACTTCACAGGTGGTACCATACAGATAATGCCGCCAAATTTTTAAAGCAAAAACAACGGCTGCTAGCTCAAGATCGTGGGTGGGGTAATTCTTTTCATGGGGTTTTAGCTGCCGAGACGCATAAGCGATAACCCTTCCATTCTGCATAAGCACACAACCCAGCCCTTTATGCGACGCATCACTATAAATCACAAACCCCTCAGTACCGGATGGCAAAGCTAGAACTGGTGCTGTGGTTAACTTCATTTTTAACTCTTGAAAGGCAGCTTCCCATTCTACTGACCATTCAAATGGTACTCCTTTTCGAGTTAATTGTGTAAGCGGCACAACAATCTTGGAAAAATCTTGAACAAATCGCCGGTAATAGCTGGCTAACCCCATAAAACTACGCACCTCAGTCACATTGGTGGGGATTGGCCAATTCACAATTGCCTCAATCTTGTGTGGATCAACAGAGACGCCATCTTTTGTTACCACATGCCCTGGAAATGCTACTTCATGTAGCCAGAATTCACATTTCTTTAATTTTGCATACAGTTTCTTTTCTCAGAGTGTTTGAAGGATCAAACGAAGATGGTTCTCGTGAGCTTCTGCACTTTTCGAGTAAATAAGGATGTCATCAATAAAGACCACAACAAATTCGTCCAAATACGGTTTAAAGACTCGATTCATTAGATCCATGAAAGCTGCTTGTGCGTTAGTAACGCCAAAGGGCATGACGAGAAATTCGTAATGGCCGTACCAAGTTCGAAAAGCCGTTTTCTCTGCATCATCAGCTTTGACCTTCAATTGGTGGTATCCTGACCGCAAATCAATCTTTGAGAAAACTTGTGCTCCTTGGAGTTGATCAAACAAATCATCAATCCGTGGTAGTGGGTATTTATTCTTAATTGTTACTCTGTTGAGTTCCCTGTAATCGATACATAATCGGAGTGTTCCATCCTTTTTCTTTACAAACAGTACTGGTGCACCCCAGGGAGACACACTCGGACGGATGAATCCCTTATCAAGCAAATCTTGTAGTTGAAGCTTTAACTCTTTCATTTCAATCGGTGACATTCTATACGGGGTCTTAGAGATAGGTTGAGTTCCCGGTGCTACTTCAATTGTAAATTCAATTTCACGGTCTATCAACTGCCCCGACAATTCTTCCAGAAAAACATCCGGAAATTCACAAACAACTGGAATTAGATCAATATTTCCGTGCATCTCTTGCCCTTTCAAAACACTGCATAAGAACCCCTGACACCCTTTCTGAATTAATTTACAAGCCTTCGCAGTAGAAATCAAGTATGGGGGTGATGTCACTTCCTGTCCCTGAAAGATAGAATCTGGTTTTCCCGGAGGTTGAAAACTGATTTGCTTGTTTAGACAGTCTATAATTGCATTATTTTCACTCAACCAATCCATTCCCAGAATAATGTCAAAAGAGTTCATATCAAGAGGTAACAGATTAGCATAGACACGGATATTACCAATCAGAAGCTCACATGCAGGATATACAGAAGTACAGATCATAGCATTTCCCATAGGTGACGATACACACAACATATACGTTAAATCTTCTTCAGGTTTGTTTAAATTTTGCGCAAATAATTTGGACACAAAGGAACAGGTAGAGCCAGAATCAAATAATACACAAGCAGAATGACCGTAAATCGTAAATGTACCTGATACCACCGTCGCAGCATTTTGCACGTCCCCCGGAACCAGTGCAAATACCCTACCTTGCCTTGTAGTATCCTTGTTGTTCACAGGTTTGGGAGCAGACTTAGTGTTGGAATTTGCTTTTGGTGCAGATCCGACTGAACTTGTCACAGCTTTGTTATTAGCTTGTTGTTTTCCTAAAGGACAATCTCTTATCAGGTGACCCACCTTGCCACATCGAAAACACGCGCCAGACAGTCGGTGACAGACCCCACGATGCCTCCAACCACACTCTGAACATATTGGAGCTAGATCTTGAGGAGGAGTGATTGTGCTGGAGGTCCCTGAATTTTGCTTCTTCGCTGGCGGGGTAGTTGTTCCCTTTGACCACTGTGTGGTTTGCCTCTTTCCCTTCCATTCAGAAATCCGGTTTTGGGTTGCAAGATTTCCTTCTGCTATAACAGCTCTCTCCAATACCTCAACATAAGTGGGTAATTTCAACAGATTAACCCGGTCCAATATTGCACTCCGTAATCCCCCTTCAAATTTGCGCGCCTTCTTGTATTCGGTATCTACCATGTGAGGGGCAAACCGTGCTAGTTCTGCAAACTGAGCTTCGTCTTCCGCAACGGTTTTATTCCCTTGGCGAAGCGTCTCAAATTCGGTCACCTTCTTGTCTCGCATACTTTGGGAAAAATACTTATCATAAAATGCCTCCATAAATCTGTCCCATACTAGTCCCGGGTAAACAGACCGTGTAAGCATCCACCATCTACGCGCCTCGTCCTCTAGGGTAAAAGTAGCTAGTTGAACTTTTTGAGCTTCTGTGCAGGGAAAGATTTCAAATAATTTTTCTATACCCAACACCCAGCCCTCGGCTTTCATTGGCTCTATCCCCCCCTTGAATATCGGCGGTTTCATCTTTTTGAATTCCTTTATGAGAGTAATGGTTCGATCTTCAGCGTGGACATCTGGTGCCACTGGGGGAGGTACTGGTGGAGGTGGCGGTTGCTCTTGTTGTTGTGGTTGTTGCTGTTGTTGAGGTTGTTGTTGTTGTTGGCGTAAGGTTTCCGCCATTTCCATGATCATTCTTTCCATCCGATCCAACCTCGCAGAAGTAGTATCTTCCTGTTCCTCTGCCCTTGTCCTCACCATTTCCTACAAAACAATCCATGATACACAATAGACATAATTGCACTTTGTTAGCATTAGCAGAGTACGCTTAACGTTGCTATCAGCCTTTCATATGTTTTTAGGATGTCATGCAAAATGCCTAAAGCTTTTCTAGACACCCTACAGCTCAATGGATCCCCGTGTGTGAGATAGCAACTCGTGCTCTGATACCACTTGTCACGGCCCGAACCTGCCCCTAAAAGTTCGGGCATGACCCATGTAGAAACATAAGATAAACCTGATATAATAATATACATAGGGGCCTGAACGGAAGCATAATATATAAATGAGCAAAAACCAAACTTCCATTGAGCTACTAGAACATGCCAGGATCATGCACAATCAAGCGGAATATCACATACAGCACTAACCAAGTATGTACTGGTTACCTATATACATGAATCCTTGCCCTAGGGCGTACAACCAAAAATAATGAGTATAGACAACCCAAAACAGGTGTTTAGATTACAAGCCAAACTTAACAAAAGTATACAAAAATAGGGCGAGTCCTCTTATGTGCCTGACCATAAGGGTTGACAAAAGGAACGAGCTTCAAGAGCTAAGACTACTTCCCGGGTTGACCTACAGAAACAGACAACATGAGGGTGAGCGAAGCTCAGTGAATAATAGTACCAATAAATTGAAGTCATAACTCTTATTCAAGTGTATGTTACTTAATTCAATGCTACAGAATGTCCCTTGACTCAGAATGTTACACAAATTGTTACAGAATGTCACAAATGGCCCTCGGCCCAGAATGGTACCCAGAATGTGACTTAATATCACAAGTTGGCCCTCGGCCCAGAATGTTACTCAATATCACAAGTTGGCTCTCGGCCCAGAATGTTATTCAGAATGTTACTCAATATCACAAGTTGGCTCTCGGCCCAGAATGTTATTCAGAATGTTACTCAAGCTCAGACAAGGTAGGAAGATACGAAATGCATGTAAATAGAACTTAAATGATATTTAACAATAAGTGAATACATGTTCTTTGCACTATTACTCACAATGATGTGTTGGCGTGCTAGTGTCTTCGTATGTGCCCTGCACACAATCATCATTAAATATTAGTTCCTTTTACTCATACGAATTATAATCATCTCGAGTCATCAAAACAAATATTCAAAAGACTAGAGGGTATAGCACGTAAAATAGAGCAACACAGAGTTTTTCTGAGAATCAGTCCTCCGCTCGAGCGCCACCTTGGCCACTCGAGCGCGCAGTATAATTCCGCCACAAATGCTGGGAGAGTGATTTATCGCCGGCGAGAATTCCTCCGCCGGCGTCTGATGTAATTTTGCAAAACTTGCTGAGAGAGTGATTTTCCGCCGGCGGGATATTCTCCTTCGGCGGACTGCACGAATCAAACCCGTTTTCCTCCTTTGAGTTCTACCTTGACATTCAAACTTCAATCTCTCAATTCCAAGCATAATCAAGGATTACCATAGTTCCAAAATCATTTAGACACATAATTATTCTATATATATCACCAAATTGAGGTCAATTATCACTTAATTTCCATAACTCACTCATAACTCACTTCATACATTACATACACACACATAGAGCTACTCAAGCTTCTAATTCAAACTCATGGTGGAATATTTTCATGAAATAACAAAGAATTAAGGTATTTGATCCTAAAACAAAAATTACCATATAAGATGTTCAACATCTACCTTAACTTTCCAAGACAAGGAAGAATTCCAACCAAGATTAAGAGGGAGTGAAACTAGATCAAGAAATGTCCATACCTTAAGTCCAATCCAAACAATTCTTCACAATTTCTCTCCAAATTTTCCCCCTTGATGGCTTCTCTCTCTCTCTCTCCCACGTTTCTCCCCCCTTTGTGTTTCTTTACATCCAAGAGATGGGTTGAAGTCAACATATCCAAAGAGATTGTGATAGATATATATAGGACTTAGATATTTATGTTTATAATAAGACGAAATTCAATCGTTTAAGCATCCTAAATTGAATTTTCACAGAATGCCCCGTTAGAGCTTAAAAATCATGCAGATTTCAAATATCAAAGTAATTTCTGAAAATTAAGTCTCTAAGGCATCCAATTTCAAATGTAAATAATGCCAGTGTAATAGATAACGTTCTTACTCAACAGATCATTTCCTCTAAGTTCCGTTTAATTCAAAGAAATGTCACATAGAATTCGATAACATACATTCACAAACACAGAATAGAGAGCTGAAAAGATACCAAAATCATGTACGAGGGTCGGGCTATTACAATGTGCTTATGTGATATACCTGCTTGAATGCTTGTGGGTGAAGGTTGGGTTATTTGGATTGGAACAATTCATCAATTGCGAGTTTTAAGCCCACTTAAGAGTGGCAAATCACCCTATTTCTTAAGCCCACCCGAGGGTGGCAAATCCATGTTTTAGCCTACTTGCGAGTAGCAAACCATTTTCAAAACAAACATGAGATATTTTGTTCCAATTCAGGCGATCCAATCTATACCTGTATGCTATGTGCATCACATAGTAAATCTAGGCTAATAACCGGATTAAGAACGCATAATGTTTTCAAAAACTAGATATCATGGTTAGTAGAGGCCGATCTTTGATCGGGCGAGCGGGGGTGCTCACGAAGTGACCTTCCCCAATCGTACCCAAGTTCCCGAGCCCAGGCAACTTTGGAGAGGACGGGCACGTGACCTTAGGCACACGAGCCAGAGTTTCCTAAATTCCCCAAAATAAAATATTTAGGTGGCGACTCTGTATCTGGCAAAGCAGTCCATGTTTGGCACTTCTTTCAAAAAAAATCTGTTTTCAAAAACGATTTGTCGAATTTGTACTCTTTGATGATTCATCGGTCTTGCATTGCACTCTGTGAGATTAGATACAGGACCGTGACATTTGAGTCATGAACTCTAGTAAGCCCAATGAACAAAACCGGGGGGGAGCGGGGGGGAGGGGGGGTGGATTCCCTCCCGGGACGTTCGGGGATGTCTACACCACCCAAAGACTAGCTCTACAAAAGCTTATAACCTATAAGAGCACTCAGACTTAAATTCCTTCACACTTACCACACTAATGCCAACAGTAGAGCTTTACACAATCTTGCTTCAAAAAAAAAAAAAAAAAAAGGTTCCTACAATCCTACCAAAGAACCATAGACATAAAAGCTTCAAAATTCTACCTTTATTCATAGGCCTACCCCTCTTTGTTGGTTCTCTCTTTATCCTGTAGTTCTAGCTCAATAATCTTGTTCAGAACAACATCTTCTTTCCCACTGAAATTGATTCCAAGAGATTTCCCCAATTGTAGAGTGGCTTTAGCTTCTTCGAGTAGATAATTGTTCAAACTTGTAGCACCTTCAGACAGATCTGAAGGTGCTATAGCAGCTGCTGCTAGTCGGTAGATGACAGACTTGGAATTGTGCTTACAAACTATAGCAGCTTTATGCTTATGAAGTCTAGCAAAACTAGTGAATTGCAGGACTTTCAATTTATATCGATCATTCATAGAAAAAATTAAATCGGTCTAATAATAATAAAATTTTCATTTTGTCGCGTATATGTCTCCGATATATGTTTTCGAAAAAATGGACGCCAAGTACATTTTTGAAAAAATATTGTTCATTATTTTTGGAGATAAACACGATAAAACGAAATTGTGCAATATCAGATCGACCTATTTTTTTTGGAAAAAAACTTAGTTTAGTGTAACTTTTAAAAAATAATTACAAATAATTGGTAACATTTATAAATATTAATAATTAAAATTATAATATTTTTCATAAATCTATAATAATTTTAGGAAATTACCACAAAATCGTAAAATGTTCAATTCTTTTTTTTTTTTCATCTATGATATAAATGGAAGGCCTTACAAAATGAACCGTTTGGATGATCGAAACGAGATCCGTGTTGAGCCTCACAGGCCCCTCAAGTTTTCTCAAATTTATATTTGAATTTGAGAAAAACTCAATTCTATATAAATATATAGGGTAAATTATAAATATATCCATTGAAATTTACTTAAAATATAAATTGCTTCTTGTGATTTTAAAAATATCTCATTGTCAAAATTTTTATTTAACAAAATTAATAGAAAAAATAAAATTCCTAACTACTCTCCTACACAATATTAAAATCACCTTAATTGTCAATTGAAATATATTAGAAATTTGAAAGAGCGGGATCTATCTTCCAAAACTATAGAGTCTAATTATATTTTAAGTAATTTTTAGAGGTGTATTTATAATTTATCCAAAAAGAAACACTTGACTTGAGTTCGAGTAAGCAAAAAAAATAAAGTTGTGTAATGCTTCTTTTTCTTTTGTCTTTTTTTGTGTTTTATTTATTTATTTCAATAAAAAACCAACATAGGACTCATGTCAATTTTTGTATACCAAAATGGATAAACATTTAATTTACACTTCAATGAATTTAACAAGTTTTTGACATAACTTCTAACGATCCTAATCGTATAATATTAATGGAAGAAGCTTTCATTACAAAACTACTAAAATTAATAGCATACCTATTATTCCATGTGCCCAAAATCTAAGATACATAATACACATGGTGAGATTAGATCTAATATGAAGTTTGTTATCCACACTATAATGTGTGAAATTTTGTAGTTGGAGGGGTATGTATGTGGTTCATCAATTGGTACACAAATAAAAATTAAATTCCATGTGTATCCACCATTTATATATATATATATATATATATTTTTATCAACAAAATAAAGGTGACAATTCATATAGTAGGAGATATAGGGTATACTAAATCAACACTCTTCTACAGTCTTTGGTTATGGGTGTGGGGTTATACCTATACTAATGTCATCCTTATGAACAAATGGATTTTTACTTTGAAATTCCAAATTTCGTTTTTAATAGGTAAACGATGAGAATATATTAAGTGCTTGTTTTTATTTCTTATAATGCAAAGAATGTGGAAATAAATTGTGTGATCAATCATGGGTGTGTGAGGAGTTGGCCTGCTTGGTGGTTGCATTTTGAAAGACCTCATCATTGGCAAAGACGTAATTTAAGTGGGTTCAATTTGGAACCATTTGAGTCTGGTCTGGAAAAATTTTAAAATTTGGGAAGTGTAATTTTCAATTTGGTTAAAATCTGGAATAAAAAATTAACCTAAATTAAATTCAGATGGGGCTTGGGCACGAGTTCTCATCACCCGAAACCTAACCCCAATTCTACAACTAATATTATATATAATAAACTTGAAATATTATAAATTATTAAGTATTAATTTTCTCATTGTTTGGATTAAATCATATTACAATATATTATATTCTTCTTGGGATACATAACTCAAGTCGATTTTGTTATTATGTTTCATCTTTAACTCAAGCCAAAAAGTGCAATACATTATATTAGGACCAAAATAAATAAATAAATGAATTCTTTGAATTTTGGCAATCCGAGCCTAACTCAATTTCTTTTGAGTTGAGCTTGGACTCGAGCTCAGTCTTGGACAAGCAAGTTTGTATGGAAATTAGGCTCGGGCTCAGACTCACTTGGACAGATGCCTCTACACTTTGAGTTGAGCCTAGATAAAGCGTCAACATGATTGAATTTGCTTAGAGTTGCTTCCCTACTTATTTGTCTCAGGCTTTATTTATTTATTTTTTTCATTTGAAGTCTTGAAATTTTTAGCTGTGAGGGTGGATTGTCGCACAATTGTAAGATTTGTGCTATGAACATTAGGGTTAAAGTTACATACATTTGACCTTCTCTAAGATCCTTAATGGTGAGATTGAGAGACTCGTGCACTAGAACTATTTTTATTTCTCAGCTATGCCCTCCTCCAATGAATGTAATTATATGATTAGATGTTTATATTTGTAGAGGGTCAGAAATTAAACCCCAAACTAAGTATGGGCCTAAGCACTGAGGTCGTTCCAAAGAGGTGACCAGGAATGAAAAAAGAAGCATGGGCCAAAACCCAAGGGAAATGGGCCAATAGTGGGCCGAAGCAGGTCCGACCCACCAGGGCTCCAGATGGACTCCACGAAGAAAAATGCCCAAGTCAAGTTGCAGAGGCAACACCTACAGCGGTGAAGTTACGAAGGGAACATGTGCAGCAGTAAAGTTGCTGAGGCACTTTGCCTCAGTGCCGCCATTCCTAATATCTTGATTCACGCCATCCGGTTGTGGAGGAACATGTGCTGATAAAGTTCTTTGAGGCACTTTGCTTGTACGCCATTTCTAGTATCTTCACACGCCATTCCAAGTAATGTCGGTACCACAACCATCTAGAGTTGCTGAGGAAAGGAGAAAATCGAAGCAACTAAGTTGCAGAGGCAATACTTGCAGCACCTAACTTGCGAAGGCATTCTGTCGGCGCCGCCATCTCTAATATCTTCGATCCTGCTGTTTGAACTTGCCGTGAGAAATAGTTACCACAACAACTACAACCGTAACAACTAAGTTGCAAAGGGAATATCCTTCCAAGGTGATAGCAGCCTTTAAGAGAGGCTTCCCTCTGCAAGTAGAGGCTAATGCTTGGCGTCGATAGCAGGCCCTAAGGCATTACTAGCCTAGGGCTGATAGCAGGCCCAAATAGTTATCGACTTGGTGCTGATAGCAGGCCCCAAGACTTACTGGTTGGAGCTGATAGCAGGCCCAGAAATACTAGTTTACCACGATAACCCCGCGAAGATGGGAGCAGGGCAGCCCGAACATAAGGAACTCCCTTTCCATTACCCAGGTTATGGACCTGCCTTAGTTGTATAGGTAGGACTAAGAAAACCCCCTTGGGCTTGGTACTAAGGTACAACATAGCTGATAACAGGCTTGGCTGTGGCCTTCGCCTTGGGAAGCTGGGGAGTTTGTGGTTAGGTGGCTAAGGGTGGAGGTTTCGCTGAGGTGAACACGAACATAGCCGATAGCAGGCTGATGGAGTCTTGAGAATGCATGTACTGACCAAATAGAACCGAGAAGACAAGTGCAGTGGCAAGGTTCACCACTGCAAGTGCACTTGCTGAGGTTCAAGCTGAGAAGACAAGTGTAGAGGTAAACACTCCTGCTGTAATTGCACTTGCTGAGGCTCAAAAGGGAGTTGCAGCGCCAAATACTCCCGTCGTAACTACACTTGCTGAGGCTCAACAAGATAGTTGCGAAGGCAAATAGATAGTACACAGTACATGCAGAAGGACACGTGGCACCTTCAGCCTAGTGGCTCAAGATAAAGTATTCCATGTGATCCTCTAGGACACATGTCTTCTCTCTATTTGGCCACTTGGTGTCCTCTTGGTACCATGAAAAAGTGAATAAATAGGGCCCATTTTCCCAAGGTTCAAAGAGAAGAATTTTGGGGATTTGGGGGAGATGTTGCCCAATCTGGTACTGCTGTACATTTCTTCTTGAGCCACTTGCTTCACCCTCACCTAGCTACACACTCTCCAACTCCCAGATAGTTGTTGCTACTCATTCTTTAGCCACTTCCACCATTATTGGACCATAAACATAGTTTTTGCCTCTCTAATCACCTCTTTAACCTTGAATGCCCCTACATTTCTAGCGACTCCACTGGGGAGGCTGCTTTGTTGATGGTTCATACCCGCAGTGGCTTACACACTTTGCTGGAAAAGATGATAGAAGATGAAGTTCAGCAACTCCATGCAACAAGGCTCTTCCAATGGCGGAGCAGCACATAAAAAGACCATGACCACAATGCTGTGATTGAGGCAGTTCAGTCACTCCAGGATACGCAGAGGGAGATCCTGGAAACTTTGCAAACTCTCATTGAGGCTATTATGGCCATGGCTTCTAGACCAGCTCCAGTGCAAGCACCTCCGCTTGTAACAATAACAGTCCCAAACCCAGTGCCTAACTTGTTCCCTGAGGTTCGGGCTTCGATCCAGGTGCCTTTGGTAGTACCTCAAAGTGAACGATCATTTGGTTCACTACCCAGAGCAGACAGACCATTCCAAATTTCACTCATTTTGTTACTCTAGCTGATGTACAAGCTATGCTCGAGCAAGAGCGCAGCAAGAAGCAACTGCCATCTCTTCTAGACCCAGATGTGAAGCCCTCATACTCTCAGGACATATTGACCATGCCATACCCAACTGGGTATATAGTGCCCAAGTTTATTAAGTTTGACAAAAAACAAGGCAATGCCAGAGAACATGTGGTGAGGTTCATTGAAACTCTTGGTGTCCACGGCAGTGACCACTCTCTACGCCTTCGAGAGTTCTCCAAATCACTTATTGAAAGGGCTTACAGCTAGTATGTGAACTTGGCTCCCAACTCGATCAAGAGTTAGAAGGCGATGGTGAATAAGTTCCATACGAAATTCTTCCAAGTCCAAGAGAAAGTTACAACCGTCACATTTGGACACGATGTCCAAAAAGAAGGCGAAGATATACTGGACTATGTTAAGTGATTCCAAGATAAGGCTATTGACTATCATGAACTAGTGGATGAGGCTCATTCAGTTAGCATATGTGTGGAGGGTGCCATATGCGACTACAAAATTTTCTTGGTGAACCATAATCTACCTACCTTTTCAGCCTTGATTGAGGCACCTAGGAACCTCAGTACCACTGGTCCCTTGCACAGATCTCATGACAGCCACTGCTACCCTCGCAGTAGTAGAGTTTCTGCGGTAACCTCTACAAGAGGGAGCCGCTCGCAAGCGGAGACATCCTCCTTTCGAAAGAGAAAGAGTTATGAGGACAGAAATCCATATCCTTGTAGCCTTGAGAATGTTAAGGCCTTGGTTAAAGAATGGGTCATTGATGGTGAACTTACTTTGCCTCTGGTTGATGTCACTCCAACTAAGAAAGACAAAGAAAGCCCAGATTATTGTGTCTATCACAGAACCACCAGACAACCTACTAGGGACTGTTGAATGTTGAAAAGTATCTTCAAGAAGAAGTTGACAAAAATGAGCTGAAGTTCAAAGATGTCAGTAATCGCGATGTAAGAAAGGATCCTTATCCTAATCACAAGGAGAAGAGGAAGAATGTACACATGATTGGGTACCTTAGGCCCGTGCACGATCAAATGCACATGGCGTCTTATTATGATGAGTTAGAAGAAATTTCCAGTGGTCAGCTCCCTGAGACAGTACCTGCAGAGGCAAAATTCACAGAGGATACTCATGCTTAAGCCTTGCAAAACTCTGTTAAGTTTCACACCTTCTTTGACCAACTGAGGCTGAGCCAAGCCGCCAGGTTGGAAACAACAAAGGCCCTCATTAACATCTCCGAAATGCACCATGATAAAGTTATTGAGGCTAAGGAGTATGTGCCTCGGCACATCCAGGAAGATTATGGGGCCATTACTTTTTCAGAAGTAGACAGAGCATACCCATTTCCTCATAACCGTCCTCTTTTTGTTACAGCTTACATCAATGATGTGGAGTTCAAGCGTTCTTCCCTTGATGGTGGGGCGTCCATAAACATCATCACTACTGACACCTTTGCAAAGGCTGGTATCCCAGAGTCCATGTTGATTCGCCAACCGATCACTGTAATGGGTTTTGGTGGTGAGAAAAAAGTTACTAGGGACCATGTTCTCGTGGACTTAGTAGTTGGTGAGATCTGTTCCACAACTAAGTTCCATGTGATTGAAGTAGACACAAATTACCATATGATACTTGGCAGATCTTGGATGCACCAATATGGGGCTATCCCGTCCAGCTATCACCAATGCGTGAAGGCAAAGTTGGGAAAGCACACAGTGACCATAAATGCGTCTGAAAAGCCATTTGGAGTAGAAGAGGCACACTATTCGGATGCAGTTTTCTTTACTGAATTGTCAACGGATGAAACTCCAAGGACTGGCAAAATTATAGGGGTAAAATTGCCAAAGTGGAAAGACATTCGAGATGCAGAGGTTGCTCCAGAGTAGTGGGTAGAAGAGGAGCACAAGTCCTCCGTTCTAGATTGTTGAGGAGTGCAAGGGCGGCAAGACAGTTTATTACTTATGACGATCTTGGGGGCCAGACTTCATACCATGGGAGGATGGCCTCGAGACGAATAAGTGTGACAGTGATGAATCCCAAGAAGGGTTGGTGGAGACGCCTGAGCCCGCTCCTTAATGCATGCAAGATAGACCCAAACCTAGTAGGAGGTACTTGCTGAGGTCAACCTCAGTGACTTACTTGGGTAGAGCAAGCCAGTGTTTATCAGCGATATAATGGCTTCAGCAGCTAAGGCAAAATTGATAACACTACTAAAGCGATACAACGATGCCTTTGCTTGGACATATGACGAGATGCCTAGTCTTGACCCATCCCTTGTCACTCATCATCTGGACACTTTTCCCAACTCTAAACCAATCAAGCAGCATGCTCGAAAGTATCACCCTAATCTTGAAGCAAAGATTAAGGCAGAGGTAGAAACGTTGTAGAGGGCTAAGTTCATTGAGCCAATATAGTACCCAACCTGGCTAGCAAATATTGTGCCTGTGCAGAAGAAGAATGGTCAGATCAGGGTTTGCGTAGACTTTTGCGACCTGAATAAGGCCTGCCCAAAAGATGAGTTTCCATTGCCCTATGTTGACACACTTGTTGATTCTACTGCAGGTCATTTGATGTTCTCCTTCATGGATGGGTTCAGTGGCTATAACCAGATCAAAATTGCACCAGAAGATGCATAAAAGATGGCTTTTAGAATGCCCTTGAATTTTTTTTTCTATACAGTGATGCCTTTCAGTTTGAAAAACACGGGGGCAACCTACCAAGGGGCTATGACTGCAGTGTTCCATGACATGTTACATCGTGAAGTGGAAGTATATGTGGATGATCTGGTGGTCAAGTTTGCTAAGGGAAACCGACACATCTGCGACTTAGCAAAAGTTTTTCAGCGTTGCCACAAATTCTGCCTAAAGATGAACCCTCTCAAGTGTGCTTTCGGAGTTACCGTCGGGAAGTTCCTTGGCTTTCTTGTACACCAGCGAGGGATCAAAGTAGATGGGGATATGATCAAGTCAATCATGGAGATGCCACCGCTTCACTCTCAAAAGGCCTTGAAGAAATTCCTAGGCAAAATGTCATACCTCAGGAGGTTCATCCCAGCCCTTGCTAAGATAACCTTTTCCTTTAGGACATTGCTGAAAGGGAATCACAAGTTTGAATGGTTGCAAGAACACCAACAGGCGTTTGATATGGTGAAGAAAGCACTTACCTCTCCACTTACAATGATTGCCCCACAGCCCGAAAGGCCTCTGCTATTGTACATGACTTCTACTCCTCGGTCTATTGGGGCTCTACTTGTCCAAGACATAGATGACATTGAGAAGCTAGTCTATTACATCAGTCGCAAAGTCATTGGTGCCGAGTCGTGATATACCTCAATTGAGAGGCATTGTTTAGCCTTAATCTTCACAGCGCAAACGTTACGCTATTACTTTTTGGCACACCCAATCCAGGTTGTAACCCGGAGTGATCCAGTTTGCTACTTGCTGAGCAAACCCGCTCAGACTGGGAAAATGGCAAGATGGCTTTTGGCCTTAGCAGAATATGATATCACTTGTGTTACTCCCAAGGCTATTAAGAGCGAAGCACTTACAGACTTACTAGCCTAGTTCCCATCTGGTGAACATGAATCTATAGAGGTACCTCTACCAGGTGAGGCCCATATCTCAGTAGATGCAATTGAGACTTATTGGGATTTAAAATTTGATAGAGCTTCCGGAGCTGGGAAAGGTGGAGTTAGCGTAACACTAACTAGTCAAGAACGAGAGAAGTTTCATCTATCATATAAACTTGACTTTGAGTGTTCAAACAACAAGGTTGAATATGAGGCGCTAATACTGGGTCTAATAGCTACCCAAAAGAAGGGCCTCCGCAAGTTGAAAATTTAGGGCGACTCTAAGTTAGTTGTCAAGCAAACGATGGGTGATTTCGCCTTGAAGGAGCCTCTGTTGGCACCATATCTCACCGTAGTTCAAAGGTTGCTCACACAGTTTGATGATGTCCAAATCCAACATACCCCTTGAACACACAACCATTTCCCTGATGCCTTGGCTACACTGGGGGCAAAGGTGGAGATACCAGATGATAGTATAGCCATCGTCATCGAGAAAAGAACAACACCATCAGTGTTAGCCGAAGAACATACAGAGCAAGATGCTGAGGGGTAGAAAGTAGATATAATCCAACAGTTGAAAACCGACTAGGGAACAATCAGACCAATAGAACTTGGATAATTTCTGCTCGTCAAAGGAGAGTTGTATTTTTACGGTCCCAACAGCTTGCTGGCAAGATGTGTCGGTAGACAAGAAGCAACTTACAGACTTAAGCAGATTTATGCTGAGTCCTATGGAGATGGAGATATTAGTCTGTGGTAGCCGAATAATTGGTGAAGATAAAGGAGGAATGTTTCAGATGCTTGACGCTATCCGGCAGATGCCCCGCAAGGACAAGGGGCCAAATATGACAAATAGGCCGAATAGGGGAGGATCCCTAGAGCTGAATATTGGGAAAGATAATGATTAAAAAAATAGGCCCTGGTCCCGAGGATCAGAAGAAACGAGTATAAATATAATGGCGATGGACTAGAAAAGGTATGTATGAATCACTTCTAAAAACCTAGTAAACAAGCTTTCTTGAGTAGAGGAACTGACTTGTCCGTCGGAGTGCTAATTCCGGCACCCCCGACCGGAGTGTTCGTATCTTTTCAGGTGACTAGCTGAGGATCATTGGCGTCTTTCAGGATCTGAAGAGTATTTCCAATCCACTTCTCCACAATTGGCGCCGTCTGTGGGAATACTCAATACATCCATGGAAGGCGTGACCGAAGATCCTCCGAGAGCCACCGACGAGAACACACAGCGAGACGACCTCACCCCAGCTAATATGCTCGGAAAAGAAACTATCGCGGCACGATGCGCCTTGAACTTCGATTCGCCAACAACTTCAGCACAAGAAACAATGCAGGCTATCATGGAACAAGCAAAGCAGAACGAACAAAGGCTCGAGAACATGATTCTTTGAGCGAACGACTCCGTCAGAGTTGGCCCGAGGTAGCAAAATCTAGAGAGGCATGGGCGGGAACGAGATCGACCTCAGGGACAGACGGGCAAAGACCTCGGGCTCGACCAAAGGATACCGATAGCAACTCCAACTTATTATCCACAGAGCTTGACGCAAGGGGACGATCCGAAACCTCCAGCTCCTCCGAAAAGGATCTGCGAACAAGGGTCAAGCGTGGGAAGCGGCTCAAGGAGGAAGACCAAGACGATCCTTTTCGCTCGACGGATCGCAAGGCGTCCCTCAAGAAATTCAAAGCTCATCATTTACTCTTTCTGACGGAAAATCGGACCCAGATCATATCCGTCATTACAAATAAAGGCATGACGCCGCAGACAATGAAGCCCTCATGTGCGAATATTCCCTAGCGACCCTAGGTCCACTGGCCGTCAGGTGGTATTACAAGTTGGAGCCAGCTTCGATTAAAAGCTTCCGCCAACTGCAGAAATCCTTCAGGGCCAGGTTCATCACCAACGAGGTACAACCGAAACAGGCCGACTCCCTCTGGGCAATGCAGATCCAGCCGGGAGAGACGCTGAGAGCGTACTCGGCACGATACTGGGAGTGCTTCAACCTTGTTGATGACGCTTGCAACGACTCCATGGCCATCACTGCCTTCAGAATGGGCTTACCTCGACGATGCTCTCGCAGTTCCTCGACCGAAGGCCCCCAAAAGCGATCAGGCGTTGATGAAGAAAGTTGAAGAATATTGTAAAGTCGAAGATGATGCCCTGAGGATAAAAGCCGGACAAATCTCCAGCAAAACGGCCCTCCCCGAAATTGCTCGACCAATAAGCTCCGTGCCGCCACCAAGCCCTGAGCCCCGGCAACGAACCAAGCGAGACAAAAGGCGGGATTCCCGCCGATCAAGCGATCAGTGCTCCCACCGAACGAACGAACAACTTCAAGTCGACAGCAGACGCTCAAGGCGAACCGACAAGAAGTACACAGAGTTGACAGAGCCGATCGCGGCAATAATGACCAAAGTCCAGCACCTTCCATTTTTCAAGTGGCCGTCGAAGATGGTGGGGCCTCCCGACACACGGAGGAGGGACAGACGATGCGAATACCACAAAGATCACGGCCACGAAACCGAGAACTGTTATGCGCTAAAAGATCATCTGGAGGAACTGGTGCAAGATGGTCGACTGCAGCAGTACGTGAGCACGGGAAGGCCAACCAAAGCATTAGCCTTGAGACAGGATTCACCTCCGCTTGGTGTGATCCACATAATCTACGGTCTGCCGGCATCCCCGACCGTGCATACGATTCAATCGCACCCAATTCCCCAAAAACATAACATGTCAACCGGCAGGCCCAGAGAAGCTCCGACAATTACGTTCGATGACTCCGACCTCGTCAGAACAATGGCCGACCACGTCGATCCTTTGGTCGTCAAATTACGCGTACGTCGGTTCAGCGTTGAGCGCATTCTCATAGACCCAGGAAGCGCTTCGGAAATCTTGTACTACAGAACTTTTGTTGAACTCGGCCTCAGCGAGTCGGACCTATCACCGTCGTCTAAGCCACTGTTCGGCTTCAACACAAATCCAGAATACCCGTTGGGGAGGATCGTGCTACCTGTTCGAGCGGGCTCAAAAACAGTTGACGTGGAATTCTTGGTTGTGAAGCTTCCATCGCCGTATAATGCCATCATGGGGCGCCCCTGGTTGCATGTCATGAAGGCTGTCCCAAGCACCTACCATCCGATTATGCGCTTCCCAACAGATCGTGGCATTGAAGAGATCCGTGGCTCACCGCAATCCGCGCGAACGTAGACTTTATGAAGATCCATTTACGGACCCGACCTGTGGGATCTGATGCTTGTACTAGTACCACGTTTTAATGAAAATCTATTTTCTTTGGCACTCCTCTTCAAGCCTCTTAGGGCCGAATAAGCCTCCGGATTCGGAGCGCCATTCGTGGATGTCACGATTGGCCAAAATAAGTCTCCGGATTCGGAGCGCCCTTTGGTGCACGACACCTTAGCGCCGAATAAGTCTCCGGATTCGGAGCGCCTTTTGGTGCACGACACCTTAGGGCCGGATAAGCCTCTGGATTCGGAGCGCCATTCGTGGATGTCACGATTGGCCAAAATAAGTCTCCGGATTCGAAGCGCCCTTTGGTGCACGACACCTTAGGGCCGAATAAGTCTCCGGATTCGGAGCGCCCTTTGGTGCACGACATCTTAGGGCCGGATAAGCCTCTGGATTCGGAGCGCCCTTCGTGGATGTCACGATTGGCCAAAATAAGTCTTCGGATTCGGAGCGCCCTTTGGTGCACGACACCTTAGGGCCGAATAAGTCTCCGGATTCGGAGTGCCCTTTGGTGCACGACACCTTAGGGCCGGATAAGCCTCCGGATTCGGAGCGCCCTTCGTGGATATCACGATTGGCCAAAATAAGTCTCCGGATTCGGAGCGCCCTTTGGTGCACGACACCTTAGGGCCGAATAAGTCTCCGGATTCGGAGCGGCTTTTGGTGCACGACACCTTAGGGCCGGATAAGCCTCCGGATTCGGAGCGCCCTTCGTGGATGTCACGATTGGCCAAAATAAGTCTCCGGATTCGGAGCGCCCTTTGGTGCACGACACCTTAGGGCCGGATAAGCCTTCGGATTTGGAGCGCCCTTCGTGGATGTCACGATTGGCCAAAATAAGTCTCCGGATTCGGAGTGCCCTTTAGTGCACGACACCTTAGGGCCGAATAAGTCTCCGGATTCGGAGCACCCTTTGGTGCACGACATCTTAGGGCCGAATAAGCCTCCGAATTCGGAGCGCCCTTCGTGGATGTCACGATTGGCCAAAATAAGTCTCCGGATTCGGAGCGCCCTTTGGTGCACGACACCTTAGGGCCGAATAAGTCTCCGGATTCGGAGCGCCCTTTGGTGCACGACACCTTAGGGCCGAATAAGTCTCCAAATTTGGAGCGCCCTTCGGTGCACGACACCTTAGGGCCGAATAAGCCTCCGGATTCGGAGCGCCCTTCGTGGATGTCACGATTGGCCAAAATAAGTCTCCGGATTCGGAGCGCCCTTTGGTGCACGACACCTCAGGGCCGAACAAGCCTCCAGATTCAGAACGCCCTTCGTGGATGTCATGATTGGCCAAAATAAGTCTCCGGATTCGGAACGCCCTTTGGTGCACGACACCTTAGGGCCGAATAAGCCTCCGGATTCGGAGCCCTCTTGTCTGTACGGCAACTTAGGATCCGATCCGGACCCTGTTTTAATCAACTAATTAAGCCGGAATGAGCACTATGGTTCGCCGGACAGGGAGTGCCTTAGCCGGCCCACGAATCTGACCCCTTAGGTTAAACTCAAGATCCCGCCTAAGGCAAGGGCCGATCCCTGAATATAGGAAAAATATTTAAGTTACACAAAAGTTCTGTTAGCAAACTAATAGCAAACCATTAAATCATACGAAATGACGTGCTTAACCATTAAAAATTGGGATCAGGAACATTCATCCGGCACAGCTAAACAAAAGATTTTCAGAGTAAGACTCAACTATATGAAATAACACTTTTTATTTGATCAAAAGGTTGTTACATAGACGCAATCCGCGTTCGAACATTACAATATCTATCTCTTCTAAGAGAATACAATATCTATCCCTTCTAAGAGAAATCAATTTATTTGATTAAAAAGTTGTTACATAGACGCAATCCGCGCTCGAATGTCGCCGGGCCTCTAACACCATCGACAATGTCAAGGCCAAGATCCAAGACAAGGGAGGTTAGGGGCAGCGGTCATTGTGTCTCCTTTCGGGGTGATCTGCTTCAACGACTTGGAGGTTGATGTGTTTCCAATTTCTCCTTTCAGCGGTCCACCTCCCACACCGGAGAATCCTCCGCCGCAAACTATCTGGGCGCCAAGTTCGGCCGGAATTTGAGCTCCTGCAACTGTCATCACCATCTGATGGTGAGAACTCTTGATCATCCCACGCAATAGATGCTGGTGAGCCAAATATGTTTGATCGCATGAGGCGCCTGCCGCTTTTATTCTCAGTAATGGCCGCGATCTCGAGGCCCGAATCCCTGAACCCCACGAGACAGGCGTCGGTCAACATTCTCCATGACCTAGTTAACCCAACGGTTGGCTAAAACGCACACAGACTGCGCAAGGGCAAAAATTATCTAGCCCAATCGTCTAAAAATGCAAAAATGCCGTAACCCCTCCGATCCCTGGCTCACGGCTTCTTCAAATTTCATTACATGCAGGCCGATCACGCCAACGAATCGGCACATCGATTTAACAGATGCTGAGTCCGATTGATGTATTTACGTCTATCCAAACATTTATGCAATAAAATTAAACACGGACACGCCGAATGCGGGAGACAATTTGATATTTTCAATAAAGCGTTTTTTATTCAAAGAACCAAGAAATTACATAACTGCGAACGCAACCAGCGTTCAAACCTTACAAATAATTAAAGTCATACGGCGTCGCCCTTATCCTCACTCTTCTCAACCTCGAAAGTAGAAAACGGAAAGTCCTTACTGTGGTAGAGAGGTGACGCCGAATCGATGCCTGACAAGCGAAGAGATTCGGCGGCTTGAGATGCTTTGATCCAACCATGCCTAAACCCACGATTTTCACACCGGCAAACTTCTTCGGCAAGCTTCTCTTTGGTCTTTTGGATTCCAACCAAGCGCCCTTCGTGAAAACCTTTTTCATAAGACCTCCCCTTCGCGGACTCCAATGTGAACATGCTCGCCGTCTCACGATCGGCAAGGGCAGCGCTTATAAGCCGACTGGTAACCCTACCTTCCACGATTGGATTCACCCGCCCAGCTGGTTGTACCTGAGCCGTTTTGATCTCTCTTAACTCACGTTCAGCCGCCTCCACGCGAGCCTCCAAACTGCCGATACGCTCTTCTTTTTTCTCCATTTCTCGGCGGGCGGCGCGCAATCGCATGCCGACTTCATAAGCCGTATAGAGCCCTTTCACCGCCCCATGAATGCCCTCGCGAAACACTTCGTAGTCCTGACGACCAGCCATTGACTGCTGAACTTCCGGAGGAAATATTTGTCGAGCAAACTCGACCGCCACGTCTGGATCTCGAACAACCGAATCCGCTTCCGTCATGGGCCTATTCTTCACAAATACTGTAAAACTTAACAGGCACGGATTCGCGTCTGATCTCCTTTCGACTTGGGCGTGTGGCGATCTCTCCTGGGACTGCCTATCCCGTCTGGGCGACCTACTACGACGTCGAGGAGATTGACGCCTCTCTCGACCCGTAGAACTTTTACCCCCAGCACGCAAGAGCGCACCACGGTGTTCACTTTGATTCATATCACCGCCAAGCTCAGCCAATGTCTTGGCTTCCTCTTTGCTGTTAAAGAAGAGTTTGTTCGACATTCGTACAATAGATTTTCTCTCAGGAGTTTGAATCAGATACCTACCAGACTCTTAAAAGCTGTACCTTTGATCATTTAACACTCGCAGAGGCAGCACGATCGAGGCAAGTTCATTAATCGCGAAACCCAATCGCCTGACGCCGAATAAGTTGACGGCAGGACAAGCTTTCGGCTCAAGTACCCCAGCCGGCTTAGGCAGTGACATTGCAAATGGTGATTTTGATGGGATATGTTCCGCCTAAGCGCCTTCGTACCCCAGCCGGCTAACGAGTTGATTAGGGCAAAAGCAGATTCATCAATCCATTCGGCTCAAGTACCCCAGCCGGCTTAGGTAGTGATTGTAAATGGTGATTTTGATGGGATATGTTCCGCCTAAGCGCCTTCGTACCCCAGCCAGCTCACGAACTGATTCCTCAGAGCTAGAGTTCTTGTCATGAACCTCCTGGGGCAAGGGCAGATTCATCAATCTAAGGGTCCAAGATCAGTAGGCAGTGAAATTGCAAATGGTGATTTTGATGGGATATGTATTGAGTCTGCAGGAATCCAAATATTGCCCAATCTCTTCTTCTCTACCTTCAGTGGTTAGCGACAATAAATAAATAAGGAACAAACTAAAGTTCGGACACACGATATTGAATGTACGGTTTGTTAAGAAGAGTTCCAGATAAAATCATTCCTGACACAGTAAAATCATTCGGCTCACGAGTTGACTGGCAAGAGCAGATTTATCAATCTATTCGGACCAAGTACCCCAGCCGGCTCACAAATTGATTCAGCTAGAATTCCTTTCATGAACCCCCTGGGGCAAGGGCAGATTCATAAATCAGGGTTTCCCCACATTATATGCAATTCCATTTTACTAAATGCATTGACAAACACAGAATTCTTTCATTAAAATTAAACCACAGAACTCTTTCATACAAAGTGTGTGGTGGTAGCAAATATTACAAGGAAATTTTCATTAATAAATTGCGCGCAGGTGCTAACCAATTTATACATGAAAACTACCTTAAACCAACAAAGGACTATCCAAAAAAAGAAAAAGAAAAACAAAAAGACGCCTGCTCAGTAAACGGCTCCCAGATCACTCGTCGTTATCGGATTCAAGTGGCTCAACATCCACCTGCTCATAAGGAATTGGCAAATCCAATGTCACCTCAGCGGCAGCAAGGGCTTTGAGCCACCCATGTTTGAACCCGCGATTCTCAAATTTGGACACTTCTTCAACATATTCCGTCAGAGCATTGCCTCTCCCTGCCTCAAAGGCCTCCGATACGGCTTTCTCGCGGGCCGCCTTAAGCTCCTCTAACTGAGCTTCCGCTTCAGCAAGCGCTTTCTTGGAAAGTTTGAGCGATTCCTCGCTCGCATTTGCCCTATCCTCAACATCAACACGGTCGTTCGTGACGCGAACTCTCTCTTTCTCCGCTTCGGCTCGTGCACTCTTCATTTCCGCTCTCATAATTTCGAACTCGGCCCTACTTTTCTGACCCTGCACCTCTGTTTGCAAATGGTCAATCCTCCCGAGAGCATCACGCAGGCGGCGACCCAAGTCGGCGATCCTTCCAATCGTCTGCAAAATAATTCGGTATCAGTAGACGCCTTTAACAAGCAAGAGCGCAATAAAGGTGACCTACCAGAGTGCCGATTGATCGCTTAGGGCAACGCCATAATATCGAGCCGCACGCACCGAAGGCTTTCTTGTCACCGCAGAGAAATTGAAGCCGCCAGCTCGAGCCACTACCGATCCTCGATGGTCAAGGCCGGATAAAATCGGCATATCCCTAATCTTTGGCTGAATAACGAACGAAGCGACTACGTCCGATTCTTCAAGCCGAGGCCGTTTGCTACCGGGGCCAGCTTCTGAACTCGCTTCTCCCTCGGCACCACGCTTTTGGCCTTGCTCCGGAATCAGCCGTTCCCCATCGGCCTGTTCTCCACCCTCCTTTTCCGTGTCGGACACAGCAACCTCAACCGTCCCCTCAGAAATGGGTACGAAGGGCTTGATCAAGCCGGGATCTGATTCGGCGCATTCAGCCTTCTTTCGAGCGGCTATCCGCTCGGCATTTCTCTTACGCGCCATTTGAGTTAGACTTTCCTTCGCCATACCCTCAAAGAAATCGCCGGGTAGATCCCCCAAATTCGCAAAAATATCCCCAGAAGAGAAATCTACTCGTCCTGAGGCGGATGGCTCGGTGGCCTCAAATGCAGAGCGTACGACCTCGTCGCCCTTTACGACCTCCTCAGTAGACTCCCCAGCCGGATCGGCAATCACCCCTACAACCGGCTCGGCGTCTTCCCCCGAATCAGAAGCTACGAGACCAATCTACCTAAGGTTTTTGAAGTCAGAAGATAAGGGCGAGTCGTTGATCACGGATGGAATCGAATATTGTCTGAAGCCGAGAAAGTAGTGTAAGTGGGTTCAGTCGAAGGAGAATATATGGGCTCTCCTTGTTTTTGCACGTTTGAACGGCGAAATATCTGAGTGCGATCTTGATTTCCCCTAGAACTACGTCGTCAACCGAAGTCAGAACTTTCTTCAACCTATTACCTGCAGAAGATAAAAAGCAATTTAGGGAAAGGAGCCGAATAAGAGATAGACCAACAAACAAAACATTGCGTGGCAACCTGGGTCACCCTTATGTCTGGGAATAGGGTCCAGGTGATCCTCCCCTTCAGCGAACTCCCAATTACCTCGGACGTTGACCATCACGTCGTCAACCCGCTTACCGGAACTGGCAAGCATAGTCACCAAGTGATGGTCAGTATCTCTGGCCCTGAGAAAATATCGCCCCAGCCGACCGGAGGATTTGGCTAAGGCGTAACAATGCCGAATGGCCGGAATCCCAAGGTTAATCCTAAGGCGTCGATTCAACTCTACAACCCCCATGATGATTCGAAAGAAATTTACATTGGGTTGAGAAGGAATCAAACCCCAATAGCGGAAAACGGCCCTAAGGAGTGGGTGTAAGGGGAAACGAACACCGCCCTCCGCAATGGATAAAAGGGGAAATACGATCGTGTTTTGATCTTCCCTCTCCATGTCGAGGGCGTTGTCCGTTACAAGGGATAAATGGACGTCGTCAGGAATAGAAAAATGCTGCCGGAAACCGGAGATACGATCCTCAGAAAGGAGGTCTTTCAAATGTTTGGCCATCCTAGCAAACTAAATATTCGTTGAGCTAAAAGCGACAAGCGTAAAATAGGATTACAAAGAAGGGAGAAGGAAACTTACGAAGAGCAAATGAGATAAGGGAAGACGGGAAGAAGTTGCAGAAAACGCGAGTCACGGAGGGATATGCACTGGCGATCCAAAAGTCTCAGAAAATCGACGAAATATGAATTTGAAAGGACCAAAGTTTCAAATCGCAATAAATGCTGAGACACACATGAATAGAGCGGGAAAGCATAATGATGAGCAAAAAGGCGTGCGCCTCCTGACATATTAGGGCACGCGAAGCCGCCTGGCGCTGAACTTCTCAAATTCTGGACCGAACACGCCGATCAACTGCCGTTAACAGGGAGTTCGGAGGGCAATTGTGGTAGCCGAATAATTGGTGAAGACAAAGGAGGAATGTTTTAGATGCTTGACGCTATCCGGCAGATGCCCCACAAGGACAAGGGGCCAAATATGACAAATAGGCCGAATAGGGGAGGATCCCTAGAGCCAAATATTGGGAAAGATAATGATTAAAAAAATAGGCCCTCCCGAGGATCAGAAGAAACGAGTATAAATATAATGGCGATGGACTAGAAAAGGTATGTATGAATCACTTCTAAAAACTTAGTAAACAAGCTTTCTTGAGTAGAGGAACTGACTTGTCCGTCGGAGTGCTAATTCCGACACCCCCGACCGGAGTGTTCGTATCTTTTCAGGTGACTAGCTGAGGATCATTGGCGTCTTTCAGGATCGGAAGAGTATTTCCAATCCACTTCCCCACATAGTCTATATCGACGGATACAGAGACAAGGGTATTACTAGCCAGAGATAGAGAAGGAAAGTACTGAGTTACAGAGGCAATGTGCAAAGTGTCAGTCTTATCCTAAGGAAGAGGAAGCCCATTTCTTAAGTAGTGAAGAATGGAGGCAACCGTATATCGATTACCTTGGAAAGGACACAATGCCCGAGAACAAAGTCGATGCAATCAGAGTTAAGAGGCGATTTCTCTGCTTCTTCCTTGACCAAGGCAAACTGTATCGAAGAAGCTTCGAAGGGGAACCTTTAGCGTGCTTATCAAAAGATGAGGCAAATGAGGTGCTGAGGGAAGCCCACAAGACAGAGCATCAAGGAGGGCAGTGATTATGTGGATATCTCATTCACATCGGCTATTACTGGTCGACAATGGAAAAAGATGCTAAAAACTTTGTGAGGAGATGCCAATCCTGCTAGAAGTTTGGGAACTTGATACATGCACTGGCAGTTGAATTGCACAACATCAAGACTCCTTATCCGTTCCATACTTGGGCATTTGACTTGGTAGGTCTTATAGCACAGCAATCCAAAGGCTACAGATGGATACTTGCAGCAACTGAAGTTAGCACCAAGTGGGTAGAGGCTATACCGATGAGGAAGGCAGACGGGGTAGGAGTAGCCAATTTCATCAGAGAAAACATAATCTGCAGGTTTGGCATACCCAAAGTAATGTTGTCTGATAATGGAACTCCTTTTGTAAATCGCCATGTGGGAAGACTGCTGGATGCCTATAAGATCAAGTACCACAAGTCTAGTCCATACTACCCTCAAGGAAACGGACAAGTTGAGGCGACCAACAAAACCCTCATCCGAATACTAAGTAAAATGATGGATGAAGCAGGGGGCAAATGGTTTGAACAACTCCCCGTGACACTCTGGGCGTATAGAACGTCAAAGAGAAAGCCAACTCAGACAACCCCATTTTCCCTAGTGTATGGGTCCGAAGATGTGTTACCAGTTGAGTTGGCAGTACCCTCAGCAAGAATGACTATGTCAGCACACTTAGTTCCAGACAGCAGGAAGAACGACGTAGAGGCAGCCAAAGAAAAGTGTAAAGAAAGTGTCATACACTTAGTAAACCTTATCATTAATTTAATAATATAAATTAAATTTATTTATTTTTACATAAATTTATTTTTTTACACAATTAAATAAATAAATAACCACTAAATTTGATTTAATAAAATACAGTATAACCTGTATAAAAAATTTATATTATTTTTTTAATTAAAATTTTAAATAAATTTTAAATAAAACACCTATTACAATTTAAATAATGAAATTAAATAAACTATAAACAAAATTTTAAAATAAAACATCAATAAAATATCTATAAAAATTATTTAAAAAATTAAATAAATAAAAATTAATAAAAAGTTAAATAAAATTATTTTATTTTTAAATTGAGACATTTAAATTTTATTGAATTTTATTAAATATAATACATAATTAAATAGTAGAGGGTCAAAATTGTCATTTTCACATCTAATCCCAATAGTGATTAGTCCCCCAAAACAATCCCACACCCCCCCTAGGATAGGATAGTCCCCCATATGGGGGACATGGAGTCCGGCCGGACATGGAGTCCGCCGGACTAAAAAAAAATCAAACGACGGATAAGGAGGGAGGCCGGACATGGAGTCCAAACAGTGAATAGTCCCCCCCCTTATCCCCCCAATCAAACACACCCTATATGTATATGTTTAATTTAAAATTCTATTAAATAATAAATTGGATTAAAATTAAAAATTAGATAAGGAATTTTTATGATTTAATTTTATGGTAATAAATTAAGTTATTTAGTTAATTTATGATTAATTTGTTATATATATATGCATATGTTTAGTTTAAAATGTTATTAAATAAGGTAATATTATGGTAATAAATTAGGGTGTTTAGTTTATTTATGATTTAATTTGTTATGCATGTGTTTATTTTAAAATATAATTAAATAAAATTTGGGTTAAAATTTAAAAATGAAATTAAAGTAGTTTGACGATTTAACTTTATGATAATAAATTAGGTATTTAGGTAAATTTAAAATTAAATTAAGGTAATTTTATAATAAAAAAAATTATAGTGTCTATATAATTTTATACATACAGTGTTTATTAGGAAGGGGTGGGTTTGGGTTAGGGCATTAAGGTAGGTAGAAGACAAAAAGGAAAAATAAGGTTAATTTTGTCTTCTTACATTGAAATTTAATTTTGACTAATTTTTTTTCTTTCCCACTTTCAAAATAGGCGTCAGACACACTCTTTGTTAGTTTGGAAGGAAAATGTAACTATACATTGGAGGTATGTGGCTATTTTTAAAAAAACAAAAGAGTAAAGTGGTATTTAGTCATACTATAAGGGATAAAATGGATTTTTCCCCTTTTTAATTTATGCTGAAATAGTTTTTTATAGTTTGAAAATAACTCTTCAATGTTTTCTAAAAAATGGATTATTTTCGTAAAAGTTTCATGAAATCAATTTTCAAAAATAGTTTGTCCAACAATTTTTTGTGTTTTTCATAAAATCCATTAAAAAGAAAAAGGGGAGCCCATATTGAAAAAAATACTAACTCACTTATGGAAAATGTTTGAAACCTGTTTTAAAAAAAAAATCACTAATTTGACTTACAATGATTTAGCATTATAAGTGTCAATTTTCGATTTGTCACATGTAGAGTTCAATTCTATTGCCACATCATTATGCATATAAAATTATGAGTTTCTAACATTTCTGTAACGCCCCACAATAATTACAATAAACCATCCTAAATATTTATTTCATAATAACATGTGATGAAATAGTTATCTTTCATTGTACAAAAAGGGTAACATATGCAAATGTATATTTACGAGTCTAACCCTGAATCTATAGCATATGTTACGACAAGAGATAAGATATGAAAACAAAAATAGATAATAAATGACCTAAAGGCTTACAACTTTCCAAGACAGTGCTTGGTTACAACAAAAGTGGAATTTGAGTCCAATACAGTTAAAGGCCATTGGCCTATACAAAACATATACAAAAATCAACAAAATGAAACTCTTACTCTAAGTCCTCCCAAGCTATTGCCTTTGCAGAGGCATATCATCAACACCTGAAATATTTTCCCGTATAGGATGAGCTAAAACCCAGTAGAAATAATCCAACACAGTATATGAATCTTAATAAAGCTATAAAGTGAATGCATATGCATATGCAATGCTCGTGCCAAATTTTTGTATGTCTTTCCAAAACCATGTAATGCCACATTGATATCATAGTTCACAAATCATTTCCTTCACAATAGAAAATAGGGTAGTGAATCACACTCCGAGAATCTCAGAACCAACACAACCTTTCGCAAAAATTTTGTTCGCGGGGAAACCGTGAACCGGCACCCATGTAAATGTAGGCTATACAAGCATTACTATTGCTATTTTATGGATACTTTGTCCGTGGGATCAGCACCCATGTATACATGCGGTTTTTAGGACTTTCACCATGGACATTTAGGCCAACTTATTTCAACAAGACAATACATACTTCCCAGATTCACCCCTTTTTCCAAAACGATAAATTTCCCATGTAAAAGTGTAAGATAATGCTCAATACAAATGAATGAGAAATTAGTTTCAATTCTCTTAATTCTCATGTAATTTTTACAACAATCATGGTTATCCTTTACTGATAGCCCCAAACAGATATTTCTAAATAGATGAATAATTTTCAATAAGGATAAACTTTTCAAATTTTTAAGACATGAGAGATAATACATATCCAACTCCACCATTGTCATCAACATCAACCCAATTTCACTTTTTCAACAACAATTTCATTATTTATATCAAAATTTACATTTGAAGTATTTAGGGGAAAATTTCTTTTTCTTCCAAAATTGAACGCAAGTATCAAAATCATCAATTTCATCACAAGGCAACTTTATTTTCAACATCACAATTATTTCCAAGAATCCATTTGAAAACCCCTTTTTTAATCCTTAACCCAAAACCCTAGGTTTGTTTCAGAAATCTCCAAAATCACCGTATTGTTTAGAAATAGCAAATAACTAGGTTAAAACCTATAGAAAGTACGAAAAATCCCTACCTCAAGTTTAGAAGACGAGAGAGAGAGAGAGAGAGAGAGAGAGAGAGAGAGAGAGAGCGTAAGAAATTCAAAGACACCGAAAACCAACTTTGCTCCAGTTAGAACGAAGCCCTCGTTGATCTCTATCTTTTTAACAAAGGCACACAGTTGAAAAGATCGACGGATCTAGGCAGATTTGAGTGAACTATGTGAGTTTTAGAGAGAAAGTGTGAGAAAATAGGGTTTTGAAATGTTTAGAGAAAGAGGGATGAAAATTGACTCAGAAAAGTGACTTTACGAGCTGATATATGCATATCTTGCTTGAGCGCTAGATTTGTCGCTCGAGCGACCAAACACAATAAGTTACACTGCTTGTGGGTAAAAATATTCGCTCGAGCAAAGAATACAAACCTCCATAAGTTTTACTGACAGGACACCACCTCTTGAGTGCAAGAAGCTTCACTTGAGCGAAGAATGCCAACTTCTAGTAGTTTTGTAGACCTGCAAAAATACTAAGAATACATAGGAACTGCTCGAGCGCAAGAAGTGTTGCTCGAGCGAAGAGACAAAATTCTGGGCAACAGTCGTTTGAAAAACACACTACCAACCTATTCCAAACACAACCAACACATTCCAATAGCCAACTCAAAGAGAAATAAAGGGAAACAAGACATGAATAACTATATAAGATAATAAAACCTGGATCCAAAACATCAAATGGTTCGGGCTTAAACTAGAATCGCTATAATTTCTAAATTGAATATTGTTATTCAATCCCAAAATTAGACCTATAGCGATTCTGGTTTTGACCCGTCACTTGGTATATCTTGGACTCGGGTTTAATGCTTTCATAGTGTTGTTTACCTCTTGTTCCCCTTGTATCTCTTTAGAATTGGCTTTCGGATTGTAGTTGTGCATTTGGAACAGGTTGGTCACTTGTTTTTCCAAACTTGTGTTGCCTAGATTTTTGGTCCTCCGCTCGGGCGGGCCTTCTCGCACTCGAGTGGGGTTTGAAAACACTCAGTACTTTGCACGTTTGCAAAATACTAGAGGAGTGTTTTCCACTCTTGAGCGCCATTTCCTACACTCAAGCGATCTGTCTGTTGTCTGCAAAAGTTGTGGATGTGTGTATTCGACTCTCGAGCAGGCCACTTTTGCGCTAGAGCAGAACCAGATTTTGTGTCTGACGCTCGAGCGTCAACTTCTCCGCTCAAGCGGACTGTTCGTATATCAGATCGCGAAAGTGATGTTTTATATCACTTTTTCATATCTTACTCTCTAAAACTTTCCAAAAATCTAGATTTGGACCCTCTCTCTGTAAAATACACTCTTTCTCTACATTTTGGCCTAGATCTAGTGATCTCTCCACCTTACTTCCTTTGATAAAAAGTTAGAGCATCTCGTGGGCTTCCATTTGATCCGAACAAAGTCAAGTTTGGGCGTCTTTAAAGTTTTTCCACTTCTCCTTTGAGCTTCTACACTTGAGGTAGGGATATTCTACATCTTGATATGATCTTTAACCTAGTTATTTGTTGTTATGTACAAAATGTGAGATTTTGGGAGTATTTGAATAAACCTAGGGTTTGGATTCAAATTGAAAAGAGGGGTTCCTATGCTGTATTACATAAATGATTATAGGGTTTTGGATATGAAGTTATCATATATTAGAATGGTGGATTTTAGCCTTTAGATTAATAGTTGAAAAAGGGGAAGATTTGCCCTAATATGCCTTGAATGATTACTTTGCATAAATAATGAAATTAGCATGGAAAATGTGAAATTGGGAGAACGAATAGATGAATGGTGTTGTTGGATTTGTTTAATCACTCACCTATGAAAATATGATGAATTATCTGTTTAGAAATATCTGTATTGGGCTATCGGTGGATGATAGCTATGATTGTTGTAGAAATTGCATGAGGATTAGCTGAAGTGAAACTAATCATTTAATTGTGTCATTGAATATAACGGTATGTTTAGGCATTGAATATGTATAATTGATAGTCATTAAATATGATGGTACCTTTAAATACATTGTATATGTATATTATTTTAGGAGAAGAAAGTGGATGTACTCCATATTTTGAGAGGAGATAGGGGATGGACTCCATTGAAATGAAGTTAGCCGAAGTGTCCAGGGTGAAAGTCCCGAAATCATATGTATACATGGGTACCGATCCCGCGGACGAAATTTCCGTAAAATGGCAAGTTTGAAGTGCTTGTATGATGGTTATGTTGATTGAGAATCACTGAGTTGTAGCCTCAGTTGGGTTATTTGGAAAATTGTAAACTTGGCTTATGCATATAAATGAAATGAATTAACTTGCAATGAATAAATGAAAATGGATTGAGATGTGAATGTTGGTAATCAAGTGGTCATGTGAAAAATGTGCGTCTGTCATAAATATTGAATATGTCTCTGACACTTATAACTTAGTTAAACCTCATACGCTGTGATAGACTGTTTTTACTGGGCTTTGGCTCACCCTATTTGGGAAACTATTTTCAGGTATCGATAACATGCCTCCAAGGACGTAGCTTGGAAGGACCTAAGAGTTGGAGGTTCTATTTTGATGTTTAAATATTTACATGTTTATTCAAGTCAAGGGCTTTATATATGTACAGAGCTTATGACTCTCTTTTGGTGTAACCAAGCAATGTCTTGGAAAGATGTAAGCCCGTAGGGTATTTATTTTGTGTTATTAACTGGTGTTACGTGCTATAGATTTAGGATGAACATTTATGAATGTATATTTCATGTAACATCTTTTGTAATATGAACTTTGATGAATGAAAGTGTATCGATTCTATTATGCTCATTTCTCTTATGAGTTGGATTATTTGTATTATTTTGGAGGTGTTACAAGACCCAATTTTCAAGCCCAACGATGTGTCAATTAATTAGGATACTAAAGGTAACACTCTTTCATTTCTTCTATAATCATCAACTATGGATGCAAATAAACCGAATTGTTCATGATCAGGTTCGGCTCAACTCGGTTCATTTAATAAACGAGGCAAGCTCGAGCTTCAACTTGACTATTAGACTCGTTTGGTAAATGTAATGCCTTCAAAATAATACACAATCCCATCATTTAACAGTTCTATATTCAAGATAGATAATCACATTTCCATACATACATCAGAGTTATTCTTACAAAAGAGTATTTCATATATGTTCCAAATGTTTACAAAAATAATAGAATGCCCTGTGGCTTACATCTTTCCAAATTGTTACTTGCTTACACAAAAGAAGAGTTCTAACTCTCTTACAAGTAAAGCCCTCGGCTTGGAACTTACATGTGATATCAAGACAAAACACAAAATGGAGCCTTCAACTCCTAAACCTCCCAAGCTAAGACCTTGGAGGCGGCATATCACTTGTACCTGAAAATGGTGTCCCAAGTAGGGTGAGCCAAAGCCCAGTAGAGATATGCTAAACCAAATATGAGAAATAACTAAAACATTAGCATTCGATAAATGATCAACACATGTACATCGATTAACGCCATTTCTACAACCCATCAATCATTGTTATTCATTTTTCAACCCAATTTCATTTCTATTTCCAATTCACTATATTGATATAGTTCGTTTATCCAAATAAATCGAATGAGACTACAACTTATAAAGACAACACTTCAATTCATCAACAATTTAAAACGAGACTACAACTCATAAAGACAACACTTCAATTCATCAACATCATTCAGATGCGTATAAGGTTTCGGAACTTTCACCTTGGACACTCCGACCAACTTAATTATCAATGGAGTCTATCCCCTATCTCCTTCCAAACACTAGAGTACATCCCCTATCTCCTCCCAAACAATGGAGTACATCCCCTATCCCCTCCCAAACATTATACATATACAATGAACAATTCAAGCACATATTCAATGTGTTAATTCCCACCGTCATATTCAATGACATATTTCAATTGATTAGTTTCAATTCACCTAATCATCTTGCTTTTCTACAACAGTCATGACTATCCTCCACCGATAGCCCAAACAATTATATCTAAACAGATAATTAAATTTATCAAACAGATAAATTAATACATTTTCCATAGGTATACGATTTTCAATCCAACTATACCAATTAATTACATTCTCCCCCAATTTCATCATTTCCAACTCAATTATGTATTCCCATAATTAATTTCATTTCCTTGACAAATAACTTATTTAATCCCAGTTAGGGCATTTTCCCCTCTTTCTCAAATAACAACCTTAAGGCTCAATTTCATCATCTATACACAAATAACTCCCTTTTCACACCCTCATATTTACAATGGAGCCCAAAACCAAAGAACCCCTCTTTTATAATTTCAAATCAAACCCTAACTTTTCCAAAACTCCCAAACACCACTATCTATACGAAATAACCAACATTTATGTCAAAACTCATAGAAAGGAGTAGATTATTCCTACCTCAAAGTTAGGAGCTCAAAGGAAAAGATGAAGAAACTTGAAAGTGCTCCAAACATAAGCTTTTTCGAATCAAAGTGAAGCCCACTCCAAACTCTACCTTTTTTACAAAGGGACTAGGGTAGAGAACCTCTAAAACCAAGTGTATTTGTAGAGAGTGAGAGGCTGCCAGATCTAGGGTTTAAGAAGAAAAAGATGATCAAAAAGTATTTAAAAACACGCTGCTGCCAACTGATATAATCGAGCCTTGCTCGAGCGAAGAAGTGGTCGCTCGAGTGACCAGACACAAAAGAACCTTACTCGAGCGCAAGAAGTGTCGCTCGAGCGAACAATGTGAAGCTTCAGGTTTGCAACCCAGAAGCATGCTCGAGCGCAAGAGTTCTCACTCGAGTGAAGAAACACAAAACATAGAGCTCGCTCGAGCGAAGAATACCAACCTTCAGGTCCAATCTAGACGCAGATGCACGCTCGAGCACAAGAGTGCTCGCTCAAGCCAAGAGACACATCAAAGAAAGCTCGCTCGAGCGCAAGAACCTTCGCTCGAGCGAAGAAGCAAAAAGCCAAGGCTCACTCGAGCGCAAAAAGCCTCGCTCGAGCAAAGATGCCAAATTTTAGACAGGAACTATTGGTTCCAACTCACAACCACTACAAAAAATTGCACTTTTGGCAACAAAAAAATTGGTTGCTAAAAGCTAGTAGTTGGTCACCAATACCTTTCAGCAACAAACAAATTTTGTCACCATGTTTGTCACTAATCCTTTCTCGCTAAAAGTTTTTGGCAACAAAAATATTGTTTTGTCTCTAAAAATTAATTTTGCCAACAAAATAGTTTGGTCGCCAAAGATGATATTATTTTATTAGTTTATTTGATTTGTTGCTACAAAAAAAAACTATTGCCAACAAAATATTCATTGCCTAAAGAGCCTTTTCGCGATAAAATTTTTTGTTGCAAACAAGTACTTTTGGCAACCAACTAAATTCGTATCCAAAAGCTATCAATTGTAACAAATTAATTTTATTGCTAAAAATAACTTCTTTTGGTGACTAAATAAATTCGTCGACAAAAGTAATGAATTGTAATAAAATTATTTTCGTATGAAAAAGTGAAATTTTGTGTGGTGATTTCATGACCAACCATTTTGGTTGTCAAAAGTCATTTTTTTTTTCTAAATTACTATTACAAAATAAAATTGAAATTTTTGCCATTCTCAAGCTATGACCTGTAATTGCAATACTCATTCGTCCAAACAAATTAGAAATTTATACTGTAACAATCAATTAAACTCAAGCATTTCTAAACTCAATACCCATCCATCTAAACAAAATATAGGTTCATTCAATTCATAAATCCACCCAAAAATATCTAATCATATCCATATTCTGCAAAAGTAAATATAAAATCCATCAATGACCAAAAAATAAAGACAAAGTAGTCAACACAAACTTCATAACATCCAAATAAAACAACTAATAAATCCAATTGCAAGCGATTCCACTGTCCATCTGTAAAAAAAAATAAATAAAATAAAATAACAATTAGTGTTTATTGAATACACTTATAAAAAAAGTTATATAAATCTTCAAATTTACAAGTATAATACTAATTATGTAGCTAGGCATCGTATTGACTAGCCATTAGCTTTACCAACCGTGCTATTATTCTTTTTTCAGCAAAATGAAGATAATTTTATTGATGATAACCAGAATTCATACTGATAATACATCAAAGTGATGGGTACAATTTTCATCATAGCAACACAATTCAATCCCAACTAGGTTGGCACCAAAATATATGCCCAATCATGTGCAAACACACCATCAAGGGTTGGTGGGATGCCATCAAAACAAAATAGTAAACATCTCATACTGGTACTACTAAGTAGAAATAAGAAGAAAAACAATAGGCTCTGAAACAGAGCATAAAAATCATCATACCAAGCCACATGTATAGACCGGCAGGACAACAATGAAGAGAGGGCAGCAAGAATAAGTAGCTAAATGAAACAGAGCATAATAGTGGTGGAGTGATTAGGAGGGTTTGGACGGCTTCATTTAGTGCAACCTTTCACCCTGATATTCTTAAGTCCATCCAAAAAAAACAAAAAACCATTAATTGAGAACTTCACCCATGTTGCCACTTTGATCTTTATACTTTCCACAAGCTTTGCCAAAATAGGTTCTTGGTTATAGGAAAATTTTCCATTTCTTGAAATCCAGAGAGTCCAAAGGACTACAAGTGGAATTGCTTCCTAGATTAGCTTTCCTAATGCTTAACTTTGTGACCATACCACCAAAATAACAAATCTGACACTAACTCTGGTGGCTGTTTTATAATTTCACTCCTAAACGACCCATTTTCGTTTAATTGTTCACATTTTTTGCTCTAATTCACTAATGGTACATTGTATAGATGCGCCTTCGGCTCTCGCAAGTTTGATTATAGTTAAGTGAAGTGCATATACTATTTCTTGGGCTATTTGGTGGTTGGTTTAAAATTTTGCCCCCCCCAAACGGCTCATTTTCGATTACATTTTCACATTTTCTGTGCTAATTCTCCATCCATACGTCCTATAGATGTGCCGTCTACTCTCGCAAGTTTGATTATAGTTAGCTGAGGTGTCCATGTTGTTTCTTGTGCTGTTTGGTGGTTGCTTTAGAATTTTTCCCCCAAATGGCTCGTTTTCGATTACATTTTCACATTTTCTATGCTAATTTTCTATCCACACATCCTATAGATGTGCCGTCGTCTCTCGCAAGTTTGATTATAGTTAGGTGAGGTGTCTAGGTTGTTTCTTGGGTTGTTTGGTGGCTGCTTTAAAAAGTTCGCCCCTAAACGGCTCATTTTTTTACTATATTTTCATATTTTCTGCACTAATTCTCTATCCGTACATCCTATAGACACGTCGTCAACTCTCCCAAGTTTGATTATAGTTAGGTGAGGTGTCGATGTAGTTTTTTGGGCTGTTTGGTGACTGGTTTATAATTTTGCTCCCAAATGGCTCATTTTCGGTTACATTTTCACATTTTTTGTGCTAGCTCTGTAATCATACATCCTGTCAACATACGTTAGCTCTCCCAAGTTTACAAAGGCTTAGGCAAGGTGCTTATGCCATTCATTGCGTTGTTTGGTGATTGTTTCATAATTTTTCCCTCGAACAAACCCATTTTTAGTTAAGTTTTCAAATTTTCTGCTCTAATTCTCTAAGCATATGTCCTATCAACATACCGTTAGCTCTCTTATGTTGTTCCTTCAACTATTTGGTAGCTATTTTATAGTTCCTGCCCCCTCCCCCCCCCCCCCACAAAAAAAAAAATCATTCATTGTCAAGTACTTTTTCACATTTTTTTTATAAACTGAATTTTCTAAGATATATATATATACGTACCAAATAGACGGTCCACCACGACGGTGTTTTAAGTACTGTAATTTCAAATATACTGTCTAATCATCTTGCTATAATTTCTACTTGATTAATTGTAGAAATCTTGTATGATACATTTCGTTATTTCAAGAGATACTTTTTGGTGGGGTTTAGGCAAGCAATCATTCCTAAACACTTCAAAATGGATTGAGGAGGTTCGACCGAGTGAGGCAAAGGAAATTATAATAGTCATTGTTGGGAATAAAACTGACCTTGTGGACAAAAGCTAATGATTGACAGTTCTTGTTTTAGATTATTCTGAATGCAGTTAGCATTCTGTAGTTAGTCATTTGGTTTATATATCTATATATACCTAGGACATATTGTAGATAGAATAAATTTACGGTTTACACTTATGCAAGATGTGTGTTGTGAAGTAACATTCACTATGCAGTTCAGCTCTATTGATGTGGCCTAGCTGTGATGCATGAATATGAAAAAAGATGAAATTTTAGCATTTATGTAGGCCTCAAAAAGGCAACTTCAATAGGGTTCCATCATTGTTTCATGGAGGCAGCTGAGAATGGAACATGCATGACTAATAACTTAATCCATTTTCTGCATCAAATTTGTCTCTTAGGAAATAGGTTCATGGTAACATGGTCTTTAGGTACTGCTTATGTTAGTTATTGTAAACCTTGGTTCTTTTTTTCTTTTTTTTTTTTAAATTGTTGTACTTTTTGTACTTGTAAGTAAAATGTTTTTCTAGAATATTTGGTAGGTGAAAAAAGTGGCTTAGAATTGACCACATCAGTTTGGTTTTGGGTTAAAAAAAAACAGAGACAAAAATAGAAAAAGCCTTTTGTTATTGTAGTTCATCACAAAGACGTTATGAAGTTATAATTCTAGTTGGATATAATGTTATGTGGTTTCTCACAACAAATGAAGAATTGCAAAACATATTAATTGTGTTGTATTTTATCACTTAACTATTTACAAAAGGTGGACCAGAATTAAATTTATGTTTAGTTATTAATTAAGTGTACAAAGTCATATGCTAGTCCAGCACTACTAAGTTGCAGTACAGGATTGATATAGGCTACATTTAGAGTGCATCATAAGAGCATGGTACTAATAAAATCTATGTTGATGCTTTGGGTCTTATCCATTTTTGAAAACAACACTAGAAAGTTTAGAGTTAAGTTGGATGATCAATTCATAACATTTCACATACAACTACAAAGGGAATTATCATCAAAGACAATTTACAAAGTTCAACAGTATTTTTCCTTTGTATAAACCAAAACATTAGACTAACCATAATACAATTCTCTAAGAAGAAAGCCCAATTGAAGGGGTTTCCCCCCCCAAAAAAAAAAAATAAAAATAAAAAAAGGGAATTAAAAAGGCAATCCCAGTTATGGAAGCAAACTGTGGAGTGTGGTAGATCAATCAAGCATGTATGAATGCTAATTGCACTTATTTTTGGAGTGATTTGAAAGCATCAATGAACAAGACTTGGGAAATATCTCAAAATTGAAGGGAAATAACTAGTAAACTCTATTGCAAAATCCATAGCTATTTTTGGTTTGTATTCTCGCAATGTAGGTATAAAAGATTCAATCTGTCCAAAAATCCACAATCCTTCGAGGTCTTTCAACAAACATCTTGGTGGCATACTAGAGTTCATTAAAAAACCACTTAATAGACTAAAAATCATGATAACAATGAAGAAAGGAAAAAATCACAATTGGGTCAAATTAATAAATAAAACAATAAAAAACAGAACTTTTAAAATAAAATTCTAGTCAAAGGGTATCAAAGATTACAGTACAAGTGCAAAACAATTGAGGGACTTGTATAGAACAATACATAAAAGCAAGACCAACCCAATTTATAAAACTATGAGCAGATTAATGGGTAGAAATTAAAATCATAAGAAATTCAGATTACGGTGTTCAAACTATTTGTGGCTATTATGGGTGATTTTTGTGCGGGTATTTGATCACCAATATCCCCCAACAACTTAGGGCTCAACAATTGAAGGGGGGGAGAGAGAGAGAGAGAGAGAGAAACTAACCTGGGTTTGCTGGTTACAGAGGGACAAAGCGAAAGAATGGAAATGGCAATAGATGAAGGCAAATGGTGAAGAAGTGAGAGCATCGTGTGCGATGTGAGAGAGTGAGCGACTCAATATGGGAGAGAGAGAGAGAATCAGTTGTGTGTTGGGTAGAGAGGAAACTAGGGAAAATATCACATCTTTGGCAACCAAGCATTTGTTGCCAGAGAGGTTTTATAAATAAAACTACGTAGTTTTAATAAGAATAATATTTGTCAATAAATTTATTTTGCCTCCATTACAGTTAGCAAAAGGCGCCAAAAATTTGATAGTGTGTCAAAATAAAAAATATTTACAATTGGCAACAAAAAGTATTTAGTCATAGTAGAATTACCATTCACAACAAAATATTTTGTTGCCATTCATTTCTTGTTTGTCGCTAAATATTTTCCCGCCATTTGGAGGGAAGGGAGGGCTTGGCGCCAAAATATAGCCAATGAATTATTATATTTTGTTACTAAAACTTTCGCCTTCCGCAACAAAATTCATAATGGTTGGCAAAAATTTACTTTCCACAACAAATAATTTGTTTTGTCCCTAATTTTGGTTGCCGAAAGTGCTTTTTCTTGTAGTGAACCAACCTGTATCAAACTCACGCAACACGTCCTAAAACTCAAATACAAAGGATTTAAAGGACGAAAACAAGATATAGACAACAACAACCATTACGGAACCTAAGTCCGGAACACAATATATGACAGGAAAAACAGGGATCGCTATAGTAAATGAGCCAAACTCAAGCTCGCATAAACTTGGCTTGTTTATTTTTATTTAAAATATATAATAAATATATTATTTATATATTAAATAATATATAAATATATATAAATAATAGTACAAATACATTATTTATAATATTAAATAATATAAATAATATTTTTTATTTAAATAATATAAATAATATTTAAAAAAAATCTCATCGAGCTGAGCTGAGCTGAGTCGAACTCGAGTTTCATTAATATTAGTGTAAATTACACTGACACTCCCTGAGGTTTCTATTTAATACAGATTTCCCCTTCACGTTTGAAAAAACTAAATTCTCCTTCTTGAGATTTGTAATCTCATTACAAATTGCCTCATAGATAGCTGATGTCATGCCCTAAATTTTTTTAAATAACCATTTTGTCATTTTTTTGACCATTTCTTCTCCTTATCATCATGACTATATTCTACAACTTTCCATTATTAAATTCTACCAGAACATGTTCTTATTGAGTGATGATATACAAACATAAATTTTATATAAAATTTTCAAACACAATGATATAACTTAATGGTGGCCTTTCACTTTAAAACAAAAAACTCATAAACATGATTTATATTTACAACAACATCACTATCACAATATTTTTATGATATTTTTTATATAAATTTTTATACATGAATATAATTTTTTATTTTTATTTCTACCATTATTTTTCTTTCTTGTCTACTCACCCATATTTATTACAGTATTACCAAATGCCGTCATTCATATTTATTACAATATTATTGAATTTTTGTATTTTTGTATTTGGTGAATTTAAAAAAAAAAATCACAAAATATTATATTTCTTAGGTATATTTAGATTAAGTGTATCTAAAAAATAAAAATAAAAAAATTGCTTAAAATATTTTTAAAATTTAGTAAAAATAAAAAAACACCAAAAATAAATAAATTCAATTTTTTGTGTGAATTAAACCAAAGAAGATGATTTTTATTTCTTTTGAAATGACATGAACAAAATATCAGTATTATTTTATTATTTTATATGTAGAAAAGCTAAAGGAAAAATATGTCATTTTAATTTGATATGGGAGTAAGTGTAATTTTTCAAACATAAGGGGGGGATATCTATTAAATAGAAATCTCAGGGGCTATTAGTGTAACTTACCCTTAATATTAACGAGCCGAGCCGAGCTCGAGCCCAATTACTTATCGAGCCGAACTCAAGCTCAATAAACGACCTTTATAAGTAAATGAGCTGAACTCGAATTCAGCAAAGCTCGACTTGGTTCGTTTGCAACCCTATCATCAACAAATCATATTTACTTACACATCATTAATTAGGTCTATAAAATGGGTCTAAAATGTAGGTTTGTATATCTTTTTCCTTCTCAATTACATCTCATTCATCACACCCATCCTTTCGGGTTTGTTTGGTGATACCTATATTTATAATTTTGTATTTATATTTTTAAAATTTTTAAAAATTGTAAACAAAAATTAGTTTGGTTTCTGTTTCACTTTTAAAAATTTGTAAACACTTTACAAAAATTACTAAATTTTGTAAATAAATAAATAAATAAATATATATATATATATATTGTGTGTATCTGCATTTCTTCCTCTTTATTCCATTTTCTTTTTGACCACCACCCAATGCTTATTACTACTGCCAACCATCGTTGATACCTCCTTCACCAACCACCTCCATCAACCACCAACCACCAACCACCTATTACCACTTCTAACCACCTCTTATCGACAATTATCACCTTCGACTATACCACCTCTTATTGAAAATCATTTTAGGCAGTTGATTGACCACTATCTTTAACCATCGACAATTACTTTCGATTATCACTTCATATAGAAAGCAAAGCAACCACCTCCAGCCACCATCGACAACCACCTCTTTTCAGTTATTATCAAAACAAAATTTTAAAATATTTGCATACTAAATTTTTTTTTTTTCATTTTTACTCAAAATAAATTTAAACTAGTGTTTTTTTTTTTTTTTTTTTTTTTAAAAAAAAAGAGTAAAAAAGTAAGATGTTAGAATCCATTCCACGGCTCTCTTATGACTTCTCTTTATTCTATACTTCCCTCCTTTTAGTGATTAATTTAAAAAAAAAAAAAGAGTAAAAAAGTAAGATGTTAGAATCCATTCCATGGCTCTCTTATGAATTCTCTTTATTCTATACTTCCCTCCTTTTAGTGATTAATAAGCTTATTGTCGATTATAAAATGAGTTTTCCTGTGATCATAATCTCTATAAACTTTTGCTGTCTTTTTTCATTTAAAAAATCAAAATGAAGGCAGAGGTTTGGCTGTAATATTGTTTTGAGTATGTCCTCTTCTTCGGCTTGACACGATATCAGCTAAAGTCACTGAGGAAGAAGCTTTCACCAAGTAAGTTTTTTTTTGTTTTGCTTCCTTGTTTTTTTGGTTAATTTAAGTTTTTATTTGTTATCTCTGTTCGGAGTCATAAAATATATGTTCGTTTATGTGCGTTAGAAATTTTTGTTCTATTTTTTATTTTTTAATTTTATTATTATTATCATTATTTTTTTATTTTTTATTTTTTTGTATTTTTATAACATTTGGTACAATGAAAAATAAGTCTATTTAAAAAGAAAATATTTTTCGAACAAATTTTTTTATCAATACCACAACATTACTACCATTACTATTACCTCCACCATGGCATAGCCACCACCATCACCCCTGCCTCCGCCACCACCTATATCGCCCGATAACAACCACCACTATGATCTTCACCGTAGCACTACCACCACCACCACACCACCACCATCATCCCATTACCTCCACCTCCACAGTGTACTTGCTACTACTATCACCATTAATGCAACTATTTGTACATTAGTTTAAAAAATGTAATCAAACACAAGAAAATGTTTTCTATGGAAAAAGTTTTTTATCGAAATTGTTTTTTAGAAAAGTTTTTACAAAAAATATTTTCTGTCAAAACAAATGAAATGTAGTGATAGATATTTAAATTACAGGGTAAATTACAGTGATATCTCCACTAAAATTTTGAGAAAATATAAAGTCATGTATGCTTGGCATCACCATATTAAACTCTCTTATTATTTTAATTCATATAATAGTTAATTTTTTTTTATTAAAATTTCGTTCGTCACAGAGAGATGTGGTTCTCTCTTTTATATTGAAATATTTATTTTATTTTGTTTATTTTTTTATCTTCACACTATCTGCATTATTTTTTGTCCATTTGACCTTACTATAAAAGGGAAAACAATATAATTATGCCAAAACTATAGAACTTACTGTATTTTCTTCAAATTTCAAAGTAGTTAACTGAAATTTATCAATAATGCTACGTACATATAATTTGTATTTGTACAAAACAAAAATACTCATAATATTTAATATATTTAAGATGTGAGTTATACCATACAAAGAGTCGAATCATAATCATATATTAATTTTTTAGTACATTTTGTACATGAATTTTATTATGAATTTTTTATTTGAAATATTTACAGTAATGCTAGTGAAAAACTTAACACACATTTAGGTGTTATCGATTCTTAACTATTCATTTCTTGTGTAGTTTCTGGTCCCAGCAGTTCAAAGAACTATATCAATTTCCATTCACGCTTAAAATAGAATGTGAAAAATAAGGTGAAAATATATGTATAAATAAGCATATTTTTTGTATCGATGTTGAGTTACATAAGATATCAATCATGAGTCAATCTATATTAAAATAAGACATCTTAAGCAATGTTTGGAACTTTTTTTCTTCCATTAAAAATATATAGGATAGAATCGTTATTAAAATTTTGAACAACCTAGATGGAACTGCATATTGCTGTATTTGGTACAAAACGTTATCGTTAAGTTACCTACGTTGCAATAAATTCTATCCAATAAGCCTTACACCGTAGCGGCTTCCCAACACATGTGATGATTATAAAAAAGGAACCTTTTTGGCATGCACCCCTCACATTTATTTTGTTGCGCATTTTCTTAAACATGCTACATATTTTTGTGGCATGTGTTATTTAATTTTTTAAGTAGAATTATGATAATTTATGATTCAAAATTAAAATTATACATTTTTGTTATAATGATATATATTTTTGGAGTAATGTTATACATTTTGTGATTCAGAATTATTATAAATCACAAAACTGAATAACTTCATTTTTATAAAGCAAATAATCATAACTCAACCAGAAGATCATATAACATTTTTTACAAAAATACGTAATAAGGTGTGTATAGTATATACCTTTTAAGAGAAGTGTAGCAAATTTATTTCCTTATAATAATAAAAAATAAAAAAATTTTGAAGCATAGAAGGAGATATAGTCACAGTAGATTTCCATAACTTCAAAACACCTTTATTTTTAGTCGACACAATTCTATTAAGATTGTGTTCGGTTCATAGATTTAGGTAATGATTTGAAAACGAAAAGAGAAAGTGTGAGTGAATTCAACTACATTTCATCTAGCTTGTTTCGTTCCTATTTCAAATCACTACTCAAATTTATGATTTAAATATTGCCTAAATGTAAAAAAGTTTTTGACCGTAGTTTTTTTAACTGAGCTGCAGTTGCTACATTTGGTGACAATTAAAAAAAGTCAAATGTCACATTAATTTATAATATATATATATATTATTAAAAAGCATGACAATTAATTTGTTTCAGCAAAGTCCTGGCCAAAAGGGAACCGGAAGAAAGAGGAGATAATGTCTCCATTAGTATTGCCAAAAAGCTTGCTAATTTTTACCATCCATCATATGAGTGTTGTATCTTCAGAATGTATGATGGCTTACGGAGGCAAAATGAGAAAGCCTATGAACCATTAATGGTTGCTATTAGTCCTTACCATCGTGGTAAAGCTAAGCTAAAACAGATGGAAGAGCGCAAATTATGGTACCTAGAACAACTTCTCAATCGAGAAAAAAACAAGAGTGTGAATGAATACATCATGGCCATAAAAGAATTGGAAGAAAGAGCACGCAATTGTTATGCAGAAACCATGCGCCTCGAATCAGATGAGTTTGTGGAAATGATGCTTCTTGACAGTTTCTTTAAAATTGAGTTATTTCGCTAGTTTAATATGCAGCAACTGAGAGTTGAGAATGACCATATTTTCCAATCAGCGCAGATTATATATGCATTAGGGCGTGACTTAATTTTACTTGAAAATCGACTTCCATTCTTTATCCTTGTTCATTTGTTCAACATGACTAAAATGGATTTAGACTTGGAAATCATTGAAATAGCATTAACTTTTCTACAATTCAACGCACCAGAGCAGAAGTTAGAAGCTCCTAGAGAAATCTCAATCAACAACATCAAGCATCTACTTCAGCTAGTACATAGTTGTTGGTGCTTTAAGTTTGCTGAGATGAATAGAAATGAAACGGAAAAGCAATTGGAGTTTATAAATTCTGCAACAGAGCCGCAAGAGTTGGGGATTCAATTCAAGAAGGCTGAGGAAACAAACTTGTTTGATATAAAGTTCATTAGTGGGCTATTGGAAATCCCATTACTAACCATCGAAGCAGAGGTAGGTGAGTCTTTCTTCACAAATCTAGTTGCCTTTGAGTTGTGTCCTTCATATCATGAGCCAAGGTACGTTTGTGACTATACCGTCTTCATGAATTGCCTCATCAATTCCTCCGAGGATGTTCGTTTACTTCATTGTAGTGGAATTATTGAAAGTTGGGTAGGTGATGATGCAGAACTTTATTCCATGTGGCACAAGTTGCACAACATCACCCTAACAGACACCAAAAAATTTAGTTACCCTCAAGTTTTCAATGATGTAAACAACCATTGTAAGTGACGCTGAAACTTGTGGATGGCAAACTTAAAGCGGAATTACTTCAACAGTCCATGGGCATTGATTTCATTTCTGGCTGCTACCATACTACTTCTGCTTACCGTGGCACAAACTATCTTTTCCATTCTTTCTTTTGGCAAAGGCAGCTTTAATTGAGTCCCTATTATTGTTTTCTTAATTGTGTGTGTTAAATTTGAATAAGCGATGTTATATGTTATTTGGTTTGTTTCATCATTTTGTGCCATATGATACATTGTCATATAAGAGGTGATAAATTCTTATTTGTTAATTGAGTGTGTTAAATTTAAATAAGCAAAGATGCTATAGTTACTTCATTGGTTTCATCGTTTTGTGCCATATGATACATTGTCATGTAAGAGGTGATAAAATTATTTTGTGCCATATGATACAATATTGTCATGCAAGAGATGATAAAATTGTGAATAAATAAACAAATAAATGAAGTCTAGATGACATTACAAGAAGTTAGATCAATATCAAACTATCTATACGAAAAGAAATATTGCCCTTAATAATAAGATATGTTGTATCCAATCAAGTTGATGTATGAAAACTTTATAAAGCAGTTAGATCTATTTGAATCGGTCAACTAATCTTCTCCAAACTCATTTTGTTCCTCCCCTAACCACACTCATATTTATAATTTAGTGCTTTAGGATGACTCGAAAACCAATTCCATAAAACCTGAGTTCAAACACCCTTTAGAATTCATAAAATTGTCACCCTTCTCTCGAGGTATGAAAATCTAATGAGTTTTTGAAATGTGGACAGCTTGAATGGTTACTCAACACACGACACAACAATATAGTTAGTTCAGGAATCTGTAATTGTTCATACCAAGGAAGTAAATGCTCTACACCCAACTCTAATACTAATTTTGAATAAACTTGAACTTCTAAAATAATTACAGTTCAAATAAGAATAATAATGATTTAACTAATTTTTTTGTTGAAAGTATTGTCAACCTAGTGTAGATTCCAGACATTAACATTCTCCCACATTTGACAATTCTAGGGCAAAACCTACCCAAGCAATATGCCTAAATGCCACAACAATGATCATCTTCTTTAACTCCAAGTGTTAGAGGCAATTTCCGATAAAGCCCTAGGAGATTTTTGATAACACTTGGTCGGATCTCTAGTGAAACCAAACAATCCTCACTCTCTTTAGATCGCGTCTCATTGGGGACAGGAGCTGACCCTCTTGTTCATTTCCACGCTACTAATGCTTGTTACTGGGTTTGTTTCCAACAAAGATTCTTTTCTCCAGCCTTCCCCTTTCCTCCATCACCGATCTCTTCTCCACTACCCACTTGCTTTCTCTCTTGTCGCATCAATGGACACAATGATTGACAAACAACAACTTCGACACATTGATGCTTCACCTGATAAGGGCTTCCAACAATATCCAGGTGTCAACACTTTCAGTGTCCTGATCTAGCATGTTTGGTTGTTATTCAATCAAATCTAAATATAGATTTGTTTTGGGGTTTTTTCCAACATCCTTTGAGTTTTGCACATTTTGGGTAACATTTTGCCTGACTTTGGAATTCGCTTGTTTATTTTGGACTTTGTTAAATTATCTGTGTTGTGGTTGTTTAAGAATGTTGAAAAAATGTTTTCTCCTTAATTCTAAATTGAAAAATCGATGTTTCACCAAAAAAGAAAAGCGTAAAGGACTAGCTATGCCGCAAGACTCTAATATGTCACAGAGCAAGACAAATGGCATGCCCCATTTTGATTTGTTTTCTTATGTAGATCCTCTAGAAGTGGCACTCATTAAGGATACTCTTTCCAATGATTTTGAATTTGATTGGGAAGTTGCGATGAGATCACTGAAAGGCTTTAACTCAAATTTAGGAAATGATGTAGACCTATTCTCACAACAAGAATACGATATGCCTAATTGCACTTCCTCTATAAGGAATCTTGCTAACTTTTCTTCTATAGAAGATGTTTGCGCTATAGGAGGTGATAAAGGAGGCGATATAAGCAATTGCGGCCCATCAAAGCAAAATCGTGAATAGGGTATTAACACATCCCAAGGAGGGTATAGCTAGTCTGAAGCTAATGTTATAAACAAGTAGAAGCACAAAGAATCTTGGCGGAGAAAAAAACAAGTAATCATAGGTAGAAGCTTCCTCCTTATAGAATCTGGCTTGCATAAGACACTTAAAGTTGGTGACACAGTTGAATTTTTTCATCGATCTAGTCTTTCAGTTACTAAGCTTCAAGTGAAACAGATTGACTAAACAAATATGGATATTGATTGAGATCATACTGGCCAAGTAGGTAATCCAAGTGAGGGCACTTATGAACCTACTCCCGAGATTAATTTGTTGGTAAGTATTCTGAATCCCATAGTCTAGAGTTCAGTTCTAGTGAAAAATCTACACACATTTAAATGGTGTCCAAGAGACGTGTGAAGAGGGTAGTGTTGTATTGTAAAAGTGGGTCGAAGAGAATCCAAGCACCTCAACCTTTTGTCAATGTCAATCATGCTACTGTTATGGTGTACAACCATTTCAATGTCATCTCACACTGTTACGGCTTAGAGTTATTAGAAAAAGAATTTACAGAAGAAGTTTGGAAAGTGATAAAAGAATGTGATGGGAACAAAGCCTCAGGCCCAAATGGTTTCAATCTAACTTATATTCAAAAGGGCCGGAAAGTAATGAAGTCTGAGTTGTAATGTTTCTTGAAGGAGTTCCATGAGAATGGAAAATTGGTAAGTGCCTTAAATTGTTCTTTTGTTGCATTGATCCCTAAGCAAGACAAACCAACCAGCCTTAATGAGTACAGACCAATTAGTCTCATTAGCTCTATTTATAGAATTCTTTCAAAACTCCTTGCTAATATACTGAAGAAGGTACTCCCAGAGATCATTAGTGAAACCCAAACAACTTTTCTGGAGGGCAGAAATGTAATAGATGGCATTCTGATTGCTAATGAGGTTGTGGATTGGTGGAAGAAGAATAACAAAAAATGTTTAGTTTTGAAATTGGATTTTGAAAAAGCATATGATACTGTGAATTGGAATTTTTTATTTGATATGCTGTATAATTTTGGATTTGGGGCAAAATGGGTGGATTGGATGAAGACATGTGTATCTACAGCCAGAATTTCAGTTCTGGCAAATGGGTCTCCAACTGAAGAATTTTCTTCACAAAAAGGTTTAAGGCAAGGTGATCCCTTCTCTCCTTTTTTATTTAATATTGCGGCAGAAGGTTTGAACATTCTGTTAACAAGGGCTAAAGGTTTGGGCCTAGTGAAAGGCACAACAATTGGTGAGAATGACTTTACCATATGACACCTTCAGTTTGCTGAGAACACTATTATCTTTTGTGAAGCTGAATGGAAGGAGATTGTAAACATAAAGCGAATCCTTAGATGTTTTGAGGTAATGTCTGGCTTGAAGATAAATTTTCATAAGAGTGTAGTTAGTGGTGTTGGGGTTTCAATTGAGCTAGTTGAAGAATTTGCCACAAAGCTACTTTGTGCGAACCAACTTTTACCATTGAAGTACCTAGGATTGCCATTGGGTGCCAACCCAAGAAGGAAAGCTTTTTGGAAACCAATTTTGGATAAGTATAAGGTGAAGCTTGCTGGTTGGAAAAGAAAGCTTTTATCTTTTGCTGGGAGGATAACAATGATTAAAGCTGTGATGTCCAATTCGCCTATTTATTATATGTCCATTTTTAGAATACCTGTGGGGGTTGCTAAAGAAATAGAGAAGGTTGTTAGCTCTACATATATATAGATATATGTAAACTATAAATGGATTGGAGAGGGTATCAGGTCTAATAAAACAATCTTTGAGCTCTCCTATTAAGGAACCCAAATAACTTAAAACAATACTACATGCCCACATATAAAATAATAAAGGAAAAATAACCAATAAGTCTTATTTTACTCTTAAGATTACTATAAGGGCCCATTTGCTTTTAGAAGTAGTATGGAGGAGATTGCTAGTGACAATACAACAAATAGCACTTTTGGTGACTAAATTTTTGGTCGCCAAAAGACATGTTTTAGTCGGTGAAGCTTTTTAGCGACTAAAAGTTTTGGTCTCCTGGTTAGTCGGTGAACAATTGTCGGGCAAGGTTATTGGCGACTAAAAAAAGTTTAGTCACCAAAAGAATTAAATCAAAATTAAATGTAACATTTTTAGCGACTAAAATTTGTTGTTGCCAAAACTTGAGAATTATTTTCAACGGCTAAAATTATAGTTGCCAAATAATCATTTTATTTCATGTTTTTTTTTTTTTTTTTTTGCTACTGAATATTTTAGTCTCCTAAAGTTTGATTGTTTTTTTTTTCCGCTACTAAAAGTTTAGTAGCCTAAAGTCTGGCTTGGTTTTACCTACTAAATTTTTAGTCGCTAAATTTTTTTGTTGTTTGTTTGCAATTTTGTAGCTACTAAACATTTTAGTTGCCTAAAGTGTGATTTGTTTTTTGGCTACTAAACTTTTAGTTGCCAAAAAAAAAAAACAATTTCAATTTTTTTTAGCTACTAACTATTTAGTCGCTAAATTATACACTTCCTTTTGCCGTACAAATTGTTTAGTCGCCAAAAACATAATTTTATGTTTTTTCTCCAAATTCTAATTTGTTTACAACCTGTATGTATTCCATGCAACCAGTGCTATGTATATGAATAAAGTAATATATATATATATATATATAATCAATCATTCCACAATAGATCTGCATCCATTTCACTTTCAACCATTCGAAAATGTATAACTTTGAAAGTAAAATTCCATACAAACCATAGTCCAACCGATACTATATAGTCCAAACTAAAATAATAATTCCATACAAAACAAAACAGTTAAGTTTTAAAAAAAATCCAGTCCTTTGTGTACAAAAAATATATATACTACCATGCGAAATGGCCATTTGTCATGGTATAAATAACCATCGTAATTTGTACCATGACAAAAAGAAATCTATATAGCACTGCAGTAATTATCAAGTCGATGCCAAAAAAATCTGCACAAGTAATACTAATCCACACAAAAGCAGAGGATGACAAAATTATCAAGATTATACAAAAGTCGAAATTGTCTGCCATACACAAAAAGGGAATATCCACAAATCCATGCCAAAAGCCATCTACAAAAAAATTGCACACATTAGTATTTAGAAATGCATGCTTCAGTGTATGTATGTATCTATTTACATTTTTTAAAACTAATAGTAATGCATTACCGATAGCCGTTTGGTGATGACTGTGATCTATCCCTTGTGTAGGTTTATTTATTTATTTATATATATATATATTTTTTAAACTTTCAATCCAATTCCATGAACTGTAGAAGACATATTCATGGAGTTGCTACTTGATTGTTCCACCACTTTCCTCTTATTCTCATGGAAAACATCTTCAGTATTTGATGATGTGGCCATATCAAGAAAAATAGGTATTGTATTCATCCAGTTGGACTGAAGAGTACATGGAAGAATTTTAGAATTACTCCCTTGATGGAATGCTATTATTGTGGACTGCTATTTTCAAGTGAAGAGTATATATTGTGGAATGCTATTTTCATGTGCAAAGAAGAACATGTACTGATTGTTCCATCAATTTCAAAACTTTAGAAAAGTATATATTGTGGAATGCTATTTTCATGTGAATCATTAATTTCTATAGAATTAGATGCAAATCGGATGAAACAATGTTTGGTGGTTGCTTTTTTACCTTGTTTGGGGTTGGTGTTCTCTTGTTGGTTCTTTCATGTCGGTGTTTCCAATTCAATAGACACGCTTGTAGTTGGCCAAGAAATGAGAGAATGGGAAAATATATCCTCTCAAAATGCGTATTTTCAACTAGGCTTCTTTAGCAGCCCTAGTGGATCCACCAACAGCTACTTGGCAATTCAAGTCAGCACAACACTATTTGGAAACAAGTCACTGGCATTGCTTGCCAACAAAGACAATCCACTGGTAGATAGCTCTAGCGTACAAAAGATAACTCAAGAGGGGAAGCTGATGATCAATGATAACAGAGGGATCGCCATCACTCTCAACTTTGAACAATTTTCTAGTATTAGCACAAGCGCAACATCAGTTTCTTGCTTCATGGTCAACACTAGAGGATCTGGATATGGGGGGTTTCACTCTAGGTATTGATCCAAAGAACACAAAACCACTTATAACTTGGAAAAGATTGAGAAGAGTTGTTTATTGGAGAAGTGGGATGTGGAGTGGGTACAATTTTAGTTTACTTAATAAGGATGATTATGCTTTATTTAAAATCGATAATTCATTCAAATTCAATTACTTCTCGAATGAGAATGAGAGTTATTTCACTTGGAATGACACTAATACACATAATTTGATTTGGTTAGATTCTTCTGGAGTGCTTTATATCTGTGACTATACTTTTTATTGCAACATAATGGTCAATTGTGATCTTGACCAAGGATATTTGAAATCTGGGATTTTTTAAACTATAACCCATCCAACTGTATAGGTGGAGATGTGTTCAAGAAGACAAGAAAATCAATGGAGCTAGATTTTCCTAAACAAACTTGATTTATCTTCTAACTTGCTTAATGGTCTATTTAATAAATAAATAAATAACTTGCTTAAATAAAAAAATAAGTAAATAAATAACTTGGTTGTGATAGCCATACATTGGTTCGGGGGTTGTTTTGCATTTTTGTCCCCTGAAAGCCCTTTTTCAACTTAGTTCAAGGCGTTTTTGGCTATAACTCTCGAACTACGCGTGCGAATTACATGCCGTCTATGGGCATAGGTCCTATTTGTCATAAGGATGCTGCCCGTAACATCCACACATTGGTTCGGAGGCTATTTTGCATTTTCACCCGCCAAAAGCCCTTTTTGGACTAAGTTTAAGACGTTTTCGGCTCTAACTCTGATACTGCGCCTAGGAATTACATGTTGTCTATGGCCGTAGGTCCTATTTCTTACGAGAATGCTGCTTGTGATAGCCATACATTGGTTCGAGAGTTGTTTTGCATTTTCCCCCTCCGAAAGGCCTTTTTCAACTAAGTTCAAGGTGTTTTTGGCTATAACTCTCAAACTACGCGTGCAAATTACATGCTGTCTATGGCCACAGGTCCTATTTTTCATGAGGATGCTAACCGTGATAGCCATACATTGGTTCAAGGGCTGTTTTGCATTTTCGCCCCCCGAAAGCCCTTTTTTGACTAAGTTCAAGGTATTTTCGGCTCTAACTCTCAAACTATGCTTGTGAATTACATGCCGTCTGTAGCCACAGGTTTTATTTGTCACGAGGATGCTACCCGTGGTGGCTATATTGGTTCAGGGGCTATTTTGCATTTTTGTCCCCTGAAAGCCCTTTGTCGACTAAGTTTAAGGCATTTTCGGCTCTAACTCTCACACTACGCGTGCGAATTACATGCCGTATGTAGCCGTAGGTCCTATTTGTCATGAGGATGCTGCTTATAACATCCATGCATTTGTTCAGGGGCTGTTTTGGATTTTCGCCCACCAAAAGCCCCTTTTTGGACTAAGTTTAAGGCATTTACGACTCTAACTCTCAAACTATGCGTGCGAATCCACATGTCCTATATGTCACGAGGATATTGCCCTTGAAACCATACGTTGGTTCAGGGGCTGTTTTGCATTTTCACTCCCCCAGAAGCCCTTTTTCAACTAAGTTTAAGGCATTTTCGGCTCTAACTCTCAAACTACGCATGCGAATTATATGCCCTCTGTGGCCACAGGTCCTATTTATCATGTGAATGCTGCCTGTAACATGCATACATTGGTTTGGGGGCTATTTTGCATTTTCGCCCATTGAAGTTCAAGGCGCTTTCAGCTTTAAGTTTCAAAGTACGTGTGCAAATTACATGTCATCTATGGTCACAGGTCCTATTTGTCATAAGGATTCTACCCGTGACAGCCATACATTGATTCAAGGGTTTTTTTTACATCCCCCCTCCCCTAAAAGCCTTTTTTCAACTAAGTTTAAGTTGTTTTTAGCTCTAACTCTTAACCTACGCGTGCTAATTATGTGCCGTCTATTGGCACATATCCTATTTGTCACTACAAAGGTGGCCGTGGCATCCATACATTGGTTGGGGATTGGTTTGCATTTTTGTCCCCCAAAACGCCCTGTTTCGACTACGTTTAATGCGTTTTTAAGCTCTAACTCTCAACCAAAGCAAGTCTGAAAGTAGGTTGGATGATTTAAGTTGGATTATTTTTATTTTTCTATTTTGAACTTAAATAAATGTATGTTGTTCCTAGTTTGCAAAGCAGGTTGGAAGGAAATTGATTTGCAGTAGTAATCTTTTAGTGTCATATGAATTATATTCTTCTTACCAAATAGTAAGATGACCATCTGAACCTTGCAAGAGGGTTCTGAACCGTAAAACCACGTCGTTCAGATAATTGAGTCGTTGTTGTTGTGCCTCCCTTGCTTTTTTTTCCTTCTTCGACTTGTTTCATCATCTCTGCTCTCTCCTTCATAAGATCTTCACGATCTCTTTGGTGCTTCTCTTTCTCCCCCATGAGCTTTTCGTGATCTCTTTGCTGCTCTTCATGAAGAACCTCCATCACAGCTCTCACTGCCTCCATATGTTTATCACGAGCTTATGTCGTACCATCTGATGTGAATGAGGGTTGTAGGCCTATATATGCCAAATCCACACAAGTAAATTTTGTTTTTTGTTTTTGTCCAAGCACTTGCCTTAACAGTTCCTCCTGGGTCAATGGTGTCCCCGCTTCGGTGGCTGCCACTTGTAAATTCATTATCTCTTCTTGTCATTAAAAAAAGAAAAAAGAAATTAGACTATTAAACAGAAGAAAGAAATAACGTAGGAATTTTGTCCACCTTACTAAGGAATATTAAATACAATTGGTGTCAATGTTCAATACTTACATGTAGCTCAGCAATTTGGGATGAATCCAGTCATTAGTCTTCTTCGACTTATGTGATTTCGAATAAAATTTAGGAAAATCCAGCTCTCTATTCTCATCTACCTGTTTATTTCAAATAACAAAATGAAGAATTGCACTAAGTGTAAGAGAAAATTGAAACACAGAAAGTGATTTCTATATGTTGAGATGAACAACCTCTCACTATAATCAACATTGCTATTGGGAATGATCGAGATCCACTTGTATGATTGTATAGTAGCATACTTCTGTTTGCTTTACCAGCTTTTGATCATTTCTAACAAACAAAAAAAAATTATTCAACAATTATTACATATCAAGGCATAATACAATATCAAATCGATAGAGTCATTTATATTTATTTGTTATCAAATGAGATTCATCTTTCCAAATGACATCAATCATATGTTTCCTATAACGATTCTGGTTTAGACTTGACCCATTTATTATTTTGGATCCTGAATTCCATGTCTTGATGGTGGTTCATGTTTTCTTTCATCTTATTCCTTGTTGAGTTTGGTTATTGGAGTGTTTTTGTTGCGTTTGGAACAGGTTGGGAGTCGGTTTTTCAAAGTCGTCCTTGACCAGATTTTGGTCAGTTCGCTCAAGTGGTCCTTCGGTCGCTTGAGCGGTCTTTGAGGACTTCCAGTATATTTGCAAGTCTGCAAAAGTACTGGGAGGATAGTGTTCTTCACTTAAGCGATGTTTCTTGTACTCGAGCGGTCCTTCTTAAGCTCAAACGGTTAGCCTTTGTCTGCAAAATTTTTAGGAGGGTGTCATTGTATGCTCGAGCGGTACTTTGTTCGCTTGAGTGGTCTCACTTATTGTGTCTGGTCGCTCGAGCAGTGTTTTGGTTGCTTGAGCAATCTACGCATATATCAGTCCGTAGAAGTCATTTTCTGAGTCACTTTTTCTTATCTCTCTCTCTTTCTAAACATTTCAAAACCCTAAATCTAGACCTTTTCTCTCTAAAACTCATCTTCAACCTCCATATACTCTCCATCTATTGATCTCTACACTCTAGTCCCTTTGTTAAAAAGGTAGAACTCACCTAGAGCTTTATTCTAATCGGAGCAAAGTTGATTTTCGGCTTCGTCGAGATTTCTCCACTCCCTCTCTTGTCTTCTAGCCTTGAGGTAGAGATTTTTCTTCACTTTAGTATGGTTTTCAACTTGGTTATTTGTCTTTCTAAACAATATCTTGATATTGGGGATTTTTGAACAAATCTAGGGTTTTGGCTTTGAAATAAAAAAAAGGGGTTTTCAAAATGGTTTCTTGGAAATGATTGTGGGTTTGTAAATGTGATTGAGGGGTGATAAAATGATAGATTTTTATCATTTGAATTGAATTAATAAAGAAAGGGGATTTTGTCCTAAAATGTGAACATTTAATTTTGCAAAGAGGAAATGGAAATGATATTGGTTTCTTTTTTTTTTTTTTTTTTTTTTAATGAAATTGGAATGATGATGACGATGATGATGGTGGTGATGGAGTTGGATATGCATTATCACTTTCATTTTGAAATTTTGGAAAGTATATCTTTGTGGAGTTTAGCTATCTGTTTAAAGATATCTGCTTTGGGCTATTAGTGGAGGATAACCATGATTGTTGTAGAAATTGCATGGTAATTAGGAGAATTGAAACTGATTTCTCATCCATTTGCATTGAGTATTGTTGCATACTTAACACATTGAAAAATGTGTATTGTTTTGAGAAAAATGAATGAATGCCTTGGTAAATCTAGGTAAGAGTGTAGTTGTGGAATTATGTTGGCTTGTGTGTCCTTGATGAAAGACCAAAAACCCGCATGGATAGGTACTGAGCCTTCCGGTTAATACTGGTAAAAATGGCAATTGGTAGTGCTTGTATAGCCTACTTGCAGAAACGTCCTAGCGATTCCCAATGTTGTATACACTGCCCCGTTTTTTATTGAAAAGGAAATGATTTCATGAATTGTGATATAAACTTGTTATTGCATGGTTTTTGGAAAAAGATATAAAATGTTTTGGTAAGAGCATTGTATATGCATTCACCTTATAGCTTTGTTAAGATTCATACATTGTATTAGAGTATCTCTATTGGGTTTTTGCTCACCCTATGTGGAAATCATTTTCAGGTGTTGATGATTTGCCTCCACCAAGGCCATTGCTTGGGAGGACCTACAACCAAAAACTTCTTTTTGTTATTGTTGTAATTATTTTTGTACAAGCCTATGGCTTAAACTATATTGAGTATAAACTCACTTTTGTTGTAACCAAGTATCGTCTTGGAAAGTTGTAGCCGCTAGGGCATTTATATATCTGTTAAACTTTTATTTCATATCTTTGACTTGTAGCACATGCTATAGATTCAGAGTTAGGACTTATGAATGTAATGTGTTACTTTTTATAAAATGTAATCACATGAATGGAAGGGTACTTTATGCAGAACTGTATTGTTATTTAATAATTGTCATGAGATGAATTATAGTTATTATTTCGGGACATTACATTTCCAATCCTCCAAGCTCACTTCCATAGGAGGATGGGTGTAAGGATCATCAACACCCTCTTCCTGAAGTTCGAGGAACTCTTGCTTTAGGTTGTATCTCCAATCCTTGTATAAGAAAGGCCTTTCTATGAACAATCTTTTGAGCTTGTTGATCACTATGAAAATCCTCACCAATATCAAACTTTTCCTACAAGCATAACAAGTGAAGTATTAGAGTAATTAATTTCAGCACTTATACTTATAGGTAATAATGACATTTATCGCAAGATCAATAATTACTAGCACAGCCTGGACAATAGCATCTTTGGTACTCTGATCAATTTTGTTCCATGACTTCATGCCTTTAAGAGGGCACAACCACCTAATTTGCAGTCCCAACTCATTCGTTGCTGGGGTGGCATTCCCTCTAGTGATTGCATTCAACAGTCGATTGACATACACATGCAATCTCTCACCTTTTTTGCTAGCAATTTTTTTCTGCACTCCTTTTCCTAGTGTAGGTCTACATACATGAGTTAACATAGTTTGCCTTGGTTAAACATGGCTAAATAGTCAGAACTTGCAACTACAAATATTGCAAATAATTGATAATCTAATTGAATTGCCAAATAACAATATTACAAATAATTGACAATTCGTAAGTACAATGATCTTATCTACACCAACTATCTGCATCTCATCGAATAACTTAATGAACTTCAATAAATTTTGCCTCTTTGAACTATTTTGTTCTTCGTCGATATGATCATCCATGAGACCACTCATGTAAATCTCTTCTAAAATAATAAGCCATTCGCCAAAAAAATCATGATTGTATGTTATTCCAACTCCATGTCTTTGACTATCATTATTTTCCACAGCAGGATCATCACAACACATGGGAACATGTTCCCCATGGTGCACCTAAGTTCTATAAGAGCACGCGATTCCTCTTCGAATCAAGTGCAACCATACAACTTGTTGACTAAATTTTGTGCCATTCAAGCAATTGACACATGGACAACGAATGTCATCATGTGGGGCCTAAATTCTTCATAGCAAATTCAAAAAATGACTGAACACCTTGTTGATACTCTTTACTTTTCGACCTATCTTTTATCATCGTCTAACTCTTGTCCATTTTTTGAACACTACAAACCAAGCAAAGATGAACATGGAAATGGACAACACATAGCAAAATGCTCAATAATCTCCAATCCACAGTATGCAAGATTTACTGATAGTAGAACATGCTATTTGTCCTATTCTCTATTTTATAAGCTTCTTCTGAAGTGTAGGCCAAATCGTATTTAGAATCAACATTGTACTCAAATGAATATATGATCACTAAATAAATCTTCTAGGTGCCAATGTGAATTAGTATTATCACTTACTTTTTATCTCGCAACATAATTACAAGAAAATGACAAAGTGCTACAATAAGAGAGAAAGCAAAGCATGAATAGGGATTTCATTACAACAAATACTAAGTCATGATTATCAAATCAATCAATTTTTTTCTTATAAACAATGGTCGCCAAATTTTTTTATATAAGAAAATATTCAAATTATAAAACAACACTCATAGTAGACCAGCCATACAAAGGTCTAACATTTTCTTAAATTCATATTTGAATTCCAAAGACATAAGTGTAGAACTTAAGACTGAAACAACTGTATTTCCTCATGTCTGAGTATGCCTAGTACCTCTCTTTTAGTTCAAAAGGGAAATAAATGGAAATAATGCTTCCAATAATGATTAAGTAGTTAAAAATGAGATGTTAATTTCCCAGGAACTATACATAGTAACAAATTTGTCTCTATGTTGAAAAGGAACAAACATGGTTATTGGATCAAATTAACTAACCCAAAAAACATTCATTTCCAATAATAAATGACAACAAACTTTACACCCTTTTAGTCCCAGAAACGCCTTTAATCTCTCAACCCTCTGTTTCTCTCTCATTGCATTCCGTTATGAGTTTCGTCACTCCTCTCTCTACCATCTACACACCAAGATTCAAGTAAGTTCTATACTTTTTTTTTTCTTTTATGCCTTAATTTGTTTTTTGTATGATTCTGATTGATGTCAAGTGAAAATGCATTTATTTGGAAGTAGAATTATGATCCAATTAAATAGAAAAAAAACAAATATAAATTGATAGACCTCTATATATGAGTGTTTTTCAAGGTTTCCTTTCTATTATTTTATTTTTTGGGTTTTTTTTTTTAATTGAACATTTAAGTTTTATCTAACCCGCTTGAAAATGTGAATCAAGGTTTTTTTTTTCTGTTTTTTTTAATATTGCAATTATAGCATCATATCATCAAATTCCAATTCAAATATTCAGCCATGTTCAATAAGTATACAATCGTATTTACTAGCCATACATGCAAATAAGTACATGCAAATAAATACACGAGCAATGGATTAGGGCTTTCAAACTAATGAGAGAGAAAGAAAAAAGTGGGAGAAAGGTATCAAACCACAAAAATATTTACCCATTTTGGATATCAAACCCATAAAACTCTAGAAATCAAACAACTTGAACCAAACCAATTTCAGAAATCAACACAAACTTAAACTTAAAAAATCATATAAAACCCTAGAGTATTGTGTGAGAAATGGGGAAATATATGAAGGGAGGGAGAGAGAGAGAGAGAGAGGGGGAGAGAGAGAGAGAGAGAGAGAGAGAGAGAGAAACCTATGATTTGGGGTAGTGGTGGTGGTGATTTGCAGCATTGGCGGTGGCGACGTACAACGGTGGCGAGTGACAGTGGTAAGCGACGGTGGTGCGTGATGGTGGTGACCATTAAAGGATACACCTTACAAGCTTCTAACAAATTAAAATCATCACACAATACATTCACTTCTATTTGCTATTTTATGAAAATTTCATCTGTGGGAATCGACACCCACGTACACAAATGGTTTTCGGGACTTTCACCCTGGACACACAGGCCAACTTAATTCAATGGAGTCCATCCCCTTTCTTCTCCTCAAAACATAGAGTACATCCTCTTTCTCCTCCCAAATGTCACACATAAACAATGTATTTCGTTCATAATCATATTCAATGATAATGGTTAAAGGATTAGTTTCAATTCGTCTAATCCACATACAATGTCTACAACAACCATGACTATCCTTCACCGATAGCCCAACACAGTTATCTCTAAACAGATATACAATCTTTATAATAGATAATTCATCAAATTTCATAGGTAAGTGATTAAACAAATCCAACAACACCATTCATGTATACATTCTCCCAATTTCACATTTCCTATACCAATTTCATTATTTGTACACAATAATTATTCAAGTCATTTTAGGAAAAACTCCTCATTTTCCAAATATCAACCCAAGGCCAAAATCAACTATTTGACACAAGATCACCTCATATCCAAACCCCATGATGATTTATATAACACCCATATAGAAACCCCTCTTTTCAAACTTGAACCCAAACCCTAGGTTAGCCCAAAACATGCCTAAATCCCACCATTTTCACACAACAATCTATAATCAAGTTCAAACTCATATTAAGGTGTAGAGAGTCCCTACCTCATGTTTAGAAGATCAATGGAGTAAGCACAAAACTCCAACGACACCGAAACCAAATTTCAATCGGTTCAAAGTGAAGCTCCCAAAATGCTCTACCCTTTTTCCAAAGACACTAGGGCGGATAAATCAACGGATTAAGGAGAAAAAGTAGAGAGAAAGAGTATTTTGGAGAGAGAATGTCTCACTTTAGGGTTTTTGGAAGAAAAGATTTGAAAAAGTGATGTAAAAAGTCATTTTCGCGATTTGATATGAGCACAGTCTGCTTGAGCGAAAGAGTTGACGCTTGAGCATCAGACACAATAAGTTGTTCCGTTCGAGTGCATAATACACACATTCAAGATTTTTTGCACAACGGACAAACCGCTTGAGCAGAAAGACGCCGGCGCCCACCGCCGGGAAAACGCCGCTCGAGCGTGGAAAACACCCCTCTAGTATTTTTGTAGACGTGTAAAGTACTGAGGGTTTGCAAACCCCGCTCGAGCGGAATGGTAAGCATGCTATCATAGCAGTCACTCATACGCATGCAAGGATGCTAAAGCATAAACACTTACCGAGTACTCCAAGCCAAAACAGAAGCTATGTTACAAATCAATGCATGATCCTAACTATGCTGAAATGCCTAATGCAACACATGCAAAATGCAACACATGCAAAATGCAACTAAAAATAGGCTCGACTATTCTAAGATGGCATATGAAATGCGACAGATAACATGTATTCAACTCGGAATTGAAATACAATGCAATTAGTATGATGCGCCGAGCCCAGTGCATGCAAGACAAATGAATGGATGCAAACATGCGACAATAACTATGCTAATTGAAACATGTCCTAAACTAACCATCATAAGCTGGTAAATAAAAGGGAGAAAGACGTGGGGTTCGAAGACATACATCACACACATGCACACTTATTACACAATTGCCCTCGCTCGGAGGGTCCGAATAAACAATACAGTCTGAATAAATAATTACAGTCCAAATAAATAATTAAATATTACAAAACCCTAATTAATTAGCAAATTAACTAGGAAAGCAAATAAACTAATATGCAAATCCATGGACCGCCCCAGCTCTGTTCCGAATGATGAAAGATGCATGCATGCTCAAGCTGCCTCATCGGGCAATTCCTCGCGATGCCCCAATTTGCCTCTGTTTGCAATTGATCTCGGAATGTTGTGCAAGGCTTTAAAAAGTTGCTGATTTCTGGTTTGCCGCAACAGAGAGCAAGAAAGGGGCATGGCAAAGTATTTTTCACATATGTATGCACACCTCAATCCTCGTGCCACCAATCACGCATCTCGATGCATGATGGCCGAGGAGTCGAATTGCACGACTCGATGTGAAATGAATGCACATGAAAACACAACAAGGCCTAAACTCCATCATGGGTAATCCGGAGTGTCGATGACCGAAAATTGAGACACGTTTCGTCACTTTGAGTACGAAACGTCCCTCGTTTCCTGTGCTTGGGCTAACTCCTATCCCAAACACAATGCAAATGAGATGGCATACACAATGCGACTAACATGCAACCTAGCATACGCAATGCTATGGACTAAAATGGCATACACAATGCAAGATGGACTTACACCAATATGAGTAGACCTCAGCCACACTCACATCAGTGCCCAATGGTGGAAATGAGACAACCGAAACATATGCAAACATGCATGGATGCAAAGGACCGATCCTACGGCATAACGTTCAACTCTAACTAAGCATGGCAAATGATGAAACATGGCATAGAATGGGACATGATACAGCTCTGAAATGGCATAAAAGATGGTCCCGAAACATGCAAATATGTCACACAATGCATGCTACGTGGCTCGGGTATCGAAACTAGTGAAGTGCGTTACACTAGAGGTACCCAAAGAGATGCACAAATGGAAAAACCAACCCCAAATAGACCCTAGGCAGGTCTGAAAAAGAGGAAAAATGTCCTAAAATGGTGGCTCAACATGCAAGGAAATAGAGCTCACTCAAGGGTCCGAAAATAAGGCATTCATGGACAACTCTCAAGCACACTTAAGGAGTAGAAAACATGGCAATATGGCATTCATACAAGCTCTGAAATATGATGTATAATGGACCCAAAACATGAACACACCTCAGTATATGCACGGAATGAGCCTCAAAACTCAAAGTTAAGCATTGGTATTGAACTACAAGCATGCAAAACAAACATCATTCAACCATCATAGCCAAAAACAGAGCTAAGGCAGTCCAAAATATGCACAAAATCAGTTGAAGGCATGGCCAAAAAGGGCTAAAATCAAGGGCCAACAAAGCATGCAAAGAAAGTTAGTGAACCATGAGTTGCACTACAACTATATGAAGCATATGAGAGCTTGCCAAATCAACCAAAAACAGAAGTATTCCATGCTAAAATATGCCCAAAACCCCATTGAAACTCAGTCAATGCATGCAAGAATGATAGGCTCCTTTGATGGGCTAATAAGAGGGTTATTCTATACATAGATGATGGACATACAAAATGGCAAAACTACCTCTGGAAAGAGGTTGTGAAAGTTCTAAAACCCACCAAAAAGGCTCTAAAATTAGTCTAGGAAGCATGCAAGTGAAAGCCCCTTTGAAAGGCCTTGAATAGGATTGTTTTACACATGCATAATAGGCATTCAAAATGGCCAAAGGGGCTCTGGACAGAGCTTATGTAGACCTTAAAACTCACCAAATAAGGCCTGAAACATGACTTCAAAACATGCAAAATGGAGCTCCTTTGGAAGGCCAACAAAGCTAGTAAAGAGAACAAGGGGTGAGAGGGTCACCCGTCTCTGACTTTAGGGCTCAAAAACACATATTGGGCATTGAAAATCCACTGGATTTTAGCGGCCAAAAGGCCAAACCAAGGCCAATACAAATGCTCTAATGCATAGCCCTAAACATGAGGAAATGAAGCATGCAAAGGGGAAGATGACCCCAAATAGAAAAATGACCTTGATCAAACTTAAAGAGGAGCTCAAAAAAAAAAAAAGACTTTTTTCAGTTTATGTCAAAGTCCAAAAATGCTTATAAATAAGGCTAAAGTATAGAGCAAAACAATGTCAAAATGGGAGAAATGGTGACTTACCCTTGTAGAGCCGACCCTCAGCAACTTCTAGACCAAGGTAATGAGCCTTCAACCTCTACAAATCAGTTCCAAGGTGCTTGGATGGATGGTGGAGGTGTTGTGCTAGGAGATGTAGTGTAATGGGTGCAAGAATAATGGGGTTTGGGGCTTGAAGAAGAGAGCTATGGAGGGAGAAGTGTATATGCCTCAGGAAAAATTTTTCTAACCATTGCAAATGAAGAGGAGACCCTCTCTTATAGAAGACAAAGGGCCAAGGCTTCTCTAAGAAGCTTCAACAAAGGGTCAAAGCTTCTAAAAGAAGCTTAACCAAAAGGGTCAAGCTTCCTCAAGAAGCTTGACAAAAGGGTCAAGCCTCTCCTAGAAGCTAAGCAAAAGGACCAAAGCTTCCTTAAGAAGACAAACAAAGGGGGTAAATCTCGGAGGATGGGTCAAATGCTTCATAGCTGGCATAGCTGTGTTGCACTCAGGAAGGCCAAAAAGGAGATGGTTGGCCGACCAGTTCAAGTGGTCGGCCGACCACTTGCCTTGGTTGGCCGACGAAGGTTCAAAAGGTTCAATGTGAAATGCTGGTCGGCTGTACCGGAAACGTGGCCTCCCAGATGAGTACAATTCAATGGTAGTATGGGAGACTAGAAAATGCGGCTCAAAAGTGAGAGAGACCAAGGGGTCAAAATGGTCAGGAAGCAAAGGTGGTCGGCCACCCCAGATTGGTGGCCTCCCAGGTAAGTACAACACAATGGTGATATGGGAGACCAAAAATTATGGCCCAAAGTGAGAGAGACCACCTCTCTAACAAGAAAATCGGGCGGCGAGCAGAAAGGTGGTCTCCAAGAAGAAAGGGTGGTCTCCCACCATACCACCACCTTCCTAACAATGAAAATAGGATCCACACCAAAATGAACCCAAACCGATGCAAAATGAAGGTTCGGGGGCCAAATTGCGCAGTCCGAGGCCCCGAAAATAGACTGTTAGGCTCCGGAGGTGGCGTATGACCACAAAGGTGGTCTCTCAGGCCACAATGTCCCTCTAGGGAGAGGGAACAAGGTGTGTGCCAAAAACCAAAGCAAACGGAGGTAGTTAAGCGGTCCCGAACCGAGGCGCACGGCCGACGGCTCCGAAAACCAAAAACTGGTCTCCAAACGGGATAAATGGCTTACGACCACGAAACGTAGCCTACAGCAACTGAGAGATGGTCTACGAGACCTCTCCCTCCCTTCGGGAAGAGAAAATAGAGAAAACAGGACTTGGATCGCAAACCGAGGCAAAGCACAAAAGAGCCCCGAAGTCCGAAGGCAAGGCTCTCAGCCAAGACTCTGTGCCCTTAGAATAAGCACAATATGCATCATCACCGAGCGCTCAATCGGTGACGTCTGAGTCTTAAGGTTGGTCAAAAATGGGGTGTCTACAGTTGCCCCTCTTTGACAGAACTCAGAAGTCGTAATTGACGGGAGTGAATGTCAAAGCCCAGAGACAACCCATTATTGACAAGGCCGAAGACTTAAACAAACAAGCAAGATAAACGAAGGAATGTGCCCGTAGGCGTGCCCGCAGGTGGGGGCAAAATGCAAAACGATGTGCACCAAGCCGGACTTAACTCATGATCATGCAAAGAAAGCTGTAATGAAGCATATCATGCAACAGTTTTAAGCAAGCATATACAAATCTAACTACATTTCATGCAGAAAGGATGTAAGAGAATTATACAATTCTCGCTACGTCTCACATGGAGAATACAATACCTGTCTGGTTCGTCTGGTCGCGCCAGCTTCAAATGAACCATACATACAATATCGTGCCTTGCAGGGGCAATTGGCAATGACTTATCTCATGCTGCGGGGCATCTTTCGTTTCTTCTTGGCTGAATCGCAGGTACTACTTTTCTCCCTAACTATGGTCGCAGCTTTTCCTATTCTCCAACAGGGTGACAGACTAGTTTGGTTCAGTATCCAGAATTGAGGCGCATACACATGATATCTCAATCTATGGGGCTTCCATACAGATTTCAAGCCGAGGATATACCTCTGGGTATTTAAACCAGACTTTAGTCTCAGAAATCCCGAACCTTTGCGTTCTAGGCATGAGCCATTCGAACTCTAGTTTCCACCGTCTCAGCTGGTCTCCTAGGAACTCACCGCAAACACAGGCAGATGGCTATACCAGACCACCGGAAGTCGTTCGGGCACGACAAACACCAAAGGAATTGCACCTTTAGAGGATTTAAGGTCTCCTAGACCAGAGAGGCCACAAGACAGTGCGAATAAAAATGCAAGATTTAAGGTCTCCCAGACCAGAGAGTTTAAGGTCTCCCAGGCCAGAGAGTGCACAAGACAGTGCGAACAATACAAAAAAATAATGTGCACAAGACAGTGCTAAGCAGATGCACAAAATAGTGCAATGCTAAAGGTGTAGAAAACAAGATGAAGCGTGGTGAATGCACAAAGCGATTACTGTCTGAGATAAGGTCGCCAAGATAGCGCAATGCAATGCACTAACAAGTGTAGGTAAGGTGCGCAAGATAGCGCAATGCGATATGCAAAGAACAAGACAATGCGATTGAGGTGCGCAAAATAGCACGAATGAATGCAATGCACAGGACAGTGCGATGCGCAAAATAGCGGGAATATAAACTGCATAAAACAGTGCGATTGAGGTGCGCAAAATAGCGTGAATGAATGCGTTGCACAGGATAGTGCGATGCGCAAAATAGCGCGAATGTAAACTGCACAAAACAGTGCGATTGAGGTGTGCAGAATAGCGCGAATGTAAACTGCACAAAACAGTGCGATTGAGGTGCGCAAAATAGCGCGAATGATAAACTGCACAAAACAGTGCGATGGAGGTGCGCAAAATAGCGCGAATGATAAACTTCACAAAACAGTACGATACGCAAAATAGCGCGAATGATAAACTGCACAAAGCAGTGCAATTGAGGTGCGCAAAATAGCGCGAATGATAAACTGCACAAAACAGTGCGATGCGCAAAACAGCGCAAGTGATTAACTGCACAAAACAGTGCGATTGAGGTGCTCAAAATAGCGCGAATGAATGCAATGCACAGGACAGTGCGATGCGCAAAATAGCGTGAATGTAAACTGCACAAAACAGTGTGATGCGCAAAATAGCACGAATGTAAACTGCATAAAACAATGCGATGTGCAAGGGAGCGCGAGTGATTTGAAATGCACTAACAGTGCGATGCGCTAAACATCGCGAATGATTTGAAACGCACTAAATAGTGCGATGCGCTAAACAGCGCGAGTGAAACCCAACCACAAGGTGCACAAGACAGTGCGAGTGATATGAAATGTGAAAGTGCACAAGACAGTGCGAGAGAGATACAATGCACAAGAAAGTGCGAGGATGGTGCACAAAATAAGTGCGATAAAATGCATCTTCTGTGCAAGTAAGGTGCACAAAAAAGTGCGATGAAATGCATGTTCTATGCAAGTATGGGGGCATTTTCTATGCAACAGAGAAAGCATATTCTATGCAATATTGAAAGCATATTCTATACATAAGATAGACATATTCTATGCAACATTGAAAGCATATTCTATGCATGATTGAAAGCAAAGCATATTCTATGCGGAATCGAAAGCAAGCACATTCTATGCATGAATCATAACGATGCGTGGCACGCATAAAACAGAAGCGTATATGAAAGTGCACATTCTATGCAATAGAGAGGCATCAAACATGTACTCTTGTGCCTCCGATTTATCTGTGGAGGGCTTTGCAACACATTCTGCTCGAAAAGGGTACACCCTGTTTATATTGGCAAAAGATAACATCTGCATGTGAAAACCACATGTGCTGCTTGGGCTGCCATTCTGACTTGAAGCAGGTTTACACTTGGGGTTGAGATACACTTATACTCTAGAGAAATGGCGAGGCCTGAGAAGGTGCACCTGGAATGCAGTCTCGGATTTTGCTAAAGTTGAAACATGCTAAGATGCTCCAAATTTTCCCTCTTTTCTTTTGCTTTGCAGTCCGGAACCTAAATAGCTTCAGATAGGTCCTTGTTTTACTATTCTGACATGACATGGGTTGAACCCTGCGGCTTTATGAAAGAACCAATCATGTTTTGCACAAATGTGGAGAACTACACGGCACTCTGAGCACAAAACGATTTTTGAAATTGAAATGAGAAAAGGGGTTCTCAACCGGGTTTTGAGCCTACAACTGACCACAGCTAAAACGACTCAACAATGGAAAACAAAGGTAGAACAATCTAAACACAACTCAACAAAGGAAAAACAAGGTAAAAAGAACTAAACACATCTGTTGACACTCAAATGACTCAAAACAAGAATCGAGACAAACAAAACACACAAACACAACACTCAGATGTGTTACAAAGGCAAGAGACCTCTCGGTGCACGAGGAGCCAGTTTCTCCGGGTATTGTTTCCCACCCTTTCTTATTTGTGATACTCACATCACTCGGCCCTCAGGCTCAACTTTTCTCACAAAACCCTTTTCCTTACTTTTTCTCTTAGCGCACATCTCTCTATTCTTAAATCTCTCATTTTTTTATCCCTCCCCTAGGTGGTTGATGGATAAACAAGAAGTTGTGGGCTCTTGCCCCTAGCATTCTGCTAGATTCTCTTTCTTCTGCGCACAGCTAGTGAATTTCCCCACAGAGGGGTTGTGATGCGGTTGGATGTGCAACAGATCTGCAATTGACATTGGTTGACGATGCTCTACTGGGGAGTTTGGACGTGATTAGATCTGTCCAGATGAGGGATGGAATATCCTGCCCCATTCCAGTTCATGCTTCGCACTTGGCCTGATACCTCGTTACTTGGAGGATATGAGAGCTTTCTGTTAGCTTCTACTGTGCCCTTCTTGGCAAATAGGGTGCCCTTTCCGGCAAGTATGGTGCCCTTTCTAGCAAATGCATTGACAACGGGGGAAAGACAGGAAGCCTGACTCAACTGTGCCCCTAGTTCATTATTTTGACCATTTTTTGTTTTTGGCTTCTGCTTAAAACAATTTTAACCAAAATGAGAGTTAGATTAACGCGCTTGTTCGATTTTCTGATTTGAAATCATACGAGTTAGATTATGAGTATTGAAAATTTTCCTTTTTTTGGTCCAAGAAATGGTCCAGTTTTGGAAAAGTGGAATAATTTTCAAGAGAATTAGTCAACCTCATTAAAAATTCCCAAAAACTATTTTTGCAAATGGCCACTGCTCGACCGACGCAGAATTTACTCTTGAGATGCACAACCTCAGATCCAAAACAAATGAAAAATTGCCCCTTGTCCGGCACTGCATGGCAATGGAAAGTTGCCCCTAGTCTGAATAGCACCGCAGCACATTGTATGGCAACGGAAAGTTGCCCCTTGTTTGAATGGCACTACAACGCATTGTAATCAGTCTTCAGAGTGACAATCACAACCGAACTCTCGGATACAGAGAAGACAAGGATGACCAAAACCATCACATGGACACAATCGAATTTGAAGTGTTTTACGGCTGGACTTCAAAATGAAGTTGCCTACGTATCCCAAAGATGGGAATCAAGCCTTACATAGTTCGGGGTGAAGGTACATTTGGGTATTTAACCTCTCCTTTTATGCTCTGACTTTTGCCAAGGCCGCCCTTCCGGGTTTTCAACCTTGCAAGCTCTGTTTTTCCTTTCTTTTCATTTCTTTTCTTTTAATTTCCTTTTTTCATTTTCTTTTTTGTTCTTTTCTTTGCATTTTTTTTTCTTCTTTTGTTCTTTTCTTTTTTTTTTTTTTGGTTCTTTTTCTTCTTTTCTTGCTCTAACTTTTGCTTGGGCCGCCCTTCCGAGTTTTTGGCCCAGCAAGCCTCTCAAGGGTAAAAGTGTAGCTTTGTTCATGTTGATCGGTTTGAGATCTCGAAGCCATCTAAATCCAGGAGAACGGCTGTTGTTCGCTGACGATGCAGGAGTCCATCCCTTGGGGGCTGAATTTGCCCCTAGGGTTGTGGATAGGAACTCAGCTGTTCTTCAGCAATGCTTTCTGCTTTCTTCCCTTCTAGGATTTGGCATTCTTGCCAGTCTTCACTGATTTGAAGGATGATCCATCTTTCGCTCTTCAACCACATCATTTTTCTGCCCCTAGGTCGAGGGCTGCTTCGAATCTGGCCACACAGGCCTCACATTGCGGTTGACCATTGAACATTCTAAGTTAAGGTTCAAGGTTGGAAAGCAAAAGGGGGGGTCGAGTCTCGAGGCTGGGAGCGATCCTAAGCTGCACAATCTCAAGAGCGATTCCACACAGGTCTTCGCAGGACTGCGCAAAACATTTTTTTGAAATCTTTTAAGAAAGCGACTAATCGCTCGCGCGGAAGACAATGTGGAACCAATCTGGATCAAGCCAGGATCCTTCCCAGTACTCACACAAACAAGCATGATCTCATTCGTTAAGGGCTCAACATGCCTCTCTTTCTCTCAATTGATCAAATTTTTGCAAATCCTGAGGAATTCCTTCCTCTTTGTTTTCACCGCAGTGTTCAAAAAGAGTTTTTGAAAAACTTAGGTCGATGTAATGAATTCAAGGCACAAAAGAGCAGGTGAAATGCATTGTCGTTTCATTCAGAACTTCTAGCACAACTGGCACAAGGCAGAAGCGAACACAAGAATGTGAAAATCACTGCTGTTCATTCATAACTGTTGGCACAACTGGCTCCCTGGCAGAAACAGACTCAAAAAGACAAGCACAAAACAAAATAGTGATGCCCGAGGTAACACCCCCAGAATCACCTGACTCTAACAAAACAGGATTGACTCGATACAGCAAGACAGACCCGAAACACAACCATAGAACTAGCTCAACACCCAAGTCAGAAACTACAAAACTAGCATTTGCAAATGCTCAAAACAGTGCGTCCCATTCCCACGTCTGGAGTAAATCGAGCGCCACCCGCAGCTGGCTCATCCCCCCGATCACATGGTCACATTATCTCCCAAGTTCACCAATCCAGTGCCGATATACTTTGCAGGACCTGACGCAAAGATGACCTTTTTATCAATCAGATCTTGTATTTCATGGTGAAGACGAAGACACATATCAGTGTCATGGCCAGCTTGTTGATGAAAGACACAGTACTTTGCCGGGTTGTGGGAGAGAGGAAGTTTATTCAGTAATGGCTGCGGCCCCAGGGGCTTCAAATGCCCCTTTTCGATTAGGACCCTCAGGGTCGTTGACAGAGACATGTCTAGTGAGGTGAACACCCTCTGGCCCCGCGGTGGGTATTTGGCAGGTTGTGAGCTGGTTGTGTTGAATGTACCAGCAGAAGGGTCCGTAGGTGCTCACTTTTGATGATCTCTTCCGAGTGTTGGATTGAAGCTGAAATGGGTGTTTTTGGTATAACATCTCTTGTCTCGGCTTGCCCCTTGATTCACACTACCCCCAACTTGAGTGGCAAAAGTATCATCCACAGTTTTTGCAAGCTGTTTGTTTAGTCCTTCGACCTTCAAAGCCTCAATAGCCCGTTGAAGGTGTTCATGGGGACCAATGCTTGCCCCTACCTTGTTCTTACCACCTACTTCCCCTTTGCCAAGGGTTTGGCTTTCTTCAAATGCAGCCAGTCCCAAGATTGGGAAGCCTTTTGTCATGAAATTCCCGGTATATGATGTGGTCGATGAGGGAGCCAATGTCCTGGAGGCCAGATCTATCACAGTTCTTTGAAGATCTTCAATCATTCTCATCAACTAAGAAGTAGTGGGCTCACGGGTTTGAGATGATTGGGATCCATGTACATCCATCATGCATAAGTCCATGCTTTCTGGAATGAACACCTTAGGCTTGGGTAGATGGGCCGGGGTGATGTATATGCTGGGGTCGAAGGTGGATGGTAGTATATGGATGAGATTAAGGTGGGTAGGAGATGTTTGGTCATTGGGGTCTGAAGGTGGAGCTATCGTCCGGTTGTCGATGAGATTTTGGACCTCATGACGAAGGCGGCAGCAACGGTCGGTGCCATGACCGCGCTGCTGATGGTACACACAGTACTTGGAAGGGTTATGCCTGGCTGGGAGAGGGTCAGGTAGAGGTTGAGGATCGAGTGGTTTGAGATACCCTCTTTCCATCAAGACTTTTAGTGCACTAGTCAGGCTCATATAGAGGGGCGTGAAAGTGCTGCCCTGAGCTCGGGCTGGGCCGGTGGTTTGTAGGCTTGGATTAGCAAAAGGGTTGGCTGTGGCGACTGTATTGATTTCTGCGGGTTTGGGAATAACGCTACTACCAGCATTGGTACTCCCGGAAATCGCCCTCCTTGTTAGTTCACTTGTTCTTGGAATGATCCCACTGTTGAACGCATTCTCGACCTGAACCCCCAGTTCATGCAAACTTTTAAAAATGAATAGCAGAGCGACTATCAACTTTTGCAACATATCATGCTCGAGGTTTCGCACCATCATCTGCACTTGATCCCTCTCAGAAGGGCGGAGATCTGTCATCTGTGCTGCCTTTGCTCTCCACCTTGCAACGAATTCCACAAAAGGCTCTGTTGGGTTTTGGCGGGTTGTTTCAAACTCTTGCATGGTCATTTCAACTTGGGTATTGTAGGAATACTAATCGACAAAGGCCATAGCCAATTCTTCCTAGTCTTGCTTCACTTTGTCCTCCAACTTAGCGTACCAAGTGGCTGCTACAACTGACAGGGTTCTTCCATACAGAGAGAGTTTCTGTGGCTTAGTCAGACCCATCGGCTTCAGGACGTCCAAGAAAAGTCGGATATGTACCATTGGATCTCCAGACCCGTCGAAACGGTCAATATATGGCATTTTGAATCTATCTGGGAGTTGCACGGTAGACTCGGTGTGCCCATCCTCAATGTCGGGAATGAAGTTAAGGCCTTGCGCCTTCTTGAATTGCTTCTCAAGGTTCGCAATTTTCACCGCGGTCGGATCGAGGTCATTACCATCAAGGGAATAAAGCCTCTCATTAGGCTGCACCAAGGGTCTGACAACTCGGGCTTGAGCCAACCCTTCTTGGGGATCCGAACCCTGCAAATTTTCAGCTGGCAGAAGTGGGTCAAAGTTCGACTGGGGCCTCGAAGCTAGATGTGAGGCAGATGCCCCAGATGGGCGTTGCGTTTCAGCATTAGTCTCATCCTACACGGCAGTTCCCTGATTTAACGCAGCTATCACGGCCACTAATTCTTCCGAACCCTGTGCCATCACGGGTCTACTAATGATGATTTGGTGTTGTCGGATCAGATGAACCAATAAACTCTGTCTGGCCCTTCTTTGCCTTACCACTGGCAAAGGAAAACTGGTTACCCTTGAACCAAATCTCTAACCTGACAAAGTCTATCAACACAAGTCCAATGAATCTGGGGGATATCGAAACCTTCTGAAGCTACGGTTCCAAGACTACCTATCAAAAGAGAAAATAGAGAGCATCTCAGCCTAATTTCACTAGAATGGACTTGGGCATAGCTGAATGACTGCACTCTTTACTGAATTCTGCCCCAAATTCTGCCTGTAAACCGATACCCTCAGGTAAAATTGATTCCCTAAATACTAATGCCCTCGAGCTGGAGACCCAGACTTGAAAACTGATACATGCATTCCCTGTAGAGACACACTCTAAAAGCACATAGCAAGCAAGTGAGAGCCAAAACACCCCTATGGAGGGGTAGGGTTTGTCCTATTTTGTCAGGAGCTAGGGTTTTACTACGCACGCAGCGATTTCAAACAACCTATAATCGGGTAAACAACCTATCCTAGCTTGGAATGGTCACTATGGATTCCGAATATGCACTAGGTTGAATGGTCAAAAGGGTGCCCCGATAAAACCGGGGTTTGTGTTCCCGTCGTGGCAGAGCCCGTAACCGGTCAGCCATATGGCACGCTTCTCGAAGCGAGCCTCCGGCAAACCGTTCAGGAATAGCATACGGCAAACACGGTGTCCTAGGCGCACCAATGCAAATGCAATGCAAAGAAACACATAAGTGTAGTCAAAACCAGATATCATGAGTTCGAGTCAAGTTCTCTAACTCCCCAGCAGAGTCGCCAGAAACTGTAGATGTCCCCGAACGTCCCGGGAGGGAAATCCCGTTTTGCTCATTTGGGCTCACTACAGTTTAGGACTCAATGTCACGGTCCTGTATCTAATCTCACAGAGTGCAATGCAAGACTGACGAATCATCAAAGAGTCCAAATCCGGCAAATCGTTTTTGAAAGCAGATTTTTTTGAAAGAAGTGCCAAACATGGACTGCTTTGCCAGATACAGAGTCGCCACTTAAATATTTGTTTTGGGGGGAATTTTGGAAACCCTAACTCATTGCCTAAAGCCATGTGTCCGTCATCACCAAAGTTGCCACGGCTCGGGAACTTGGGTACGATTGGGGAAGGTCACTTCGTGAGCACCCCCGCTTGTCCGATCAAAGGTCAGCCTCTACTAACCATGATATCTAGTTTTGAAAACATTATGCGTTCTTGTTCCGGTTATTAGTCTAGATTTACTATGTGATGCGCACAACATACAAGTATAGACTGGATCGCCTGAATTGGAATGAAAGATCTCATGTTTGTTTTGACAACGGTTTGCTACTCGCAAGTAGGCTAAAATGTGGATTTGCCACCCTCAAGTGGGCTTTAGAAAACGCGACGATTTGCCACTCTCAAGTGGGCTTAAAACTCACAGTCAATGTATTATTCCAATTCAGATAATCCAACCTTCATCCACAGGCATTCAGGCAGGTATATCACATAAGCACATAGCCTCATGGTAAGCATGCTATCATGGCAGTCACTCACACACATGCAAGGATGCTAAAGCATAAACACTTACCGAGTACTCCAAGCCAAAACAGAAGCTATGTTACAAATCAATGCATGATCCTAACTATGCTGAAATGCCTAATGCAACACATGCAAAATGCAACTAAAAATAGGCTCGGCTCTTCTAAGATGGCATATGAAATGCGATAGATAACATGTATTCAACTCGGAATTGAAATACAATGCAATTAGTATGATGCGCCGAGCCTAGCGCATGCAAGACAAAGGAATGGATGCAAACATGCGAGCATAACTATGCTAATTGAAACATGCCCTAAACTAACCATCATAAGCTGGTAAATAAAAGCGAGAAAGACGTGGGGTTGGAAGACATACATCACACACACACACTTATTACACAATTGCCCTCGCTCGGAGGGTCCGAATAAATAATACAGTCTAAATAAATAATTACAGTCCAAATAAATAATTAAATATTACAAAACCCTAATTAATTAACAAATAAACTAGGAAAGCAAATAAACTAATATGCAAATCCATGGACCGCCCCAGCTCTGTTCCGAATGATGAAAGATGCATGCATGCTCAAGTTGCCTCGTCGGGAAATTCCTTGCGATGCCCCAATTTGCCTCTGTTTGCAATTGATCCCGGAATGCTGTGCAAGGCTTTAGAAAGTTGCTGATTTCTGGTTTGCTGCAATAGAGAGCAAGAAAGGGGCATGGCAAAGTATTTTCACATATGTATGCACACCTCGATCCTTGTGCCACCAATCACGCATCTCGACGCATGATGGCCGAGGAGTCGAATTGCATGAATCGATGTGAAATGAATGCACATGAAAACACAACAAGGCCTAAACTCCATCATGGGTAATCCGGAGTATTGGCGACCGGGAATTGAGACACGTTTCGTCACTTTGAGTACGAAACGTCCCTCATTTCCCGTGCTTGGACTAACTCCTATCCCAAACACAATGCAAATGACAAGGCATACACAATGCGACTAACATGCAACCTAGCATACGCAATGCTATGGACTAAAATGGCATACAGAATGCACGTGACACAACATGGCATGCACAATGCACTAACATGCAACCTAGCATATGCAATGCTATGGACTAAAATGGCGTACACAATGCAAGATGGACTGACACCAATATGAGTGGAACTCAGCCACACTCACATCAGTGCCCAATGGTGGAAATGAGACAACCGAAACACATGCAAACATGCATGGATGCAAAAGGCCGATCCTAAGGCATAACATGCAACTCTAACTAAGCATGGCAAATGATGAAACATGGCATAGAATGGGACATGATACAGCTCTGAAATGGCATAAAAGATGGTCCCGAAACATGCAAATATGTCACACAATGCGTGCTAGGTGGCTTGGGTACCGAAACTAGTGAAGTGCGTTACACTAGAGGTACCCAAAGCGATGCACAAATGGAAAAGCCAACCCCAAACAGACCCTAGGCAGGTCTGATACAGTTGAAAAATGGCCTAAAATGGTGGCTCAACATGCAAGGAAATAGAGCTCACTCAATGGTCCGAAAACAAGGCATTCATGGACAACTCTCAAGCACACTTAAGGAGTAGAAAACATGGCAATATGGCATTCATACAAGCTCTGAAATATGATGTATAATGGACCCAAAACATGAACACACCTCAATATATGCATGGAATGAGCCTCAAAACTCAAAGTTAAGCATGGGTATTGAACTACAAGCATGCAAAACAAACATCATTCAACCATGAGAACCAAAAACAAAGATAAGGTAGTCCAAAATATGCACAAAATCAGTTTAAGGTGTGGCCAAAAAGTGCTAAAATCAAGGGTCAACAAAGCATGCAAAGAAAGCTAGTGAACCATGAGTTGCACTACAACTATATGAAGCATATGAGAGCTTGCCAAACCATCCAAAAACAGAAGTATTCCATGCCAAAATATGCCCCAAAACCCACTGAAACCCAGTCAATGCATGCCAGAATGATAGGCTCCTTTGATGGGCTAATAAGAGGGTTGTTCTACATATATATGATGGACATACAAAATGGAAAAACCACCTCTGGAAAGAGGTTATGATAGCCCTAAAGCCCACCGAAAAGGCTCTGAAATTAGTCTAGGAAGCATGCAAGTGAAAGCCCCTTTGAAAGGCCTTGAATAGGATTGTTCTACACATGCATAATAGGCATTCAAAATGGCCAAAAGGGCTCTGGACAGAGCTTATGCAGACCTTAAAACTCACCAAATAGGGCCTGGAATATGACTTCAAAACATGCAAAATGGAGCTCCTTTGGAAGGCCAACAAAGCCAGTAAAGAGAACAAGGGGTGAGAAGGTCACCCCTCTCTGATTTTAGGGCTCAAAAACACATATTTCAGTGGCCAAAAGGCCAAACCAAGCCCAATACAAATGCTCTAATGCATAGCCCTAAACATGAGGAAATGAAGCATGCAAAGGGGAAGATGACCCCAAACAGAAAAATGACCTGGATCGAACTTAAAGAGGAGCTCAAAACAAAAAAAAATTTCAGTTTATGTCGAAGTCCAAAAATACTTATAAATAAGGCTAAAGTATGGAGGAAAACAATGTCAAAATGGGGGAAATGGTGACTTACCCTTGTAGAGCCGAACCTCAGCAACTTCTGGACCAAGGTAATGAGCCTTCAACCTCTGCAAATCAGTTCCAAGGTGCTTGGATGGATGGTGGAGGTGTTGTGCTAGGAGATGTAGTGTAATTGGTGCAAGAATAATGGGGTTTGGGGCTTGAAGAAGAGAGCTATGGAGGGAGAAGTGTATAAGCCTCAGCTAAAATTTTTCTAACCCTTGCAAATGGAGAGGAGACCCTCTCTTATAGAAGACAAAGGGCCAAGGCTTCTCTAAGAAGCTTCAACAATGGGTCAAAGCTTCTAAAAGAAGCTTAACCAAAAGGGTCAAGCTTCTTGGGGAAGCTAGACCAAAGGGGTCAAGCTTCCTCAAGAAGCTTGACAAAAGGGTCAAGCTTCTCCTAGAAGCTAAGAAAAAGGACCAAAGCTTCCTTAAGAAGACAAACAAAGGGGGTAAATCTCAGAGGATGGGTCAAATGCTTCACAGCTGGCACAGTTGTGTTGCACTCAGGAAGGCCAAAAAGGGGATGGTTGGCCGACTAGTTCAAGTGGTTGGCTGACCACTTGCCCTGGTCGGCCGACCAAGGTTCAAAAGGTTCAATGTGAAATGCTGGTCGGCCATACCAGAACGGTGGCCTCCCAGATGAGTACAGTTCATATGGTAGTATGGGAGACCAGAAAACGTGGCTCAAAAGTGAGAGAGACCAAGGGGTCAAAAGGGTCAGGAAGCAAAGGTGGTTGGCCACCCCAGATTGGTGGCCTCCTAGGTGAGTACAACACAATGGTGATATGGGAGACCAGAAATTATGGCACAAAAGTGAGGGAGACCACCTCTCTAACAAGAAAATCGGCGACAAACAGAAAGGTGGTCTCCAAGAAGAAAAAGTGGTCTCCCACCATACCACCACCTTCCTAACAATGAAAATGGGGTCCATACCGCAATGAACCCAAACCGATGCAAAATGAAGGTTTGGGGGCCCAAACGCGTAGTCTGAGGACCCAAAAACAGGCTGTTTGGCACCGGAGGTGGTATATGATCACAAAGGTGGTCTCTCGGGCCACAATGTCCCTCTAGGGAGAGGGAACAAGGTGTGTGCCAAAAACCAAAGCAAACGGAGGTAGTTAAGCGGTCCCGGCCAGGCGCCACGGCTGGCTCAAAATCGGCCCGGTCTCCAAACGGGATAAACGGCCTACGACGACGAAACGTAGCCTACGGCCACTGAGAGATGGTCTACGAGACCTCTCCTTCCCTTTGGGAAGAGAAATTAGAGAAAATAGGACCTGGTTCACAAACCGAGGCAAAGCACAAAAGAGTCCCGAAGTCCGGAGGCAAGGCTCTCAGCCAAGACTCTGTGACCTCAGAATGAGCACAATATGCATCATCACCGAGCGCTCAATCTGTGACGTCTGAGTCTTAAGGTTGGTAAAAAATGAGGTGTCTACAATTGCCCTTCTTTGACAGAACTCAGAAGTCGTAATTGACGGGAGTGAATGTCAAAGCCCAGAGACGACCCATTTTTGACAAGGTCAAAAACTTAGACAAACAGGCCAGATAAACGAAGGAATGTGCCCATAGGCGGCGGCAAAATGCAAAACGATATGCACCAAGCCAGTCGTAACTCATGATCATGAAAAGAAAGCTGTAATGAAGCATATCATGCAACAGTTTTAAGCAAGCATATACAAATCTAACTACATTTCATGCAGAAAGGATATAAGAGAATTATTCCATTCTCGCTAAGTCTCACGCGGAGAATACAAGACCTGTCCAGTTCGTCTGGTCGCGCCAGCTTCAAATGAACCATACATACAATATCGTGCCTTGCAGGGGCAATTGGCAATGACTTATCTCATGCTGGTGGGGATATTTCGTTTCTTCTCGACTGAACCGCAGGTACTACTTTTCTCCCTGACTATGGTCGCAGCTTTCCCTATTCTCCAACAAGGTGACAAACTAGGTTGGTTTTGTATCCAGAATTGAGACGCATGCACATGCTATCTCAATCTATGGGGCTGCCATACAGATTTCAAGCCGAGGATATACCTCTGGGTATTTAAACCAGAATTTAGTCTCAGAAATCCCGAACCTTTGCGTTCTAGGCATGAGCCATTCGAACTCTAGTTTCCACCGTTCCAGGCATAAACCAGATTTCAAGCCATTCGAACTAGGCATGAGCCCCTAGTTCATTATTTTGACCATTTTTTGTTTTTGGCTCCTGCTTAAAACAATTTTAACCAAAATGCGAGTTAGATTAACGCGCTTGTTCGATTTTCTGATTTGAAATCATACGAGTTAGATTATGAGCACTGAAAATTTTCCTTTTTTGGGTCCAAGAAATGGTCCAGCTTTGGAAAAGGGAAATAATTTTCGAGAGAATTAGTTAACCTCATTAAAAATTCTCAAAAACTATTTTTGCAAATGGCCACTGCTCGACCGACGCAAAATTTACTCTTGAGATGCACAACCTCAGATACAAAACAAATAGAAAATTGCCTATTGTCTGAACGGCACCGCATGGCAACGGAAAGTTGCCCCTAGTCTGAATAGCACTACAGCACATTGTATGGCAACGGAAAGTTGCCCCTTGTTTGAATGGCATCGCAGCGCATTGTAATCAGTCTTCAGAGTGACGATTACAACCGAACTCTCAGATACAGAGAAGACAAGGATGACCAAAACCGTCACATGGACACAATCGAATTTGAAGTGTTTTATGGCTGGACTTCAGAATGAAGTTGCCTACGTATCCCAAAGATGGGAATCAAGCCTTACATAGTTCGGGGTTAAGGTGCACTTGGGTATTTAACCTCTCCTTTTATGCTCTAAGTTTTGCCAAGGCCGCCCTTCTAGGTTTTCAACCTTGCGAGCCCTGTTTTTCCTTTCTTTTCATTTCTTTTCTTTTCATATCCTTTTTTGATTTTATTTTTTGTTCTTTTCTTTGCATTTTCTTTTTTTTTTGTTCTTTTCTTTTTTTCTTTTTTTTTTTTTTGTTCTTTTTCTTCTTATCTTGCTCTAACTTTTGTCTGTGCTGCCCTTCCGGGTTTTCGGCCCAGCGAGCCTCACAAGGGTAAAAGTGTAGCTTTGTCCACGTTGATCGGTTTGAGATCTCGAAGCCATCTGAATCTAGGAGAACGGCTGATGTTCGCTGACGATGCAGGAGTCCATTCCATGGGGGCTGAATTTGCCCCTAGTGTTGTGGATAGGGACTCAGTTGTTCTTCAGCAATGCTTTCTTCTTTCAACCCTTCTGGGAGTTGGCATTCTTGCCATTCTTCATTGATTTGCAGGATGATCCATTTTCGGCTCTTCGAGCACATCTGACGTTTTCCTGCCCCTAGGTTGAGGGCTGCTTCGAATCTGGCCACACGGACCTCACATTGCGGTTGACCGTTGAACATCCTGAGTTAAGGTTCAAGGTTGGAAAGCAAATGGGGGGGGGTCGAGTCTCGAGGCTGAGAGCGATCCTAAGCTGCATAATCTCAAGAGCGATTCCACACAGGTTTTCGTACGACTGCGCAAAATATTTTTTTGAAATCGTTTAAGAAAGCGACTAATCGCTCGCGCGGAAGACAATGTGGAACCAATCTGGATCAAGCCAGGATCCTTCCCAGTACTCACACTAACAAGCATGATCTCACTCGTTAAGGGCTCAACATGCCTCTCTTTCTCTCAATTGATCAAATTTTTGCAAATCCCGAGGAATTCCTTCCTCTTTGTTTTCACCGCAGTGTTCAGAAAGAGTTTTTGACAAACTTAGGTCGATGTAATGAATTTAAGGCACAAAAGAGCAGGTGAAATGCACTGCCGTTTCATTCAGTACTTTTGGCACAACTGGCACAAGGCAGAATTGAACACAAGAATATGAAAATCACTGCTGTTCGTTCATAACTGTCGGCACAACTGGCTCCCTGGCAGAAACAGACTCAAAAAGACAAACACAAAACAAAATAGTGATACCCGAGGAAACACCCCCAGAATCACCTGACTCTAACAAAACAGGATTAACTCGATACAACAAGACAGAATCGAAACAAAAAGACTGACTCAAAACAAAGAGACAGACTTAAAACAAAACCACAGAACTGACTCAACACCCAAGTCAGAAACTACAAAACTAGCATTCGCAAATGCTCAAAAGCAGTATGCATACCATTCCGTCTGGAGAGTAAATCGGCGCCACCGCGGTGGCTCATCTCCCCGATCACATGGTCACATTATCCCCCAAGTTCACCGATCCAGTGCCGATAGACTTTGCAGGACTTGACGCGAAGATGACCTTTTTATCAATTAGATCTTGTATTTCATGGTGAAGACGAAGACACATGTCAGTGTCATGGCCAGCTTGTTGATGAAAGACACAGTACTTCCCCGGGTTTTAGGAAAGAGGAAGTTTATTCAGTAATGGCCGCGGCTCCAGGGGCTTTAGATGCCCCTTTTCGATCAGGACCCTCAGGGCCATTGACAGATACATTCTCCAGTGGGGTGAACACCCTCTGGCCTCGAGATGGGTATTTGGCAGGTTGTGAGTGTAGACACCCCATTTTTGACCGTCCTCAAGACTTGGACGTCACCGCTTGAACACTCCGTGATTATCCATGTTCGCGTTCGTTTGGAGTTCCCGGAGTTCTCGGCTACGCGCCTTGTCTCAGGACCTCCGAACTTGACCGTTTTGTGTCTGGTTTTGCACCAAACACTTGTGTTTTGCCTTAGAGGGGCAAGGGATGCCCTCTAAGGCATCCCCACACACCACCGGCAGTGTCTAGAGGCCACCGGCTGGTTGGTGTTGCCACCGGCACTATATTGTGCCGGTCGGCACTCTTTTGTGCCGGTCGGTAGTCAATTTTGTCAAAATGACAATTTTGCCCTGCCACTCTGATCTTGATTGCTTTTTGAGATATTTTTAGGCAGCTGTATCACACTTGCTTCCTCTCCATACACGTGTATGGAGGGATGAGCTTCTTGTTTGCTTAGTTGCTAAGCTTACAAGATTGCCTCCTCTATAAGAGGAGGCCTTGTCTTCTTGATTGGGGGGTTAGCCATTTGAGAGACTAAAAACCAGAGCTTACACACTCTCTCTCTCTATATTTTCCCTCTCTCTCCTCTTGTGTGTGTGTTTTGGGCCTAAAAGTGTAGTTTTACCTCATTTTTGCACCATTACACACACTATTACACCTTAGCTCGAGTTTGAGAGACTTGGGAGGTTGATTGTTGTGATTTTGGATTGGTTTTGATCACTAGAGGAGGGCTGCTCCACCTGTTCTTCAAAGGATCTTCAAGGGTAAGAACATTACTTTAGATTCCCCATTCTTGCTCTAGCTTTCTACTAGTCTTGCTTTGTGTTTTTGGTTTTGTGTTTAACATAAAAAACTCTTGTTTTTACTTGCTCTTGAACCTTCATTAAGGTTATTTTGTGGTTTGAGTAAAGGCTCACCCCTTTAGGCCTTGTTTGGCCTTTTTGGTGTCTTTTTGGTAAGGCCTTGTTTACTTGGTGTTCTTTAGCCTTCTCACCACTGAAAACCAGTGGGTTTTCATTGGTGAGGAAGATGGTTTTAAGTCTTATATAGGGGAGGGACACCCCTCTCCCCTTGGCCCCTTGTTTGCCTTTGTTTTGGGCTCAAATAATAGCATGTATGCATGGTTGGTTTTGGCTTCATTTCAGAGCATATTTGTGGTTCATATGACATGTTATGCCTCTGTTTTAGGTTGGTTTTATGGTCCTTAACATGCCTCTTATGTTTGCTTTGAAATGCTCTCTTATGCCTAGAAATATGCCATGCTTTGAGGCCATGTTTTCTCGCATGTTTTAGCTTAGTTTCATGGAGATACTAACATCATTTTGCCATGTATAAGGGCTGTGGGCCGCTGTTTTTGTCATATTTAGCATGCTTGACGTGGTTGTTTTGCATGATGGCTTGTAAGCCTTGGGTAGGTGATCCATGTACATGCATTGGATAGTCTATTTAGATGATTTGGGATCATTTGACATGCTATTTCAGACCCTAATCCATGCTCGTATGTTTGTACTTGTCATCTCTTTCATGCTTTAAAGGTGTGTCCTTTTATGCCTAAGAAAAGGCCTTGTGTATGCTTCCATGATTAATGCATTTTGGGGGTGCCATGTGAGGGGATTTGGGTGTCATTTTGCATACTAAAAATCTATTTTTGGTTGTTAGATTCATGCCATGAGTGGTTGTGTAAGTGGTAGTAAAATGCTCTTTTGGGTGCCTTAGGTTTAGGCCCATGAACTTGCATGTTTGTATAGCATTTTGGTCATCATTTGGGGCTTGTTTTGCCACTGTTTTGGGGTGATTTGAGGGCTGCCCCATTGAAGTTAAGGCCACCATTGTATGTTCATTATATGCTTGATGCATGCTTGGTTCATCGAGTGTCATATTAGGTTGGTCCCATTGCTTGATTGGCCCATGTTTGCATGCCACTTATACCTTGCATGCTCTAGCATTTTGCATGCCTATTGTGATAGTTGCATGACACTTGGTATGCCTTGCATCTTAGTCCCATTGTTGCATCATTTGAGCTTCGTTGCATACATGCATTCCATGGCTTGGCTTGGGGATTGTCAAGCCAAGCATAGGATTGAGAGGAGTTCACACTTTAAGTGGTGCAACTCGTCTCAATTCTTGGTCACCAAGACCTTTGACTAACACATGACAAGGCCTTGGGTTTCATTTGTTTGTTTACATGCATTACCATTAAAATGCAACCTTGGTTCCTTAGGCCATCATGCATCAAGATGCATAATTGATGGCCCAAGAACCAAGAGTCATGCCTCCTTGAGTCCCCAAGCATGATAGGAGGCATTGGCCATGCTTACATATGCTAAAAATCCATGCCATGCCTTCTTTGGTTTACTCTATTTGTCAAGCATCCTCTGCGAGGAATTTTACGCCGACCGGCCGACAATGTGCCGACGGCACACTCTTTGTGCCGATAAACTCTCTGAAGCCGGTGGTCAATTTAAGCGGCCGGTGGTCACTTCCTCCGACGGTGGGGTACTTGGTTCATGTAGAAGGTATTACGGGACTTTGGGAATTTTGGAGGCGAGGCGGTAAAGCGAAGCAACAATGTCATGACACGGGTTTTCTGGGCAAGTCGGATCAAGCATTCATCATTCGCGTATCTCAAGGCGGGCGGCTGTGGCCACCTTTCCTTTTTTGCATTTATTCGTTGAATAATTATTATTTTTTATTTTTATTTATTATTATTTTTTTGTAATAATTAATTTATTTATTATTCGGACTGTAATATTTATTCGGACCCCCAATGCGGCATAATTGTAATAAGTGTGGGTGAGTGTGTGTATGTCTTCCAACCCCCATTTCTTTCTCCCTTTTATTTACTTGCTTATGATGGTAGATTAGGGCATTTTTAAAATTAGCATACCTTATGCAACGCATGCGTGCATCCATGCATTTGTTGACATGCATCGGGCTTGGTACATCATACAAACTGCATTGTATTTCAATTCCAAATTGAGTACCTGTTATTTGTAGCATCCCACATGCCATGCTTAGGATAGCCAAGCCTGTCTAGATTGTGTCTTTGCATATGTTGCATTAGCCATTTTTTTTTTTTTTTTTTTACATGAACTAATGTCGGGGAGACAACCACTGTTCAGACTGATACAGAGCTGCCCACAGGACCACCCCCACCTCCAACCCTACCTCAAATCCAACCTCAGCTATCAAAAACACCCACCAATCTACCGGACTCTCCCTTTGAGTTCGAGACCGACCCCACTGCACTAAAGTTGAGCAAGCTTGAAAAGTTGTTCAAGAGGTCCCAAGGGGTCAAGACTATCCCCGACATTGAAGATGGTTACAGCACCTTGTGACTATGTGGCCCATGATTCAAAATGCCTCATATTGATCGATTTGATGGGTCGGGACCCCATGGTACCTTAAAAATTTGTTTCGGACGTTCTAAGGCCAATGGGCCTCAGTAGGCTCCAGAAGTTGTCTTTATTTGGCCGGACCCTGTCAGGTGTGGCATCCGCATGGTATGCCAAGCTAGAGGATGACGTCAAGAGAAATTGGGACGAAATGGCTGAGGCCTTCATCGCGCAGTACTCATACAACACACAGATTGAGATTACGACCCGTGATCTTGAGACAACTAGGCAAGAGCCTAAGGAGATTTTTTCGGAGTTCGTAACGGATGGAGGCCAAGGCTTGATGATGACCTTGAGGCCTACGGACAAAGACGGTTCGGATGATTGTGCAATCTACAGCCGATTGATGCAAAAGATGATAGTAGTCCCATTTCCACTTTCTCGACCTACATGAAATGGGGGTGCAGATTGAAGATGCCTTGAAGCAAAATTTGGATTGATAATGATCGGGAGCAACCCCGAAGGACCTTCAACCGCAACACTAATGTAGGCCCGAGTGGCGCATCTACTACGAGAGCCTCCGAAGTGAGCATGGTCACCACTAACCCCCCACAAAGAAATACGGTAGCTTCGCCATTCTCCGGCGCGTCCGGAAGCAACCCGCAAACAACCAAATACCCACCCAGAAACACCAGAACCTTCACCCCATTATATATGCCCCTATCCAAAGCTCTGGGGGTTTTGATCAAAAAAGGGCACCTGAAGCCCACAGGCCTTGGCCCCTACCAGAAAAACTCCCTCCTACCCATAACCCGGCCAAGTATTGTGCGTTTCACCAGCAGCACGGTCACGACACCGACTAGTGCTATCGGTTACGCCATGAAATTCAAGATCTCATCGATAACGGGGTGATCTTGCCTCCTGAAAAACCCAATGTTACTACAAATCCCCTCCCCACACATAACCAAGCTCTACCACCCAAAAGACTTAATTTCATCCATACCGGGGCCGTGTCCTACGACCCTAGTATCTATATCACACCTGCCCACTTGCCTAAACCAGAGGTGTTCCTCCCTGATTGCACCGACTTGTGCATGATGGACATCTCCATGACCCAACCCAAGCCAGCGGCGGTGACCGCCAAGAACAGGGGGAGGAAGATTCCAAAGGAGAAACAGGTTGTGGAGTCAGAGTCTGCGGAATCTGGGAGTTACGTTGGGAAGACATATAGTCCGAGTGACTACATTTCATCAAAAAGCCAAGATAGGCCCGGAGTAGAATTGCCAATAGGGAGAGAGTTGTGTATGATCCAAGGGGATAGTCTGGGACAGGGAACAGATAATGTAACAGCTGTGGAGGAGGACCTGGCCAATCTCCAATTTTACAGTGACCAATACCCAGAAGACGCGGTAGTTGCGTGGTTCGATTATGAGGATTCAGTAGAAGCTACCGGGTGGTTAGACAATCAGCCCGACGTGATAGAAGAATTTCAGTGAGCGAGTTCATGAAATGAGAATATCGATGTGGCGGAAGGGTCGAAGAAAGCGAACACATCGCCAGGCGTTGGTGTCAAATTTTCGCGATTGGAATATTTTGAGTATGCGGAGATGATTGCAGTCGGTCATGTCGAACAAGTAAGTTTGAAGATTAGAAAGAATCGGAAAGCAAAGGCCCATGTGGGAGTTGAAATTGCGTGTGCACGAGAATACTGGAAGAAAGAAGGATGGAAAAGTCTTAGCGCAAAACGATCATACGAGCGGACGGTGTGCAGTCGATGTTGATGGAATGTGGTGGGAAGATGAGGATCTATGTCTTACCCACGGATGAAGATTGGGGAATAACCAACTTTGATAACACTTGGTACCTTGGAGAGGTCGACCACATGACGAAGTGGGCGATATTTCAAACCCCCACACTTGGATCAACCAGAGGCCTCGGGAAAGGATAGGGAAGCCGAGCAAAAAGAAGAAGCAACTTGAGGAAGAAAGGCGTACTCAAAGTTGAAAAAGATACAAGCGAACATCTCCATTTGGGGATGCTCATGGCCTCATGATACAGGCAGGCTGTTTTGACAGCCATGGATAAAGCCAAACTCTCCATAGAGACTACACTAGAGCAGCTGGTTGGACTGGTCTTCCCGGGAGGAGGTTCCCCGACATTAACCTTTTCCGATAAAGAACTTCCGCCTGAGGGCGCAAATCACAATAAACCCCTCTACATCTCCGTGGAATGTAGAGATAAGTGAATCTGGTGGTACTTGTCGATCTGGATGCGCCATCAACGTCACTTGACAAGAACGGCGTATGCAATTGGCTTGAAAACTGCAGATTTTGTACCAACAGCCCAGGTCATCCGGGCGTACGACAATACAAGTAGGGAAGTGATGGGAACAGTTAAAGTTCAGACAAAGGTTGGGCCGGGACGACATGAGATAGATTTCCACGTCCTAGAAGTTCCCGCGACTTTTAATTTGCTTTTGGGACGGCCGTGGCTGCATCAAGTGAAGGCAGTGTCATCTACTTTACATCAAATGGTGAAATACCCCTACAGGAAGGGAGTAGCCATCATCTTTGGGAATTCATCAATCCACCCACCACCAGAAGTATCCACACCCGTATTAGAAATTGAGCATGGCATGGAAGATGTATTCATATCAGGTTTTACCTTGGCCGAGGCTCAGGTCGTACAGAATATCATGGCGGCTAACGAAGGGATATATGTCAGTGCTCAAGCGGTGTACCTCATGAACAAGCTCCAATACATCCCCAGGATGGGATTACGGAAGAGCGGCCATAAGGGCATTGCAGCGTTGGCCGAAGTGCCGCACAACCCTCATGCCTTCGGCTTGGGTTATCTGCCCACCAAGGAAGATTGGGTAAGAAGAGGAAAAGAGATGGCAGGAAGAGCCAAAGCAAAATAGATGGGAAAACCTTTTGAATTGATGCATCGGCCTATTCAGGGTACCTTGAACGGACGCTTCATCAGGAGAAGACTTTCCATTACGTGGTTTTCGAGCCATGGTTGAATCTGAGAGAAAGCGTGTGCGAGATTGAAATTTTCTTTGACCTCGATTATCACGGGGATGATGTTGTCAGCAGACAGACCCAGTTGAGGCGAGTATAGTAAGGAAGTGGAATCTGCGGGCACGAGTTTGAAATGGGGTATGCGATATGTCTACTTTCGGATCCTTTGATCGACGGGTGTGCTTAGGGATGACTCCTCGGTGTCCATGATCGGAGATGAAAGCGGTGCGGGCCTACCACCACTATTTTGGATGCATCCATCGCACCCTCTCTCACCTAGCAGTACGAGGAGGGATTTTTATCAAGCAGCGCCGGGTCAGGTAGTGAACCGGAATCTGATTCCACCGAGTCTTGTGAGTCGGAATCAGGTTCCAGTTCGTCTGAGTCTGAGTTCGGTATTCCTGGGGGTGATAACCCGGATGCCATAGTCTTGTCCAGGTCGTCTTTTTCTTTCTCTTTTGAGTTTGTTATATGAAGAATTGGGCCAGTTTGGAAGTACATAATGAGAATGAGGTCACTTGTGGTTTCGAGTACTTTTACGTGCCTTTGGTTTATTGCTTAAATCGGGACTTTCAAAATTTTGATGAAAGCAGCGAGGCGAAATTCCTCGGTTTTGCAACGACTAATTGAGCAAGAGCGAGAGGTTTGTTAAACCCTTAATGGAAGAAATCACTACCGTGAACATTAGTCTTGAGAAGGACCCGCGGTGGTCGAGATCGGGTCCACGTTGTCTTCGGAGGAACGCGCTTAGTCGCTTTATTAAAAGATTTCAAAGATGTTTTCGCGTGGTCCTCGAAGACATGCCTAGAATCGATCTGAGATTATGCGACCGGATCCCTCTTGATCCGAGGCACATCAAGCGAAACTCGGGAGGATCCACGATTGGGCCATTAAGATCAAGGAAGAGGTCACCATGATTGATCACGGGCTTCTGCTGGTATCCGAATACCCGACTTGGTTGGCCAACATTGTTCGATCTTAAGAAGGATGGCGAATCCGGGTATGTGTGGACTTGAGGATTTGAGCAGGCGATCCGAAGGATGACTTTCCTTACCGCATATCGGCGAGTTGGTAGATTTCACGCGGGGCATGCTTTGCTCGTTCATGGATGGCTTTTCGTGCTATAATCGGATAGTAATGGCACCCGAAGGCGGAGAAAGGCACTTTTACCACCCGTGGGGTACATATTATTCTGAGTAATGCCGTTTTGGGTGAAGAATCTTTGGGGCTACATATCAGCGGTGCAACCACAATATTACATGACATGATCCATAAAGAGGTCGAGGTGTATGTGGACGACATGATTGTCAAGTCCAAAGAAAGAGACCACTACACCTTGCAAAAGTTTTCCAAAGGATCGGGAATTTAGGTCATTGGTGAATCCTAAAATGTCGTTTGGTGTTCTGTGGGGAAAAATCTTTGGGATTTCTGATTACACAAAGGGGCATCGAAGTCGACCCTTCCAAAATCAAGGCCATCTTAGAAATGCCACCACCAATGACTGAAAAGGAGGTGCGAGGCTTTCTGGGTAAAGTGTAATTCATAAGGTGGTTTATCTCAAAACTAACCTTAACTTGTGAACCACTTTTTAGTCTTCTAAAGAAAGGAAAGAAGTTCCATTGGGACGGCTGATGCCAAGCTGCATTTGAACAGATTAAAGAGTATCTACAGAATCCGCCCGTGTTGTCACCACCAAAGCTAGGGAAGCCGTTGATATTGTATCTGTCAGTAACTGAGACTACAATGGGCTGCATGCTCGCACAAGAGTCAGAAGATAAAGTGGAAAGGGCCATCTACTATCTGAGCAAGAAGATGCTCGACTACGAGACCTGCTACACTCCGCTAGAGAAGGCATGTCTGGCCTTGGTATGGGCTACCAGGAAGCTGCGGCACTACCTGTTAGCTCACTCTGTAATGTTGGTTTCACGACTTGATCCCATCAAATATCTTTTCGAGAAATCAGCACTTAAGGGTAGGCTAGCTCGTTGGCTGCTGTTGCTCTCTGAATTTGATCTCAAGTATGTGACGCGCAAGTCTGTAAAAGGGAGAGCGGTGGCAGAGTTCCTTGCCGACCACCCGGTTGAAGGGGATGAAGCGGTTGAGTACCTATTCCCAGACGAAGCCATTCTACACATCGACGATGAAACTTGGACGATGTACTTTGACGGAGCGTCAAATCAATACGGGTACGGGATAGGAGTGTTGCTGATAGCACCGGCGATTCCGTATCCCTTTAACATTCAAGCTTCGGTTCAAAGTCTCGAACAATGAGGCGGTATGAGGCATGTATTGCCGGTCTGCCCTAGAACTAGGGGCAAAAGCGATTGGGCGTCATTGGGGATTGAACCTAGTCGTGTCTCAAGCTAAAGGAGATTGGAAAGTAAAGAGGAAAAGATGATAATTTACCACGGACCTTGGATTTGTTAATTCCTCGGTTTGAAAAGCTAAATTTCACTCACCTAGTAAGAGAGAACAACGAGTTTGCAGATTCGCTAGCGACTCTATCTTCCATGATAGACATCCCATCAGGGGTCCGGATCGTCCGATCATTGTTGACGAAATTTGCACTGCCTCTGAGTCGGTCTACGCCATAGATGAAGTGTAGGATAACAACCCTTGGTATCACGATATATGGAACTTCTTGGAAAGGAGGCATATCCACGGGGCAAATGCCAGGACAAGAAAGCAATTAGAAGAATGGTACATTCGGTTTATCATCTGCGGGGTAAGTTGTACAAAGAGGTCATCTGGGATGCACAAGTCATGCGTAGAAGCGAAGAGTCGGCGCTGATGGAGGCCATCCATGGAGGAGAATGTGGGGCACATATGAATGGGATGATGCTGGCACGAAAGATCCTCAGACAAGGCTACTACTGGTCTACCATGGAGGAAGATTGTATCGGCTTTGTTCGGCGATGCCACAAATGCCAGATTCATGCAAACCGCATGAACATCCCGCCGTCAAAGCTGTACAACATGACGTCGCCATGGCCATTTTCAGTTTGGGGGATCGATATTATTGGGTATTGCAGAAGAATCGAATGGGCATGAGTTTATCTTAGTAGCAATAGATTACTTTACAAAGTGGGTCGAGGCCCAATCTTATGCTGTGTTGAAGGCTTCGCATGTCGCGAAGTTTATCAGAAACAACATTATCTGCCGTTATGGAGTCCCGAATGAGATTATTTCGGACAATGGTTCTCACTTCAAGAAGGAGGTGATTGATTTGTTGGAGAAGTACAATGTGGCTTTTCATAGGTCGTCCACGTATCAGCCACAGACCAACGGAGCAGTTGAGGCCGCCAACAAAAACATCAAACACATACTGCAGAAGATGGTGGAAACCTATCGGGACTGGCCAGATAAGTTACCGTTTGCTCTGTGGGGCTACCGAACGTCAATTAGAACTTCTACCGGGGCGACTCCGTATTCTTTGGTATATAGGATGGAGGCCGTTCTACCTATAGAGATTGAGGTTCCGTCTCTACGAGTATTGGCTGAGTGTCAGATAAGAGGCGATTAGCGTGAGCGGTCGAAGAACTCATGCTCTTCGATGAAAGGAGATTAAAAGCACTGTACCATGTCCAAGGATATCAACGTAGAATCGCCCGGGCTTTTAACAAGAAAGTTAAGTCCAGGAATTTGAAGGAAGGAGATTTGGTGCTCAAAGACAACCGAGCTCCGATCCACGACCCAAGGGGCAAGTTCAGACCCAATTGGATGGGTCCCTATATCATCAAGTCTATCTGGTCAGGTGGAGCTGTGGTTCTGATGGATCTAGATGGCCTAGAGTTCTCCTAACCGATCAACATGGACAAGTTGAAGAAATATTACCCCTGAGGGGCTCGCTAGGCCGAAAACCTGAAAGGGCGACCTAGGTAAAATTCAGAGCACAAAAATTAGAAAGTATAAAAACTGAGCTCGCAAGGTTGAAAACCCGCAAGGGCGGCCTTGGCAAAAGTTAAAGCGCAAAAGGAGAGTGAAAATACTGAAAGTGAACCCAAGCTGAACTACGTAGGCTTGATTCCCACCATTGGGATCGTGGCGGCTTCATCCGAGTTTAACCATAAACTTTTCCCTATCAACTTTGTCCATTTGATCATCTTGGTCATCTTTGCCCATCAGCATTTATCGCAATCTCGATCTGATGCTATTCAGACTAAGGCGACTTTCCGTTGCAAATGCAGTCTTGCGGTACCATTCGGACAAGGACAACTTTCGGTTGCTAGGATTCGGTTTTATGCGTCTGATGAGATCTCAGGCGTGTCCAATTCTGATCCATACTGAAAATAGTTTTGAAAAGTTTTGATAAAGATGACTTTGTTCAAATAAATCTTTTTACAACTAAGACCATTTCTGGACCAAAACGAAAAATTTTCAGTACCACAACATTCAATTCCATTGATTTCAAATAGAGTTCTCTTGCTCTTGCATACAATTGAAGTTGCTTTTTTTATTACATTCATAAAGAAAACTTGAAAGTACTAATAAAGCAATAAATCCGGGGCATGGTCAAGTCAAATGTCCCTGCGCGCCCTCCCAGAGCTGGTCGAAGCCTCTGATGCCAAAGTGGGCCCCTCCTGTGCCTCTTCATTAAGCCAATCCAAGCACTCATTAGACAAAGTGCAACTGAAAGCGGGAGCGGGGGCCAGGAGTTCTCTCGTCCTCCATGCTGTAGCATACCGGGCCAGCTGTGCGCCTCGAATCGGGAATGTAACCGGGTACTATGTCTCTTTCGGCGGACAAGTCTGATTATGACCAAAGCGGCCTTGAGACGAAATGGGAAGTAGAACCACGAGTCAAGCCAATCAATTGGATCCGGGTTGTGGTCATCTTGTAACTCATCATTGGGAGATTGAGCCAAGGACACCGCCAAGCAATGCGATCTGCGGACAAACTGCACATCCATTCAAACCACCAACCCTCATCGAGGCGTCAACTAAGCGTTACTGAAGAAGTAACCACGAAATTTGAATATCTTTGGGCAAGAGTCCACAACCTTCAGTTTATCCATTAACCACACCTGGGGAGAGATGAAAAGAAATGGGAGAATAAAGAATAGAGAGAAGTACGATGAGAGAAAAAGTTTGAAAGGGTTTTTGTGAGAAAAACTGAGCCTGAGGGCCGAGTGATGTGAGCAAACATAAAATGTGAGATAGGGTGGGAAACATTACCTGCAGTAATAATGGACTCCCTGCTAATCTGATCGTCTCTCGACGATAAAAGGCGTCTAAGCCCAGCAATGTCTCAGCCAGGACCATGGCAATGCAGCTTTTGCCCTCCTTCAAGCCTTGGGCAACTTCAATCAACCGGACACTAGGCCCCTCGGAACCAGAGACGAACAGAAAATGGGAAAGCAGGCATAGACATAGGGCGTGTCGCCGAAAACCTTGCCGGTGATGGTCGCCGCGATCACCAGTTACGGAAAAATGACAAACCAAGCTCGGAACATCTAATCTCCCGTCACAAATTAGAGAACGAGCATCGGGCATTGAGAGCCCACACATTTGTCCTAAGGCTTGAGCATGGCCAAAACGAAGTTGGGGCATGATCTCCTCATCGCGCTCAGATTCCATTAGAGCTTGGAAATCTTCAAAAGTGGGACACACCTCTTGCCCGCTAAAGCTAAAGACATGTGTTACCGGGTTCCAAAACCTTGCCGCGGCATGGAGGAATGAAAAAATGCAATGAGTGCGTATGAAGTGAATAGTGCGTTTATGCCGAAAGCCCGGAAATTCAGCTTTTCCGAGCCATCCAAGTTGTTAATCCAAGTTGCGAGATTTTGGGCAAGAAATGCTTCCATTTCGAGTAAATCAGTATGGAAATGAAGAGAACCACGAAGTTGAGACCCTTTTTGAAAAGGATAAGGTTGAGTCAAGGACAGATGTCAACATTCTGCTGGTGCTGACATTTTAAGTGCCGACCGGCCAACTATAGTGCCGACCGGCCATCTGTTTTAGCCGGTGAATCATCTTTTCGGCCGATGGCCATTCCTCAAGGCCGGTAGCCTTTCTGCTCAGCCGGTGGTTCTCTCTTTTGCCATCTGAGCTGTTTATGCTAGGCATTCGGAAAATCCCACCACTTCCAATACCCTCCAGTGATCAATTCTTATGAGGGCGCGCCCATTTGCTTATCGAGTTGTTGCATATTTGCTTATTGAGTTGTATTTCACTCTCTTTAAGTCTTTGTAATGTTTATCAAGGTGTACTCGCATTTGGCTACTTTGCTGAGTCCCCCTGTTTTGCTTATCGAGTTGTAATTGGTTTACTACCTGATTATTACAATGCGATGCTTCGTTTTCAAAACACAGTTTCAATTTCAGTCACATTGTTGTGTGATGCCTTGTGATGCGATGCATAGAACACGCAAATGTAACACCTTTTGAACAAACGGCTGTTTCATTTCCATCATATGTTTTACAAAAAACAACACACGCTTTTGAGAAATAAAACACTGGCAAGGTAATGTGCTTAAACTCCTAGTAAAAAGGAAAGTAAAGCGAGAAGAATAGCGAGGGTAGCAGTCTTTGGGTTCGACACAGTAACCCCCCCCTTTCGATCATCGTACCTTTTGCGCCCTTGTTCGGGTCAATCGTGTGATTTGGCACCTTTATCACCTAAGGCAGTCCAAGAAATTGCACCTTCAGAACATAAATGGAGCTTCGAGTTGACCTCATACCACAACTTTCGTGAGCAATGCTCGGGACATGCGAAGGATGTCCCTTCCCGTATCCTTTTATATCTTGTGAGTTCTCTAAATCATTTCAATCATACTGGATTGCAGCACGTGGCATTCCAGCATCATGTTTGCCATGATCAACTTCAAATTTCTCTATATACACATTGCATTGTATGCGTGCTTTGCTTTACTGATATGTGTTCAAGTTTCTCTATACACATTGCATTGTATACGTGCTTTGCTTTACTGATATGTGTTCAAATTTCTCTATATACACATTGCATTGTATGCGTGCTTTGCTTTACTGATATGTGTTCAAATTTCTCTATACACACATTGCATTGTATGCGTGCTTTGCTTTACTGATATGTGTTCAAGTTTCTCTATATACACATTGCATTGTAGGCGTGCTTTGCTTTACTGATATGTGTTCAAATTTCTCTATATATACACATTGCATTGTATGCATGCTTTGCTTTACTGATATGTGTTTAAATTTCTCTATATACACATTGCATTGTATGCGTGCTTTGCTTTACTGATATGTGTTCAAGTTTCTCTATATACACATTGCATTGTATGCGTGCTTTGCTTTACTGATATGTGTTCAAGTTTCTCTATATACACATTGCATTGTATGCGTGCATTGCTTTACTAATATGTGTTCAAATTCCTGCCTATACACATTGCATTGTATGCGTGCTTTGCTTTACTAATATGTGTTCAAGTTTCTCTATGTACACATTGCGTGCATACGTGCATTGCTTTACTCACATGTGTTCAATCCTACTATCTTGCTGTACACATTGCATGCATTGTCACGCACTTTCGACTGCCTTGTCATGCGTGTTGCTAACAATATTGTACCTGCTAAGTTTGCATTCTTTGCAGGCACGATATTGTATGTACGGTTCATTTGAGGCCGGTGCAACCGGACGAGCCGCACAGTGCTTCATTACAGCTTTCTTTGCATCATCATAAGTTATGCTCGGCTCCTTGCATTGTCTTGCATTTTGCCCCTGCCTTCGGGTGCATACCTTGCTTTTCTTGCATGCTTGTCCAAGTCTTCGGCCTTGTCAAAAATGGGTCGTCTCTAGGCTTTGACATTCACTCCCGTCATTGTTATGACTTTCGAGTTCTGTCAAAGAGGGGCAACTGTACACACCCCATTTTTGACCGTCCTCAAGACTTGGACGTCACCGCTTGAACACTTGGTGATTATCCATGTTCGCGTTCGTTTGGGGTTCCCGGAGTTCTCGGCTACGCGCCTTGTCTCAGGACCTCCGAACTTGACCATTTTGTGTCTGGTTTTGCACCAAACACTTGTGTTTTGCCTTAGAGGGGCAAGGGATGCCCTCTGAGGCATCCCCACACACCACCGGCAGTGTCTAGAGGCCACCGGCTGGTTGGTGTTGCCACCGGCACTATATTGTGCCGGTTGGCATTCTTTTGTGCCGATCGGCAGTCAATTTTGTCAAAATGACAATTTTGCCCTGCCGACTACAGTGCAGTTGCTTTTTGAGATATTTTTAGGCAGCTGTATCACACTTGCTTCCCCTCCATACACGTGTATGGAGGGATGAGCTTCTTGTTTGCTTAGTTGCTAAGCTTACAAGATTGCCTCCTCTATAAGAGGAGGCCTTGTCTTCTTGATTGGGGGGTTAGCCATTTGAGAGACTAAAAACTAGAGCTTACACTCTCTCTCTCTCTCTCTCTATATTTTCCCTCTCTCTCCTCTTGTGTGTGTGTTTTGGGCCTAAAAGTGTAGTTTTACCTCATTTTTGCACCATTACACACACTATTACACCTTAGCTCGAGTTTGAGAGACTTGGGAGGTTGATTATTGTGATTTTGGACTGGTTTTGATCACTAGAGGAGGGCTGCTCCACCTGTTCTTCAAAGGATCTTCAAGGGTAAGAACATTACTCTAGATTCCCCATTCTTACTCTAGCTTTCTACTAGTCTTGCTTTGTGTTTTTGGTTTTGTGTTTAACATAAAAAACTCTTTTTTTTACTTGCTCTTCAACCTTCATTAAGGTCATTTTGTGGTTTGAGTAAAGGCTCACCGCTAGGCCTTGTTTGGCCTTTTTGGTGTCTTTTTGGTAAGGCCTTGTTTACTTGGTGTTCTTTAGCCTTCTCACCACTGAAAACCAGTGGGTTTTCATTGGTGAGGAAGATGGTTTTAAGTCTTATATAGGGGAGGGACACCCCTCTCCCCTTGGCCCCTTGTTTGCCTCTGTTTTGGGCTCAAATAATAGCATGTATGCATGGTTGGTTTTGGCTTCATTTCAGAGCATATTTGTTGTTCATATGACATGTTATGCCTCTGTTTTAGGTTGGTTTTATGGTCCTTAACATGCCTCTTATGTTTGCTTTGAAATGCTCTCTTATGCCTAGAAATATGCCATGCTTTGAGGCCATGTTTTCTCGCATGTTTTAGCTTAGTTTCATGGAGATACTAACATCATTTTTCCATGTATAAGGGCTGTGGGCCGCTTTTTTTGTCATATTTAGCATGCTTGACGTGGTTGTTTTGCATGATGGCTTGTAAGCCTTGGGTAGGTGATCCATGTACATGCATTGGATAGTCTATTTAGATGATTTGGGATCATTTGACATGTTATTTCAGACCCTAATCCATGCTCGTATGTTTGTACTTGTCATCTCTTTCATGCTTTAAAGGTGTGTCCTTTTATGCCTAAGAAAAGGCCTTGTGTATGCTTCCATGATTAATGCATTTTGGGGGTGCCATGTGAGGGGATTTGGGTGTCATTTTGCATACTAAAAATCTGTTTTTGGTTGTTAGATTCATGCCATGAGTGGTTTTGTAAGTGGTAGTAAAATGCTCTTTTGGGTGCCTTAGGTTTAGGCCCATGAACTTGCATGTTTGTATAGCATTTTGGTCATCATTTAGGGCTTGTTTTGCCACTGTTTTGGGGTGGTTTGAGGGCTGCCCCATTGAAGTTAAGGCCACCATTGTATGTTCATTATATGCTTGATGCATGCTTGGTTCATCGAGTGTCGTAGTAGGTTGGTCACATTGCTTGATTGGCCCATGTTTGCATGCCACTTATACCTTGCATGCTCTAGCATTTTGCATGCCTATTGTGATAGTTGCATGACACTTGGTATGCCTTGCATCTTAGTCCCATTGTTGCATCATTTGAGCTTCGTTGCATACATGCATTCCATGGCTTGGCTTGGGGATTGTCAAGCCAAGCATAGGATTGAGAGGAGTTCACACTTTAAGTGGTGCAACTCGTCTCAATTCTTGGTCACCAAGACCTTTGACTAACACATGACAAGGCCTTGGGTTTCATTTGTTTGTTTACATGCATTACCATTAAAATGCAACCTTGGTTCCTTAGGCCATCATGCATCAAGATGCATAATTGATGGCCCAAGAACCAAGAGTCATGCCTCCTTGAGTCCCCAAGCATGATAGGAGGCATTGGCCATGCTTACATATGCTAAAAATCCATGCCATGCCTTCTTTGGTTTCTTCTTTCTGTCAAAGTATCCTCTGCAGGAATTTTTCGCCGACGGCGATACAATGTGCCGACGGCACACTCTTGTGCCGATAAACTCTACAAGCGGTGGTCAATTTAAGCGTGATGGTCACTTCCTCGGCCGTGGGGTACTTCAGTTCATGTAGAAGGTATTGCAGGACTTTGGGAATTTTGGAGGCGAGGCGGTAAAGCAAGCTGTGATGTCATGACACGGGTTTTCTGGGCAAGTCGGATCGAGCATGCATCATTCGCGTATCTCGAGGCGGGCGGCTGTGGCCACCTTTCCTTTTTTGCATTTATTCGTTGAATAATTATTATTTTTTATTTTTATTTATTATTATTTTTTTGTAATAATTAATTTATTTATTATTCGGACTGTAATATTTATTTGGACCCCCCTGTGCGAGGGCATAATTGTAATAAGTGTGGGTGAGTGTGTGTATGTCTTCCAACCCCCATTTCTTTCTCCCTTTTATTTACTTGCTTATGATGGTAGATTAGGGCATTTTTTAAATTAGCATACCTTATGCAACGCATGCGTGCATCCATGCATTTGTTGACATACATCGGGCTTGGTACATCATACAAACTGCATTGTATTTCAATTCCAAATTGAGTACATGTTATTTGTAGCATCCCACATGCCATGCTTAGGATAGCCAAGCCTGTCTAGATTGTGTCTTTGCATGTGTTGCATTAGCCATTTTTTTTTTTTACATGAACTAGGGACATGCATGTCTACTAACTAGTTTCTTGTTTTGGCACGGAGTACGATGTAAGTATTTTACGCTTTAGCATACCACATGCATGTGAATGTTGCTATGACAGTATGCTTACCATGCGGCTAAGTGCTTATGTGAGATAAACTGCTTTAATGCCTGTGGGTGGAGGTTGGGTTGCTTAAGTTGGAAAAGCTCGTTGAAATCCGTATTTTAGCCTACTCGCGAGTAGCAAATTCCAAAGCATTTTCAAAACGAACGGATATGCAACATTTGTTTCCAAATTAGGCAATCTAGTCTATACTTGTTTGCTGCGCGCATAACATAGTAATTCTAGGCTAATAATTAGAATAAGAGCATGTAATGTTTTCAAAAACGGATATCACGGTTAGTAGAGGCCGGTCTTGAGGGCGAAAGAGGTGCTCATAGGTGACCTTCGATCGTACCCAAGCTCTGAGCCAAGACCACTTTGGTGATAGCGGACATGTGGCCTTGACAGTCGGGGTTTCCTAAATTTCCCATTTTAAATATTTAGGTGGCGACTCTGTGTCTGGCAGCATCCATGTTTGGCACTACTTTTCAAAATCTATTTTTCTTCAAAGCGATTTGCGGATTTGGACTCTTTGGTTGATTTAGAACCGTGACAATTGAGTCGAATCGTAGTAAGCCCATATGAAAACGGCGAAGTCATCCTCCCGGATGCGTTCGGGGGCGTCTGATGGAGTTGTGTTGGATGTACCGCGAAAGGGTGATGAGTTCGACTTTTGATGATCTCTTCCGACTGTTGGATTGGAGCTGAAAGGGGTGTTTCTGGTACAACATCTCTTGTCTCGGCTTGCCCCTTGATTCAGACTACCCCTAACTTGAGTGGCAAAAGTATCATCCACAGTTTTTGCAACCACTGCAAGCACTTTCTGTTTGTTTAGTCCTTCGGCCTTCAAAGCCTCAACAGCCCGTTGAAGGTGTTCATGGGGACCAATGCTTGCCCCTACCTTGTTCTTACCACATGCTTCCCCTTTGCCAAGGGTTTGGCTTTCTTCAAATGCTGCCAGTCCCAAGATTGGGGAGCCTTTTGTCATGAATTTCCCGGTATGTGATGTGGTCGATAAGGGAGCCAATGTCCTGGAGGCCAAATCTGTCAAAGTTCTTTGAAGATCTTCAATCATTCTCATCAACTAAGAAGTAGTGGGCTCATGGGTTTAAGATGATTGGGGTCCAGGTGCATCCATCATGCATAAGTCCATGCTTTCTGGAATGAACACCTTAGGCTTGGGTAGATGGGCCCGGGTGATGTATATGCTGGGGTCGAAGGTGGATGGTAGTATATGGACGAGATTTAGGTGGGCAGGAGATGTTTGGTCATTGGGTTCTGAAGGTGGAGCTATCGTCCGGTTGCCGATGAGATTTTGGACCTCATGACAAAGGCGGTAGCAACGGTCGATGCCATGACCGCGCTGCTGATGGTAGACACAGTACTTGGAAGGGTTATGCCTGGCTGGGAAAGGGTCAAGTAGAGGTTGAGGATCGAGCAATTTTAGATACCCTCTTTCCATCAAGACTTTTAGTGCGCTAGTCAGGCTCATATAGAGGGGGGTGAAAGTTCTACCCTGAGCTCGAGCTGGGCCGTTGGTTTGTAGGCTTGGATTAGCAAAAGGGTTAGCTGTGGCGACTGTATTGATTTCTGCGGGTTTGGGAATAACGCTACTACCAGCATTGGTACTCCCGGAAATCGCCCTCCTTGTCGGTTCACTTGTTCTGGGAATGATCCCACTGTTGAACGCATTCTCAACCTGAACCCCCAGTTCATGCAAACTTTTCAAAGTGAATAGCGGAGCGACTATCAACTTTTGTAACATATCATGCTCGAGGTTTCGCACCATCATCTGCACTTGATCCCTCTCAGAAGGGCGGCGATTTGTCATCTATGCTGCCTTTGCTCTCCACCTTGCAACAAATTCCACAAAAGGCTCTGTTGGGTTTTGGCGGGTTGTTTCAAGCTCTTGCATGGTCATTTCAACTTGGGTATTGTAGGAATACTGATCGACAAAGGCCTCAGCCAATTCTTCCCAGTCTTGCTTCACTTTGTCCTCCAACTTAGCGTACCAAGTTACTGCTACACCTGACAGGGTTCTTCTATACAGAGAGAGTTTCCGTGGCTTAGTCAGATCCATCGGCTTCAGGACATCCAAGAAAAGTCGGATATGTACCATTGGATCTCTAGACCCGTCGAAACGGTCAATATATGGCATTTTGAATTGCAGGGCCGTCTGGCGTAACTCGGTGTGCCCACCCTCAATGTCGGGAATGGAGTTAAGGCCTTGCGCCTTCTTGAATTGCTTCTCAAGGTTCACAATTTTCACTGCGGTCAGATCGAGGTCATTACCATCAAGGGGATAAAGCCTCTCATTAGGCTGCACCAAGGATCTGACAACTTAGGCTTAAGCCAACCCTTCTTGGGGATTCGGACCCTGCAAATTTTCAGCTGGCAGAAGTGGGTCAAAGTTCGGCTGGGGCCTCGAAGCTAGATGTGAGGCAGATGGCCCAGATGGGCGTTGCGTTTCAGCATTAGTCTCATCCTGCATGGCAGTTCCCTGATTTAGCGCTGCTATCACGGCCACTAATTCTTCCGAACCCTGTGCCACCACGGCTCTACTGATAATGTGACTGGTGACTATCGGATCAGATAAACCAATAAACCCTGTCTGGCCCTTCTTTGCCTTACCACTGGCAAAGGAAAACTGGTTGCCCTTGAACCAAATCTCTAACCTGACAAAGTCTATCAACACAAGTCCAATGAATCTGGGGCATATCGAAGCCTTCTGAAGCTACGGTTCCAAGAGTACCTAGCAAAAGAGAAAATAGAGAGCACCTCAGCCTGATTTCACTAGAATGGACTTGGGCATAGCTGAATGACTACACACTTTACTGAATTCTACCCCAAATTCTACCTATAAACCGATACCCTCAGGTAAAATTAAATCACCAAATACGGATGCCCTCGGGCTGGAGACCCAGACTTGCAAACTGATACATGCATTCCTTGTAGAGACACACTCTAAAAGCACATAGCAAGCAAGTGAGAGCCAAAACACCCCTATGGAGGGGTAGGGTTTGTCCTATTTTATCAAGAGCTAGGGTTTTACTGCGCACGCAGCGGTTTCAAACAACCTATAATCGGGTAAGCAACCTGTCCTAGCATGGAATGGTCACTATGGATTCCGAATATGCACTACGTCGAATGGTCAAAAAGGTGCCCCGGTAAAACCGGAGTTTGTGTTCCCGTCGTGGCAGAGCCATAACTGCCGGGCACGCTTCTCGGCGAGCCTCCTGAAACCGTTCGAGAATAGCATATGGCAAACCACGATGTCCTAGCGCACCAATGCAAATGCAATGCAAAAACACATAAGTGTAATCAAAGCGGATATCATGAGTTCGAGTCAAGTTCTCTAACTCCCAGTGATGCGAAGCTATAGACGTCCCCGAACGTCCCGGGAGGGAAATCCTATTTTGTTCATTTGGGCTCACTACAGTTCAGGACTCAATGTCACGGTCCTGTATCTAATCTTGCAGAGTGCAATGCAAGATCGATGAATCATCAAACAGTCCAAATCCGGCAAATTGTTTTCAAAAACAGATTTTTTCCAAACATGGACTGCTTTGCCAGATACAGAGTCGCCACCTAAATATTTATTTTGGGGGAATTTAGGAAACCCTGACTCGTTGCCTAAGGCCACGTATCCGTCATCACCAAAGTTGCCTCAGCTCGGGAACTTGGGTACGATTGGGGAAGGTCACTTCGTGAGCACCCCCGCTCGCCCGGTCAAAGATCGGCCTCTACTAACCATGATATCTAGTTTTGAAAACAATATGCGTTCTTGTTCCGGATATTAGCCTAGATTTACTATGTGATGCGCACAGCATACAAGTATAGACTGGATCGCCTGAATTGGAACGGAAGATCTCATGTTTGTTTTCAGAACGGTTTGCTACTCGCAAGTAGGCTAAAATGTGGATTTTCCACCCTCAGGTGAGTTTTAGAAAACATAGTGATTTGCCACTCTCAAGTGGGCTTAAAACTCACAGTCAATGTATTATTCCAATTCAGATAATCCAACCTTCACCCACAGGCATTCAGGCAGGTATATCACATAAGCACATAGCCTCATGGTAAGCATGCTATCATGGCAGTCACTCACATGCATGCAAGGATGCTAAAGCATAAACACTTATCGAGTACTCCAAGCCAAAACAGAAGCTATGTTAGAAATCAATGCATGATCGTAACTATGCTGAAATGCCTAATGCAACACATGCAAAATGCAACTAAAAATAGGCTCAGTTATTCTAAGATGGCATATGAAATGCGACAGATAACATGTATTCAACTCGGAATTGAAATACAATGCAGTTAGTATGATGCGCCAAGCCCGGTGCATGCAAGACAGACGAATGGATGCAAACATGTGAGCATAATTATGCTATTTGAAACATGCCCTAAACTGACCATCAGAAGCTAGTAAATAAAAAGGAGAAAGACGTGGGGTTGGAAGACATACATCACACACACGCACACTTATTACACAATTGCTCTTGCTCGGAGGGTCTGAATAAATAATACAATCCGAATAAATAATTAAATATTACAAAACCCTAATTAGTTAACAAATTAACTAGGAAAGCAAATAAACTAATATGCAAATCCATGGACCGCCCCAACCCTGTTCCAAATGATGAAAGATGCATGCATGCTCGAGCTGCCTCGTCAGGAAATTCCTCGCGATGCCCCAATTTGCCTCTGTTTGCAATTGATCCCAGAATGCTGTGCAAGGCTTTAGAAAGTTGTTGATTTCTGGTTTGCTGCAACAAAGAGCAAGAAAGGGGCATGGCAAAGTATTTTCACATATGTATACACACCTCGATCCTCGTGCCACCAATCACGCATCTCGATGCATGATGGCCGAGGAGTCGAATTGCATGACTTGATGTGAAATGAATGCACATGAAAACACAACAAGGCCTAAACTCCATCATGGGTAATCCAGAGTGTCGGCGACCAGGAATTGAGACACGTTTCGCCACTTTGAGTACTAAACGTCCCTCGTTTCTCGTGCTTGGACTAACTCCTATCCCAAACACAATGCAAATGAGATGGCATACACAATGCGACTAACATGCAACCTAGCATACGCAATGCTATGGACTAAAATGGCATACACAATGCACGTGACACAACATGGCATGCACAATGCACTAACATGCAACCTAGCATACGCAATGCTATGGACTAAAATGGCATACACAATGCAAGATGGACTTACACCAATATGAGTGGACCTCAGCCACACTCACATCAGTGCCTAATGGTGGAAATGAGACAACCGAAACACATGCAAACATGCATGGATGCAAAGGACAGATCCTAAGGCATAACATACAAACTCTAACTAAGCATGGCAAATGATGAAACATGGCATAGAATGGGACATGATACAGCTCTGAAATGGCATAAAAGATGGTCCCGAAACATGCAAATATGTCACACAATGCGTGCTAGGTGGCTTGGGTACCGAAACTAGTGAAGTGCGTTACACTAGAGGTACCCAAAGCGATGCACAAATGGAAAAACCAACCCCAAACAGACCCTAGGCAGGTCTGAAACAGTGGAAAAATGGCCTGAAATGGTGGCTCAACATGCAAGGAAATGGAGCTCACTCAATGGTCCGAAAACAAGGCATTCATGGACAACTCTCATGCACACTTAAGGAATAGAAAACATGGCAATATGGCATTCATACAAGCTCTGAAATATGATATATAATGGACCCAAAACATGAACACACCTCAGTATATGCATGGAATGAGCCTCAAAACTCAAAGTTAAGCATGGGTATTGAACTACAAGCATGCAAAACAAACATCATTCGACCATGAGAGCCAAAAATAGAGCTAAGGCAGTCCAACATATGCACAAAATCAGTTTAAGGCATGGACAAAAAGTACTAAAATCAAGGGTCAACAAAGCATGCAAAGAAAGCTAGTGAACCTTGAGTTGTACTACAACTATATGAATCATATGAGAGCTCGCCAAACCAGCCAAAAAAACAAGTATTCCATGCCAAAATATGCCCAAAAACCCACTAAAACTCAGTCAATGCATGCAAGAATGACAGGCTCCTTTGATGGGCTAATAAGAGGGTTATTCTACACATATATGATGGACGTACAAAATGACAAAACCACCTCTGGAAAGCCCTAAATCCCACCTAAATGGCCCTGAAATTAGTCTAGAAAGCATGCAAGTGAAAGCCCCTTTGAAAGGCCTTGAATAGGATTGTTCTACACATGCATAATAGGCATTCAAAATGGCCAAAAGGGCTCTGGACAGAGCTTATGCAGACCTTAAAACTCACCAAATAGGGCCTGAAACATGACTTCAAAACAAGCAAAATGGAGCTCCTTTGGAAGGCCAACAAAGCTAGTAAAGGGAACAAGGGGTGAGACGGTCACCCCTCTCTAATTTTAGGGCTCAAAAACACATATTGGCCCCTGAAAGTCTACTAGATTTTAGTGGCCAAAAGGCTAAACCAAGGCCAATACAAATGCTCTAATGCATAACTCTAAACATGTGGAAATGAAGCATGCAAAGGGGAAGATGACCCCAAACAAAAAAATGACCTGGGTCAAACTTAAAGAGGAGCTCAAAACAAAACTTTTTTTAGTTTATGTCGAAGTCCAAAAATACTTATAAATAAGGCTAAAGTATGGAGCAAAACAATGTCAAAATGGGGGAAATGGTGACTTACCCTCGTAGAGCCGACCCTCAGCAAATTCTGGACAAAGGTAATGAGCGTTTAACCTCTGCAAATCAGTTCCAAGGTGCTTGGATGGATGGTTGAGGTGTTGTGCTAGGTAATGTAGTGTAATGGGTGCAAGAATAATAGGGTTTGGGGCTTGAAGAAGAGAGCTATGGAGGGAGAAGTGTATAAGCCTCAGCCAAAATTTTTCTAACCCTTGCAAATGGAGATGAGACCCTCTCTTATAGATGACAAACGGCCAAGGCTTCTCTAAGAAGCTTCAACAAAGGGTCAAAGCTTCGAAAAGAATCTTAACCAAAAGGGTCAAGCTTCTTGAGGAAGCTAGACCAAAGGGGTCAAGCTTCCTCAAGAAGCTTGACAAAAGGGTCAAGCTTCTCCTAGAAGCTAAGCAAAAGGACCAAAGCTTCCTTAACAATACAAACAAAGGGGGTAAATCTCGGAGGATGGGTCAAATGCTTCACAGCTGGCACAGTTGTGTTGCACTCAGGAAGGCCAAAAAGGAGATGGTTGGCCGACCAGTTCAAGTGGTCGGCTAACCACTTGCCCTGGTCGGCCGACCAGGGTTCAAAAGGTTCAATGTGAAATGCTGGTCGACAATACCAGAAAGGTGGCCTCCCAGATGAGTACAATTCAATGGTAGTATGGGAGACTAGAAAATGTGGCTCAAAAAGAGACCAAGGGGTCAAAAGGGTCAGGAAGCAAAGGTGGTTGGCCACCCCAGATTGGTCGCCTCCCAGGTGAGTACAACATATTGGTGATATGGGAGACCAGAAATTATGGCCCAAAAGTGGGGGAGACCACCTCTCTAACAAGAAAATCGGGCCGCAAGCAGAAAGGTGTTGTCCAAGAAGAAAAGGTGGTCTCCCACCATACCACCACCTTCCTAACAATGAAAATAGGGTCCATACCAAAAATGAACCCAAACCGATGCAAAACGAAGGCTCGGGGGCCAAAACGCACTGTCCGGGGCCCCGAAAACAGGCTGTTAGGCACCGGAGGTGGCGTATGACCACAAAGGTGGTCTCCCAGGCCACAATGTCCCTCTAGGGAGAGGAAACAAGGTGTGTACCAAAAACTGGAGCAAACGGAGGTAATTAAACGGTCCCGAACCGAGGCGCACGGCCGACGGCTCCGAAAACCGAAAACTGGTCTCCAAACGGGATAAATGGCCTACGACCACGAAACGTAGCCTACGGACACTGAGAGATGGTCTACGAGACCTCTCCCTCTCTTCGGGAAAAGAAAACAGAGAAAACAGGACCTGGTTTGCAAATCGAGGCAAAGCACAAAAAAGTCCCGAAGTCCGGAGGCATGGCTCTCAGCCAAGACTCTGTGACCTCAGAATGAGCATAATATGCATCATCACCAAGCGCTCAATCGGTGATGTCTGAGTCTTAAGGTTGGTCAAAAATGGGATGTCTACACTGATACTCGCTGATCCATTGGAAAAATTTGTTCAAGGCGGTGTAGTGGCCCTCTCTTTCCTTGGACTTGACAATCATGTCGTCCACGTACACCTCAACCTCCTTGTGGATCATATCGTGCAAGATTATAGTTGCAGGCCGTTGATATGTAGCCCCAGCATTCTTCAAATAGAATGGCATCACACTATAATAGTAAGTTCCCTACGGGGTAGTGAAGGTAGTTTTCTCCCTATCTTCGGGTGCCATCAAAATCTGGTTGTAGCCTGAAAACCCATCCATAAACGAGAGCAGCGCATGCCCAGCAGTCAAGTCCACTAATTCGTCGAAATGCGGTAGAGGAAAGATGTCCTTCGGACTGGCTTTGTTCAAATCTCTGAAGTCCACACACACCCGAATTCTGCCGTCTTTCTTCGGCACCAAAACTATATTGGCTAACCAATTTGGATACTCAAATACTAACAGGAACCTGCGTCAATCTACTTGGTGACCTCTTCTTTGATTTTCAGAGCCCAGTCCGGGCAGAGCCCAGTCCGGGCAGATCCTTCGAAGCTTCTACTTAACAGGTCGGGCCTCTGGGTCAAGAGGGATCTGGTGCTGTACAATTTCTGGATCAATTCCAGGCATGTCTTCGTAGGACCACGTGAAAACATCTTTGAAATCTTTTAATAAAGTGACTAAACGCTCGCGTTCCTCAGAAGACAACGTGGACCCGATTTGGACCAGCCGCGGGTCCTTCTCAATACCAACATTAATTGAGGTGATTTCATCAACCAAAGGTTTTACAAACCTCTCCTGTTCTTGATCAATCAAACATTTCAAAATCGAAGGAATTTCTTCCTCGTCGTTTTCATCAAAATTTTGAAAGTCTTGATTAATGCAATAAACTAAAGGCATAGAAAAGTACTCAGAAGCCACAGATGTACTGTAGACACCCCATTTTTGACCGACCTTAAGACTCAGACGTCATCGTTTGAGCGCTCGATGATTGTGCATGTTTCTGCTCGTTTTGAGTTTCTGAAGCCTTTGACCGAGCACCTTGTCTCGGGACCTCTTAGCTTTCTCCTCTTGCCCTAGTTTTTGGACCATGCCTTGTTGCCTTTGCCTAGAGGGAAACAAAGGCCTGTAGACCACTTTTTGTAGCCGTAGACTACCTTTCCCTCTTGTAGACCACCTTTTGTGCCCGTAGACTAGTTTTCGGGGCTTCCAGTTGAGTGCCTTGCCTTGCGAACTCTTGTCTTTCTTCCTTTTTGGTTTGTTTTTGAACCAAACCTTGTTACCCTTTGCTTGGAGGGTGGAACAGGGGTGTAGACCAGTTTCTCTCCCTTAGACCACTTTTCTTCCCTGGCAACCACTTTTTCTAGTCGGCCAGCTAGGGTGGGTGGTTTGTGGACCACCTAAGATGGTCGGCAGCTTGTCACCACCTCTCTCTCTTTGTGCAGACCACCTTTCCCCCCTTGCTGACCAGTTTTTGTCCCTGTAGACCACGTTTTGTGGTCGGTCGACTAATGGGAGTGGTCAGTCGACCACTTTAACTGGTCGGCAGCTTTCCTACATTTTCTGCAGATATTTTTCTTGCCAGTTGTGCTAGCTATTGGGCACAGAAAGCATCCTCCATACACGTGTATGGAGGGATTGCACCAAGCTTCTAGCCTGTTCAACAAGCTTGAAGCTTGGAATTCTATATAAGGGAGCCTCCTCCCTCTTGCTTTAGGTTTAGAAAAATTGGCTGAGGGCTATACATATCCTTCTATCTCTATATTGCTCCCTCTCTCTCTATATTTGTTCCATTTTGTGCTCAAAAGTGCCATTTCTTCACACTTTTGCACACAAACACCTAGTGAAACACCTTCACTCTTGAGCTGAGATTCTTGGAGGTTTGTTTGAAGCTCAAAAGCTTGGTTTTTACCTCAGAAGTTACTGATTTGAAGTTGTGCTTCAAGGGTGAGTCTTTACCCTCTTTGAAGCTTTGTTTTCATTGCTTATTTGGCCCTATTTGCATGATGTTTTAGGCTTAACTTTAAACTGTAAAAAGCTTCATTTTCAAGTGCTTAAAGTGTTTGTTTGAGGCTTCTTTTGTGTTGGGGGTGGTCTACCTCCTTTTGTGACCTATTTTTCTTTGTTTTGTGCCACTTCTTTAGACCCTTGAGACCACCTTTGTTTGGCCTCTTCACCACTGAATTCCAGAGGAATTTCAGTGGTGGAAAGTGTGTTTTGAGGCCCCAAATGGGTGGGGGTTGTCCCCCCCTCCTCTTCTCTTGTGTGCTTGTGTTGATGGCTCACCAAGTTAGCATGTTTTTCTATCTCCTTAAGGCTCCATCTTAGCATGTCTTAGGCCTTATTTTAGCATGGCATAACACTATTTTGGCTTGGTTTGATCACCTCATGCATGCTTTTTACACTTGTAGTGTAATCTTGTCATTTAGCCTTGTGTGCTCAATGCTTTGATCCATCATGCTAGCCCATTTTGGTTCTATCTCAGCATGTTTTTGGTGTTATTTTAGCATGCTATATCTCTTTTTTGGGTCGGATTGATTGCCTCTTGCATGCTTCATACCCTTGTAGTGCAATCCTCCCTATAGCCTTACCATGCATCATGCTTTGGACCACCATTTTAGCATGTTTTGGCTCCACTCTAGCAAGCGTTTACTTATGTTTGTCATGCTTAAGCTCTATTTTAAGTGATTTTGGTCATGCATTGCTTGCTTTGTATAGCCATAGTGCAATCTTGCTCACTAGCTTTGAGTTTCCAAGTCTCTAGCATGCATTGCTTGGGCTATTTGCATGATTTAGCATCATTTGATATATGATTTCAGAGCATGTTTCACTGTCATACCCTCGTGTGTATCACTCTTTCAATGCTTTTGGAGGGTTATGCTTTATGCCTCAATCATGAGCCAATTGGCATGCATGCTTGCCTAAGCTTTTGGGCTACCATCTCAATGTGTTTTTGGTCTTATTTTGCCATGATACAACTCTGTTTTTGGTTGGTTAGAGCAGCCATCATTTGCTTCTTACACTTGTAGTGTAGTCATGCTCATTGGCCTTGCATGCGTCATGCTTTGTGCCTCCCATTCTAGCATGTGTTAGCTCTAGTCCATGCATGTTTTGGCATTGTTTTGACCTGCTTTGGGACTATTTTGAGTCACCTTGGCCCTTTGGGGCTTGCTTGATATGGCTATTGTGCAAGTGTCATTGCTAGCCTTAAGCTTTGAGCCTTCTAGCATGCTTCATTTGTGATGTGTGCATGATTTGGCATCATTTTGAATGTAATTTCAGAGCTTATGTCTATGCTACACTCTCACATTTGTCATCTCTTTAATTGTGTTTGAGAGTTGACCCTTATGACTAGTTGATGAGCCATTACATGAGCATGCACATCTTGCCCTTTTGTGCCTAAGTCTTAATATGTTTTTGCCACTATTTTGAGATGTCTTAGGTCTGTCCATAATTGATTTGATCATTTGAGCTTGGTATTGCAAGCCTCTTGTATGATGCTCTTTACTTGCTTTGACGCTTTAGCCTCCAAACATGCCATGTATGCATTACTTATATGATGGAACCTTGTGCATGCCACATTAGCATTGATAGATACGCATGTTGTTGCATCGCATGTTGTTTGCATGTTGTTTGTATGTTGTTGCATTGCATTGTGTTTACATGTTGCATTGCAATGTGTTTGGAATGTTGTTGCATTGCATTGTGTTTGGATCGGGCATTAATCCAAACACGAGAAACGAGGGGCATTTCATACTTGAAGTGATGAAACATGCCTCATTTCTCGATCACCGACCCTCTTGATCATGCATGATAGAGGCGGAGGCTCTTATGTGTTATTTGTGCATTCATTGACATTGAATTGTGCAAACTTGGCTTCTCGGCCATCGTGCATTGCGATGCTCGGTTGGTGCCCCGAGAGTCGAGTACCACACTCCCTTGAGCTTGAGAAATGATAGGAAGGGTGGTTGTGCACACATTCCCTTGCAAATACACTGTTATGCCCCTGTTGTTCTCTGTTGCAGCAAAAACTAGAGTTTGGCAGATTTTCTGGTCGGCAGACAAGTAAAGGTGGTTGACCGACCACTTTTTCTGGTCTACAACCAATTTTTCTGCTCTACAGGGGGTCTACACCTCTCTTTTCTGGTTGGCAGCCCACCAGGAGGTCCCCATGTTGGACCAGAAGCATTTTGGAAGTGTGTGCAACTTTCAGAGAACAAATCAAATGCAAACAAAGGCAATTCTGGGCATAGTAATGGATTTCCAAGCAAGGCGATTAAGCATGCATGCACCCTTCACCCTGAGGACCTCTTTTAACTGTTTTACTTAGCTGCTTTACTTAGTTAGCTAATTCGTCGGTTTTGCACTTAATTAGTTAATGTGCTTAATTAATCGATTTGTTTTGTAATGATTAGTTAACTACGAATAGTTAATTAGTTTTGGTTTCTAATAATTAGTTGGTTAGCCTAGCTTAGTTAGCTTAGCTCATTATTCGGACCCTCCGTCCAGAGGGCAAATGTTGTAATAATTGTGCGTGTGTGTGATGCATGTCTTCCAACCCCATTTCTTTCTCCATTTTACTTACTAGCTTTTGATGGTTAGTTTTAGGGCATATTTCAATTAGCATCCTTATGCTTGCATGCGTGCATCATTCATTCGTATTGCATGCACCGAGCTCGGCGCATCATACAAACTACAACGTATTTCAATACTTACTTGAATACGTGTTTCACAGCATGCTATCAGATGTTGCATTCATATGCCATCTTAGCTAGCCGAACCTATTTTAGTTACATTTTCCATGTGTTGCATTAGGCATTGTTGACATAGCTAGGACCATGCATTGATTACTAACTAGCTTCTATTTTGGCTTGAAGTACATTGTGAGTGTTTATGCTTTAGCATCCTTGCATGAGTGTAAGTGCTGCCATGACAGCATGCTTGCCATGAGGCTATTTGCTTAAGTGATTAACTGAATGAACGCCTGTGAATGAAGGCTTCATTGTTTGAATTAGAACAATTCATCAAAATGTGAGTTTTAAGCCCATTTTACGGAGTGGCACATCATGTTTTCTAAGCCCACTTGAGAGTGGCAAATCCGCATTTTAGCCTACTTGTGAGTAGCATCTTCAAACCATTTTCGAAAGACAAACATGAGATGTTTTGTTCCAAATCGAGCGATTTAGTCTATACTTGTGTGTTGTGCGCATCACATAGTAAGTTAGCTAATAATCAAACAAGAACGCATGTGTTTTCAAAAACAACATATCATGTTAGTAGAGACCGATCTTTGATCGGGCGAGCGGGGGTGCTCATTTCAGGATCTTCCCCTCTCGTACCCAAGTTCCCGAGCCGAAGTAACTTTGGTGATGACGGACACGTGGCCTTAGGCACGAGTCAGGGTTTCCTAAATTTTCCCAAAATAAAATATTTAGGTGACGACTCTGAAATCTGGTAAAGCAGTCCATGTTTGGCGCTTTTTGATTAAAATCGATTTTCCAAAACGATTTGCCGGATTTGGACTCTTTGGTGATTTATCAGTCTTACATTACACTTTGTGAGATTAGATTCAGAACCGTGACAGGAGTCCGAACTGTAGTAGCTAGAACCCAAATCCGCGCCGTTTCCAAAAGGGGGGCACTCGGAGAGAGTTTGGGGTGGTCTACATGTACCATTCTCATTAATAACATACAGTCTGTCTGATCCTTCAGTTACAACAGACTCAAAGGAAAAACAAAAAGACGACCTGGACAGGATAGTGGCATCCGAGTTATCAACCCCAGGAATACCTGACTCAGACTCAGAAGAACTAGAATTTGATTTTGACTCCACAAACTCTGTGGAATCAGATTCTGGTTCACTACCTAACCCAGAACTGCTTGATAAAAAGCCCTCCTTATATTGCCAAACGAGGGAGGGTACGATGGATACATCGAGAATGCCAGAAGATGGGCCCACAGTCATTTGATTCCCGATCATGGAAACTAAGAAGTTATCCCCCAAGCACTCTGGTACGATCTGAGGATCTAAGAGGAGACAAGCCAGCACTACCCCCATCTCAAGTTTTGTGCTCTCGGACTCATCCTCCTTACCTTTGCTTTCGGCCTCGGTGGTGGTCTGTGCTTCAAAGAACTTCATCCCCTGACAACTGAAGGTCAAAAAAAATCTCGAAGCCGGGCAAGCGTCGCTTCTCTAAATTCAGCCAGGGCTCCGGAAAGCCACAAAATGGGAAGTCTTCCCCCTCCTGGACAAAACGTCTATTTAGGGTTCCCTGGATAGGTCTGTGCACCAGCTTATAGTGCTTCCCAGCTTGCTTAGCCTTGGCTCTTCCGGCCATTTCTCTTCCTTTCCTGGCCCAATCCTCTTTGGTAGGCAGATAACCTAAACCAAAGGTATATGGGTTATGTGGCACTTCGGCCAATGTAGCGACGCCCTTCTAGCCACTCCATCCTAGTCCCATTTCGGGCATGTGTTGAAGCTTGTTCATGAGGTAAACAGATTGTGCACTAACGTACAGTCCCTTATCAACAGCTAGCATATCTTGTACAACCCGAGCCTCAGTCAAGGTGAATCCTGACAAGAATACATCCTCCACGCCGTGCTCAATCTCCAGAACTGGTGTAGAAACCTCTGGCGGCAGATGTATTGAACAGTTCCCAAAAACAATTGCCACCCCCTTCCTGTGGGGGTACTTCAACATCTGATGTAAAGTGGAAGAGACAGCCTTCACTTGGTGCAGCCATGGCCACCCAAGGAGTAGATTGAAGGTGGCTGGAACATCCAAGACATGGAACTCGATGTCCTACTGCCCCAGGCCAACTTGAGTCTTGATCTGTACCATCCACATCACCTCCCGACTGGTGTTATCATAGGCCCGTATCACCTGGGCTGTATGTACGAAATCTGCGGGCTTCAACCCAATAGCATATGTCGTTCTCGACGGACATACATTGATTGTAGACCTCGTATCGACCAGGACCACCGGTATCCACTTCTCCTTGCACTCGACAAAGATATAGAGCAGCTTGTTATGATCAGAGCCCTCAGGCGGTAGTTCTTTGTCTGTGAAGGTTAGGGTCGGTGAAGCTCTGCCCGGGAAAACCAACCCTACCAACTACTCGGGCGTTGTATCAATCGAAAGCTTGGCCTTGTCCATGGCTGTAAGGACGGCCTGTCTGTGAACCCTCGAGGTCATAAGCAGTCCCCAGATGGAGATGTTTGCTTCGATTTTCTTTAGCGGTTTCAACACAGCTTCCTCCTCTAGCAGTTTTTCTTTCTGCCTCTCTGCTTCTTTGCCCTTCTCAGACACCTCCAGTTGGTCCAAATGTGGGGGCTTGAAGTACCGCCCACCTCGGGTCATATGGTCGACCTCCTTGGTGTACCAGGTGTCATATGTTTGGTTCTACCTCCAGTCTTCATCAGTATGGACAAGACGCAAGTCATCATCTTCCCACCACATGCCCTCGGTAACCGACAGACAGCTGTCCGGTTCCGCTGTAGCTGTTTCTGTGCTCACAATACATTCTGCGCCCTCAGGTGCCTTGGCTTTTCTAACCCTGTTGTCATTCTCGATCCTCTCTTGCTCAAGCTACTTCAATGCAGCCTCCTGCTCGATGTCTGCTGTACACAAACTGCCTAAATCCCGAGCAAAATTCTTTGCACCGGTGCTCTCCGGCGATTCCTTCTGATCTTCGGCCATTCCAACCACTGCAAATGTCCCCGTCTCTAACTAACCCTGTTCTAACTGATGCTCCTCAACAACATCTGGCTCGTCACTGAGCCACCCTGCATTATCTATCGATCCATTCAGGTCGAACCAGTTGATGCTCACACCTCCCAGATACTGCTCGTTAAAAAATTGCAGATTAGCAATGTCCTCCTCCAGCTCCGCTAGGTCATCCAGCCCCTGACTGGGTCCATCCTCCCGGACCACATTGATATTTGCCCCAGTTGGCAATTCTACCATCGGCTTAGCCTGATCTGTTAACACAATATAACCACGCGGGCTGTATGCTTCGTCAGTAAAGCTCCTAGATCCCTCAGGCTCTAAATCAACATAACCCTTCTGCTCCAAGGTCACCCCAGCTTTGTCTTCGACAATCACCACCACCACTGGCTTAGGTTGGGTTAGGGAGGTGCTCATCATGCACAAGTTTGTGCTTTTTGGGATGAACACCTCAGGCTTGGGTAGGTGGGAGAAAGTGATGTATATGCTTAGGTCATATGGAATGGTCGTGGTTTGGATCAAGTTGATTTGCTTGGGTGGTGGAGCTTGGTTATGTGGTGGGAGTGGGTTAGTGGAGACGTTTGGCTTGTCTAGAGGCACAATCACCTTGTTGTCAATGAGATCTTGGATCTCATGACGCAGTCTGAAACAGAGGCCAGTGGCGTGACCGTGCTGCTGGTGAAAGGCATAATATTTAGCCGGGTTATGTGTTTGAAGGAGGGGATTTGGTAGTGGCCGCGGCTCTAGGGGCTTCAAATGCCCTTTTCAAATTAAAACCCCCAAGGCTTTGGAAAGAGGCATGTACAATGGAGTGAAAGTCCTCTGGCCTTAGAGTGGATATTTGGCTGTTTGTGAGCTGGTTCCGGACGCACCGGTGAATGGTGTAGCTGTTTTTGGCATGGTGGTGACCATGCTGACGTCAGAAGTCCTGGCGACTGCAATGCTACTAGTAGCTGCATTCGAACTGCGTGTAAATGCCCTCTTGGGCTACTCCTTTTCCTGGTTGATCAGACCTTGCTTCATAGCATCCTCAATCTGTACCCTGATCTTATGCAAGTCAGCAAAGGTGGGAAGAGGTAAGACTATCATTTTATGCATCAGCTTGGGTTGCAGGTTGCGTACAACCATCCTTATCTGATCCTTCTCCAGTGGCCAAGTTGTCATCATGGAAGCCTTGGCCCTCCATCGAGTGACAAAATCAGGAAAGCCCTCCTTCGGCTCTTGCCTGGTTGCCTCGAGATCATGGGTCATGACCTCGATTTGGGTGTTGTAGGCGACAAACGCCTCGGCCATTTCCTCCCAACTTCTTTTCACTAAGTCCTCTAGCTTGGCATACCAAATGGCCGCAATACCCGACAGGGTCTGACCAAAGAGTGATAGTTTCTGGAGTCTCGTTAAGCCCATCGGGCATAGAATATTAGAAAACAACCTTAAATGAACCATAGGATCGCCCGAGCCGTCAAAACGATCTATGTGAGGCATCTTGAATCTGTCCGGCAACGTCACCGCTGAATCAGTGTATCCATCTTCTATGTCCAGGATCAAGTTAACTCCCTGGGCTTGCTTGAACAGCTTTTCGAGTTTACTCATTTTCAGAGCGGTTGAGTCAACCTCAAATTTGAACGGTGTGTCCACTGGATTTGCCGGTGCTTTAGACATCTGAGGTGGAATTGGCGGTGGAACTGGCCCTGTTGGAACGTTCGTATTTTCCTGGACGTTTGATGTTTTCCTAGGTGTTGGAACCCTAGGTGGTGGTGGGGGTGGATGCAAAGCAGATGCTATGGCTTGTTGTGGTTGCTGCTGTTGTTGAAGCCTGGCAATCAGTTCTGCCTGTTGAACTACAACCTCTGCCAGACGTGCAGTGACCTTTGCCTGACGAGCAACATCCTGTTGCATGGCCTGCATGGTCTCTTGGAGTTGACGCATCATGCCCTCCATTCTGACTATAAAGTGTGGATTTGACTGAACCAGTGTATGTTCCCTCTCTAAGGTAGAAATAGAAACCCGATCCCTACTGCACACAGGTGGGGTAAACAACGACCGCTGAACTGGTAACCGCTGTACTAATGATCTGTGCCTAGATGACCTCCATCTCGTAACCGGGGGTGTAACAAACACGGGTTGTCCGTCAACTAGATCCTCAGATCGATGAATTCTCCCAATCTTGGTCCAGGGTGCTTTGGGGGTATCTGCCTTGTTGGAAGCAATGATGCAATGCTACCTTGCAAAAAGGAAAATAAAGCAAAATAAGGAAACGATAAGTAGAAAAAGCAGATGACATTTAGGCAGATAAAGACAACACATAGTTGATATCATAAGCTGAACAAACTGTTCTCAAACACTGATTTCTACCCCCAAATCACTGCCTCAAATCTGATACCCCCAAATACTGATGTCCTCAGACTGATACCCAGACTTGCAACTGATACATACAACTTGTAGAGATACATCATGACAGCACATATCAAGCAAGTAAGAGCCAAAACACCCCTATGGTGAGGTAGGGTTTCCCTGTCCTATTTTGTCAGGAACTAGGGTTTCACTACGCACGCATGCAGTTTCAAACAACCTACATTCGGGTAAGCAACCTGTCCTAGTTGGGAATGGTCTCTATGGCTTCCGATATGCAACTAGGTCAAATGGTCAAAAAGGGTGTCTTGGCAAAACTGAGGTTTGTGTTCCCATTGTGGCAGAGCTGGTAACTGGTTAGCCTTATGGCATGCTTTTCCGAGCAAGCCTCTAGCAAACCATTCAGGAATAGTAGATGGCAAACATTGTGACTTAAGTGCACCAATGCAAATGCAATGCAAAGAAACACATAAGTGTAGACAAAACAACACATCATGATGTTCGAGTCAAGTTCTCTAAATCCCCAACAGAGTCGCCAGAAACTGTAACTCAACTTTCTTCGCATCCCCTTTCGAAGAGCTCGAATTGGTCCTACAGTTCGGACTCCTGTCACGGTTCTGAATCTAATCTTACAACGTGCAATGTAAGACTGATAAATCACCAAATAGTCTAAATCTGGCAAATCGTTTTGGAAAATCGATTTTAATCAAAAAAAAGCGCCAAACATGAACTGCTTTGCCAGATTACAGAGTCGCCACCTAAATATTTTATTTTGGAAAATTTAAGAAACCTTGACTCGTGCCAAAGGCCACGTGTCCATCATCACCAAAGTTGCCTCGGCTTGGGAACTTGGGTACGAGAGGGGAAGGTCATAACATGAGCACCCCCGCTCGCCCGATCAAAGGATCGGCCTCTACTAAACATGATATGTTGTTTTTATAAACACATGTGTTCTTATTCAGATTATTAGCTAACTTACTATGTGATACGCACAACATACAAGTATAGACTCAATCGCGAAAATTGGAACAAAACAACTCATGTTTGTTTTTTAAAATGGTTTGAAAATGCCACCCGCAAGTGGGCTAAAGCGCGGGTTTGCCACCCTCAAGTGGGCTTAAAACAACATGATTTGCCACTTTGCAAAGTGGGCCTAAAACTCACATTCGTCGAATTGTTTCAATTCAAGCAATCAAGCCTTCATCCACAGGCATTCATGTAGTTAAACACTTAAGCAAATAGCCTCATGGCAAGCATACTAAACATGGCAATCACTCACATTCATGCAAGTATGCTAAAGCATAAAACTTACAGTGTACTCCGAGCCAAAACAAAAGCTAGTTAGAAATATGCATGATCTTAGCTATGTTAAATGCCTAATGTAACACATGCAAAAATGCAACTAATAGGCTCGGCTACCTAAGACGGCATATGAATGCAACACTCAATAACATGCTGTTAAACACGTATTCAAGTAGGTATATCGAAATATAATGCAGTTTGAATGATGCGCCGAGCCCGGTGCATGCAAAACAAATGCATGATGCAAACATGCAAGCATAAAGTATGCTAATCGAAATATGCCCTAATCTAACCATTGAAAGCTGATAAGTAAAATGGAGAAAGAAATGGGGGTTGGAAGACATACACACACGCACACACCCTTATTACAACATTGTGCCCTCGCGAAGGAGGGTCCAAATAAATAAGCTAGCTAATCTAAGCTACTTATTACAAATCAATTAATTAACTATGCTATTCTAGCTAATTAATTACAAACCAAATCAATTAGTTTTAAACATTTAACTAATTAATTACCAAAATGACTAAGCTAACTAGCTAATTAGCTAAGAAATTCAAATTAAAGGCCCCGGGAAGCGAAGGAGATATGCATGCTTGGTTGCGTCCTCCCGAAAATTCACCACCGTGCCTCATGATGCCTTTGTTTGCACACGTTTAGACCTCTGAAAATTAAGCCAACTTCTAGATTGCTTTTGTTTGATCTCAGGAACATGCTGAGGGATGATCGGCCAGAGATGGTGGTCATCGGCCACTACTTATGGCCGGTCGGCTGCTTTGATGGCCGATCGGCCACTGCTACCCTGAAATTCCTCCTTTTGCTTCACCAGAGCACAAACAGAGGCATGGCAGTATATTTGCAAGGGAATGTGTGTGCAACTACCCTCCTTATCATGTTTCAAGCTCAAAGGAGGGTTGTACTCGACTCTCAAGCCACCAACCACACATCTCGATGCATGATGGCCCAAGAGTCAAGCTTGCACAATGTTAGTGAATGGACAAACAAGACTCAAAGTGTCGTCACCCTATCATGCATGATCAAGGATGACAACGACCAAGAAACACAACACGTTTCATCACTTTGAGTATGAAACATGCCACATTCCTTGTGTTTGGATTAACATCCGATCCAAACACATGCAATGCAACATGCATATGTTATCTTAGCATGTTTTACTTTGCTCAATTCTTGTTTACTCATTTACATTACCAAACCATTTCTTAATTGGTTAAGTCCGATGTGCAAGTCCTTTAAGGAGAGGAGGTCAACCAAAAGGGTGGTTTAAGACTTGAGAGGATTATGCCCTTTGACTAGAAGGAACCCCAAGAGAGGGTTAAAGCCATTTGGGCACAAACCCTACTTCATGCTTAAAGCATAAGCTTAAGGCCAAACAACCCTCAAATCAAATTGAAAAATGAAGAAATGAGGGAGATGGTAGATATTTAGTCTTTGAAGTGGCATGCTAAAGACCTTAAAGCATGCAAGCAATGCAAGCTTGGCATGTTGAGGACCAAAAAAATCAAAGCTAGTAAAGAGCAATACACAAGAGGCACGCAATACATAACACAAATGACCAAACCAACTCTGGACAGAGCTCAATCATGCTAAAATAATGGTCTAAACATGCTGAAATGGGAGCTCAAAATGCTAGAAGAACATGGACACATGTTGACCTATAAGCAAGGCATCATACACAACCCTCAAAAGCTATGAAGAAGTGAAGTATATGAGAGTGTGACTACACTAAATACACTAAAATTACATGCTAAATGGTGCCATACCATGCAAACATCACATGCATAAAATGTTAAAGGCCTCAAAACTCAAAGCTAGTCAAGGCCCTTTACACTATAACCATACTAAGCAATGCTCAAATGACCTTGTCCATTCAAAATAGACCTAAGGCAGGTCGAAACAGTAGCAAAAAAAAAGTGCTAGACTTGCAGCATAGATGGCAAGAAAGATATGCTCATGTATTGGCTCACAAACAAGGCATGAGGCTCAACTTCTCAAAAGCATTGAAAGAGTGATACATATGAGAGTATGATAGTGATATATGCTCTAAAATCACATATTAAATGATGCCAAATCATGAAAACAACCCAAGCAAAGCATGCTAGAGGAATCAAAACACAAAGCTATTAAAGCCTATCATGCTATAGCCATACAAAGCAAGCCTCATATGACCTAAACCACTCAAAATAGAGTTAAAGCATAGTACTAAAACATGAGTAAAAGCATGCTGGAGTATAGCCAAAATAAGCTAGAATAGTGGGCTAAAGTAGCAAGCATGCAAAGCTAGTGAACAAGATTACACTACAAGTGTAAAGAGCAAGCAACCAATGATCAAACAAACCAAAAACAGAGTTATGGAAAGTCTAAAAAATCACAAAAATATACTTGAACAGGGCCACAAAGAAGTAGAAACACATGCTCATTTGGTGGGCCATCAACACATACAAACATGACAAGAGGAGAGAGGACCACCCCTCTTATTTGGGACCTCAAAATAAGTTTTCTACCACTGAAATTCCACTAGAATTCAGTGGTTAAAGGGCCAAAAAAGGATGGTTTGAAATGTTTTAAAAGATGGCTCGACACTTAGCAAATAAGCCACAAAGGAGGGTAGACCACTCTTAACCTCAAAGAGGCCTCAAGCCATCATTTTAAACACTTTAAAATAGAGGTTTTTGTAGTTGACAACTAGGCCAAAATCAGCATGCAAAGGTGGCCAAACACTTGATCAAAATAAAGCTTAAAAGGGACTAAAGCATTACCCTTGAAGCACAGTAACAAATAGCACAACTTCTGAGCCAAGACTAACTTTAAAACCTCCAAAAAAGCCTCAAGAAACCTCAGCTCCAAGGTAGGGGTGTTTGGTTAAGGGGTTGTATGCAAATATGTGAAGAAAAGGGCACTCTCAAAGCCTCTAGCATGCTTTGCTTGTGTTGATTGCATGATATATCATCATTGAGCATGTGATTTCAGTGCTTGTAACTCTATCACACTCTCACACATTTAACTCTTTCATCACTTTTGAGAGTTGTGCCTTTTGCCTTGCTTGTGAGCTAATACATGAGCATGTTTTTCTTGCTTTTTATGCTACTATCTCAACACATTTTAGCCTCTGTTTTAGCATGTTTGAGGTCTGCCTAGGGCTGGTTTGGCCATTTGACTTTGATATTGCATGGTTCTAGTGTAAAGCTCTTCACTAGTTTTAATGCTTAAGTCCCTCAACATGTTGTACATGAGTTGTTTGCATGTTAGAGTCTTGTGTTTCATATCATTTCAGCACTGAAATTCTGCCACCTCCTTCATTTCTTCACTTTTCTATTTGTTTTGAGGCTTGGTTAGTCTTAAAGTTGTGCTTAAGCTATGGGATTGAGGCTTGTGCTTAAATGGCTTTAACCCTCTTTCGAGGGTTCCTCCTAGTTAAAGGCATGGTCTCTCCCATGTCTTAATTCATCTTTTGATTAACCTCCCTCTCATTAGAGGACTTTCACATTAGACAAATCAATTAAAGAATGGTTTGGTAACTTAAAATGTGTAAACAAGAATTGAATCAAGTAAAACATGCCAAGATAAGCATGTTATATGTGCATTGCATTGTGTTCAATCGGACGTTATATTGAACACAAGGTAGATTGGTCCATTTCATACTCAAAGTGATGAAAATGAGCCAATCTCCTTTGTCTCCATTGCCTTTGATTATCCATGATAAGGTAGTGGTCCTAGAGTCTTGTTTGTCTTGCATTTATTGAATGTATACAAGTTAGATCCTTGGCCATCATGCATTGTATGCTTGATTGATGGTTTTGGATCCAATGGTGCCTCTCCCTTGATGTTTTGAGATGATAAGGAGGGGCATAGTACATACATGTCCTTGGGAGACCCTCCCTTTTTCCTCTAGTTTGAGCTCTGTTGCAGAATGGTGATGCAACACACCAGTGGTCGGCAGTGCCTCACAAATGGCCGACACTGCTTCATCCTTAAGCCGGCAAGCCACTAGTGCATTCCCCAGCATTGTTTTGGTAAGGTTCAGCAGAAAGTTCTTAGAGGCACCCTGCAAACAGAGCCTCTCAAGAGCAAACCGGAAGGTGTTTCAAGGCGGCAACCGAGCGCATGCATCTTCTCATTCCCAATGCAGAGCTACGGTAGCCTAGTTTAAGTATCATGCATGTTTAATTGGTTTTGTAATGTAATTAATTAGTGCGCTAATTAGTTAAGTGTTGTAATAATTAGTAAGAAGTTTACTAGTTATTTAATTTGGTTTGTAATAGTTAGTCTAATTGGTTTAATTAGATTAGTTTGCTTAGCTTAGCGTAGTCTAGCTCAGCTTATTCATTCGGACCCTCCTTCGCGAGGGCGTATTGTTGTAATAAGGGTGCGTGCGTGTGTGCATGTCTTCCAACCCCACGTCTTTCTCCCTTTTATTTAACTGCTTTCGATAGTTAGATTAGGGCATGTTTCGATTAAGCATACTTTATACTTGCATGTTTGCATCATTCATTTGTCTTGCATGCATCGGGCTCGGCGCATCATTCAAACTGCATTGTATTTCAATGCACTTACTTGAATACGTGTTTCAACGCATGTTATCAAGTGTTGCATTCATATGCCATCTTAGATAGCCGAGCCTATTTAATCGCATTTTGCATATGTTGCATTAGGCATTTTAACACGGTTAGGATCATGCATTGTTTGTAACTGGTTTTCTATTTTGGCTTGGAGTACTCAGTAAGATTTATGCTTTAGCATCCTTGCATGAGTGTGAGTGTTGCCATGATAACATGCTTGCCATGAGGCTATGTGCTTATTTGATAAACTGCATGAATGCCTGTGGGTGAAGGCTTTATTGTTTGAATTGGAACAATTCGATAAATGCGAGTTTTAAGCCCACTTTGCGAGGTGGCAAATCATGTTTTCAAGCCCACTTGAGGGTGGCACTTTCAAACCATTTTCGAAAACAAACATGAGTTGTTTTGTTCCAATTCTTGTGATTTAGTCTATTCTTGGATGTGCGTCACATAGTAAGTTAGATAATAATCGAAATAAGAACACATGTGTTTATAAAACAACATATCATGCTTAGTAGAGGCCGATCCTTTGATCGGGTGAGTGGGGGTGCTCATGTTATGACCTTCCCCTCTCATACCCAAATTCCCGAGCCGAGGCAACTTTGGTGATGACAGACACGTGGCCTTTGGCACGAGTTAGGGTTTCCTAAATTTTCCAAAAATAAAATATTTAGGTGGCGACTCTGTAATCTGGCAAAGCAGTCCATGTTTGGCGCTTTTTGATTCAAAATCGATTTTCCAAAACCAATTGCCAAATTTGGACTCTTTGGTGTTTATCAGTCTCATATTGCACTAGATTTAGAACCGTGATGGGAGTCCGAACTGTAGCACAACCAATTCGCGCCCTCTCCGAATGGGGGGCGCGCGGAGAAAGTCAGGTGCTACAGTTTCTAGCGACTCTACTGCAAATTTAGAGAACTTGACTCGAACTCCTAATATGTTGTTTTATTTACACTTACGTGTTTTCTTTGCATTGCATTTGCATTGGTGCGCCTAAGTCACAGTGTTTGCCATCTGCTATTCCTGAACGGTTTGCCGGAGGCTTGATTGGAAAAGCATGCCATAAGGCTGACCGGTTGCGGGCTCTGCCACGATGGGAACACAAACCTTGGATCTGGACTACCGCTATACCGTTTGATCCTCCTTTCACTTCTCGGTGTTAGGAGCGAGAGGTATATTAGGTGGTCTTGTTGAGGCACCCTTTTTACCAATTTACGTAATTGCATATCGGAAGCTATAGACTGTTCCAAACTAGGACAGGTTGCTCACCCAAATACAGGATTGTATGAAACCGCATGTGTGCGTAGTGAACCCCTAGTTCCTGACAAAAGTAGGACAGGGAAACCCTACCCCACTATAGGGGTGTTTTGGCTCTCACTTACTTGATATGTGCTGTTAGGGTGTGTCTCTACAGGATTGTATGTATCAACTGCAAGTTTGGGTATCAGTCTGAGGACATCAATGTCTGAGGGTATCAGTTTTGAGGCAGAATATTTGGGGACAGAAATAAGTGTTTGAGTACAGTTTGTCCATCTTATGATACCAACTATGTGTTGTCTTTATCTTAGCCGAGATGCTATCCGTTTTCTGATTGTTGTTTCTTTTTTTGCTTTATTTATCTTTTTGCAAGGTAGTATTCCATCATTGCTTCCGACAAGGAAGATACCCCCTGAGCATTCTGAACTAGAGGTAGGAGGCTTTCCAGATCTGAGGATCTTATTGACGGACAACTAGTGTTTGCTTCATTACCCCCAGCTAGAAGATGGAAGGCAGTCAGGCATAGGGTATCAGTACAGCAGTCACTAGTTTAGTGGTCTTTGTCTACCCCACCTATGCGCAGTTGGGCTGAGATTTCTATTTCTACCTCAAAGAGAGAGCATACACCTGTTCAGACAGATCAACACTTTATAGACAATATGAAGGACATGATACGTCAACTCCAACAGACCATGGAGGCTATGCGGTGATCTTTGCCGCCAGCGGAGGTTACTGCCGTCAGATGGAGGTTATAGCCCAACAGGCTAATACTAGATTGGTAACTGACATCCAGAATTACATCCAGAATTAACAAGATTAATTCTGGATGTCGGTTGTAAATATCACCTTTCCATTTCTTTATCTTTTCTCCTGTTTGTGCAAAAGTGATATTTAAATCCATTAAGTCCAAAATCCAATAAAGAGAAACAAGCATCAAATTAACCCAAGAAACAAATCTTATTTTCTTCAGGGGAAATTACAAAAGAAGAGTCAAACTTATTTACAAGGGATAAGGGATTCCAAGTCAAACTCAAGATGTGCAACAAGGACTAGTCAAACTCAAAAGAGTGATAATGACTTAGAAAAACCCAAACTTGAGTGATAATGACTTGAAATCCAAACTTGATAATAAGTGATAATGACACTTTCCTTGGTGATTTCCAAGGGTCAATTAGTCCCTTAAAAGTAGGCACACTGATGAATAAAGAGAAATGAAAAATAAAAAGATTGTTCTTTAGTATAAGAACATGTATACATTTGGGGTTGTGAACCTCCAAAGAATTTAAATCGTTAAATATAGAGCGTTTTATGCCTTTGGTAGTAAATCTCCTAAGAGATTAAATCAGTAAGAATAGAACGTTGTATACTTTTGGTAATAAACCTCCTAAGCATAAAACGTTTTATGCATTTGGTAGTAAATCTCCAAAGAGATTAAACCATTAAGCATAGAACGTGTTATACCTTTGGTAATGAACCTCCTAAGCATAAAATGTTTTATGCCTTTAGTAGTGAATCCCCAAAGAAATTAAACCATTAAGCGTAGAGCATTTTATACCTTTGGTAATAAACCTCCTAAGCATAAAATGTTTTATGCCTGTGGTAGTGAATCTCCAAAGAGATTAAACCGTTAAGCATAGAGTGTTTTATACCTTTGGTAATAAACCTCCGAAGAGATTAAATCATTAAGCATGGAAGAGTTCCTTTCTTATACTTGAACCACAATCTTAATTTTTCACAACTTTTTAATCAAAATAAGCAAAGAATGGAGGGAGGTTGCAGAGATGATTATGCGAAGTTGTTTAATTGGTTAGTACAAACAAACTTGATACTTAAAACATAAATCATTGAAATAAATTAAACAGCTCCTTAAATAGCATACAATAGTGCTGAAATTAAGCTATAGAAAGCGAGCAAAATTAAATAGGATCAAGTTAGTAAACAAGTAGAAGGAAGGGTGGCGAACCCCTCCACTTTTACAACTTCAAATCACATAGTTTAGATGTTGAAAAACAGCCCGAAAACAGTCCCAAATCAGCCCCAAAACAGTGGGAAAAATTAGCGAAAACAAGTGGGAAACACAAGGATTCAAGCTTGGAATAAGATTCAAAGAAGGGTGATTAACCCCTCCACCTTTGGGTAGCTTTTAATCACAAGTTTCAACCCTCAAAACAGTCCCAAAACAGTACCAAAATAATATGAAAACACAAGAAAAAGATGAGCAAAGATTGAAATAAAAGTAAGGAAGCTTTACCTCTTGTAGAGAAGTGTTCTTATTATAAATCAAACTTGATTCCAAAGCACCCCAAGTTTGAGTATGATTTTCAATTCTCAAATCAAGATCCAAGTTCAAGCTCTTGTATGGTATGGATGGATGGAAGAACAAGGAAGAACAAAGATGGTTTCAACTCTTGGATATTGCCTAACACCTTGATATTTCTCTTTGTTGATATTTCTAACTTGATATTTCTCTTTGATATATGATATTTCTAACTTGATATTGTTTTCTTAACTCTTGATAATGTGTTTTTGTCTCCCTTAAAACATCACTTTGAGCCTTGTATTTATAGGCCTTCAGCTGCTGCTCCTCAAAATATCATTTGGACAACTTTGAAAAGTCAAAAGGGGCGACATGACCTCGGTGAGGTCTGATCCGGACTTCAGAATATGCATTCAGACCCGACTTCAAACAAGAATAACTCCATCATCTGGACTCCGTTTTAGGTGATTCTTGAGTCTAAAATGAAGCCCCAGAAGTCCTCTTTCCAATGGAGTGGCCTTACATCTAAATTCTAAGTGTGCTAAGAGATATGCCTATTTTAGTGAAGGTTGCTCAGTTTTGACCTTATCAAATTTATGCCTAACTTCAAACAGCCATATCTCCCTCATCCGGACTTGGTTTTAGGAGATTTTTTTTTAGTCTAAAATGAAGCCCCGGAAGTCCTCTTTCCAATGGTGGTGGCCTCATAGCTAAAGTCTAAGTGTAGAAAGAGATAAGCCTAATTTAATGAAGGCTACTCAGTTTTCTCTTAACGGTTTTATACCCAACTTCTCCCCAACTAGTTTTCTTCCCTTTCCTCCAATTTTCTTCAACTCCAAACCTTTAACCAAGATGTTTTGAAGATTTTTTTTGTTTTCAAAGGTTCACCTCCCTTTCATTTGTTTCCACTTCATCCTTACTCAGTTTACCGACAAGTGCAGTTTTAAATGAAATGCGAGCCTCAGAACATCGTAGAAGCATTTGGACAAATATTTTGAAAGAGGGCAAAATGGTGTGCAAGGTTTGGGATTAGAGCTTGAATCCAAATTTCTTCGCTGAGAATTCAAAAGATTGCACAGTGTAACTTTCATCATCAGGTGTTCAGAATAAAGTGCCTAAGTCTTACGAGCAGTCAAAATTCGGATGTCTACAATGTGTTAATGTGCCTATGTGGATTGTGTGGACGCGCCCGAACGTCTCAAGAAAATCCCGTTTTGTTCATTGGGCTCACTACAATTCGGACTCAATGTCACGGTTCTTAATCTGATCTTGCAAAGTGCAATGTGAGATTGATAAATCACCAAAGAGTCCAAATCCGGCAAATCATTTTGAAAAACTGATTTTTAGAAAGAAGTGCCAAACATGGACTGCTTTGCCAGATACAGAGTCGCCACCTAAATATTTTATTTTTGGAAAATTTAGGAAACCCTGACTCGTGCCTAACGCCACGTGTCCGTCATCACCAAAGTTGCCTCGGATCGGGAACTTGGGTACGAGAGGGGAAGGTCATGCAATGAGCACCCCCGCTCGCCCGATCAAAGATCAGCCACTACTAAACATGATATCTTGTTTTTGAAAACACATGTGCTCTTATTCTGGTTATTAACCTAGAATTACTATGTGATGCGTACAGCATACAAGTATAGACTAAATCAACTAAGTTGGAACAAAACATCTCATGTTTGTTTTTTAAAGCGGTTTGCTACTCGCAAGTAGGCTAAAATGCGGATTTTGCCACCCTCAAGTAGGCTTAGAAAACATGGCGATTTGCCACTCTCAAGTGGGCTTAAAACTCACAATCAATGAATTGTTCCAATTCAAGTAATCCAACCTTCACCCACAAGCATTCAGGCAATTATGTCACATAAGCAGTTAGCCTCATGGCAAGCATGCTATCATGGCAGTCACTCACACACATGCAAGGATGCTAAAGCATAAACGCTTACCGAGTACTCCGAGCCAAAACAAAAGCTATGTTAGAAATCAATGCACGATCCTAGCTATGTCAAGAATGCTTAATGCAACACATAAAAAATGCAACTAAGATAGGCTTGGCTATTCTAAAATGTCATGTGAAATGCAATTTGATACATGTATTCAAACAGGAATTGAAATACAATGCAGTTAGTGTGATGTGCCGAGCCCGGTGCATGCAAGACAGATGAATGAATCCAAACATGCGAATCATAAGGATTCTAATTGAAACATGCCCTAAAACTAACCATCGTAAGCTGGTAAATAAAAAGGAGAAAGAAATGGGGGTTGGAAGACATGCATCACACACGCGCACACTTATTTACAACAGTTGTGCCCTCTCGACGAAGGGTCCGAATGAATAATACAGAACCAACTAGCTAATCTCAGCTAATCTAATTAAACTAGTTATTACACAACAGAATGAATAACAAGTTACAGCTAATTATTACACAACTCTAACTAATTAACAAATTAACTAAGTTAGCAATTGAATAAACGTATAAACTATATGGAATAGGCTGCCTCCAATCTGCCTTGGATGACGAAGGATGCGTGCCCGGTCACCTCGTGCGAAAATCCATCGCGATGCCCCAATTTGCCTCTATTTGCAACTGGTCTCAGAACACTGCAAAAAGCTCCGGAAGGTTGAAATACTATCATGGAAATCTGTAGGAGGGAGGCCGACCAGTTGTTGGCATTGGAAACCACCTGCCGACCATGTAACAACCCTCACTTCATCTTAGTCATGCTCTTATGCATTATATGATTTTGTCTTGTTAAGCTTGCATTTCAAATCTTGTCCTTGTTTTGCTTAAGTGTTACTGCATGCTTTGTTCCTTGCTTGGTGTGAGTTTAGCTGAGGTCATCTTAAGCCTGGGTCGCACCTTTGAATCTCTTATACCTAGGACTATCTTGGAATCTTTTGGTTAACCTCCACTCACACCTTGGCATCTTGGCCGAGATGTCACTATCTATGCCGAGGTGTTCATCACCAAGGCCGAGATGGGTATTATCTAGGCCGAGATGTTACCCTTGCGCCTAGTGATCTTGTTCTTGGATTGGTATGACCTAGACTGAGGTGTGGCACATCTAGGCCGAGGTGTGGCACAGCTAAGTTAAGTGTTGTCCTTCCTAGCCGAGATCATTGAGACCTTTTTGCCGAAGCTTTGTTCTTAGCCGATATCATAACCTGCCGGAGTGACTATGCCATCTTGCTTGTTGAACACACTTTGTCATAGTCTTGTCTTTTCACTCAGTCACCTTTTTGAGAGGAGCCAACCAGCCGATGCCACGTGTCCTCGCAGAGGGTCAAGTCAGTGAACTGTTGAAAAACACGTCATTTTGTATCATATCCTTGTCTTTTAGAGAGAGAGGCTCTAGGAAGTAGAAGGAGGAGTTCTTAGAGAGGGAATAGATTTCCAAGCTTGATCTTCACACCATGAGCCGTTGGATTCGTGTCTTGAGGTTAGAATCTTGATCTACTCTTGTTGTTCTTATTGTTCATCTAGCTGCATTGCATGATCGAGCACGATTTGTAAGCCATGCATTGATTTAAAGTTTGGTTTTAGAAAGAGAAAGTGATATTCATGTGTTCTTGAATAAAAGCTTTGTTTGATCCGAAAGCTTGCATCAAGATTCATGTTTTTGTGTTTGTCTTCATAAGATCTTCAAGTATGGGCACCCAGGTCCATGTTTTCGAACTCATCTCATGAAATCCCAGATTTCGTAATAGCAAGTTGTGATTGAGCATTCATGTTTTTCATATTCTTCATGTTCATGTTCTTCATGTTCTTCAGCAAAGGGAAACCCAGATTTTCCAGACTTCATTTTCTTGAATGTGGCCATCGGGACCACACCTCGGCAAGGAGGTGTGGGACCTCGGCCAAGACCTGGTTGGTGCCCATTATGTTTTCCCTAGGTTAGAAACAGTGTTTTGTTTTGGTCCGACTTAGTTTTAAAAGAATGCCGAGATCATTTGCATTCATATAAACCTTGTTTGAGAGTGCATTCAATAGACTTTACCATGTGTTTGTAAGACTTGGACTCTTGCTTTGACCCCGACGTTTGAAGAACTAAGTGAGTGGTATTTTTAATAAAGTTATGTTATAAAGTTTTGATAAAGCTTTGCCTTGCTTGTTTTGGAAAAATATTTGTTAAGCATGAATGACTATCCCTATTTTGTGTATCAAGTATTAGCTTTTGTTTTGATAACATTCTTGACAAGTCCGTGCGTGCTAAGGGACTATAAGCATTTATAGCACAAGTCCGTACGTGCTAAGGGACTATAAGCATTTGTAGTACAAGTCCGTACGTGCTAAGGGACTATAAGCATTTGTAGCACAAGTTCGTACGTGCTAGGGGACTCTAAACTTTTGTAGCACCCTTGATTATGTCATCCCTTGTATTATTGATGCTAGTAAGCATCCCTTGAGACTTGAAAGATTTGTTAAATGAACTTGATTTTTCCTTGGATTTCGTACAAGATATGATGTGTTTTGATTTGATAAAGATCTCAGATATCACTCTTGCAAACCCCCTTTATTAATTATATCATTCACTGAGTATCCAAGCTCACCCTCTATATATATATATGTAGGTGATAAGCAGGACGGCGGTGACACCTAGATGCATTTGGCATGATGTTTTCGATTCATACTTTTGATAGCATCTTGAAGACTATGCTTCTTGGCTTGTGATTCATTGTATTTTGCATACGTTGGCTTGAGAAGCCTTTTGATCAAGATGTGTTATGCACTTATTCATTTGTATTCAAGTTGTAAGCCCTCAATATGATGTATGTCATTTCATTTGATTTATGCACAGCTCTTATTGACTAATTAGAATTAAATTATTGCTTCCGCACTTGTAAGCCCCATATGTATACTTTGTCTATGTGTGAATCTTTGCAAGTTGGCCTTTCGTAATTTCGGATTACTGGCCATCATGGCACCATTTTGCTAGGGGCTTAATGGGGTCCTGACAGATTGGTATCACAGCACTGGTTCCTTATAGTATGTTATTCACACACTTTGAGTCCTAAAGAGCATAGGATTTCCCTTAGAATGATATTAGGATTGCATCATATTGCTTGCTACTTGACAAAGTGTGCATCATCTCGGCATAACTATTTGCTACTTGCATACATGTTTATTTGCTCATTTTGTTTTAAAGCCGTATTTTGCATACTCCTAGCATCATGAGGAGAGGTAGACCTCCAGTTGGCCAAGATCATCCCGTGGATAGATTGGACAGATTAGAAAGATTGGCCAAAGGTTTGGTCCGTGAGTTGCGGCAACCTAGGCCACAGGACACTAGTACTACTTCTACTCAGGCCAAGCAGACAAACGGCCGACATGCAGCTCCGCCTCCACCTCTTCCAATGCCGCAAGTGCCTCCACAACAAGATTTATATGGGGACGGCACCATAGCCTTGATTAGAGAGTTTAAGAAAATGAAACCGCTGAGGTTCTCTGGGGGTATTGAGCCGATGAAGGTCGAAGCGTGGGTCTTGGAAATGGAGAAGCTGTTTGAGATTTTTCCCAACACCGACGCCCAGAAGGTGTCATTTGCAGCATTTACATTAGATGACGATGCACGAAGATAGTGGATGATGACCCGAGAAAGCAATCCAGGTCTGACTTGGGCCGAATTTTTGGAGTTGTTTTACAACAAGCACTTTCCCCTTAGTGTCCGAGATCGCAAGACCACAGAGTTCCAGACTCTGACGCAAGGAAACAAGACAGTGGCGGAATACAACCGTGCTTTTACCGAGTTGGCAAGATATGCGCCTCACATGGTCGATGACGAATACAGAAAAGCTAGGAAGTTTGAAAGTGGGTTACGTGGACCGATACAGGATCGAGTTAACATGCTCAACATACCGACTTACGCCGGAGTGTTAGACAAGGCCATCCTAGCAGAAGCTAACTTAAACCGATATCAGAGTTCCGGACAGAGCCAGAAGAAGAGACAGAATTTTGACAATCGCTGAGGAGCATTTGATGCCAAGAAGAAGACGAACATAGGCAGTTCAAGCAACTTAAGACAGGAATGCGGCACTAGGCCGACATGTTCAAGTTGCGGGAAACCACATTCTGGAGTTTGTCATTGGGCGTCTGGAGCTTGTTTTGAATGTGGTGAGGTAGGTCATCATGTGAAAGACTGTCCGAAGACAAATTTTAATGATGGCAAAAAAAATGGGAGTACTTCAGGCTCTGCACAGAACAGCAATGTCGGTAAGGCACAAATGAGGCAGGGCAAAGTTTTTGCATTGGTACCAGGAGTCACTCCAAATGCTAAGATTGTAGTGTCAAGTATACTCCCAATTTGCTCTCAAGATGCATACATATTGATTGATTCGGGTTCTACACATTCATTTGTATCTGCTAAGTTTGCTGAGAAGTTAGAGAACAGGAACCCCTTGATTATGTGTTATATGTGTCTACTCCATCTGGGAGAACTATGATTGTTGCATCCATTTATAGGGTGTGTGTTGTTGTGATTGAGGGTGTAGAATTATTAGTTGATTTGATGCCATTAAGCATGACTCACTTTGATGTCATATTGGGAATGGATTGGTTAGTAGCGAATCACGCATCTATTAATTGTGTTTCGAAGAATGTCACACTGAAACCCCCAAACCAAGCCGAGGTTATTTTCCAAGGTAAAGGAGTAGTATCCCCACCTTACTTGATCTCATCCATGAAGTCTATAAGCTAATCCAAAAAGGGTGTCAAGGATATTTGTGTAGCATACTAAGCAGTTTGAATGGAAACGTAGAATTGGCAGACATCCCAATCGTTAATGAATTCTCCGACGTCTTTCCAAATGAATTGCCTGGCCACTTAGTCGATAGAGAAGTAGAGGTTACTGTTGACGTCATGTCCGGAACCCAGCCTATCTCCAAAACACCCTATAGAATGGCCCCAGCCGAGCTTAAGGAATTGAAAGTGCAACTACAAGAATTGTTGGATGAGGGTTTTATTAGGCCGAGCACTTCACCTTGGGGAGCACCAGTTCTATTTGTTAAGAAAAAGGATGGTACACTTCGTCTTTGTATCGATTACCGAGAACTTAACAAGGTAACCATTAAGAATAGGTACCCATTGCCGGGGATTGATGATTTTCTTGATCAATTACAAGGAGCACGAGTCTTTTTTAAAATTGATCTTAGGTCGGGCTACCATCAACTTAAGGTTAAAGTCGAGGATGTTGAGAAGACAGCTTTTCGAACAGGGTATGGCCACTACGAATTCTTAGTAATGCCTTTTGGAGTGACTAATGCTCCCGCAGCATTTATGGATTTGATGAACAGAGTCTTTAAGCCATACTTAGATGAGTTTGTAGTTGTTTTTATTGACAATATATTGATCTATTCTAAGAGTGAAATTGAGCATGAGAATCATCTGAGACTTACCTTGCAAGTTTTGAGAGACCAGAAATTGTATGCTAAGTTCAACAAGTGTGAGTTTTGGCTTTCCAGCATTTCATTCTTGGGGCATGTGATTAATGAAGAGGGTATCTCAGTTGATCCCAGTAAGATCGAAGCTATTGTGAATTGGCCGATGCTGACCAACCTGTCCGAGGTTCGTAGCTTTCTAGGTTTGGCAGGTTATTACAAAAAGTTCGTGAAGGATTTCTCAAGGATTGCAATTCCATTGACACAATTGACTAAGAAGGAAGCGGCATATGAATGGACCGAGGATAGAGAGTCAGCTTTCCAAGAGCTAAAGACGAGGTTAGTCACAGCGCCAGTTCTTGTTCTACCGTCAGGTAATGAGGAGTTTCAGATTTACAGTGATGCATCGCATAAAGGTTTGGGTTGTGTGTTAATGCAAGGGGGTAAGGTTATAGCATATGCATCTCGCCAGTTGAAACCCCATGAAAAGAATTACCCTACCCATGATCTAGAACTAGCTGCTGCAGTTTTTGCTTTGAAGATTTGGCGTCATTACTTGTATGGAGCTTCTTGCCAAGTTTTCACAGATTACAAGAGTTTAAAGTACTTGTTCACCTAGAAGGAATTAAATATGAGGCAAAGAAGATGGCTTGAATTATTGAAGGATTACGACATGCGGATTCAGTATCATCTAGGTAAAGCAAACTCAGTTGCCAACGCGTTGAGCAGGAAGTTGGTTGGGAATTCAGCTTGCTTGTCAATGATTTCAGTGGAGCCGACTATCATTGAGGAAGTGAAAACCAGACAGATGGAAGACAGGTTCTTCGGGAAAGTGATCGACGAGATTGTCACTAAGCCAAGGTCAGGGTATACCATTGAGAATCAGGTACTTAAGTTTGAAGGAAGAGTGTGCATGGCCGACGTCCCGGAGTTGAAAAGGAAAATTTTACAGGAAGCCCATGGTTCCAGATTTGCCATTCATCCAGGAAATACCAAGATGTACCAGGACGTGAAGCAGACTTTTTGGTGGCCAAATATGAAAAGAGAGATAGCCGAGTTCGTATCCCAGTGTCTATATTGTCAACAAGTGAAAGCCGAACATCAGAGACCGGCAGGACTTCTTCAACCTTTGTCAATTCCAGAGTGGAATTGGGAACACATCTCCATGGATTTTGTTGTTGGGTTACCAAGGTCACAAAAAGGTAGGGATGCGGTCTGGGTTATAGTTGACAGATTAACTAAGTCAGCACACTTCTTGCCCTTTTAGACTACTTTCAATGCTGACCGACTTGCTATGTTGTATATGAACGAGATTGTTAGGCTTCATGGAGTGCCGATGGCCATTGTTTCAGACCGAGATCCGAAGTTCATTTCTAGATTTTGGCAGAGTCTACAAAGAGCTTTGGAGACCGAGTTGAGGTTTAGCATAACTTTTCATCCCCAGACTGATGGGCAGACAGAGAGAACAAATCAGACACTTGAGGATATGCTCAAACTATGTGTGTTGGACTTCAAGGGAAGTTCGGAAGTGCATCTACCATTAGTAGAATTTGCCTACAACAATAGCTATCAAGCCAGCATTGGCATGGCGCCGTATGAAGCTTTGTATGGAAGGACGTGCAGATCGCCGATATGTTGGACCGAGGTAGGAGACAAAGCTTTGATTGGTCTCGAGCTAGTTCAAGTTACAACCGAGAAGATTAAGCTCATTCGACAAAGGATCAAAACTGCTCAGAGTCGACAGAAGAGCTATGCCGACCAGAGAAGAAGAGAGTTGGAATTTGAAGTTGGGGATCATGTATTCCTAAAAGTTTCGCCGATGAAAGGAGTTTCAAGATTTGGGAAGAAAGGTAAATTAGCACCTCGCTACATTGGGCCGTTTGAAATTCTTGAGAAAGTTAATTCCGTCGCTTACAGACTTGCTTTGCCGCCAGAGTTAAGCCAAGTCCACAATGTGTTTCATATTTCGATGTTGAGAAAATATGTTCGGGATCCACTGCACGTAATTGATCATTTTGGGATTGTGGTTAGTGAAGATTTAGGCTACGAAGAGAGGCCGATACGGATTCTTGATAGGCAAGTGAAACGGTTAAGGAACAAATCGATATCGATGGTGAAAATCAAATAGAAGGAGCATTACGGCAAGGATGCTACATGGGAAATGGAAGAAGAGATGAAAGTCCGATATCCGGAATTGTTTTCGGATTAAGGTAACTCAAGTTTGGGGACCAAACTTCTTTAAGGGGGGTAGGATGTAACAACCTTCACTTCATCTTAGTCATGTTCTCACGCATTATATGATTTTGTCTTGTTAAGCTTGCATTTCAAATCTTGTCCTTGTTTTGCTTAAGTGTTACTGCATGCTTTGTTCCTTGCTTGGTGTGAGTTTAGCCGAGGTCATCCTAAGCCTGGGTCGCACCTTTGAATCTCTTATACCTAGGACTATCTTGGAATCTTCTGGTCAACCTCCACTCACACCTTGGCAAATTGGTCGAGATGTCACTATCTATGCCGAGGTGTTCATCACCAAGGCCGAGATGTGTATTATCTAGGCTGAGATGTTACCCTTGCGCCTAGTGATCTTGTTCCTGGATTGGTATGACCTAGACCGAGGTGTGGCACATCTAGGCCGAGGTGTGGCACAGCTAAGTTAAGTGTTGTCCCTCCTAGCCGAGATCATTGAGACCTTTTTGCCGAAGCTTTGTTCTTAGTCGAGATCATAACCTGCCGGAGTGCCTATGACATCTTGCTTGTTGAACACACTTTGTCATAGTCTTGTCTTTTCACTCAGTCACCTTTTTTAGAGGAGCCAACCAGCCGATGCCACGTGTCCCCGCAGAGGGTTAAGTCAGTGAACTATTGAGAAACACATCATTTTGTATCATATCCTTGTCTTTTAGAGAGAGAGGCTCTAGGAAGAAGAAGGAGGAGTTCTTAGAGAGGGAATAGATTTCCAAGCTTGATCTTCACACCTTGAGCCGTTAGATTCGTGTCTTGAGGTTAAAATCTTGATTTACTCTTGTTGTTCTTATTGTTCATCTAGTTGCATTGCATGATCGAGCACGATTTGTAAGCCATGCATTGATTTAAAGTTTGGTTTTAGAAAGAGAAAGTGATATTCATTGTTCTTGAATAAAAGCCTTGTTTGATACGAAAGCTTGCATCAAGATTCATGTTTTTGTGTTTGTCTTCATAAGATCTTCAAGTATGGGTACCGAGGTCCATGTTTTCAAACTCATCTCATGAAATCCCAGATTTCGTAATAGCAAGTTGTGATTGAGCATTCATGTTTTTCATATTCTTCATGTTCATGTTCTTCATGTTCTTCAGCAGAGGGAAACCCAGATTTTCCCAACTTCATTTTCTTGAATGTGGCCATCGGGACCACACCTTGGCAAGGAGGTGTGGGACCTCGGCCAAGACCTGGTTGGTGCCCATTATGTTTTCCCGAGATGAGAAACAGTGTTTTGTTTTGGTCCGACTTAGTTTTAAAAGAATGCCGAGATCATTTGCATTCATATAAACCTTGTTTGAGAGTGCATTCAATAGACTTTGTCATGTGTTTGTAGGACTTAGACTCTTGCTTTGACCCCAACGTTTGAAGAACTAAGTGAGTGGTATTTTTAATAAAGTTATGTTATAAAGTTTTGATAAAGCTTTGCCTTGCTTGTTTTGGAAAAGTATTTGTTAAGCATGAATGACTATCCCTATTTTGTGTATCAAGTATTAGCTTTGGTTTTGATAACATTCTTGACAAGTCCGTACATGCTAAGGGACTATAAGCATTTGTAGCACAAGTCCGTATGTGCTAAGGGACTATAAGCATTTGTAGCACAAGTCCGTACGTGCTAAGGGACTATAAGCATTTGTAGCACAAGTCCGTACGTGCTAGGGGACTGTAAACTTTTGTAGCACCCTTGATTATGTCATCCCTTGTATTATTAATGCTAGTAAGCATCCCTTGAGACTTGAAAGATTTGTTAAATGAACTTGATTTGTACTTGGATTTCGTACAAGATATGATGTGTTTTGATTTGATAAAGATCTCGGATATTACTCTTGCAAACCCCTTTATTAATTATATCATTCATTGAGTATCCAAGCTCACCCTCTATATATATATATATGTAGGTGATGAGCAGGACGGCGGTGACGCCTAGATGCGTTTGGCATGATGTTTTGGATTCATACTTTTGATAGCATCTTGAAGACTATGCTTCTTGGCTTGTGATTCATTGTATTTTGCATATGTTGGCTTGAGAAGCCTTTTGATCAAGATGTGTTATGCACTTATTCATTTGTATTCAAGTTGTAAGCCCTCGATATGATGTATGTCATTTCGTTTGATTTATGCACAGCTCTTATGGACTAATTAGAATTAAATTATTGCTTCCGCACTTGTAAGCCCCATATGTATACTCTGTCTGTGTGTGAATCTTTGCAAGTTGGCCTTTAGTAATCTCGACATCGCCATCATGGCACCATTCTACTAGGGGCGGAATGGGGTCCTGACAGACCACTTTTTATGCTGAAAACCAGGAAAAGTGGTCGGCCAGCCACTTTATCTGGTCGGCCGACCGCTTTTGTCTTCTTGGTTTACGGTTTCTTAACAGAGAGCAAGAAAGGGGCATGGCAAAGTATTTGCAACACATGTATGCACAACCACCATCCTCTCATTACATAAGCTCAAGGGGGTGTGGTTCTCGACCCTCGAGCCACCAATCACGCATCTCAATGTATGGTGGCCGAGGAGACAAATTGCACAATTCAATATGAAATGAATGCACACATGAACACATAAAGCCTAAAACTCCATCATGTATAGTCAAGAGTGTCGGCGACCGAGAATTGAGGCACGTTTCATCACTTCAAGTATGAAACATCCCTCGTTTTTCGTGTTTGGACTAATTCTCATTCCAAACACAATACAACAAACAACATGGCACGGCATACACAATGCGGCTCAAGCATGCGAACATACAATGCAATGAAACAAGCATGTGAACAAGGTGCAAGAGACAAGCATGAAAACATGCAATGCAACATGAACAACCTAGCAAGGCTAATGGCATGCTCAATGCACATACATACATACTCAATGCAAGGCGACACAGGCATGCAATCAATGTGAACAACAACTAGCATACGCAATGCAAATGGACGTGGCATACACAACGTAATGAATCACATGGCATGCACAATGCTCAATGGACTTAAACTGAAATGGATAGGCCTCAGCCATGTCCAAATCAGTGGCCATACATGCTAAGATAAAAACTCAAAATGCTATACAAACATGCATGCATATTGGCCCAAGCTCAAGACACAAAATACAACTCTCCAAAGGCATTGAAAGGATGAAACATGGAGTACAATGGCATATGTTCCAGCACTGAAATGGCATGCAAAATGACTTAGAATCATGCAAACAACCCATGTAATGCATGTTGAAAGGCTCAAACATCGAAGCTAGTGAAGTGTATTACACTAGAGACATGCAAGACAATGCTCAAATGGCCAAACCAGCCCCAAACAAACCTTATGCAAGCCAAAACAATAGCCAAAATGGACTGAGATGATGGCTTGAAAGGCAAGAAAATGAGGCTCATGCAATGGCTCACAAACAAGGCATAAAGGTGCAACTCTCAAACACATTGAAGGAGTGATAAACATGAGAATATGGAAAAGATATAAGCTTTGAAATATCATTCCAAATTATGCTAAATCATGCAAATAGCCCAAGCAATGCATGCTAGTGGCTTGGAAACTCAAAGCTAGTGAGCTAAAATGCACTATGGCTATACAAAGTATGGCATGCATGACCAAAATGACATAAATCAGACCTTAAGCATACTAAAACATGAACAAAGTCTTCTCAGAGCTAAGCCAAAAGCATGCTAAAATGACATGTCGAAGCATGATGCATGTTAGGCTATTTCATGAAAATGCACTACAAGTGCATGGACTTTGCATGGGGCCATCAAACCAACCTAAAATAGAGTTATGACATGTCAAATGATGGCCAAAAATCCACTGAAATGGAGCCAATACATGCTAGAAAGACATGCTTCTTTGATGAGCCACAAATGGGATTACACTACACATACAAGAAGCATGCAAAAGGTGACCAAACCAGCCATGGACAGAGTCAAGGAAGGCCCTAGAAGTCACAAAAAAGTGCCTAAACTAAGCCTCAAAATGGCAGAAACACATGCTCCTTTGATAGGCCAATAATGCAAGCAAACAAAACAAGAAGAGAGGGGATCACCCCCCTCTGATTTGAGACCTCAAAACCACATGCCCACTACTGAAAATCCACTAGATTTCAGTGGCTAGAAGGCCAAGCAAGGACTAGCTCAAAGGCCTTAAGACATGGCACAAAACAAGACTAAACAAGGCATGCAAGAGGGTAGAAGGCCCTCAACACCAAAAGGGCCTCAAACAAACATGCTAGGGACTGAAAAATAGAGCTTTTTTAGTTCAATGTTAAGCCAAGAGAAGCATGCAAATATGGCTAAGAGAGTGATCAAAACAAAGCTTAAAAGGGAGAAAAGAGGTTACCCTCACTGCAATACCAGCAAATTTCTCAGCCAAGACCCAGCTTTTTAACCTCCAAAATGTCCTCCAAGAACCTCAATTTAATGATGGGGGTGTATGGTTAAGGGTTGTGGTGCAAAAGTGAAGAACAACACACTCTTTAGGCACCAAATATAGAGATATAGAGAGATATATGCTTGTGTCTTAGGAAAATTTCAGAACCTTAATGTTGGAGAGGGAGAGCCTCTCTTATAGAAAAACAAAGGTTCAAGCTTCTTGGAGAAGCTAAAACTTGGATGCAATCCCTCCATACACATGTATGGAGGATACAATCTGTACCCTCCAGCTGGCATAGCTAGCATCCACACAGTCTGCCCAAACAGGGAGAGAGCTGCCGACCACTTAAAGTGGTTGGCCTTCTACTTACAGTGGTCGGCCAACCACTTCAAGTGGTCTCCCAGAAAAAAAGTGGTTGACAAGAGGAATTGGTGGCCTCCACACTGAAAGCAAGCCGATGGTGGAGTGGGAGACCAGAAAAGGTGGCGCAAAGACCAAGAAAACCAGTTTCCCGACCAGAAAACCGGCTGGCAGGAAGAAAAGTGGTCTCCAAGGGAAAAACTGGTCTCCCACCCTTGTACCACCTTCCAAACAAGGAAAACAAGGTTTGTACCAAAAACAAACCAACACGGATGCAAAACAAGAGTCAGGAGCAAAGCGCGCAGCCAGGAGCCTCGAAAACTAGCTGTCGAGCACCAAAAGTGGTCTACGACCATAGAGAGATGGTCTACAAGACCTCTCCCTCCCTCCGAGAAGAGAAAACAAGGTTTGGTCCACAAACCGAGCCAAAGCACAAAGAGTTCGGAGACCTAGAGGCAAGGCTCTCAGCCAAAACTCCGAAGCTCGAAACGAGCACAACATGCACTATCACCGAGTGCTCAATCGATGACGTCTGAGTCTTAAGGTCAGTCAAAAATGGGGTGTCTACAGATTGTTTTATCTTTAATGAATATATGGATAGGGTCGTGATTATTCGAGTGCGACCAGCGGGTTGGCATGTGAGTGCATGAATAGTGAGTTAATTCCATTATCTCTTACTCTTATATAGGATGTTTGGATGTAGCAGAGGTTGTGGTAGACCTCGCCGGGGTGGTTGGGGTATTCCAATCCAACAAGATCTTCCTCCCCAAGAAGAAGGGGTAGGACAAAACAATGTGGCCTCTCCTCTAGTCCAAGATGCAATGGGGGCACTAGCCCGAGAAATGGTCAGGGCTCTTCGAGAGTCCATGGACATACTTTGAGTTGAGCAAGTGGCAAGGACAATAGAGGGAGAAACTTGAACCTCCTTCTTGAAGAAAGAATTCTTTCACTCAAACCCTGCTGAGTTTAGTGGCAGGCACGATCCCATGAAAGCTGAAGAATGGTTAGAGCAAATCATTAAGTCCTTTGAGATCTTGGACATCCGTGAAGGAGAGCTCTGAGTAGCATTAGCGGCTTACCAACAAAAAGAGGAGGCCAATCAGTGGTAAAAATCTGTTAAGCTTAGGGTTGAGCATACTTGGGAGGCATTCACTCATGCTTTCTAGGAGAAGTTTTTGTCTCCCACGGCTAGGGAGAGGTTGAGGAAATAGTTCGAGGAGCTTAGACAACTAGATACCCCGGTGGCAAAATTTGAGGCCACTTTCACTAGTTTGGCATGCTTTTGCACCTGAGCTTGTGGCGACCAAGGAGTGTCGATGCTTGGAGTTTGAGAAGAGATTAAGACCCATGATCTTGATCAAGGTGATGGGAAATATGTTTAGAGAGTATGATAGGCTAGTTGAGGTCACGGCTCATGTAGAGATCATGTTAGAAGCTGAGGAATCTACGCTGAAACATAATAAGTTGGGTTATACAGAATCTTGGGGTGACACAAGATCTTTTAAGAAGTCCAGGGGTTCTTCTTCTTCTTCCTTCCAGTCCTTGCCTCAATAGACCAAGTCTTCGGGGTCTATTTCTATGCAAAGGTTGGGGAATAGGTGTGGCCAATAGGGTCACAAGGCATTGGAGTGTAAGCAGAATTTTAACCATTAACAATTGACTCGTTCTTAGAGCCAATCCCAAAAGAGGGGCCAGTCGCCCGCATGTTATCATTATGGGCATTCGGGGCATATGAAAAGGTCTTGCCCATAGTTAAACAGAACGGGAGTGCTTCAGGGTCCCGATAATCTAGAGGTTATTAGGTGGGCCAGGGTCAGAGACAAAATTATTAGCCGGTTTAGTCTAGGCAGGCAGCTAGGGCAGTGCAAGGGGCCACATCTGCACAGTCAGTGCAACCGGCCTACATTCTAAGGGGTGATCGGAGTGAGCAGAGGCCACAAGGGTGAGTTTATCCTATCACTGCTTCTGAGCAATCTTCTGGACCATTGGTGATGAGAGGTACATATCTTATCTATAATACTTGGGCCAATGTATTGATAGATACCAAAGCATCTCACTCATTCATAGCATCTGCATTTGCATCCATGTTGGACTTAAAGATCGAACAACTAGAGTCTTTACTTATATTAGACTCACCAATTGAGAGTCATGTTGTCTTGAATCGGGAAGTCGTGGGTGCGTGATTAAAGTCGCAGATTGCCGACTTTCTTTCAATCTTGCATTATTAGATATGTCGGGTTTTGATATCATCCTTGGTATGGACTGGTGTAGACACCCCATTTTTGACAGACCATAAGACTCAGACGTCACCGATTGAGCGCTTGGTGATGTTGCATATTGTGCTCGTTCAGAAGTCTCAGAGTCGCGACCGTGCGCCGTGCCTCCGGACTTCCGAACTCTCTTCCGTGCCTTGCCTCGATTTGCGAACCAGACTCAGTTTTCTCTATTTTCTTTCCTGAGGGGAGGGAGAGGTCCCGTAGACCATCTCTCAGTGGCCGTGGGCTACATTTCGTGGCCGTAGGCCATTTTGCCCATTTCGGAGCCCGGTTCCCGATTTTCGGAGCCGTCAGGCCGTGTGCCTCGGTTCGGGACCGTCTAACCATCTCCGATTTCTTCGGTTTCTGGCATACATCTCATTTACTCCCTTTCGAGGGACACTGGGGTATTAGATACCCACTTCGTGGCCAAACATCACTTTCGGTGCTTAACGGCGGTTTGGGACCGGCTTGTTCGGCCCCGAGCTTTCGTTTTGCATCGGTTTTTGTTCATTTCTGGCAGGTACCTCTATTTTATCATAAGGAAGGTCACTGGAGGGTGGGAGGACAGTAATTGTCTCAGCAACCATCTTTCTGCTTGGTCAAAGGTGGTTCAGTGGATCCGGGAAGGAGAAAAGTCTGCGCGGCTTCACCGAAACGGGCGTAACTCTTTGCACAAGAGGAATTAAAGTATGAGGCCACCATCGTTGGAAAGATTACTCCCGGGGCTTCATTTTTCACTCAAGAATATTCTAATTTCAATTCCGGATGGAGGAGATATGGTTGATTGAAGTAGGGCATCACTCCGGTTGGACTGAAATCTGCGCGGCTTCACGGAAATGGGCATAACTTTTTCTACAGGAGGAATTTTGATGCAAGGTTTGCGCCATTGGAAATATAACTTCCGGGGCTTCAATTTGGACACTTGAATGGCCACATTTGGACTTCTCTAGCACCCGCCGGCCAGTGTTCTTCCCGAAGGCTTTTGGAAACTAGCTAGCCGGCCAGAAAAACTAGCTGGCCGGCCACCCTTTTTGTAAAATGACCTTTTTTCCCCTGTGAGCTGGCCGGCCATTTTACTCTCCATCAGTGTATTCCAGCTGTGCCAGCTGATTTCCAATTGGACAATCCTCCATACACGTGTATGGAGGATTAGAGGGTTCCCTTAGATATTTTGGATGCATTTGCTCTATAAAGGAGAGGCTTGGCTTCTTGGTTCAAGGTTGGACAATTGTTAGACATGTTTGGGAGAGTTCCATGCCTTCCACTTCCCATTTCTCTCCATTTCCAAGCTAAAAAGTCATTTTCCTTGCACCATTTCTACATCAACACCAAGCACCACCATCACCACACCATTTCCACCACTTGGAGCTGATTTCCAGCAGCTAAAAGGCAGCAAATTTTGGTCCAAGAGGCAGCCAAGAAGTGTTCTTCAAGGGTAAGTTGCTATTTCCCCTTTTCTAGCTCTATTTTGTATCATTTTCCTACCCCCTTTGCTTGTGGTTTTGAACTTCGGCCCCTGCTTAAAATGTCACTATTTTGAGCTATTCTACAAGTTTGATTAAGGGCTCAACCCCATTTGAGAGCCCCATTTGGTACTTGTTTCAATACCTCTTGGAATGCCATTATTTTGCATTGAATATTTGGCCTATGTGTGATTTGTGTTGGGGCCTGATATAAACTGTGAGTAAACCTATTTTTAGCCCCTCTTCAACATTGAATAAAGGCTCAGCCATGTTTGGTAACTCTATCTTACATTTGCTTCACAATTCTTCCAATTTACCGTAAATTTGCATGATTTGTTTGGCCTACATGTAGTCTATTTTGGAGCATGCAATAAACTGTGAATATGCTTATTTTGAGGCCCTCTACAATATTTTATATGGGCTCAACCTTGTTTGATGCTTCCATGCATGACCTCTCTTTATAGCCCCTATTTGGTCCATATTTTGCATGATTTTTTAGGCCTATCTTGCTTCTGTTTTTAGCCATGATCAGAACTGGAAATAGTCTTAAAATGACCCACTCTTCATGTTTTGTTTAGGGTCTTAGGCTGTTTGGAGAATGCTTGGTATACCTCTCTTTATAACCCTCCGTTGGTCCATATTTTGCATGCTATGTTTTCCGTATTTGTATACTGTTTTGAGGGCTTCCATAAGCTATAAATTTTCATATTTTTGGACCCTCTTCAATGTTGTAGAACTGTATTTTTCAGTTTGAGCATTGTATATATCACTTGCTTCATATTCCCACCTTTTTTCCCCATTTTTGCATGCTGTTTTTGCCATACTTGTGATTGTTGTTTGGCCATTCTTTGTACTGGGAAAATGCTATTTTGGGGACTTCCTAGCATCTTTATTTACATTTCATGTCCATATTCTGCATATTTGGCATAGCTGCAAGTCATTTCGGGTGCTTAGCATAGCATTTCGGGTATTGGGTGTAATTTTGCTATAATTCGGGGGCTGTTTTGCATCATTTTGGCTGCTGAATTTTGCATTTTCCATATGCCATATGCCACATTGCATTTCGTATATCATTTCATGCCTTCGGGCCATGCGTGTCTGCGGGCACGCATTTCGAGGCACTTCTTTTTTCATTTCGGCATCCTATGTGAGTGCGGCTGAGGCCCTCTCATGTTGGTATAAGCCCATCATTGCATTTCGCATGTCATTCCGCATGCCTCGGTTAGCGTGCCCATGGGCACGCATTTCGAGGGACTTCTTTTTTATCTGCCGGCATCCTATGTGAGTGCGGCTGAGGCTCTCTCATGTTGGTATAAGCCCATCATTGCATTTTCGCATGTCATTCTGCATGCCTCGGTTTGCGTGCCCGTGTGCACGCATTTCGAGGCACTTCATTTTTATCTCTCGGCTTCTTATGTGAGTGTGGCTGAGGTCCACTCGTGTTAGTGTAAGTCCAATTTGCATTGCGTATGCCATTTCAGGCCTTAGGGTCATCGCCTCGGTTGGCGTGCCCGTGTGCACGCATTTCGAGACATCTCATTTTCATAGCATTGTGCATGCTAGGATTGTATTTTAGTTGCATTCATGCATATCATGCATATTGCATCGTGTTCGGGATAGGAGTTAGCCCGGGCACGGGAAACGAGGCGCGTTTCGTACTCCGAGTGACGGAACGGGTCTCAATTCCCAAGTCACCGACACTCCGGATTATCCATGATGGAGTTAGGCTTTGTTATAGCATTCATCTGCATTCACCCCATATTGAGTTGTGCAATCCGATTCCTCGGCCATCATGCATCGATATGCGTGATTGGTGGCACGAGGATCGAGGCATGCATATATTTGTGAAATACATTGCTATGCCCCTCTTCTGCTCTCTGTTACAGCAAAACGAAGAATCAGCAACTTTCCGGAGTCTGGCACGCATTTCGAGAAATATTGCAAACAGAGGCTAATTGGGGCATCCCAGTGGATTTCCGCGCAAGGCAGCCCAACATGCATCATTTCATTATCCGAAGCGGAGTCAAGGCAGTCCCTGGCTTGCATGCCATTTTACAGCTTTCTTATTTAATTTGTTAATTAATTAGGAATTTGTATTATTCGGACTGTATTATTTTGGACTGTATTATTCTTTTATTTCAGACTGTATATTTATTCGGACCCTCTGTGCGAGGGCATAATTGTAATAAGTGTGGGTGAGTGTGATGCATGTCTTCCAACCCCACGTCTTTCTTCCCTTTTATTTACCCGCTTATGATGGTTAGATATAGGGCATATTTCAATTAGCATACAGTATGACAGCATGTTTGCATCATTCATCTGTTTTGCACGCACCGGGCTCGGCGCATCATACAAACTGCATTTGTATTTCAATTCCGAATTGAGTACGTGATAATTGTAGCATTTCATATGCCATGTTTAGAATAGCCGAGCTTGCTATAGTTTGCATCTTTGCATGTGTTGCATTAGGCAATTCTGTATATGTAGGATCATGCATGATTTCTAATGCAGTTTTCTGTTTTGGCTTGGAGTACTCGGTGAGTTTTATGCTTTAGCATCCTTGCATGCGTGTGAGTGTTGCCATGATAGCATGCTTGCCATGAGGCTATTTGCTTATGTGATATAACTGCCTTGAATGCCTGTGGGTGGAGGTTGAGTTATTTGAATTGGGACAATTCATCAAATGCTTGTTTTAAGCCCACTAGACAGTGGTAAAATCATGTTTTTCTAAGCCCACCTGAGGGTGGCAAATCCACGTCTTAGCCTACCTGCGGGTAGCACCATCAAATCATTTTCAAACAAACAGACATGAAGTGTTTTGTTCCAATTCAGGCGATTCAATCTATACTTGTATGCTGTGCGCATCACATAGTAACCTAGGCTAATAACCGGAATAAGAACTCACAATGTTTTCAAAATCAGATATCATGGTTAGTAGAGGCCGGTCTTTGACCGGGCGAGCGGGGGTGCTCACGAAGTGACCTTCCCCAATCGTACCCAAGTTCCCGAGCCGAGGCAACTTTGGTGATGACGGACACGTGGCCTTTGGCACCGAGTCAGGGTTTCCTAAATTTCCCATTTTAAAATATTTAGGTGGCGACTCTGTATCTGGCGAAGCAGTCCATGTTTGGCACTTCTCTCAAAAATCTGTTTTCAAAACGATTTGCCGGATTTGGACTCTTCAGTTCAAGATTGAGAACCATGACATTTGAGTCCTTCGAATTGTAGTGACCCAATATCGAACCAGAATGGGGGGAACTCGCACTCCCTTCCCCCGGGATGCGTTCGGGGACGTCTACAACTGGTTGTCTTCTTATCATGCCATCATAGATTGCTACCGTAGAAGAGTTACTAAGTGCACAGCAGGTGAGGACTATTTTTATTTTCTGGGGCATAGGACCGATGGTGGGTTGCCGCCATTGTATGACCCGCGAAGTCAAGGCAAACTTAGTTTTCTTCTTGCAACCATTGTGGATGATGGAAGTAGGGTGGTTCGGGGGGTATTTCCTAGAGTGGTTTGTGAGTATTTAGATGTTTTTCCTAAGGATCTCACTAAATTTTGCCACCTCACCACGAGGTTGAGTTTTCTATAGATTTGGTACCTGGCACGGCACCCATCTCCATGTCACCTTATAGATTTGCACCAACAGAGTTGCTTGTTTTGAAGGAGCAATTACAAGAGTTGTTAGACAAGGGTTTTATACACCCTAGTACCTCGTCGTGAGAAGCACCAGCTCTTTTTTCCAAAAAGAATGATGGTTCGTTGCGGTTATGCATTGACTATTGCAAGCTGAATAGAGTCACGGTTAAAAATTAGTATCCGTTACCTAGGATAGATGATTTGTTTGACCAACTTAAGGGTTCCTGATGTTTCTCAAAGATAGACCTAAGATTGGGTTATCATCAGTTGTGTGTGAAAGAGGAAGATATTCCGAAGATGACTTTTCATACTCGGTATGGCCACTATGAATTTCTTGTGATGTCGTTTGGTTTAACCAATGCCCCTACCACTTTTATGGACTTCATGAATCGAGTCTTTCGAGATTATCTCGATAAATTCGTGGTGGTGTTTGTGGATGATATTCTTATTCACCGTCCGAGGAGGAAGATGAAGAGCACCTCCACATTGTCTTGTAGCTGCTTAGGGAATACCGGTTGTATGCTAACTATGAAAAATGTGAGTTTTGGCTTTTTGAGGTGAATTTTTTTGGTCATGTTGTCTCTGGAGAGGGGGTTACTATAGACTCTTTGAAAATCGAGGCTATGCATAATTGGGAACGACCTAAGAATGCCTTTGAGATTCATAGCTTTTTGGGTCTTACCGGGTATTATAGGTGGTTTGTGAAAGACTTTTCTATCCTAGCATCACCATTTACTAGACTAACCAGAAAAGGAGTAAAATTTGTTTAGAGTGAGTCTTGTGAAAAATCCTTCATAGAATTAAAAACTAGATTGACCTCTGCACCAATTTAATCATTCCGGAGACAGGGTTGGATTACACTATATATTGCGATGCTTCTAGGGAAGGTTTGGGATGTGTCCTGATGCAAGAGGATAAGGTTGTGGCATGTGGTTCACATCAATTAAAGATTCATGAGAGGAACTACCCAACTCACAACCTTGAGTTAGCCGTAGTAATTTTTGCTCTAAAACTTTGGAGGCACTATCTCTATGGGGAGAAATTCGATGTGTTCTCAAATCATAAAAGCGTTAAGTATCTATTTTTCCAAAAAGATTTGAACCTATGTCAGAGAAGATGGATGGAGTTCATGGAACATTATGATTCTGAATTGCATTACCATCCGGGGAAGGCCAATATGGTGGCCAACGCCTTGAGTAAGAAGTCTGTGAGCACCATTACTAGTTTGGCCATGAGAGAGTGGGAGATGTTGGGTGATCTAGTTGAGTTTGACTTGCATCTTGGCAAGTCTATCAAGCAAGCCACTTTGTTTTCAGTTCTTGTACAACCCACACTTGTCACACGAGTTACAGAAGCACAACAGATGGTTCAAAAGTAGAGGCAATTCGAGGGAAAATCTCACAATGGAAGGAGGAAAAAAGGGTTGAGAGTACATTCTAACTCAAGTATTCGGTATATAGACAACCTTTTTGTACCAGAATCTTGTAGAGACAAAGTACTCTAGGAATTTCATCATTCGCACCTTGCGGTACATCTTGGAGTCACAAAAGTGTATCATGATCTTAGCCGTCAATTTTAGTGGAAAGGTATGAAGCGAGATGTAGCCTTGTTTGTGTCCAAATGCTTAACTTGCCAACAAGTCAAAGCGAAGCACCAAAAACCAGCCAGGTTGTTACAACCCGTGCCTATAGCCGAATGGAAATGGAAGCACATCACTATGGACTTTGTTTTAGGTCATCCTAGAACACGAAGGGGTAATGATGTAGTTTGGGTTATTAAGGATCGACTGAATAAGTCGGCCCATTTTCTCGTTATATGTATAGGCGATATGGTTGATTACCTAGGTAAACTTTATGTTAGGGAGATTGTCTGGCTTTATGGGATTCAGATAGAGACCCTCGCTTTACCATATGATTGTGGCAGAGTTTACAAAATGTTATAGGCACTCAATTGTCTTTTAACACCACCTACCACCCTCAAATTGACGAGCAGTCCAAGCACACTATCCAAATTTTGGAAGATATATTAAGGGCTTGTGTATTAGACTTCAAGGGTTCTTAAGAGAGGCACTTGCCTCTAGTAGAGTTTGCCTACAATAATAGCTTTCGAGCTAGTATTGGGATAGCACCTTTTGAAGCCTTGTGTGGGCATCTGTGTAGATCACCGGTGTGTTAGACTGAGGTGGGGGATTTACCCATGATTGGGCCAAAATTGGTTCATAAGACCACCGAGAAAGTAGCTCTCATTTGGAAGAGGTTAATTACAGCTCAAAGTAGACAGAAGAGTTATGCCGACCGAAGAAGGAGACCTCTAGCTTTTGAAGTGGGTGATCATGTGTTTTTGAAGATATCGCCTAGGAAGGGTTTGATGAGATTTGGGCGAAGTGGGAAGTTGTCACCTAGGTTCATCGGTCCCTTTGATATCATCGAACGAATGGGAGAAGTAGCCTATCGTCTTGCCTTACCACCACAACTATCTGGGATACATGGCGTGTTTCACATTTCTATGCTTTGTAAGTATAAACCCGACCCTTCCCACATCTTAGATTGGATGAACCTCGAGGTTGATGAGAACGCTTCATACAAGGAGAGACCTGTGAATATCCTAGACTCTCGTGAACAAGTTTTGAGAGGTAAGACTATTCCCTTAGTGACAGTATTGTGGCACCATTATGGAGTGGAAGAAGCTACCTGGGAACGAGAATCTGTGGTCTGAGAGAAATATCCAGATTTATTTAATAATGTGTAATCTTGTTAGATGGTTGTGTTTAACACCATGTACATCTTGAATTATAGAAATGAGTAATGGGAAGTGTTAATTTCTTAAAGACTTGAGTGTTTGTGTCATGATGAGAATTTTGACTTGATTTTGGTTTTCAATTGGTGATGTTGTGATGATTGTAGTTATTGTTAATGTAGTATTCATCTTCCATGGGAATTGTTAGAGTTGTTTTGGCAGGAATTACGAAATTTTGGGGACAAAATTCCTTAAAGAGGGTAGGTTATAACAATCTGTTCTAGATGACCACTCAAGCGGTCATTCAGTTGCTTGAGCATAGATGCAAAGCTCCCAGTATCTTGCCTTTTGCAGGCAAGACCGCTCGAGTGATGAAGTGGTCACTCGAGTGTAGAATTTAGGCTCCTAGTATTTTCACTGTAGCTCTGCAAAACTTCTGGTGCGATGGAAAGTTCACTTGAGTGGTATGGTCAAGGCAGCACACTTAAAAGTCTATCAAACTCTTTTCTCTCTCACTTTTTCCAACTCTTCTCTCTCTCTCTCTCTCTCTCTCTCTCTCTCTCTCTCTCTCTCTCTCTCACACCCATTTCCGAACCCTAACCCTAAAAACACTTGATTTCCTCAAGTTTTACTAAAAGATTCACCTTAAATCCTTCAAGAAAAGTGAGGAGCAAGTTTGATTCAAGATTCTCACCGATTGGATCGTGTTTTTGTCAAATTTCTTGTCAGGTCTTCAACTTTTAGCCACCATTTTCGAGGTAGAGGTACTTTTAACTTGTTATATTCTTGATTTGAGATCTATATGTGCTAATTTCTTAGTTATAATAATGTATGAGATAATTTGTTAAATAAACTTGGTTTGTTAAACTAATGGAGGGCTTGTGTGTAATGATTTTGAGAAAGATTGTAAATGTTCTTGTGGATTTTGATGTGATGATGAATATTGACTTTCTATATGCAAATGAGAGGAAAGCCCCCAATTTTACAAAACCCTAGTTTTCAAATTGAATTGATAAAAGGGGATTTTATTCAATTGACTCTTGAATGGTGAAATTAAATGCATTGAGTTTATTTTGGCATTGAGATATAGACTTTTGATAACTTGTGGAAATAAATCATCGAGATTGGGAGATGATAAATTTGTGAAATTGAAGAATTTATTATGTGATAAATATTATTATTAATGTTATTATGGATTAAACAAACCTTAGGAAAAATTTATTTCAAAACTCATGCATCATGTGCATCCTAATTTCTCATGTGATTTAACCACCTTGCAGATTTTTGGAAAATGTCAAAGGGGGTAAATAGCGTATGAGTCCGGGTAGTTGAGTCGGGTTTTGAAAATTGCACTATGTGTTGTATCTGGTACCCGCACGGGGAGTCAAGGTGCCCAATTGCCCTATCTTGTGCATATCGCCAGACGAATGTGGGAAAGGTTTTGGGGTGTCCACGAGCCTATCATTTATAGAGTCGATGAATGTGGAAAATTTGATTTTGGGTGTCCACAAGCCCACCATTTCAAGAGTCGGTGAAAGTGGAGAGGGAAAGGTTTTCGGTGCCCATCGTCCCACTATTTTTAGAGTTGACAAATGTGAGAATATTTTATGTATATATATATGTATGGTTTTGCGGCTCTTTCTTGGGACGTCATAGCAGATTTACCACCCCTTGGTTGTAAATGAGACTTTGAATGGAAATCATGCATTGAACATTTTTTGTTTTAAAAGAGGAAATATAGATTTTATCCTGACAAGTGCATGGCATGATTATATGCATCTCGATTATTTATATAACTTGTTAAATGTATTTCCTGCTGGGCACTAACTCACCCCAAAACTAACCACCTTTCAGGAAACAATGCTGATGTGCCACCTCAATGATTGGCTTGGGGAAAGATTTTGGATAAGGCCACGGAGGCTCTCTTTTGATGTTTATGTTTATGCCTCGGGCTATTTTTGTATGGAAATTTAGAATTCCATTTTTGTGTATTCAAGGACACTCCTTGAGAAGATGTATGCCTTTTTGGCTCTTTCATTTTACATTACCTCATGTCTTTTGAACTATTTTATTTTGTTGATAGATGTAAACAAACAATGATGTAATCACTAGAATAGTTCAATGGGAAAGATGCAGTCTTGGAATTTATTTTATTATTATGGATTTACTTCTCTCTCTTACATTTATATTGAGTAGAACCCAAGTGAACATGACTTATGAAGGCATTTTCCTGTATGCTACAACTCTTCAACTATTAAAATGTCACACACACCCTAATCTCAAGTAACATAGATAGCTAAACTAATCGAATTACCTCATTCTTTCTATTTCCCACACTTTCGTTTTATCTTTCAAGTTTATTAGTAACTATTATAAAATTAATATAATATTAAATTTTTTATGATTATTTTTTATTTTTATCTTTATTTTTTTTGGAAATGGGATTGGCAGGTGGTAGGGCTAGGGTTTATGAGAGTTTTATTTTTTATTTTTATTTTTTAATGATTTCTAATGGACTTAAAAAGAGAACAAGTGTGTGAGATACTGAAAGATGTGATGCTTAGGTCATTTTACTATTTCCGTTAATGACATCAAGGTTGTGTACATTTCAATAGTTCAATGGTCTAATTACACGCTTTTGTAGTTCAGAGAGTAAAATGATACTTCACAAGTTTGTTAGACATGCAAAAGAAAGGGCAATTCAGCCATTTCTCCTTCTTTTTTTTTTTTTTTTGGTTAACGATATTAGGGGTGTGTGATTAGGGATAGTCATTTTTCCCTACCTCGCTCCACACCCGCATCCCCTGCCAACACAAAATTTTCCTATCCCGATTAAGAAGTGGGATGGGGACTGATTTTGCTTCCCTCACCTCATTCGATCCAAACCCCACCCCGATTATATTTATTAAATATATTTATATGTACATATATAATATATTTATTTTTTATTATAATAAAGTTAAAACATTAAAATATTATACTTAATGTTAATTTTTATTCATTTATTTTCTATCTTATATAATATAATTCTCATTAAGTATAAATTATTATTTATAATGTATTATATTATCTATAATTTTTATTAATATTTTAATTTTCAACTTACAAAATTAACATGCCTTCCACCCTGTACCCATGCTTCTGTCACTCCTTGATTTGCCCCGCTCTCGATATGATACGAGATGGGGGCAGATTTCTATAAACCTGCATCAAACCCAACCCATGACCATCCAAATGTGTGATATTTTGATAGTTAAATAGTTTAATTATATGTTTTTTTAGTTCATGAAGTAAAGTAATATTTCATAATAGTTTAAGGGATCTTCGTGTAATTAATCCTAATTAGTAAGATTAAATTTTCATAACACTTTGTCCTCTTAACATTAATCATTATGTACTAATATGAATGGAAAATGACATTACTACTTATTTAACATTGAAATGCATTTTTCTTTTAATTATGCATATAGATGTAGATCACTTGTATTAATGTTGATTCTTTTAAGCTAATTAAATGAGAGATTAATATAATTATATAAAATTTATAAGATTTATTATATTTTTTTTCAAATGTCATGGAGGTTAATATTTTACCCTTCAATTTAATTTTATTTGGTAACACAATTTTTATTTTTATTTTTTTTAGTTAGTTTTTTCCAATTGATAGGAGAATATTTACAGACATCAAGAGACTTGTCAAAGTGATAATCAATTGTATAATAAAGTTTAACATGACATACCCGCAAGTCTAATACCAACAACAACAATAACTAGTACAAGAATGAACCCTATAATAAGAAAGATAAACAACTAAAACAAGACCCTTACACACTTCATTTGTATGGAGGGATTTGGATGGAGGGTGTATGGTGTATGGTGTATGGTGAAAAAAGTGTTGGACACTCTTCAATGTATTCAAAGAAAGGAGAGAGACTATTTGATTACAAAAATCAAAATAGTATATAATAAAAAAAATTAAGAAAATAGATTCTTATTTTGTTACAAAAACAAAACAGAATCTGTAAAAGGAAAAAATAATAAAAATAGAAAGGTAAACTAATCACTTATAGTATTATTTTCTTGAATAAAATTTGATCAAGTTCAGTATTTAAAACTGTGTTCTTAAAACAGATTCATCCTCTTCATGGTACTATCAGAATGTGGATGTCTATCTCCCAAGATAAAATGATCAACAATGAATAGTAGCAGCACTACAAACTATTCATACAACGAACACACTTTGTATTTATACTCTTTCTCAGAAAAAAAATAAATACAGAAAAATACAGAGATTGAAAGCAACAAAGAAGAACGAAAATTTAGTGAAAATCCAAATGAGGGACTTGTCTATTTATAGGTGCACTGGGGGCTTTTTAGATTTGATTCCAACAGGTAACAAACCTGTTTGAACAAGTATGGTACCTGTTCGGTACTATTTGAACAGGTAAGCAACCTGTTTGGATTGAATTTGAATAGATACTGAATCTGTTTGGGTTGGAGGAAAAAATCAGACAGGTGTGGGTCATTTCAAATTTTATTTTGAATTTAAAATTGAAATTCAAATTTGAAATCGTAAGATTTTAGAATAAATAAAATTCAAATATTTTTTGGCACAAAAAGATAAGTATTGGGCCGGATAAGCCCAGCCTAACCTCACACTACGCACCTGCGCCTAGCCTAGCCTGCCCGTGTTTGTTTTGGGTCCAATAGGTCTAGCCCACTTTGCCCATAACCTCACACTTCCACAAAACTTGGGTACCCCTTGGGGCCCTCCCCAAGTTGTAATCCCAAGGCTTATAAACCCAACAATGTTAGCCTAGCCAAGCAATGTGGGACAAGCTTTCATTCCTCCAAATTTGGGAAACCCACCAAAACACCATTTTCATGGAGTTTACTTTGGCATCAATTTCTCATTCACCCGATAATGGTTTTGAACAATCAAATATATTACGTGAATCACAACGCGGCATAGAACGCGTTACCACCAATACCCGCCAACCTCGACGCATGGATTCCACCTAAAAATTAGACTAAAGTTTAGAAAAAAAATCTATTTTTTCCAAACCATTTTCTTACAAAAAGAAATAATCAAGTCATGCTTTGGTAAATGTATAGAAGTGAGGAGCTAAGGAAATCCAATTAATTCTTTTATGGGGAAATAACAATTCATTGGGTATTTTAAAAGTTAATTATAAATCAGTAATGAAGTTTATAAATATTAATAATTAAAATCATAGTTTTTTTCCATGAATTTGTAATAATTTTGTAAAATCCCCACTGTGTGGTAATTTTCCCTTGTTTTATTAGTAGATTAGTAATATAGAAATTTCATTTCTATTTGTTTCTTTCATTTGATTTGGCAATTAAAGTATTAATTGAATAAAATATGTATGGAAGATGAGATGGTATAAAAAAAATATTTGGTTCTTAATACTGATTTTTTTCAATATTAAGATTATTTTATAAAATCATGTTAAATTTAGTAATAATATTTGGTGAAGTTGCTCCCTTTGCCTACTAAACTTTTCAACATTTTAAAGTAAATCGATCAATGTTATTAGTAATTTCCAAATTATATTGATTAGTCATGAATGCTCTAAGAAATCGAATAATGTAATTTACTACAAAGTTAAATAACTTAGGCAATTTCTCTTAGAAAAAAATAAATATGTAAAAAGAAAAAAAAATGAAAGAACAAGAAAAAAATACATAATAGAAATCGAAACAATTGCTACAAGACATGTTCTAGGAATGTTGGGCAATATTTTTTCCCCTTTCAAATTGAACTAGGAGTGACCAATTGAGTAATAAAAATTCCTTCTTCAAGATACAACACAACCTTACTGATGAAGTTTGATTCAAAGTGCATACTATTTGATCAAATTATGAACACTATTAATATTGTGCATTTTTTTGAACGGCCATCAAAAAATAAAAGGAAAAGATACACCAAAATACTTAAGGAAATGGCATCATTGTTAATACAACGCATCCCAATTAAGTTGGCACCTGAAGCATGACCAATCATGTGCAGCCCCAAAGCCACCAACAAGAGTTAGAGAGATTCCAACTCACTTACGCAACAAGTACAAACAAAATAGGCTCAAAACTAGCTTCCACCTCCTAAACAAACTCTAATATGCTTAACGTTAAACAAAAAAAATCATGAATAGAGAACTGAAGATCCTTCGGAGAAGTTTTCAACCAAATAGCAATTCTGATTATAATAAGGTCTCTCAATTCACCCAAATCTGGTTGTTTACCATTAAAATACACTCATTTTTGTGCTTCCAAATTGACCACGGGGCTGCTAAAGGGATGGCACTCCATATCATCTTTTTGACTTTATTCAATCAGATCCATATCCACCAAAGCAACACACCTCAAAATGTCGGCTAAGGAATTATTTGAGGCTAAGAATACCAGCCCTATCATCATCAGTGATAATCATATCATCCACATAGAGGAGAAGAAGAGTGGTACCCTAAATTGTTTTGCGAACAAATAGAGCAAAGTCATATGAGCTAGAGGTGAAACCAAAATCATGAATGGTGGTACTGAACTTAGCGAACCAAGCACGGTGGGCCTACTTAGGACCATATAAAGCACGTTGAAGCTTGCAGACCTTATTGGCTGGATAAGTAGACTCAGGAGGAGGTTACATGTACACCTTCTCAAGAAGATCGCCGTTGAGAAAGGCATTTTTCACATCCATCTGAAATAGATCCCACTACCAGGTAGCAGCAACAACAATCAAGCTACGGACTGAGGTAAGTTGGGCAACGGGAGCAAAAGTCTCATCATAATCAATGTCATATTCTTGGGTGAAGCCTTTTACAACAAGGCAAGCACTTAATAGATCCATCAAATTGGATCTTGATTTTGTAGACCCATTTGTAGCCAATTGCAATCTTACCAGGGGGTAGATCAACAATGTCCCAAGTATGAGTTTTGTCTAAAACCTGCAGTTCATCATTCATAGCTTGCTACCAAAGAGGATTAGAGCGAGCCTCATGATAGGAGCTAGGTTCATGAGTACTAAAAGTAATGGAACCAACAATATAATCACAAAGATGAACAGAGGTTTGAATAACCCTTTTTGGACGATTGGTAGGACCGACATCAAAAGAAGAGCAATAGGAACGTCACCATAAGAAGACTTAACAAGAGATAGAGGACTAGCATCAGAAGAAGACACAATAGGATCTGAAGAGACAACTATAGGACCATCAGGAAGAGTAGTCTCGGCGGGATTAAGTGTAAGCAGAGGCGTCTCGAGAGATGTGGAAAGTGAACTTGCATCAAACTCATCAGAAATGAGAACTATAAAGGGATTAGTAAACATGAGGGAAGTGGAAAGTGAGGATAAATGAAATGAGGATAGGTATGAAAACATTTTATGCTCCTAGAAAACCACATGGCGAGAGACACAAAGACACCTAGAGATAGGATCTCAACAGCGATAGCCTTTATATTCAATTCTATACCCTAGAAAACAACACAAACGAGAACGAGGTTCAAGTTTAGTGTGTTCACGAGGTTAAACGAGAACAAAACACGCAAACCCAAAAACCTGAAGATTTGTGTATGGAGGACTAGTGCCATGTAAACGTTCATAGGGAGTTTGATTGTTGATGATAGAAGTGGGAACACAATTGATAGTGTGAACGACAATAAGTGCATCTTTCTTCCAAAAAAATTCAGGACATGAAGAGGAGATGAGAAGAGTTCAAGTAGTGTCAAGAATATGCCGATATTTCTGTTTGACAAGTCCATTTTGCTGAGACGTGCCGACATAAGAACGATGAGGCTAAGTACCATGACTCTGAAGAAATGAGAGAAAATCAAGATCCTTATATTCCATAGCATTAATGAAATCGAAAATTTTTAATAGTCTTAGAAAATTGAGTTTAGACCATTTTTGCAAAATTGTAATAAAGTTGTTTGAGTTTAGACCGACTTTTCATGAGAAACAACCAAGTAAATCATGAAAAATCATCAACAAAAATAACAAAATAACGTGATCCCTCCATGGTAGCAGTAGGTGATGGGCCACAAATATCAGAATGTATACGATCAAACGATGCATGAGAAATAGAAATACTATTATTAAATGATAAAGCAGGCTGTTTTGTAAGTTGAGAAGGAAAACAATCCAAAGTATCTAGAAGAACATGACCTAACTGACCAGTAGAAACTAAATACTTCAACTAACAAATAAAAACAACAATGACAAAGATGAAAAGGGGACAAGGTGGACATAGATGTAGGAGCAGCTAACTGTGTGGAGTCTAGAACATGAAGGTGAATGAGCTCATAGAGACGTCCATGCTTATAGCCGATCCCAAGAGTCTGTCTCGTCTAAGGGTTCTTCACCAAGCAACTATTAGCAGAAAAGGTGACAGTTAGACCAAGCTCGCATAATTGACTAATGGAAATAAGGTTTAACGTGAGGGAAGTGATAAGATAAACATTGAATAAGGACAAATGAGATGTGAAAACAAAACCAACATGACTTACAGACATAAGTGAACCATCAGCAGTATGAATGGAGGGAATATGAGGAGAGAAAGAGATAGAAGAAATATGATAGAATTGGAAGTCATATGATTACAACATGCAAAGTCAAAATACTAGGAAGATATACCTGAAGTCATATACAAAGTAGTAGAGGGAGGTGTACCAGAGGTGGAAAGAAACATTTTAAACATGGCCTTGATATCAATTTATGAAGAATAGGAGTAGCCAAATCTAAAGGCTCAAAAAAAATCTTCAAAGGCAATAGCAACTGTACGATGAGTAGGTAGAGATCTAGACTGATTCCCGGAATAATGAGAACTACCCCATGAAGAGCCACCACAAGAGGAGTGACCGATAGTAGATGAGCGAGATGGGTTATGAAAGCAATCTTGCTGTAGATGACCATGACCAACCTTGTTGTAGTACTAGCAGGATTTGACTGGGCAATGAACCAAAAGATAAGTAGAATAGAGGCCCCGATTCTGATAGTGAATGCAAGCAGTGAACCACTGGATAATCGGTGAAGAACTCTGTGATTGGGAAGTGGCAAGAACAAGGTCCATGTGATGAGTATGGAGAGTACCAAGGTGAGTCTCCTCAAATAATAACTCTGAAATGGCTTTCTCAAGAGTGGGCAGTGGAGTACAATGAATGAGAGATGCACGCACTAGCTCAAAATAAGTAATGAAAGCCATGAGAAACTAAACCAACCATTGCTGATTGCGATACGTAGAGAATAAAGCATCATCTTCAATGTGAGGCCATTCAAGTTCAAAGAAAGCAAGCTAGTCCTAAACAAAATATATCTGAGAACAAAAATCATTAATGGACTAACCAGGCTCTTGACGCATACGATGAAGCTGACTCTGAAGTTGATACTGATGAGCAAGACTAGTACTCTGGTATTGTTCCTTCAAAAAAATCCCAGATGTCTTTAGCAGGAGTGGTACCACAGTCAAGTTGAAAATGACCAAACTATAGATTGATAGAGGTAACAGATCTATTCACCAGGCTCTTGACGCATACGGTAAAGTTGACTCTGAAGTTGATACTGATGAGCAAAACTAGTAGTCTGGTATTGTTCCTTCAAAAAATCCCAGATGTCTTTAGCAATAGTGGTAACATAGTCAAGTTGAAAATGACCAAACTATAGACTGATAGATGTAACAGATTTATTCCGAAGCCAAGTAATAATCTGGTAGTTCTTACTGTTCCAATCCTCTAAATGGTCTGCATACTTGGCGGCTGTTTCGGCCTCTTTGACTAGTTCGACCACATCTCCGGTGATAATTCGTCAGAGTTTCTTTTCTTTTAGAAAACCGAACATAGCTTGGGCCCACAAAACATAATTGAATCAATTACAGAATTTTGTATACATATAGGATCATATGAAAATGTTTGCAAATTACCAGTTAATGAAGCCCTAATTGCATTTGAGTTCTAATATCGAGTTGTTGACTTTGTAAATGTTTGTTAGCATGTCTTTTTAAATGACTAGTACCCCCCCAATAGATACATCACTAAATAAACGTGTATAATATTTACATTTTGCTTTAACTGTAATTGTACCATCAAGATTATTTACATATACTCTTTCAAAATGCTCCCAAACACTACTAGTCGTGCCCCTAGATGATCATGATGCTATTAGAAGAGGGATATTAGGTACATTAGAAAGAGAATTAACAGATTCATATTGTGTCAATGCATTAATATCGACATAAATGTTAAGAATATTAGGATACATAGTAATTAAGTAAAATGATATATATCAACTAACAATTAAGTAAAATAATGAGTAAATAATAACAAGTAATATATGTTACGAAATAATTAATGTAAAAAAATGAGTAACTAATAAATATTAATTCAAATAATTAATGTTACCGACTGGTGAATGTGATACAAAAATTAGATTTTTCTGATAAAAATTTCTTCTTGCACAATTACAATTACCACTTAAGAATGAGAGTTCAAGATTAATTGGGAGAGTTGAAAGTTGGGAGTTGAGAGTTAAGAGAGAATGAGAGTTCGAGAGAGAGATTTATTTGTGAGAAATAAAATGGGAGAGGGGTGGTATTTATAAGAGTTAGAGGGAGGGAGGGGTCAATTTATAAATAAAAAATATATATTTTTAGCCATTGTGAATTAACGGTCATTTGACCGCTTCAAAAAAAAAAATTTATCAAATTTCTTACCATTGCATAGTGTAGGCGCAGGAAGTCATTGGGGCGGGTCGGGTCAGGCCGGGCTGGGCCACAGGCCAAGCTCAAGAACACACGGCCTAAGCCTAGGGTTCTAGATCCACTCGCACCACAGGCAGGCTTCAGATAGCACACAGGCTGACTAGCCAAAATTACACCCCTACTCTTACCTGGTTGGGGTATTCTGTGTCCATGGGTATATATATATACATGTATATGTATGTATGCACAAAGAGTTTAATATTGTATTACATTATACTAATAGAGTACTGAAAGAATGTCAAAAATTACAAAATTATGGCAATTTTGTAGTGTGCGAGTGTATATCATTTGTATTTGCATAAGTTCTCACAAATATATATAAGTTGTGATTTTTTAAATTTTTATGGATACTAGCAAGTAAATTGTTAGTATCATATGAGTCTTTTAACAAAATAAATCCTACATTTTTTATTTTATCAATTTAAATTCTAATCTTATAATTTATTTTTAATTAATACTTCAAATTCAATCCTCTTATATTTATTGATTATTTGGAGAACACAAGGTTCAACTTATCTAAAATTCATGTCTTTCTGTCACAATATATTTTCAATTACAAAAACATCTCAAAATTCTCATTATATCATGCAATTGAAGTCTTGGAATACAATGCAGTCTTGCTTGTGGAATTCTTGATAAATGAGAAATTGTAACCCGTACTAAGTGAGCCATTATGTCTCCCAACTACTTATTAAAGGTGAGTCATCATGTCTCACCTGTAAAAAAATTCAGTACATCATTAGTTTGAACTATTACATAAATAATGTCATATAGTCCATTAAGAGAGCATAGAAAATTTTAAATACAAAGAATTCTATATTGAGAATTGAAAAATCTAGAAACCCTCTAGATGTTGATTTGTGATTATGTAACAATTTTAAACAGAATATAACAATCCCAAAACAATCAAGAGAAAGAGACACAACGATTTTTACGTGGAAAAACCACAATTGGACACCTCCAACTGTGATCAAAAAACCACGGGCAACTGCCACAAGACAATCCACTAAGAAGAATTAAAGGAATTACACAGGTATACTCTCAATTATCTAGCGAATCCACAACGCCTAATTGAACCAACCTCTATGTGCCTCTTCCAACCCCATCTTCAGCACGGAATTGTCTTTCTGATGAGCCACTCCGGATTCCACCAAAGCTTCAGGCTCGAATTCTTCAGAATTCACAACTGAAGAACAACTCTCTCTTTTGTGTATAACAAACAAACCTTTGATGTACTCTCTTTAAATCATGAGTTGAATACTCAATAAAACATCAAAGAAAAAATAACAAAATATCCCCAGATATAAACCTTTAAGAACCAAAAAGAAGATCTGGAGGAATTCAATCAATACCTTAGTTTTGTGAGAAAACCAAGTATTTATAGAGAACCAAAAGTAATCCTAGATTGGGAAGAAAACAAACTTCTTGAGAAATCCGGATTCTGAGGCTCGCTCGAGCGAAGCTTTGCTGGCTCGAGCGAGGAGTGTATTTTTCATGATTTCTACTAGTGCCTTGGCTCGAGCGACGGATCCTTGGCTCGAGCGAGGAATACACTCTTTCAGGTTTTTGTATGGACGCAATCCTTGGCTCGAGCGAGAACTCCTTGGATCGAGCGAGCAAACCTTCGCTCGAGCAAGCTCTTCTTGGCTCGAGTGACCAATGACAGACATGCAATTTTGAATGCAATATTGCATTTTGCTTCGGCCGCGAGCTGACCGGGCAGCTTGACCCCCGTAATAATCAGCGAAGTGGCAATCTTGAAAGCATTAACATCATAAACTTCTCTACATGGCTCGACTCAGGTTTGGATTTGCATCTAATAAACTCATAGCCTCACTGAAATAAAAGTGCGAAAATAAATACATCTGAAAGGAGTTTTGTCAAACGGGATTGCCAAGAATAAGAATCTAACAAGAACTAAATATATAAAGAAATTTGCATGGCTGGTTAACTAAAGAAAATGATCAGTTAGATTTACAAATGACTTGGACATGTCCCTATAAGCTCATCCTTTTGGGGCTCATTTGTGGATCATTAGGGTGGGAAGGTGGCATTTCAATCCACTATTCCCTCTCACCATTCTCCAACTTTATATTCATACCTCATTATACTTAGTCTGAACAAAAAGATATAAGAGTCAATAATGTTGAGAGGGCCTGTAAACTAGTATTCGATGCATTTGATGGAACATTTTGACGATGATCACCAGCTATGAATGAAGGAATATTTTTGTACCTAGCAAATTGAAAACATAACAAAATTATTATTATTATTGTGTGGGCACATTCCTTGCCATCATTACTAACTCAGCTGAGTAGGAATCAATCCACAACCACCCACCACTCCAAATAGTTTCTTACCTCTGCTACATTTTTTAATTTTGTTTTGGAAAATAAATAGATTTCTCCTTTTAGATTTTGAATTTGGGAAATAATTGATGGAAGAAAAGAAAAAAAAAATGTTTTTATTTCATTCACTTTAGCATTTATTTGTGAAAGGGAAGTCCTTTTTTTTTTTTTTTTTTACAATTTCAAAATTCAAACAGAAATATGTCTAAGAAGTAGCAAATCACATATTTGCTACCTCTCTTTGGAGATGGTCTTATAGTTCCCTGATATACCTCCAAAAATGTGAGTGCAGACAATATAACACAGTTACATCATAAAATAGTCCATAAACTATACTATTTATTTTCTTTTGGCTCCTAAAAGAGAGAAGATTGTATTGATAAGTTAGTTACTTACAGTGGTGCTAATATACCTATATATACACACATTATAGAGGGATAAGACAAAAAAGAGGGAGAAGATGAAGTCAAAATATATGACCAGAAGGAGGAGCCCGAGTAGGTGGCTATCGGTGGCTTGACTTCTACATCTTCACTTCACACCTCATTTGGCATGTAATATTTTTTAGCTTAAAAGTAAAAAAATTATTAAAAATATTAGAAAGTCTATAATTTATATTAAAAAATCAAAAATTCATTTTTTTTTCTATTTTTTGTATATTTTTTTGTAAAAAATCAAAAAAATCATTTCAAACATAATAATTTTTTTTATTTTATATTTTAACTAAAAATAAAAAATTATTAAAATAATATATTCTAAAATAAAATATATATATATATATCATATATACATCAACGTAAGAGCATCTCCAACGGTTATTCAAAAATTTCATCAAATTTGAGTACAAAAATAGGAATTTTCTCAATCTGGTACAAGGCGCTCCAACGGTGAGCATCAAATGAGCATCAAAGTGAAATTGGGGAGATGGTCGACCGGGTGGTCGATCGGCCGGTTGACCAACCGGTCGACTGGCAAAGGCAAATTTTTTTTTTTTTAAACTGTTTGAACAATTTGAACCCATGTATTTCAAAGAGAACCGGGCGACCGGTTGGTCAACCGGCCTGGCAACCGGGTGGTTGACTGGTGTACCACTTTTAACGGTCAGTAACAGTGATTTGGTAAAATCTGTTTCCTGGTATCAGTTTGATGTTTTGTTTGGTGAATCCTCAGTTTGATATAAATTTAGTGTCACCGTTGGAACCTCAAAAAGTAAATTTTTTATCAAATTTCAAATTTGATGTTAGATTTGATTTTTCGTTAGAGATGGTCTAAGGACTTATTCCCTTTTGTCTACTTCTCATCTTTTCAAATCACACTTTTTAATATTTTAACTTTTTGTTGTGGTGGCTTGACTTCCAAATCTTTAGCTCAACATGTGGGACCTTTTGATTCCATATGTATATTAATATATACGGAGTTGACTTCTAAATCGTTTTTGTCTTCTTCTCATCTTTTCAAATCACACCTTCTAATATTTCAACTTTTTGTTGTGATAGCTTGACTTCTAAATCTTTAGCTCACACTAAATCTAAAAACAGAAGTGATTGGGACCTCAAATCGGGCTGTCTCAAATGTTTCGAAATTACAAAACGATGTTGTTTTGTGGTTGTAATTTTTTTTTTTTTTTTCAGCAGAAGCAGGAGCAGGAAGAAGAAGACGGAGGGGGAAGAGGGGGAGGAGGAGGGATTGGAGGGGGCCTAAAAATGGAGGAGGAAGGCGAGGCGAGGCGAGGCAGAGGCATGGCGACGCGATCGGCGGAGCTGTTGCGACGATCGGGCGGCCGGCGACAACGGCCGGCGAGGCAATGAGCTGCTGGAGGTTCCTGATCTTCTCTCTCTCTCTCTCTCTCTCTCTCTCTCTCTTCCTCCCCTCTCTGATTCAGACTGAAATCGAACAAGAAGAAGGGAAAAAAATAAATAAATAAATAATACCCAAAACGACGTCGTTTTGGGTATTAGGAAAATTCGGGGCTGAAAAATTCGAGGTACAAATCTTTTTTCATCTAAAAATACATACCATATATATATATATATTAATATATGGGACCTTTTGACTTTCATATATATATATATATATATATATTAAGAAAAATGCCTCAGACCCCCAGTAGGGGTCACTGGGGGTCGTGTGTGTAGCCTTCCCATTGGCCAAAAAAAAAAAATTTATTTTTTTATTTTTTATTTTTTTTAAGTTTTCAGTGAATCATGACCCGTCACTTCACTAAAAGTCGACCCCCCAGTAAGGATATTTAGCATGGCCGATATATTAATATATACCAAGTTGACTTCCAAATCGTTTTTGTCTCCTTCTCATCATTTCAAATCACACCTTTTAATATTTCAACTTTTTATTGTGATAGCTTAATTTCCAAATCTTTAGCGCACAAATCTAAAAATATATGCTACATATACATATATATATATATATATATATAAACAGAGAAGTGATTGAGTCCCCGAAATCAGGGGCCCGAATCTCCCGAATATCCATAAAAAAAAAAAAAAAAAAAAAAAAAAAAAAAAAATTAATTTTCCAAAAAAAGAAATTAGGAGAATTAGAGGATATATTTTCGAACTACAAATTTTTTTTCATATAAACATATGGGACCTTTTCACTTCCATATATATATATTAATATATATCAAGTTGACTTCCAAATCGTTTTTTGTCTCCTTCTCATCTTTTCAAATCACACCTTTAATATTTCAATTTTTTTTGTTGTCATAGCTTGACTTCCAAATCTTTAGCGCACACTAACGCCTCGTTTGGAAATTATTTTTAATTAAAAAGTTAAAAAATTATTAATTAATTAAAAAGTCAACAATTTATATTAAAAAGTCAAAAAAAAAATTTCTCTACTTTTTTAGACATCTTTTCGTAAAAAGTAAAAAAATCATTTTAAACATATTAATTTTTTTTAATTCATATTTTAACTAAATAATTAAAAAATTACTAAATTAACCTATTCTCAAACGTGACCTAAATCTAAAGCATATGGGACCTTTTGACTTCCATATATATATTAATATATACCAAGTTGACTTTCAAATCAATTTTGTCTCCTTCTTATCTTTTCAAATCATCACTTTTAGGTCAAGTTTGGGAAGACTAAATAAGTGTATTTTTTGACTTTTTATGAAATATGGTTTGGATTTGGGTTGGGTTTGAAGTGATGTGTTAAAGAGGTGATGTGACTTAAATAAGATGATGTGACTTAAATAGAATAGTGACTTTTTAACTTTTTAATTTTTCCTAAACATCCCAAACTTGACCTTAATGTTTCAACTTTTTCTTTTTCTTTTCTTTTTTTTTTTTTTTTTTCCGTCAACCCACACCGTCAGACTTTTTTACAACCTCCACACCATCAACGTTTTTTTCTTGTTAGTGTGTTTATCTACCCCACCTTGCTTTTGTTAATCTCTCTTCTTTTCGATTGGTTCAACTTGGTCTTCCACTATTTTGGGTCTTCTGAATCTACCGGTGTACTCTATTTTCCCTAATTTTGTTCCTACAGTGCTCTTTTTGCATATTTTGATTTATGATGGATTGCAATGATGCTTCTCATCCAGTTGTTTTTATCCTCGATGGAAAGAAAAATCTTTTAATATTAGTGAATGGCCTAATTTTTAAAAAATAATTTACGGAAGTTTTACACCATATTATCAAGATTTTTCAATAAATATTATTAGAAACAAGATTTTAAAAAATTTGAGAATATTAAAAATAAATTATTTGACATTTTCAAAAATCTAAATGAAAAAGTTTGTTTAATATCTGATCTATGGTCAAATAATAGTTTAAAATATCAATATATCACTGCACATTTTATTAATAATGATTATAAATTAAATAAAAGAATCATTGTATTTAGATTAATTAAACTTCCATACACTAATCATATACTTGGGGTAGAAATAAGAAATGTATTATATGGGTGAGTTTTGCAAAATAAATTATTTACCATTAATTTAGATAATGCAATATATTACAATCAGACTATAACCCATTTGAGATTAACTTTATAATTACTTGTTACGGTGATTTATTTCAATATATTATAACAGTCTTATCTCGAGGTAGAAGATTATATGTTTTTCACCAATAAAAAGTAAAAGAATATCTCAATATATAATCATAAATAATTCTAAATTATAACATTATTTGGATAGCTCACCAGTAGATGATAACGATAATTTTGATATTTTGAATGGATGGAAATAAACTGAACCTATGTGACCTGCGCTTTTACAGATAACACGTAATATACTAATTATTCTTACTTTTACAGTTGTTTTTTAAACAACTTTTAGTGTAAGTAGACAGGTGCTAAGTGATTACCACAACAGGCTTTCATCCCAAATGGTTGAGACACTTATGATATCCAGATATCATATACATGTGCTTACGTGAAGATAAAATTATAGTAAAAATGAGAATTCAAAATGATTTGGATAACATATTATTTGGCAATGCGAGTGAATTGTCTGCATCCTCTTATAATTGATCAACAACTTTGTTTTTCACTATTTCATTTCGTAATGTTTTTGCCCTCGTTTGGCATAAGTTAAACGGGAGTTTTTTAGCTAAAACTAGTCACAAAAAGACAAAATAGGCTTTTTAGTCCAACAAGACAAAATGTAACATCCAAATCATAATCATTTTATTTTTTCTTTCACAAAAGTCAAAAAAGTCAAAAAGCCTATCCCAAGCGAGGCTTTTTAGCCACAAGCTAAAATAACCGAAAAGCCAACTCACATCCCAAACGAACCCTTTATTAGATTATTGAGATGAAGTATAATACAAATGATTGGTAGACTAGTAGGTGCTAACCTAGTTGGGAACTTGACCTATTGTGATTCAATTGTTCTACTATCATTAATAATCTATATTTATTTTATTTAAAGATATAAATTTTTGTAATATTTTATTTTATTTTGAAGTAAAAATTATTCATTAAATAAATGTTATTTATTTGATTTAATGATTGTAATATTTCTTTTCATTTTGATATATATAAAATTATTCATTTCAAAAGAAAAAAATTACATAATTTGATATTTTTTTAGTCATAATCAAAAAAATATAAATCATACATAATTAAATATCATCACATAAAAAATAACCAAACATCTCATTAATTTTAATTAAAATATTCTAATACAATTTTTCATTTATTTTTTATCTTTCATAAATAATCTCCATATAATATATATATATCGTTTATTTTTTTGAAAAAAAAATAATTAAATAATTAAAATAAAATAAAATAAAATAAAAAAAGAAGCCCTGCACATGACATGACCGTAGGTTGAGTTGGTCTGAGTCTAAACTTTTAGCTCCAGTCTGGCCCAACTTGACCCGACTCAAAAACTGACGAAAATTCATCCGGACTCGGTTGGACGGGACCGGATCCAAATCATACCCTAGGGCCTTGTTTGATTAGGGGGATTTGGGGAGGATTATCCATTATTTGGACTTGAGTCTAAATAGTGTTTCTTATCTGCTGTTTGATTTTTTTTTAGTCCGGCGGACTCCATGGCCGGCCGAACTCCATGTCCCTCATATGGGGGACTATCCTATCCTGGGGGGGTGTGGGACAGAAAGTGGGGGACTAATCACTGTTTAGATTAGATGATGAAATGACCATTTTGACCCTCTACTATTTAATTATGTATTATATTTAATAAAATTCAATAAAATTTAAATGTCTCAATTTAAAAATAAAATAATTTTATTTAACTTTTTATTGATGTTTTATTTATTTAATTTTTTGAAATAATTTTTTATGGATATTTTATTGATGTTTTATTTTAAAATTTTGTTTATGTTTTATTTAATTTCATTTTTTGATTATTATTTTTTTTTTAAACAAATTTATTTAAAATCTTAATTTAAAAAAATAATATATATTTTTATTGATATTTTATTTATTTATTTATTTATTTATTTTAAAAAAATAAATTTATTTAATTGTGTAAAAAATAAAATAAAATAATTTTTTATTTAATCTAACTAAAAATAATTAAAATATTAAAGATATGTTTAATATTGCTATTACTTAGTAAACAATTAAAAAAGGGTAAAATAGTCATTTGTTCATTTATTCTATCCAAATCATTCAACCAAACGTTGGATTCACTAAAAATAGTCCGGGGGATTCACAGTCCGGACATCTAATCCCATGAAAAAACAAACACAGGATACATATCCAATCCAACCAAATAGTCCGGGGGATTTCAATCCCAAGACTCAAGTCCGATGGATTCTAATCCCCCTTTTTCAGTCCGTCCAATCAAACACATCCTAGGAGTACTGTAGCAACAAAAAGGAAGCCTATCATAAGCTTAGGCACGTGGGTGGCCCAACCAAGGGCATGAGAGTCTTGGGTGTTATTTTCCTATATTCTCCATAAATACATCAAAATTTATAAGAAAAGAGTCGTGATAGAGACCCCCTTCAATCACCATTCCCACAATTCCTACACACACATGGCGGGTGGTGATTGGAGGAGTAAAAAAAAAAAAATGAAACCAATGAAAGAGAGAGAAGATCAAAGGGGTGGGAGAAAAATGGGACATGAAACATTTTTGTTCAAATTAAAGGTAAATTAGGGGGAAAGAATTTGGTTAGTAATAAACGAACTTGCATGGTACAACTAAGTCCCAACAAAATTTACCACAAATCATTGGCTTAGTGCCCAAAACCCGATACAAAAATAAAATGTAAAACACAAAACTCTGTTATAACAATTTATTAAATACTAATAAATCCAAGAATTTGTAAAAAAAAATCATCTGTAAGAGTTTTTATCTGAATTTTTTTTTACCAAGTTTACTATACTCATATATATGAACCTTGAATAAAAATTTCATGAGTTTCTGAATTGTGAAATTATTTTAAAAATTCATAAGGCTAAGGTTTCTAATTAATAGAAATATAAATTTCAACCTAACTTGTGTATCAAACTAAGGATTCGTTTGTTTTCAGAGGTAGATTGAATGAGATTATTAGTGGAGATTATTAGTGAGGGAACTAAGAAACTTGTGTTTGTTTGATAGCCAGTGGAGTAGCAATAATTCCTATTTATTTTGAGAGATAGGAGTGGGGATTAACTAGTTAAATTCCATAAATACCCTTGTTACATTATTATGAAATTTGAAAATTATTAGTGAGTGGATTATGAAAAATTGTGTTTATTTGTGATATATTTTAATATTAAAAATTATGTTTTATAAAAACATTATTATATCAAATTATTTTTTTAAAACATAATTATATTAAATTATTTTTATAAAAATATTAGTATATTAAATTATTTTTATAAAACTGAATTATGAAAACAACTGAGCCCAGCCCACGGTTTTAACCATTCCATGGTTTTAAACAGTGTATTGAAAGATTTTTTTCACTTAAATATTGGTTCAGTGTTCATTCATCATCATCTTTGCCTTCTCTGTTAAAAAAAAAAAAAAAAAAAAACAAGGCATCACCACAAGGACGACGATGATACCAATCTTCACCGTCAACGATGACGACGACGCAATGACGCCGATCATTACCGTCAACGACGACGACAACACCGATATTCACAGTCAACGCAATTTTGTTTTTCTTGCAAATTTTAATTTTGTATAATTTGATATCATGTAGGCCTTTTGATTTGTATCTCTTTTGTCTAATTTAGTCAAAGATCGAAGTATCACTCTTCAATTTTACTGATCTAATTTGCAATTTGTCTACACTTCTGTTTGATTGGTGAGAAAACGAAATGAAATATGCATATATATATATGTGTGTGTGTGTGATAAGAGAACAGAGAGAGAGGAGAGAAGAGAAGAGGAGAGGGTAAACAAGTAAATTACTCCTCTAATACCAACGGACTAATTGTCAATACCAATTGTTGGGACAGACTAACAATCCCAACATGTAAGGCCCATCTGAAGCCCTTCGGCTTATGAATCTATTCCCTAAATCTGTAAACAAACAGAAGTTATGTTCACTATTCATCGTTCACAGTGCACTCCGAACTGTGAAAGAGGGAAACAAACGAGGCCTAAAAGCTTTGTTTCAATCATCATAAACTATTCTACAAATGATCTTTTAATATTAAGACAATCACTACACACATGGTCCATCAAACTATTCAATTTAATTTGTGTAATGATTTTCAGAAAATATTTACCGGTCATTACAATTATTATAATTATGTTAAAAATAGGATTTTTTTTTTTCTTTTATTGATAAATCTCATTTAGAGGTGTTCTAACACAATAAGTCCACCAAGAAAAATTATAACTTAGTTAATCACATGTATTTATACTCTTATTCCATGAGGTCGTTTTTTTCTGATTCATATTGTTTGTTGGATTATTATACTCTTATGTCTAATGTTGATATGTATTACATAGAAAAATGATATACACATTTCCTTTTTGTTACTACCTCTATTTTGGTAGTTACCATTATTTGCATTTTTCTTTTTGATCAGTTTCATTCACATTTGTGGTATTGTTTTATTGCGCTAAGGTTTCAAAACACTCTATTTGGTAGGGTTTAAAAACTCTAGTTTACATATGGCAGTGAAATAATATTACATTCCTCCATTATTGCGGTGAAACTTTGTATTCTTCCATTGTCACTTTGTATTCAATATTCTTTGTTCGTCCATTGTTACTCTGTGTTCAAAACTCTATGTTTCTCCATTATTGTAAGTCGAAATTCTGTTTATGTCTAGTCAATTTTGTTGGTTTGATTTGGATTGATAGAATGGTGAAATTGCATATATTGTTAATGATAGTGATAATGATATAGATGATGATGAAGATGAAGGTGTGTGTAATTTATTTATTTATTTATTATTATTATTTTTTTTTAAGAGTGATTGAGGTTTTTCTGGATTTCTAATTCTATTACTGTTATTGTTTCTGTTTTTTTGTTAGTCAGTGTGAATGTTCACATTTCACATTGTTTGAAAGTCTAAAAAATAAGTGTTGGAATATAGATATAGACATAATTATATATTTTACAAGATATGAATGTTTACATATTATTGATTATTTGTTACTATATTTGTTATTTGAACAATCATTTTTTTTTTTGTTACCATTAAACAATTGAAATAGTCTTTTTTTTTTTTTTTTTTTCTTTCTTTCAATTTTGTTTCATGTTGTAGTGTTAATGTTTACATCGGTATGAATTTAGTTTTTTCTAAGGTTAGTTGCATATTAATTGTAAATTGTGAATATTCACATTGTATTTTGGTATGAGTTTTTTTTTTTTTCAATTTTTTCGAAAGTTAATTGTATTTTGTTTTTTGTTTTTTACTGTGTTTGTTGGTTGAACAATCATTTTTGTTACCATTAAATAATCGAAATAGTTAATTTTCACTTTTTTCAATTTTATTTTATATTTTCACGTTGCAGTGTGAATGTTCACATTGGTATGAGTTTTTTTTTTTATAAAAAAAAAAAAAAAAACTAGTTGTATATTAATTATAAATTGTAAACATTCACATTGTATTTTGATATAAGTTTTATTTTTTTTAAAGTTGGTTATATGTTTGTTGTTTTTGTTACTATGTTTGTTAATTAGACAATCATTTTTTTAACCATTGAACAATAGAAATAGTATGTTTTCACCTCTTTTAATTTTGTTTTATGTTTACACATTATAATGTAAATGTTCACATTGGTGTGAGTTATTTTTTTTAAGGCTAGTTGTATGTTAATTATAAATTGTGACAATTCACAATGTATTTTGGCATGAATTTTATTTTTTCGACGGTTAGTTGTATGTTTGTTGTTTATTGTGAACATTCACATTGTACGTTAGTATGTGTTTTGTTTTTTCAAAAGTTAATTGTATGTTTATTGTTTACTGCGAACATTCACATTATATTTTGATTTTCATTCAAATTTTTTTGTTGCGTTATTTTTAAAATTTTGAAATTATACAAAAGTTCAAAATTCATAATTTGAGATTTAAAATAAGGAAAAGATTTTCTCGTTAGAATGGGAGAGATATTTTCTCCATAAAATGAGGAACTATTATTATGTATTAGTTTCAAAATAAAAACATGTGCAAAAAATTAAAAATGATGATTTAGTCATATTACACTAATAGGACTTAATAGAATACTTAAAAAGAATATGAGTTAGATGGAATAAAATACTTAAAAAAATGATTTATCAAAAAATGACCCATAAAAATATAAAGCTAACCGTATTTTTCCTAATTTTTAAGATATTTTTTTTTAAAAATTGGGTAAATTACGTAAACCCCCCCTAAGGTTTGTTGAGATTACAAAAACCTCTTTTGAGGTTTCGATTACACCAACCCTTCTGCTTCACTAACCTGCAACAAATACCTCCCTTGTACTGTTTCTATTGCTAACGTAAATGGAAAAGTGCTGACCCCAAGATTTAAAAGTTTATTTAAAAATATAAGTTGCCTTTTATAATTTTAGAAATTATCAATATCTCCTTGTTAAAAAAATGTATTTAACGGAATTAATAAAAAATAAAAAATTGGTAACTACTCTCCTATACAACAATAAGATTATTTGAATTATTAATTAAAATATATTTCTAATATTAATAAAAATTGTTAATTGATTGGGTTATTTAAAACAGAGGCCTCCTAAATTATTTAGAAATATCAACTATTGAGAAATATCACTTTGATCCTCTAAATTATAAAAATATACAAACGAACCCTCTAAATTGTTGACAAGTTTCACTTTCAAAGAGATTAGTGTAATTTATTCTTTTTTACTAGTTGAAAAATAGAACAATCACATTTATGTTGATTTTTTAGACAGTCTCAACGAAGTGTTAATAACAACATTACCAATTCGAATTTATTCCAAAAAAAAAAAATTAATGGTTTAAATTTATTTTACTCATAAATTTTATATTTTACTAATTTAATTTTTATTATACAAATTCATTCGATGTAAATTATGAATTTCTGAGATTGAATTAATAGCATTTTTCAAGTGTTAATGAATTGTTGGTGCACCTTTCTAAAAGAAAAAATTGAATGGTCGGTGGGAAAGATTTTTTCAAAACCCCTCATTATCATGTCGGATTCTCGGTCCCGACTGTTCTCTCCTTATTTTATTTATTTATTTTTTGCGCCACTGTTTTGATCAAACTCATGCTACAGGAAATGAAAGTAAATGATATAGTAGGCCATTTTTGAGTTTCTTTTTTCCTATTTTTTTATTTTTAATAAATTTTTTTCAATATTTTAAGTAAATTTTTTACTTTTTAAATACATTTTTTTTTGTTTCAATTTTTAAAATTTAATTTTTTAAAAATTGGGTTTTTATTTTTTATATTTTTAGTGAATTTTTTTTAATATTTCAAGAAAAATTTTTACTTCTTAAATGCATTTAACTTAGATGTATTAAAAAGTAAAATATTTATAAAAAAAATATTTCAAAAAAATTAATAAATAAACAAGAATAAAATACAAAAATATACCGAATTTTTTTATTTTTTTAATATTTTATATATTTTGTAATTTTTAAAAAAAATTCACAAATATTATACTTTTTAATTATATTTACAATAAATGTATATAAAAAGTAAAAATTTACTTAAAATATCCAAAAAAATTACTAAAAACAAAAGGGAATTTTTTTTTAGAGTCCCTGGTATTAAGACTTTATAGTATAAATGACATCTAATATTTTCATAATGTCTAAAGTCTCTCAATTTGATCCAGAGAAATTCTGATCCAGAGAAATTTCAACCTAGAGAAATTTCCATCCAGAGAAATTTCAAACCAGAGAAATTTGAAATTTCTCTGGTTTGTTCAATTTTTTTGATTTTTTATGTTTTGAAATTTCTCTAGGGTTGAATTTTTTCTAATTTTCTCACAAATAACTCTGTGATTTGCTGCTTTGCTTGCCTTCACTCTTGGTGTCAAGCAAATTATGAGAATTTCTCTGGCCTTTTCCAGAGAAATTCTCTCCAAAGAAATTCCCGAATTTCTCTAGATGATAATTTCTCTGGAGAAAATGAGAGATGAAATCGAACAACATCAATATTGCTCTCTTTCTCAACAAGAGGGTTTCAAAATTTGATTTCACAAACATTGGGTTTTATACAAATTAAGCATTCCGGGTTCCAGCTCGAAACCAAAGAATTTCTCTGGACCAACCCAAAGAAAATTCAGTTAAAAAACCAGAGAATTTCTCTGGTTTCAACCTAGAGAAAATTCAGTTCAGGTGATCGTGATTTACCATTTCTTTCTGATAATGGATCATCTGAATCAGCTTTGCGGTAGGAAATTATAAGATCCTGATCACTTGTGATATATATGTTGTTTGTGTTGCAATCAGGATGCCACAAGAGGTGATCCTCAAATGAAGTTACGAGCTCCTCACGGAAGTTCCAAACAGCCACCATCCTGTTTCTGAATGTCAGGAACAACTAGTTCTCATATAGAAATATAAATGCAGATGGAGTCATAAATTCAGTTCTGTTAACTTTTGTTAGTTCATAATTGTGAACCTGCAAATAACAAATATCAGATATTAAACGTAGATTAAAACAAATTATTTCAAAACCACAAGAAAGATCCTTACATCAAGAATCTGAAGATTCTCACTTTCTTGCTTGACGAGAAGCTTCTCGTTGAACTGGTCAATGAAATCCACCTTCTTATTCTGATGAAAGAGATGCTTGAAAGTTTTGAGAACTGCACCATCCTCTATTGAAAGAATCTTAAGAGGAACATGGCCACTAGCTTTGGTAAAAATCAACAACATGATACCTGGACTGTTTTTCAAAAACCAAAAAAAAAATAGGTAAGCTACATATGCATGATACAATACCACAAACACTTGTCGTCTACACTGTTCAGGTGTTTGACAAAGAAAGTTGAGGTTTGTGCCATACATAAACCGAATGCCAGCGAAGTTAGCGATATGGGAATGATGTTTATGACCAGCTTCGTTATATTCAACGTTGGATATATATATATATATATATATGTGTGTGTGTGTGTGTGCTGACATTGTATGTATATATTTATCAACAATAAAGAGATAGAACAAACTATAGAACCAGAGGACGTTGCTTCCGCAGAGTCAGCGAAGATCAATCTCGAATCGGTGATCGCGAACGTTCAATCGACTCCTCTGCTTCCATTCACGACTTGGCCGATGTGTTTCTCACCATCGTCTACTTCGAATTTATTAGAGATCGTTGCTGATAAACGCTAAATCCTAATTCGATCTTTGAGGACGAAGAGTTCGTTGTGAAGCTCAAGAGTCTAGAGCTTTGAGAAAGCTCACAAGGATGAAGGAAGAAGCTAGGGTTTGGGGTTGATGTAAGAGAGAGAGAGAGAGAAAGATAGAGAGAGAGAGCAGAGAGGGAGAAAAGATAGACCAAACTCAGTTTTTGAAGCCCTTCCGTTTCTTCTTAAATTTCTCTGTAATAAATGAGTTTGGGATTAAAGGACTTTAGACATTATAAAATAATATTGTGGATCTCTTTCATTATTAAAAGTGGGAGAGGGACCTTAGACTAATTTTCCCAAACAAAAAATATGAAAAATAAAAAACTCAAAAATGACCTTCTATGGATTCGTTTGGGAAGTTGGGTTGACTTTTTTACTATTTTAACCCCAGTTAAAATGTTCATTTGGGTTGACTTTTATGAGAGAAAAAGGTGAAAACTTACGCATTTTTGTGAGAACACTTACGTGAGTTCGTGAAAATTTACACATTTTTATATTGTTCAAACTTTGATGAGATAACTTACTCAAATTTGTGTTAACTTATGCAGTATTTTGAGTTCACTTACATGAATTCTTGAAACTTACAAGATTTTGTGTTATTCAAATATTTTTTTAGACGACTTAGGAAAAATTTGTGTTTTACGTATTTTTGTGAGACACTTATGTGAGTTCTTGAAAACTTACGCGTTTTTATGTTGTTCAAAACCTTAATGAGATAACTTACTCAAATTTGTGTTGATTTACGTATTTTTGTAAAATTACTTACGTGATTTCGTGAAAACTTATTGAATTTTGTGTTCTTCAAAAATTTCACGAGACAACTTATAGAAAACTTGTGTTAACTTATGTATTTTTGTGAGAACACTTGACGCGAATTTGTGAAAACTTACTCGTTTTTGTGTTGTTCAAACTTTGATGAGATAACTTACTCGAATTTGTGTTAGATTAGGGATTTTTTTAGATCACTTACGTGAGTACTTGAAAACTCATGGAATTTTGTGTTTTTCAAAATTTTTTTGAGACAACTTACGGAAAGTTTGTGTTTAACTTGTGCATTTTTATGAGAGCACTTACGTCGGTTCGTGAAAACTTACGCGTTTTTGTGTTGTTCAAATTTTGATGAGATAACTTACTCGAATTTGTGTTAACTTACACGGTTTTTTGAGATCACTTACGCGAGTTCTTGAAAACTTATGGGATTTTGTGATATTCAAATATCTATTGAGACGACTTAAGAGAAATTTGTGTTTAACTTACGTATTTTTTTGAGAGCACTTACGCAACTTCGTGAAAACTTACTCGATTTTCTGTTATTTAAAACTTTGATGAGATAACTTACCCGATTTTGTGTTAACTTACATGTTTTTGCGAGATCATTTACATGATTTCATGAAACTTACGAAATTTTGTGTTCTTAAAAATTTTTATGAGACAACTTATGAAAAATTTGTGTTAACTTATTCATTTTTGTGAGAAACTTTACGTGAGTTCATGAAAATTTATGCATTTTTGTATTGTGAAAATTTTGAAGAGACAACTTAAAATTTATGCATTTTTGTATTGTTCAAATTTTGAAAAGACAACTTACTTGAATTTCTGTTAACTTTTGGGGTTTTTTAAGATCACTTAGGTAAGATCTTCAAAACTTATGGGATTTTGTGTTCTTCAAAAAAAATTTGAGACAACTTACGGGAAATCTGTGTTTAATTTACGGATTTTTGTAATAGTACTTGCGTGAATTCATGAAAATTTACCTGTTTTTATCTTGTTCAAATTTTGATGAGATAACTTACTCAAATTTGTGTTAACTTACACGGTTTTTTGACATTATTTACGTGAATTCTTGAAAACTTATGGGATTTTGTGTTGTTCAAAATTTTGTGAGATCACTTACGTGATTTCGTAAAAACTTACTTGATTTTGTATCCCTCAAAACTTTTATCAGATAACTTACAAAAAAATTGTGTTCACTTACATATTTTTGTGAGATCACTTACGTGAGTTTGTGAAAACTTACTTGACTTTGTGTTGTTCAAAATTTATGAGATAACTTACTCGAATTTGTGTTGCTTACGTATTTTTGTGAGATCACTTACGTGAGTTTGTAGATACTTATGTGATTTTATATTGTTCAAAACTTTTATGAGATGCCTTACGAAAAATTTATGTTAACTTACGCATTTTTGTGAGATGACTTATGTGAGTTTGTGAAAACTTACTTGATTTTGTGTTGTTCAAAATTTTATGACATGACTTCGAATTTGTGTCACTTACGCATTTTTGTGAGATCACTTGTTTGAATTTATGAAAACATACATGATTTTGTATTGTTCAAAACTTTTATAAGATAACTTGCTCAAGTTTGTGTTAGTTACGCATTTTTATGAAAATAATTATGTGTATATAATATAATTTATTATTTTAATTTGATTTATTTTTAAGTTGACCTACTTAACAGTTCAACAATGTATCAAAAAAACGCAAAATTACATAAATTTTTTTTTAAAAAAAAAAATAACAAAATAGATATGCATTTCATGCCATATGCAAGGCATACTTAAAATATCGCTATTAAAAAGACAAACACGAAATGTATACAGTACCCAGTATTTAACACCACGACGAGGACTTTCAATTACAGGAAGCGACCTACAAGTATAGTGAAATAAAAATTAAAGGAGCAGCGTGGAATCATAGGCAAGGCAAAAAAAAAAAAATGACAGAGAATAGTGAAATAAAAAAAATAAGGACCCTTGAAAATGAAATCATGGGAGAAAGATCAATAATAGAGTCTCGACAATAATATACATCCATAGCATTCAAACACACACATATCACTATAATAATAAAATGGACAAATTATACTGGTAACCCTACATTTTGTCATTTATGTCCTTGTAATTCCTATAGTTTCAATTAACTCAATTTTAATATTAATTTTAAATTTTGCATCAATTTGGTTGAATTGATAACACCGTTATAATTTTTGATAGAAAATTTCATTGAATTAATTGAGGTTGAGTCACTAAATTGATAAAGTTTACAATTGTACTCCTAAAGTATAATACATGTCATTCATGTACGCCCAATTGCTGGGATGGTTAGTGTGGAGAGGCAGGGTAAAAACCACAGATTACCTGCAAAGGCTCTTAGTAGCAGCATGAACAATATTTTTCCCTTCTATAAGGCAAAAGTTGAATCCTTAAACCATATTTTTCTGGTGCACATTGGCATTTGGAACACATAGGCTGCTACAATGGTATGTTAGGAAAATGTCTCTTCCTAACTAGGATTGGTAAGATACGAAATAACAAACAAGAAAGATAAAATGAATCAAACAAATCACACAATCAAGAACATAAGGATTTACGAGGTTCACCCCAGAATAGGACTACGTCCACGGCTGTTGCGATTTTCACTATGATTAAAAAACCATACAACTCTCTTAACCTAAAAAAGGCCCCCTTCATCTATTTATAAGTACAAAATTAAGGCAACACAGAAGCAATAGGAAAATTACTAAAGTACCTCTCTAGACCCTCCCTCCTCTTGAAGGGAGGCCCCTCTAAACCCCCCATTAGACCTAGGGTTGAGAGAAAAGTACTTATTAGGGTCCATAGACCTAACAATCTCACACTTGGAACCTGATAACACAAGCTTTCCATCATCTTTGTCACATAGAGGAACGCCACAACAATTCGATCTTCCATCATCAACCTTTAAGACCAACTGAAGTTGCACACAACTTCAGTTTGTCAATGGTGACTATCTTGGTCAACATATCTGTTGGATTCTCATTGCCACGAATCTTCTCAAGAGACAAGACTTCATCATCTACAAGTGAACGAATGAAATGGTATCGCAACTGAATGTGTTTTGTCTTAGAATGAAAAGTTGGATTCTTTGCGAGATGAATTGCACTCTAACTGTCACTATGTAAAATACTCTCTCTTGCTTCTTACCCAACTCTTCTAGGAAATTCTGCAACAAGTTATCTATTTTCCAGCTTCAGTAATAGTAATATACTCATCTTCTGTTGTAGAAAGGGCCACAATTTTCTGTAATTGTGAAATCCAACTCACTGTTGTACCACTCAATGTGTAAATATAACTAGTAGTACTCTTCCTGATATCCACATCACCAGCTAAGTTTGCATGAACATAACCATATAACCCGATGCCGATTTGTCTGAAACAAAGTGCCATGTTTGTAGTACCACTCAAGTATCTAAGGATCCACTTCACTGCCTCCCAATGCTACTTGCCTAGATTACTCATGTAATTACTAACCACTCTCACTGTATGTGCAATGCTTGGCCTAGTACAAACTATAGCATACATTATGTTACCAATAGCTAAAGCATATGGAACTTGTTCCATGTAAACTTGCTCTTCTTTAGTTTTCAGTGACTGCTCTTTGGTAAGTCTAAAGTGACTAGCCAATGGAGTGCTCATTGGTTTTGCACCATCCATGCTAAACCACTTGAGAACGTTCTTGACATACTTAGCATGTGACAACTTCAAAGTATCATTAGTCTTGTCCCTATGAATCCTCATACCAAGGATTTTGTTTGCAGCTCCAAGATCCTTCATCTCAAATTGGTTAGACAAAAGTTTCTTCAATCTTTTTATCTATTCAATGCTAGATCCTACAATAAGCATATCATCAACATATAAGAGCAAAATAAAATAACTTTTGTCAAACCTCTTGAAATAACAACAATGATTTGCTTGGCATCTTGTAAAAATTGTTGCTACACATATATCCATCAAACTTCTTGGGGCCTGTTGCAAACCATATAAGTTTTTTTGAAGCTTGCATACAAACTACTCTTTGCCACATGCCAAGAAACCTTATGGTTGCTTCATGTAAATTTCTTTCTCAAAATCACCATGGAGAAAATCCGTCTTCACATCTATCTGCTCAAGATACAAATTTTCAGTAGCCACAATTCCTAGCACCAATCTGATAGTAGTTAACTTCATAACTAGAGAGAAAATTTTAGTGTAGTCAACTCATTCCTTTTGTTGAAACCCCTTTGTAACCAATATATGTACAAAATATATTATATACATAATATATATAAAATAGGGTGCTTGGGCTAAAAGTTTAATTTTTGATTTTCTTTACCCAAAGATGTACACTCTAAAACACTTTGTCCATAACGACATGCTTAGACAAAATGACCAAAATGTCTATGTATATATTGTTGCATCAGTTTCGTTGACCCCATTTCTCTCATTTTATTTTCTCTCTCTCTCTCTCTCTCTCTCTCTCTTTATCTCTGCATCGATACCATCGGTCTCACCACTAACGCCGCCATCGTACCATCACCTTCTTCTCCCCACACATCAGCAATGTCGCTGCCATTTTTTCCTTACGGATCTGAAGAAATAGCATGATCAGATCTAAGGGAATAACACGCCACCACAGCGTCAACTCATCTACATCATTTTCTACCACAACAACGACGTACCCCTTGGAGGCTGTCGCGTCGAGTTGGATTTCGTTGTCATTCTCACCACCCTAATCTTCATCGCCAATTTCATTGTCGTAGCCTGCTATACCTGGCTCTGATACAATACATCCTCCTCTTCTGTCATTGCCTCGAATAAAAACTTGAAGAAGAAGATCCTCCAATCGATTTCTCCCATCTTCATATTCTTCAATTCCTCTCATAAAGCCCTAATTTCTTTTGCTATCTCGACTCTCTCACTCACACACACACACACACACACACACACACACTCTCTCTCTCTCTCTCTCTACGTATGTGTGTTGAAATGTTGATGAAATGATAAAGTAAGAGATCAAATACTCCGATCGACATATCAACTCCATTGTAAGTCTCTAATTTGATTTGATCTGTGAGAACAACTCAAATTTTTTTTGGTTAGGGTTTGTGTAACAACTTTTTTGTAATAACATCAAACTCAGTGATCTGTAATACATCTTTGTGTTTGTGTGTGTAAAAATTTGAACCAATGAAAATGAAAATTTGAATAGATAAATTTTTTGAAAAGAGAAAAAAATTACACAGATAAAAAATTGAACAACTAAAAAAATTAAAAAGATAAAATATTTGAATAGATAGATTTGAACAAATAAATAAAAAAAATTGAACAGATAAAAAATTGGACAAATATTTGAATAGATAAGAAATTTCAACTGATAGATATTCCAACAGATAGATATAAATTTGACAAATAGTCAAAAAAAATTTAAATAGATAAAAAATTTGAATAGATAGTTTAAAAAAATTAAATAGATAGATTACGCGGTAAAATTGAAAAAAAAAATGTTCTTCAAAATAATAAATTGATTTCTCACAAACTATTTCATAAATGGTGGACCTCTCACTAACAAAAAATATCCACTGAACCTAATGCTTAAACAATTATTAGACTAAATTTATCATTAATTTTCTCTATAATATATTTTAACAAGCTTCTTGTCAACTTGCCCCTCCATCTCTCCTCTACGTTGCCAACTCCAAATAAAATGAGATATTGACTTTGTTTGGAAAGTTCGTTATTTTAATTGGCTATTTAGTTTTTTAACTACTTTAATCTGACTAAAAAAATTGTGTTTGGAAAGTCGATTGTTTTTTTTTTTTTTTTATATAGTTGATTTGAAGATTTTGAGAGAAAAAAATAAAATGATTATAGATTGAATGTGACATTTTATCTTATTAATTATTTTAAATTGTTTTGTCTTTTAGTGAGTTATTTTAATTCAACTATCTTTCCAAACATAAATGATTTGTATTTCTTGTTGCTTATGTGTGTGGTTTGTGGGTCCTCTTGTCCAAAAAAAAGAGCTAAAGGGTGATTTTGTAAAATGATTATTTCCATCTAGTCAAAAAATCTAATAAGAGACGTGAGTATAATTTTAAAAATTTTAGAGAAGTGTCTGTAATTTCAACAAATTTGAAAGATCATTATAATTTACATTTTTTTATTAGTTAAAAAATAAAAAAAAATCACATTTAAGTTGATTTGACAGACAACCTTAACCAAGGCCCTATTTGGTAGAGTTGTGGGAAAGTACTTATAGGTTATGCCTAAACAGCTTATAGTTTATGCCTAAACAGCTTATAGCTTATAAATTATGAACATAAGCTGATTTCTGACTTATAAATTAAGCATCTCCTGCCCCACTTAAAGAATAAGCTGATTTTTGACTTCCAAAAAGTTATAAGTTATAAGTTATAAGCTAAACCAAACACATCAAAATAACTTAAATTAAGCTAAAAGTTGAAATAAGCAACTTTTAAGCTGCACCAAACAGGGCTCAAGTGTTAATAAATTGTTGGTGAGAAAGATTTTTTCATAAACGCTTACATTTCGTTTGGTATTAGTTAATATAATTAATTTTTTTACATTAAGATTTTTTTTAATTTCATTTGATTTGATTTTTTAAACTTTTTTAATTTTTATAAGAAAAAAATATAATAATTATAAATTAAATATGATATTTTATCTTATTAATTTATTTAATTTATTTTATCATTTTATATATTTTTTAACCTCAAAATGATAGTCAAACAAGAGCTAATTACCCTCTTGGATTCTCTGTCCCTACTTATAGTCTCTATTTATTTATTTTATATTTTTTTACGTCATTAGTTTGATGAAAACAAATGCGTCATTGCATAGCAATAATTGTACGGAAAATGAAAGCAAATTATACACAAAGGGCATTTTTGAATTTATTTTTAAGACTTTTAATAATTGATTATTAAAAAATATATAAAAAAAAGTGAAAATTATTTTATATATTCTAGTAGACTATTATATCATTAAGACTTTATTTGTCAACTCACATCACTCTCTTTATTTTTTATACATTTTTTCATAAAAAATTTAATTTTTTTTAAAATAATCTATTTTTAACTGAGACCTAAATTAAAAAAATAAATTTAACTTTTAATCTAAAAAAAAACACTTCTTAAAGAAATATTTGTATGTAAATAAGCCATTAAGTTGACATATTTGGTACCTTTCACCGATTACAATTCAACACTGTCCTCATGTCAAATATACTTATTTTTTTATCTTTTTTTAATTCATAACATTATATATATATATATATATGTACTTTTTTTATAAAAAATTAAAAAATATAATTTCCAAACAATCCAACTTTTTCTCCCTCTTACCTAGAAAAGTGCTTTTTCTACCTGACTTTTTTTCTCTCTTATTTTCTGGAAAACCCATTTTTCACATCATTTCTCGTCTTTTTCTTTTATTGCTCTTTCTCTCTTACACAAAATTATTTATCTTTTCTCTCATCTCAACTAAAATTCTCAATTAAGGCCTCGTTTAACAATATTACTTTTTATTCTAAAAGTTAAAAAATTATTAAAAAAATTAAAAAGTCAACAATCTATATTAAAAAATCAAAAAAAAAAAAATTTCGCTCTACTTTTACATATCTTTTCGTAAAAAATCAAAAAATCATCTCAAACATGCCAATTTTTTTTATATATATTTTGGGTAAAAAATTAAAAAATTACTAAAATAGCATGTTCCCAAATGAGGCCTATATTCAATGGAAGTAATTTGATCTCTTCTACACCTCACCTCAATTTGAGAAGTTGGTTATTTTAATTAATTATTTAATTTTTTGACTATTTAACTTGATTAAAAAAATTGTGTTTAAAAAGTTTGTAATTTATTTATTTATTATTATTATTTTTTACAGTTAATTTGATAGTTATGTGAAAAAAAAAAAAGTAAAATGATTATAGGTTAGATATGACATTTTATCCTACTAACTATTTTGACCTATTTTATCTTTTAATAAATTATTTTAACCCAACCACATTTCCAAACACCCCTCAATTTCATTTTTTGTCATGAACATAATAATTTCTGTTGATAATCATGTACAATATCAATATGGTTCCTTTATTGAGAAGATCAACCGGGTTTGAATACAATGAGTTTTGAGTGTCGAGGCCGTTATTAGCTTTGATTATTATATTCTTCTTCTTCTTGATTATATTTTTTATTTTGCAATATAAAACTTCAAATTAAGTTAATAATTTTTTTAATTATATAGTATGTAGTATATAATATTTTGAAATAGTTGTTAAAAAACGAAAGGATGCATCACACTGACATTCTCAGATATTTTTGTTTAATACAGATTCACCATTCATATTTGAAAAATTACATTTTCTCCCATGTCAAATTAAAATAATATAATTGTCCTTTAACTTTTATGCATATAAAATAATGTAGCTATTTTGTTCATGTTATTTCAAGAAAATAACAATTATTTTTTTTTGTTTAACTCATATAAAAAGTTAATTTTTTTTCGTTTTTTTTTATTTTTATTGAATTTTTTTAATGTTTTAAACATTTTTATTTTTAGATACATAGAATCTTGACATAATTAAGAAATATAATATTTGGTGATATAATTGTGGAAATAAATATGAAAAATTATATTCATATATAAAAATTTATATAAAAAATATCATAAAAATATTGTGCTAGTGATATTGTTATAAATATAAATCATGTTTATAAGTGTTTTGTTTTAAAAGGAAATATCACCATTAAACTACATCATTGTGTTGGAAAATTCTATATAAAATTTATGTTTATATATCATCACTTAGTAAGAATATGTTCAGATAAAATTTAATGATAAAAATTTGTTAAATAGTCATTATGATAGGAGAAGAAATGGTAGGAAAAAAAAAAAGATAAGATGGTTATTTAAAAACTTTTAAGACATGATATCATCAATCAAGAGAACAATTTATAATGAGATTATAAATCTCAAAAAAAAAAAATGTAATTTTTCAAATGTGAAGAAAGATTTGTATTTAATAAAAATCCCAGAGGTGTTAGTATAATTTACCCAAAAGGAAAAAATAAATGAAGAAAAAAAATTAAAATATATTAGATAAAAAAAATAAGAGCAAACCCAAAACAAAACAAAACACCCCCCCACCAAAAAAATAAAATAAAAATGAATGACTGAATGAAAAACACGATTTACACTTCAGGATAATTTTTTCTACAAAAAATAAAGAAGGAAGAAAGCACTACTATAAACAGTTCATCAAAATCATATTGTTCAAGCAATTTTCTAATCAGTTCATCAGATCAAAATCTTCAATGGTTCTTGTGTGAGTAATTTTTCGATCACACTGCCAACTCAGTGATCAGCTGGAGAGAACTGGCAGAATAGATGACACCTAGCTAACCTGCAACAGAAAGAGAAGATTCCGGCGGTGGTTCTTCCACCCGGGGGCACTCCGACGATCAAGTCAGTATATCTCTCAAAGATAATCAAGTGCTAAATTCACTGTTCAAAGCATAAAATTGCGTACCTTAGACCCACGGGGGTGCCTGTCTTTTATAGTTTTCTCAATCCTAGTCGCACTAGAAGCCTGACTTCTATGGACTCCCATTCAGTGCTTACTTTGGACTCTACAAGAGATAATGATAGACTCCCTAAGAATACTATCCTTATCCATCTTGAAGTCTTTCTTCATTTTAGGACTCTTCTCCCCTATCCGCTTATCTCGGATTCCGACATCTTCGGAGACAACCTCGGCAACACCGAGATAACCTTGGCATAACGACCAGGACACGTGGCACCTCGGCTGACACGTCGGCGTCACCTTGCCATGTGTTGTACTCATAAAATATATCCCCACAACTGCCCCCTAGGTTCTATTACCTCGGCATTCTGAGGTGATGGAACCTATATCAGTACTTCCTTCTAGTACGTCGGCTTAAAGTATCTCAGCCGAGATCATCATCATAGGCCGACATGTCTTCTAAAAGATCAAGAACTCCAAGAGCTCCCTTATGCGTATGAGCTGTCTTACTCGTAACAATTCAACCGTTTCCAGCCACGCGTCTTTTTCTTACTGGATCGTACCAGACACGCGTCTGTAAGCCGTCTTATTTCTCACGTGCGCCGTCTGACGTATACGTTCTTCTAGGTTTTCATTAATGATTTCTTTTGCCGCCGTTTCAAGTTTAATCAAAACTTTTCCCTCTTTTTCGTCTCTTCACTTTGCACTATCGAGTTCTTTCTCTCTCTTGCCTTTCTTCCTGAATCCGCCATTGTTCCAGCTTCGAGTTCTGCAACTGTCTGCCTCCCTTCATTCTGGTGAAGCTCTCGCCGCTTTGTTACTTCTGTAACCGTCGCCTGACTTCGGCGATCCTCTCATCGGCTTCACATTTTCTGGTAAGCCTTTGTTCCTCTTGTTTTTAATTCCTTGATGTTTTTTATCATTCGTTGCCATTACTGTTCTGTTCAACTTTTGATTTTGCGAATCATATATCTGAATGCATTTATTCAATGGCTTTGCTCTTGCCCATGTTTTGAATGTGTACTGTTCACCTCTTTCTTGCATTTTTTCCACTGTTCTTGACATTGTACCCCTTGTACTTTCTATGCTCTTGATAGCCCACCTTTGTTCTTGATTCTGAAACTCATTCTTGTTTTCTGTTTTTTGTGTCTTTTCCAGATTTGTGCTTTCAATCTTTGTTTCCATAGACTTAGGTTTGGGATTTGTCTGTAGAACCCACACTTTATGAGAAAACTGAAACCTGCACTTACCTAAGCGTTTGCCGAGGTCCCAATATCCCTTTCAAAACATCTTTTGAAACCCAGCCTCCTTGATTAAGCCGATATCATGGGTATGTGGAAACATAGGGTAAACACCCTATCCAACTAGAATACTTTAGACAGGAGTTTGAAATCCCAGCCGACGTCCATCTGAGGTTGGCTGGGAATGATGACTCCATCATGCCTACTGACGACTCCATGCCCTTCCCTGTAGTTGCCTTTATTGAGTGTGGACTTCGGCTTCCACTCAACATCCTGTTTCGTGAGATTCTCCATTATTATAAGTTGAACCCCATGCAACTTGCTATCAATTCTTATTGAGTGATCAACGGTATCATAGCCTTAGCTAAACAAGAAAACGCTAGGATCACCTTAGCCGATATTCAATACTGCTATACCATGTGCAGCCTTAACTTGAAAGAAAAAGGCTACATTTATTATCTTAAGCCGAGGTCCACAAAGTTCAAAATCGTAGCCGACCTCCCAGACTCCAACAAGGGGGCTGGAGACGATTACTTCATTACCTCAGGAAATTGGGAGTTTGCTCCAGACGAGGACCTCCATCTCTACCCTCTTCCTCGATCAATTTTAGAGGGCAAGGGTAAGAGCCCAGTGTTAATACTTGGTTGTTTCTTTTCAAGTCTTTAATACTTTACCAGTTTTCTAATGTCTGTTTTCCCTTGCAGCTCTTCGTCAACCACCAAAGAACTTTCGCCAATCCTTTATTCTCAACAAGGATTTGAAGAAACTCTTGGACTTGCCAGTCTAAAAACGGAAGGCACCTCTGCTTCTCAATTTTATTCCAACATACAAGTCAGCTTTGCTTGACGTCCCTAAGAAAAAGAAGAAGAAAAGCCTTTCTCCACCTTCTGCCATAACTCCACAGACTGTGTCCACATCTCGAACAGATCAAGGATCAATTTCTGATCCAGCAGAACAGCCGTCTACTTCGGCTCAATACCTGATCCCACGATCTCAACGCAAACGTCGTCGACGACTTGTTCTTGCAGCCGAGATGGGTCGCGCAAAACCAGTGGCCAAAGATCTCTTAGTCAATATCCCAACTGATGTTGATGCTCAATCAACACAAGCCCTGCCTCCACAGAAGCCGAAAAGAGTTAAGAAGGCTCAACTAAAGGCCAAAGTGACTCAGGTTGAGACTGAAGACACTTTGCCAATTTCCAAGTTGGCTCCAAGTGAAAAGGCTGCCTCTGTCCCTACGAAGAGGTCTGCTGAAACCCTTCCTTCTGAATCTACCAAGTCCAAGAGGATGAGGTCATCTGCAACGACCTCGGGGTCTAAGAAGCCGGATGCCCCCTGGGCCCCTGAAATCACTTTAGAAGATAAGCCTGTAATGGCTAGTATAGACGTCCCCGAACATCCCGGGAGGGAATCCCATTTTGTTCATTTGGGCTTACTACAGTTCAGGACTCAATGTCACCGTCTTGTATCTAATCTCGCAGAGTGCAATACAAGACCGATGAATCATCAAAGAGTTAAAATCCGGCAAATCATTTTTGAAAACAGATTTTTTGAAAGAAGTGCCAAACATGGACTGCTTTGCCAGATATAGAGTCGCCACCTAAATATTTATTTTGGGAGAATTTAGGAAACCCTGACTCGTTGCCTAAGGCCACGTGTCCGTTATCACCAAAGTTGCCTCGGCTCGGGAACTTGGGTACGATTGGGGAAGGTCACTTTGTGAGCACCCCCGCTCGCCCGGTCAAAGATCGGCCTCTGCTAACCATGATATCGAGTTTTGAAAACATTATGTGTTCTTATTTTGGTTATTAGCCTAGATTTACTATGTGATGCGCACAACATACAAGTATAGACTGCATTGCCTGAATTGGAACGAAACATCTTATGTTTGTTTTGAAAACGGTTGCCTACTCGCAAGTAGGCTAAAATGTGGATTTGCCATCCTCAGGTGGGCTTAGAAAACATGGTGATTTGCCACTATCTAGTGGGCTTAAAACTCACAGTCAATGCATTGTTCCACTTCAGATAATCTAACCTCTACCCACAGGCATTCAGGCAGGTATATCACATAAGCACATAGCCTCATGGTAAGCATACTATCATGGCAGTCGCTCACACACATGCAAGGATGCTAAAGCATAAATACTTACCGAGTACTCCAAACCAAAACAGAAACTATGTTAGCAGTCAATGCATGATCCTAACTATGCTGAAATGTCTAATGCAACACATGCAAAATGCAACTAAAAATAGGCTCGGCTATTCTAAACATGGCATATCAAATGCAACAGATAACATGTATTCAACTCAGAATTGAAATACAATGCATTTAGTATGATGAGCCGAGCCCGGTGCATGCAATATAGATGAATGAATGCAAACATGCTATCATACTGTATGCTAATTGAAACATGCCCTAAACTAACCATCATAAGCTGATAAATAAAAGGGAGAAAGACGTGGGGTTGGAAGACATACATCACACGCACGCACACTTATTACAGTTGTGCCCTCTCTCGGAGGGTCCGAATAAATAATACAGTTTGAATAAGTACAAAACCCTAATTAATTAACAAATTAAACTAGGAAAGCAAGTAAATTAGCATGCAAGCCCATGGACCGCCTCAGCTCTGTTCCGGATGATGAATGATGCATGCTTGAGTTGCCTTGCGCGGAAATCCAGTGCGATGCCCCGGTTTGCCTCTGTTTGCAATTAATCCCGGAATGTTGTGCAAAGCTCTTGAAGGATGTTGATCCTTGATTTACTGCAACGGAGAGCAAGAAAGGGGCATGGCAAAGTATTTTCACATATGTATGCTCGCCTCGATCCTCGTGCCATCAATCACGCATCTCGATGCATGATGGCCGAGGAGTCGAATTGCACGACTCAATATGAAATGAATGCACATGAAAACACAACAAGACCGAGACTCCATCATGGTTAATCCGGAGTGTCGGTGACCGGGAATTGAGACACGTTCCGTCACTCGGAGTACGAAACGTCCCTCGTTTCTCGTGCTTGGGCTAACTCCTATCCCAAACACAATGCAAATGAGATGGCATACACAATGCAACTAACATACAACCTAGCATACGCAATGCTATGAAATGGCATACACAATGCTCGATGTAACATGGCATACACAATGCTCTAACATGCAACCTAGCATACGCAATGCTATGGACCAAAATGACATACACAGTGCACGATGGACTTACACCAACATGATTGGACCTCAGCCACACTCACATTAGTGGCCATGTGATGGAAATGAGACAACCGAAGTGCGTGTACACATACGCGAATACCAAGGACCAAACCTAAGGCATGAAATCCTACTTTACTAAAGCATGACAAAGGATGAAAGATGGCATACAAACATGTAATTTCCAGATGCTAAATGGTCCCGAATCATGGAAATATGGCACTCAATGCATGGAATAAGCCCCGAAACTCAAAACTAGGCACATGTATTGAACTATAACTATGTAAAGCAAGCATTATTTGACAATGAAGCACAAAGACAGAGCCAAGGCAGTCCCAAAACATGCACATTACTAGTTTAAAGCATGGCCAAAAAATGCTAACATGACGGACTAAAATAGCATGCAATATTGGCTAGTAAGTATGGGTTGTATTACAACTATACGATGCGCATGAGATCTCATCAAACCAGCCAAAAACAGTGAACAAAACATGTCAAAATATGCCCAAATAACCACTGAAATGCAGCCAATGCATACAAAAATGATGAGCTCCTTTGGAGGGCCATGCAAGAGGTTACTCAACACATACAAGATAGACACTTAGCATGGCAAAAACAACTCTGGAAATGGATTATGAAAGCCCTAAAACTCACCAAATAGGCCCTGGAATTGGTCTAAGAAACATGCAAATGGAAGGCCCTTTGAAAGGCCTTGAATAGGATTGCTCTATACATGCATCATAGACATAAAATATGACCAAAGGGGCACCAGACAGAGTCAAGGAAGACCTTAGAACTCACAAAATAGAGCCTGCAATGTGACTTCACAATATACAAAATAGAGCCCCTTTGGAAGGTCAATCATGCTAGTAAAGAGAATGAGGGGTGAGAGGGTCACCCCTCTATGATTTCAAAGCTCAAAACCTCATCAAAGCCACTAAAAATCCATTGGATTTCAGTGGCTAAGAGGCCAAAACAAGGCCAATGCAAATGCTCAAATGCATGGCTCAAAGCATGTGGAAATGAAGCATGCAAGGAAGGAGATGACTCCAAATAGAAAAGTGAACTAAAAAAAATTTAAAGAGAAGGTCAAAACAAGACTTTTTTCAGTTTATAAAAAATTCTAAAATGTTCACAAGTAAGGCTAAAATAGGATGCAAAAATAGCCCTAAAAGAGAGATTGGGCAAACAAGGAAGTAGATGGCTTCAAACAGCAAAGTGTCCTTAAACAAAGTTGAAGAGGGGCTCAAAATAAGACACTTCACAGTTTAGGTCAAAGCCCAGAAGTGCTAGCAAAAGGGGCTAAAGTATGAAGCAAAAGAATGCAAGAAAAGGGGAAATGAGGACTTACCCTTGTAGCACAACAATGCAGCAACTTTTGGACCAAGAAGGTGAGCTCTCAACCTCTGCAAATGACCTCCAAGGTGCTGGAATGGGTGGTGGAGGTGGTAGGCTATAAGGTGTAGTGTAAAATGGTCAAGAATATTAGGGTTTGGAGGCTTGAAGTATAGAGATAGGGGGAGTTGTATGTATGCTCTAGCCAAAACTTTTTCTAACCCTTGCAAAATGAGATGGAGGGTTGGTTATATAGAGGGAGAAGGCCATGGCTTCTTGGAGAAGCCTTAAAGGGGGGTCAAAGCTTCTAAAAGAAGCTTGACCAAAAGGGTCAAGCTTCCTCAAGAAGCTTGACCAAAGGGTCAAACTTCCTTTGGAAGCTAAGAAAAGGGTGCAAAACCACCCTTAAAAGGATCAAACAAGGACAAAACCCTGACAAGGGTCAAATGCAAAATACCAAGACAATGGAACACACTCACAGAGGCAAGACTGGCCGACCAGCTCAAAAGGTTCAATGTGGTCGGCCGACCACCTCCCCTGGTCGGCCGACCAAGGGTCAAAAGGTTCAAGGAGAATTTACTGGTCGGCCTACCCAGAAAGGTGGCCTCCCAGATGAGTAGAATACAGCTGTATGGAGAAAAACCAGAAAATGTGACCCAAGAGGGAGAAAAACCAGCTTTTTAGAGGGGTTCAAAAAGGTCAAGAAGAATTACTGGTCGGCCCACCCATATTGGTGGTCTCCCAGATGAGTAGAGCACAATGGTGGTGCGAAAAACCAGAAATTGTGACTCAAAAATGAGAAAAACCAGCTTTCTGTCAGAAAAACCAGATGGAGGAGAGAGAAAAAGGAGAAAGTTGGTTTTTCAGGGGAAAAGGTGGCCTCCCACCATACCCCCACCTTCATAACCATGAAAATAGGTCCCCTTCCAAAAATGGGCCAAGACGGATGCAAAACGGAGGTTCGGGGGCCGAAACGCGCGACCTGGCGCCCCAAAAACTGACTATAAGGCATCGGAGGTGGCGTTCGACCACGAAGTTGGTCTCTCGGGCCACAGTGTCCCTCAAAAGAGGGGAAAAAAAGGTGTGTGCCAAAAACCAGAGCAAACGGAGATAGTTAAGCGGTCCCGAACCGAGGCATACGGCCGACGGCTCCGAAAACTAGAAACCGGGCTCCAAACATAAAAAATGGCCTGCGACCATGAAACGTAGCCTACGACCACTGAGAGATGGTCTACAAGACCTCTCCCTCCCCTCAGGAAGAGAAAATAGAGAAAACAGGACCTGGTTCACAAACCGAGGCGAAGCACAAAAGAGCCCGGAAGTCTGGAGGCAAGGCTCGCAGCCGAGATTCTGAAACCTCAGAACGAGCACAATATGCACTATCACCGAACGCTCAATCAGTGACGTCTGAGTCTTAAGGTCGATCAAAAATGGGGTGTCTACAGCTAGTGATAGCGCCAACGATATAAATGTCGGCGTTGCACAGACTTTTATCTCGCTTCTTCCAGCGACACAGGCGAAACGCCAATCGTGGGTATGAGAACTACGCTCTCATGCTTCAACGCTCTGTTCATGTAAGTGTTGTTGCTTGGTACTTTTTCTTTCTTCTGCTTTATTTCATACTTAGAATATTTTCTAATATTTCTGTTTCCTTTCAGGCCATCCAACATGCCTACTCTTTCTCAATGCAACCTTTTGAGAATTGTGAGAAGCTAGCTGAGAAGATGAGGAAGGTCTCCGCACTCCAGAAAACCAATAAGAGTCTGCAATCAAAGATGAAGACCCTGGAGGACCAGGCCGAGGTTGCCATCAAAGAGAAAGATGAGGCCGAGGAAAAGGTCGGTGCCACTAAGGCAATAAACAAAGTTCTTCAAGCCCAGCTGAAAGAGGCTGAGGACAAAGTGGCCCAGGCCCAGAGGGAGCTTCAAGATGCCCTGGCCACCAAAGAGGCTGAAATAAAAGATGCCGATGAAAAGGCGTATGCTCAGGGCATGGCCGATGTGACAGAGGCTTATGAAAAGCAAGTCAGGCAAGCATGCAACAAGGGTTTCTCCCTTGCTTGGATGACTTTGCTAAAAAAACTTGATGTCCCTGAAGACTCCTCCCTGAGCAACGTTGATGCCATTCCCCTGCCATTTCCTCCAACTCCACCTCCTAGTGAATCTGATACTGAGGATGAGGCCGAGGAGGAAGTTTTGGTAAGGAAACAAAAAGAGGCCACTGTGACCAAATTTTCTCCACAAAATGAGCAAGTCCTAGACTTGACTCAAGATGAGGATGGTGAGGAGGTTCCTGAAAATGCTGTGGCTGAGAAGACATCGGCCGTTGTTCCTCTTGCCGACAAGAGCGTAGATGAAACTCTTGCAGAAATCGACGCCGAGCTCGCGGCGGAGAAGGTAGCCGAGGTTGTTTCTCAACAGTCTTCTGAGGTCTTAACCCAAGTTGCTGCTGATGCTGAGGAACCTTAATTTTTATGTTTTTTCCTTCCCTTCTTGTACTTTTGTTTTTTTTTGAAACAATGTAAACTTTTCATGTGGCCGATGTGCCCTCTTAAATGCATCTGCTTTCCCTGAATGCTTGAATCTTATCTTCTCTTTATTGCTTTTGCATGATTCTATACTTAGAATATTCTGCATGCCTTTAACATATTCTTCCCTCTTTGTGCAACCTTCTCGGGGCGAATTACCTCGGTTAACAATGATCTCGGTTTAATTTTAACTTGTAAATTGCTACAAATTTTAACAAGTGTTAAACAATGATCTTGGTTTAACTTTAACTTGTAAATTGCTACAAATTTCAACAAGTGTTAAACAATCATCTCGGTTTAACTTCAACTTGTAAATTGCTACAAATTTCAAAAAGTGTTAAACATAGCATCGGTTTAACTTTAACTTGTAAATTGCTACAAATTTCAACAAATGTTAAATAATCATCTCGGTTTAACTTCAACTTGTAAATTGCTACAAATTTCAACAAGTGTTAAACAATCATCTCGGTTTAACTTCAACTTGTAAATTGCTACAAATTTCAACAAGTGTTAAACATAACATCAGTTTAACTTCAACTTGTAAATTGCTATAAATTTCTACAAGTGTTCAACAGTCATCTCGGTTTAACTTCAACTTGTAAATTGCTAAAAATTTCAACAAGTGCTAAACAATCATCTAGGTTTAACTTTAACTTGTAAATTGCTACAAATTTCAACAAGTGTTAAACAATCATTTATAACTCTCTGCCCCCTAATGTGAACCTGAGTTCCACTTGGGTTCTCATTATGCATCTTTATTAGTCATAAGTATTGAAGAATTCTGCTAAGATTTTATTGATGTCGTCGGTAAAAAAACAAGTAACAACTAATGATAGAAAAATTTTAAATTACAAGTGTTCCAGGGTCTTGGCAATGCTTTGCCCTCATTATCTTCAAGCCGATATGCCCCATTGCCTAATACCGAAGTGATTCTGTAGGGTCCTTCCCAGTTTGGGCCAAGCTTGCCTTCCCTGGGATCCTTCTTGTTGCCGACGACTTTTTTCAGGACTAGGTCGCCAACTTGAAATTCCCTTGGATTAACCTTCTTGTTATAAGCTCTAGCAGGCTATTGTTGGTATATTGCAAGCTGTATTGTAGCTTTTTCTCTTTTTTCTTCTAGAAGATCTAGATTTCGGGCTAAGAGTACATCATTAGTCCCGTTCTCAACTCCCTGGGTTCTGATCCCTGGGATGCTGACCTCCAATGGAATGACTGCTTCTATGCCATAAGCCATGGCAAAGGGTGATTCCCCTGTTGATCTTCTCGGCGTAGTCCGATATGCCCAGAGTACATTGGGTAATTCGTCTACCCACTTCCCTTTTGCTGCCTACAACCTCTTCTTTATTCCATCCAGAATTACTTTGTTGGATGCTTCTGCTTGTCCATTGCTTTGTAAAAAACTTGGGGTTGAAAAGTAGTTCTTGATCTTGAACTTTGCACAGAAGTTTTTGATCAGTTTACTGTCAAATTAAGTTCCATTGTCTGCAACAATTGCTCTTGGAATCCCAAATTTGGTGATGATGTTTCTCCATATGAAGTTCTTGACATCCGCATCTTGGATCTTGGCAAGAGGTTTTGCTTTTATCCACTTTGTGAAGTAATCTGTTGCTACCAACAGGTACTTCCTTTGCCCAGTTGCTTGGGGCAAATACCCAACGAGATCCATCCCCCATTGGGCAAACGGCCAAGGACTGAATACAGGATTTAGGTCAGCAGCTGGCTGGTGTATCAAAAGTGCAAACCTTTGGCATTATTCGCAATTCTTCATATAGGCTTCTGCATCTTTTTGCATGTAGGGCCACCAATACCCCTGGGTAATGGCCCTGTGAGCTAGCGATCTGCCCCCAACGTGGCTTCCACAAATTCCTTCATGAATTTTATATAGAAAATCTTCAACCTGCAGAGGGTGTACGCACCTTAAAAGGGGTCCAGTGAAGGACCTTCTGTAAAGATGTCCTTCCGCTGTTAGACTGAATCTTGCCGACTTCAATCTGACCTTGTGTGCCTCCTTCTGGTCTTCTGGCAGCTTTCCTTCTTTCAGGAATGCAACAATTGCATCCATCCAGCTTGGTCCTATGTCCACACACATTGCTTCATGCTCTGTGGTCGGCAGTTCTATGCTCGGGCCCGACAAATAGTCAATCATTATTGTCCTTGTTTTTCCAGTTTGTATTGAACTTGCCAGGTTGGCCAACGCGTCGGCGTGGCTGTTATCATCTCGGCTGACTTAAAGTAGTCTATAGTTCTGGAATAAGGTTGCCAACCTGATGACTTCCTTTGCGTAGGTCGACATTCTTTCATCTCGGGCTGCAAACTCGCCCGTTGTCTGATTAACTATTAATTGTGAGTCACAAAAAACTATTACCTCATATGCTTGTACTGCTGCTGCCAGCTTCAGTCCTGCAATCAATGCTTTATATTCTGCCTCATTGTTTGAGGCTTTGAACCCCAATCGAATGGACTGTTCCAATATCTCTCCATCTGGAGATATCAGTACTACTCTTGCCCCCGCTCCTTGTCGGTTTGAGCTCCCATCAACGAACAATCAAAAGGAGTCTCCGATGTAAATGCTGCAGGGTCTGACTTTGTCTTATTTCCTTTGTTCTTTTGGCTTTGGCTGGGCCTCTTTTTGCTTGTCTGAACATTGTTTATCTTGGCTCAACGGAGCCTGATGTTCGATGGATTCTAGCGTGAACTCGGCCACGAAGTCAGCCAAAACCTGGCCTTTGATTGCAGTTCTGGGCCAGTACTCCAGATCATACTGGCCTAGGGCAACTGCCCATCTGGCTATTCTTCCTGTTAAGTCTCCCTGCTGCAATAGGGACTTCAATGGATGCTCTGTCAGTACCACAATTTTATGGGCCTGGAAGTAATGGTTCAACTTCTTTGAAGCCATTGCTAGAGCCAGTGCCAATTTCTCTAAGGGTAGATACCTTATTTCTGCATCGGCTAGGGTTTTGCTTACATAATACACAGCCTTTTGCTCCCCTTTTTCTTCTCAGATTAGTACTGCACTAATCGCATGTTCTGAAACTGCTAAGTACAGGAACAACTCCTCCCCAGGTTATGGATTTGAAAGAACTGGAGCCGTGGTCAGGTACTTCTTCAAATCGGCTAATGCTTCTTCGCACTCCTCTGTCCAAAGAAAGTCTGTGGCTTTTTTCACTAATTTGAAGAAGGGTTTGCACTTGTCTGAGCTTCTGCTTATAAACCTGTTCAGGGCTGCGGCCCTTCCAGTTAGCATCTGCACCTGTTTTGCCGATGTCAGGCTCTTCAGCTCTAGGATGGCCTTGATTTGATCTGGGCTAGCCTCAATGCCCCTCCTGGTCACCAGGTATCCTAAAAACTTACCAGATCCAACTCCAAATGCACACTTCGATGCATTGAGTCAGAGCCGATATGTTTTAAGGATTTCAAAGACTGCTTTTAGATCGGCGAGATGACCCTCAGGCTCCTTGGTCTTAACGACCATGTCGTCAATGTAGACTTCTACTGTTCGTCCAATCAGGTGCTTGAACATCTTGGTTACTAATGTTTGGTAAGTGGCTCCTGCGTTTTTTAATCCAAAGGGCATCACTCTGTAGCAGTATAGCCCTTTGGGAGTGATAAATTCAGTTTTCTCTTCATCCGCTGGGTCCATAGCTATCTGGTGATACCCCTTGTAGGCATCTAGGAAGCTCATCCTTCCATGCCCCGAAGTGGCATCCACTAGCTGGTCAATCTTGGGTAGAGGGAAGCTGTCTTTGGGACAGGCCTTGTTTAAACTGGTAAAGTCTACGCAAACCCTCAATTTACTGTTCTTCTTCTTTACCACCACTGTATTGGACAACAATGTTGGGTAGTGAACTTCTCTAATGGCCTTAGCCTCCAGAAGTCTGTCTACTTCTTCTTCTATCGTTTCGACGTGCATTAATGTCGGTCTTCTGGCTCGTTGAATTACAGGTTTGGCTGACCTGTCAACATTCAGTTTGTGACAAGTGACCTCGAGGTCAATGCCAGGCATTTCGTAAGGTGTCCAAGCAAACACCTCAATATTTGCTCTCAGAAAAGCCTCCAACTCTTTTTCCTCTTCTTCGGCTAAGCCCGAGCCGAGAAGAAAGAAGCGTTCTTCATCCCCATCCTGGACAAGGATTTTCTTCAGTGCCTCTTCACTTTTCTCGGCTGGCTCCTTGCCGATGTCTTCTAGGACTTCCACGTACTCATCTTCAATTTCTGCCTTTTTTGGCTCTCGTATGCTGCAGGTAGATTTCATTACTGCCATGGAGCAATTCTTCACCTGCAGCTAATTGCCCCTGACTTCCTCTATTCCATGCTCTGTTGGGAATCGCAATAGTTGATGTAATGTTGAAGGAACTGCCCCCATTGCATGCAACCATGGCCTTCCCGAGACGGTGTTGTAAGGGGAGGGCGTGTCGATGATGGTGAATTCTGTCTTGATCTTCCTGGTGCCAGCCTGCACCTCCAAGTTTACTGCTCCTAGTGGCCATGTCAGCGTTCCATTGAACCCAACCATTGGGCCATTGGATTGTTCCATGTCGTCCGGGTGAAGGTCGAGCTCCTTGTAACATCGGACATACATGATGTCACAAGAGCTGCCTTGGTCAATCAGGATGCGTTTCACTTGGCACTCCCCAACCTGGAGGGATACTACCAAGGCATCATTATGTGGGTGCTAGACCATCTCTAGATCGGCTTCAGTAAAGGTTATCATTGGTCCCTGGCATCCTTCTGCCCGATGTCTTTTCTCCCCGACTTGATAGACATGTTGTAGGTGTTTTACCTTCTGGGTCTCCCCTCTAATTTCGTTCTCGTTGACCTTTGATTGAATCACATTGACTACCTGAGGTCCTCCTGCCTGAGGTTGCTGTACTGGGGGAGGCGGAGCTGTTGGTACTTGAGGTAATCTTGCATGTTCTTCTCTTGTTCTGGCCTCGTCGACTAGATCTCTCAGATGGCCTTGCCTTACCAAGTCTTCCAAGTGTGCTTTCAGGGCTCTGCAACCCTAAGTTGTGTGCCCCTCTTCATTGTGGTAGGCACAACGCCTGCCAACGTTCCTCCCCATGAATTCCCCTGGCGCCCTTGCTGGTGCTCTGAAATAAGGCTAGTTCTGAATTTGTTCCAGGACTTTGTGAATTGGGACTCGGAACAAAGTCGTCACTGCTTGTGCAGCCCTCAGGTCTGCTTCTTGCTTGTTCGTTCTGTTGTTACCTCGGCCTCGCTTCGGCGAGCCGTTTCCTTTCTCTTGCTTTATCTCCCTAGTCCCCGATGTATCTTCCTCGGCTCTGGCATACTTCTCAATTCTCGCCATGAGCTCTTCCATGCTTTTTGGCAAAGTTTTTGCCAAAGACTTCCGTAGTGGACAATTGTCTTTCAGGCCGTTCTTGAACGACACGACCACCACTTCTTGATTACACTCTGGTATTCGGTTGAAAACCTTATAGTATCTTTTTGCATAGGCCCTGAGGCCTTCATCCTTACTGATCTTCAGAGCCATTAATGCGTCCACCCTTAATGGTTGCAGCTTGTTTGTCACGAACCTGGCCATGAACATCTCGGCTAGGCCTTCCCAAGTCTTCACGCTTCCCTTCGGTAGTTTGTGGAACCAGTTTGATTCAATCTCCCGAAGGATGAGGGGAACACTTTGCAGAGCAACGGCTCGTTCCCACTATATAGTGCCATTGAGTTCAGATATAATCTGACGTGAAAGTTGGGGTCTGACTTCCCATCGTATATTTGAAACCTCGGCATACTGAATCTCTTCGGCGCCTCAAACCTGTCCAATTCCACCGAGAATGGTGTCCTCGGTTTATCTGGGGAATTTACCTCGGCTTCGGCATTCTGTTGCTTTCTCTTGAGGTAATCTCTTAAGTCCTCTTTTGTCCTCCCAGGAGCTCGGCTATCTCCTGCTTTCAGTCTTTTTGGTGCACTACTTTCAGCTTCCTGGTGAGTGCTCTTTGACCCCTCTCCATGAGTTGTGTCGAAGCACAGCGCTTGCCCCTGAACATGCCGATGTCCCTTGGGGTCTGCTTCCTTTGTGTGATGCGTCCTCCGTGATTCTTCTCTTTTTGGCTCCCTTCGTCCGACCTCCCTAGAAGGTCGGTGAGAGTGTCTTTCACTCCCGTTGTGCTGAGGGGTTATGGGGATTGTTCTTTGCCCTCCCTTCTGGGCATTGGCTGTTGGAATCGGCGTGTCCTGCAGTGGGAACGGCGGCTGCATGACGTTATTTTGCATCATGAAATTGACAACCGACTGCAGGTCTACTCTAGACACCCCATTTTTGACCGACCTCTAGACTTAGACGTCACCGCTTGAACACTCAGTGGTCATCCGTGTTCGTGTTTGTCTTGAGTTCCCGGAGGTCTCGGCTATGCGCCTTACCTCAGGATCTCTCGACTCAACTGTTTTGTGTCTGGTTTTGCACCAAACACTTGTGTTTTGCCTTGGAGGGGTAGGGAATGGCTTGTGGGCCATCCCCACACATCACCGGCCATGGCTTGAGGCCACCGGCTGTGTTTTGTTGCCACCGGCCAAATGTTTGGCCGGCCGGCACTATAAATGGTCGACCAGCCATCTTTTTTGGTCAAATTGCATTTTTGGTCGGCCGACCACTGTGCATCTGCTTTTGCAGATATTTTTATGCTAGCTGGCATACACTTTGCTCCCCTCCATACACGTGTATGGAGGGATCTCCCTCTTGGCTAACTTGTCTTGTAAGCTTGCAAGATTGAACCTTCTATAAGAGGAGGCCTCTTCTCCCTCTTTTAGGTTAGACAAGATTTTCATAGAGAGCTTTGGTTTTAGGGTTTGAGCTGTGTATCTATCCTATATCTATATCTCTCTCTCTCTCTCTCTCTCTCTCGTATTTGTGTGTGTTTAGCCTTAGTATTGCACACAAACACCCACCATCACACCTTACCTTGATTGCTGAGGGGCCAGAGGTCTTTTCTTGAAGTTTTTAGACTGGTTTGGAGCCAAAGAAGTAGCTGGAGTGCTATCCTTGAAAGAGGTCTTCAAGGGTAAGGACTTTACCTTTAAATACCCCATTTTTGCATAGCTTTTTTACCTATCTTGCAACTACTTTTAGGCTTCGCATATAACATATAAAAGTTCTATTTTTGAGTCCTTTAAATAGTTGTTTAAGAGTGTTTTGAGCTTTGAGGTTGTTTGACACCTCTTAAGGCTTGTTTGGCCTTTGTTTTTGTGCTATTCTGGTGAGCTCTGGGACCATTGTGTTTGGGCCTCCTCACCACTGAAATCTTGAGGGATTTCAGTAGTGAGGATGCTGCCTTGAGGTCCCAAGAAGGAGAGGGCCACCCCCTCTCCTTGTTGTCCTTGAAAAGGGCTATTTTTGCCTCTTGAGGGAGCATCTAATTTAGGTTCATGTTGGCCATGCCTTAACTGATTTTTATGCTTATTATGTCATAATATAGCTCTGTTTTTAGTTGGTTTAGGTACACCATGCTTGCTTAGCATACATGCCTTGTAATGCCATGTTTAGGTCTTAACAGGCTTTAGGTTTTGATCCTTGTTCTAGCATGATTTTGGCAAAGCTTTGTGAAGCTTTTGTGTTTGTTTTAGCATGCTTAAGTTCTATTTTTGGTTGTTTTGGTCGACCGTAGCATGCTTAGCATAGCCACCTTTCATTTTGGCTTGTTAGCCTTAGGTGTGTGAGTGTGTAGCATGCATTACTTGCATTATTTCAGTGGTTTGGAACCACTTACCATGCTGTTTCAGTGCTTATAACATGCTTGCATACTTGCATTTGATGCTCCTTTGTTGCTTTAAAAGGTTGTTGCCTTATGCTCCATGAATGTGCTTCTTTGTAGGCTTGCATATTTAAGCCACTTAGATGCCATCTAGGTGTTCCCTTAGCATTGTCTAGGTCTGCCTTGAACCTGTTTTAAGTCCTCTTGGCCTTGTGAGGCTTGGTCGACTTAGCCATGGTTTAAGTCTCCTTGGCTTGTCTCAAGTACTTGGACCAATTGCATGCAATGTTTGTCTTGTTTAAATTGGTTTGGCACCATCATTAGCATGATTTTCAGAGTTTACATTGCATGCTACTTGTCCATGTTTAGGCTCTTTTAAGTGTGCTTAAAGGTTGCTTGTTTGATGCTTAAGTGTTGGCCCATCAACATGTACATGTGTGTGTGTAGGCCCTCATTTCTATAGCATTGGCCACTGTTTTACGCTTGTTTGAGGGCTGCCTAAATTAGTTTAAGTCCATCCTTTTGCATGTTGTTGCATGCTCACCTTGTGTGTTGTTGCATACTAGTGTGCTGTTGCATGATTGAATGAAGTCACATGCTTGCTTGCATGCTTGAACATCCACATTGTCTCTTGCATACTTGTAGGTTGCATTGCTTCATGCCTTATATGCTTCTTTACTTAGGTTGTGTGCCTAACCTACATTGCACATTGCATTGCCGTGTTGCATACTAGCCTCTATACCTAGGATACATTGCATTGGCATGCATGCTTCACCTCTTGAGTTGAGTATGATAGAGGTTGAGCCCCCTTTGTTTGATTATGTGCATTGCATTCCATATCAAAATGCATACTTGGTCTCTTGGGCCATCATGCATGGAAATGCGCGATTGGTGGTCCGAGAATCGAGAACCATATCCCTTTGAGTCATGAATATGATAAGGGGTGTGATTGGTGCATACATTGCTTGAAATGCATTGCCATGCTATGTTTTGCCCTCTGCTATTGTCAAAAACAGATTCTGTAGGAAGATTTGGCCGGCCGGCCATCTGCAGTGCCGACCGGCCATCCATAAGTGGCCGATTGATTAATTTGTGGCCGGTGACCATTCTCCATGGCCGGTGACCAATTCCCTCAGCTGGTAGTGTTCCACAGCATTCAGAGAAGCAACCCTGAGATTTGTGCAGTCTTCAGAGAAGGATATGATCCAAAGCGAGCAACTTGTGCATGGCGTTGGCTTTCCGAGCGAGCGAGCGCATTGCATTGGGTCCTCTTCCGAGGTCATTTTGCTTTTATTAGATTAGTTAATTTGTTAATTAATTAATTGGTCTGTAATATTTAATTAGCTTGTAGGTTAATTAAATTGTATTATTCTTTTGGTCCCTCCGAGCGAGGGCAAATTTGTAATAAGTGTGGGTGTGTGTGTGCATGTTTTCCAACCCCCACTTCTTTCTGCTTTTTACTTACCTGCTTTTGATGGTTAGTATTAGGACATGTTTACTTTAGCATACCTTATGCTATGCATGCGTGCATCATTCATTAGTATTGCATGCACCGGGTTCGGCGCATCATGCTAACTACATAAAGTATTTCAAATCTAACTTGAATACATGCTATCTATGCATTTTCACATGTCATCCTTAGATTAGCCGAGCCTATTCTAGATTGCATTCTGTATGCGTCGCATTAGCCACTTAACATGGACTTGGATCCTGCATTGATTGCTAACATGTTCTTGTCTTGGCTCGGAGTACATTGTAAGTATTTTTATGCTTTGGCATCTCGCATGAGTGTGAATGTTAACATGACAGCACACTTACCATGTGGCTAGCTGCTTATGTGATATAAACTGCCTGAATGCCTGTGGGTGAAGGTTAGATTGTTTGAGTTGGAACAACTCATTGAAATCCGTGTTTTAGCCTACTTGCGGATAGCAAATTTCAAACATTTTCCAAACAAACGGATATGCAATGCTTCGTTCTAAATTAGGCGATCTAGTCTATACTTTTGTGTTGTGCGCATCACATAGTAATTCTAGCTAATTAATTGGAATAAGAACACATAACATTTTCAAAATCAGATATCATGGTTAGTAGAGGCCGATCTTCGGATCGGGCGAGAGGGGGTGCTCATAGCTGAGCTTCCCCAATCGTATCCAAGTTCCTAAGCCGAGGCAACTTTGGTGATGACGGACATGTGGCCTTTGGCACCGAGTCAGGATTTCCTAAATTCCCCCATTAAAAAATATTTAGGTGGCGACTCTGTATCTGGCAAAGCAGTCTATGTTTGGCACTTCTTTCAAAATCTATTTTCTCAAAACAATTTGCCGGATTTGGACTCTTTGGTTCAGATTTAGAACCATGACACAAATTGAGTCCGAACTGTAGTGGGGCCCAAGGGCGCGTCTACAGTTTCTAGCGACTCTGCTGGGGAGTTAGAGAGCTTGACTCGAACTCGTGATATCTTGTTTTGACTACACTTATGTGTTTCTTTGCATTGTATGTGCATTGGTGCGCCTAGGACACCGTGTTGGTCACCTGCTATTCTTGAGCGGTCTGCCGGAGGCTTGACTTTGTCAAAGCATGCCATAAGGCTGACCGGTTGCGGGCTCTGCCAGTGTGGGAACACAAACCCCGATTTTACCGGGGCACCCTTTCGACCATTCGACCTAGTGCATATTCAGAATCCATAGTGACCATTCCAAGCTAGGACAGGCTGCTTACCCGATGTTAGGTTATTTGAAACTGCTGCGTGCGTAGTGAAACCCTAGCTCCTGACAAAATAGGACAGGGAAACCCTACCCTAACATAGGGGTGTTTTGACTCTTTTACTTGCTATATGCTCTAGGGTGTATCCCTACAGGAATGCGCATATCAGTTTACAAGTTTGAGTATAAGGCCTGAGGACACCAGTATCAATTTGTGAGAATCAGTTATGTCTGTGGATGTCCGATTCAGTGTTTGGGGCAGTGATTCCGGGAACGATGATCGATAGTAGAATACGGTTGTCCTGGCCACACATGTTTGATCCATTTGAATGAAATCTTTGCTTGTTTTCCTTTCATTCGAAGATTCGAGTCTGATAGCCGTGTTCTCCTCACCGAGGCCGGATATATCTGATCCGGTAGTCACTGTTCAAGATCAACGGACTTATCATGACACAGAATTCAGAGGAGATCGTGGTTATGATAGCCGCATTAGATCAAGGAATCACCCTGCAAAGTGAGACCAATGTTGATGTGCCACATCCACCTAGGTCGCCTACTGCACGCCCGATCTGGGAACCCCAGTTGTATCAAACTCGTGAGCCCACCACATTCAAATTGATGGGGATGATAGGTGACCTCCAGAGGTCCATGGTGGATCTTGCTTACGGGATGTCGGCTTCGCCACCACTTGCACCATATGCAGGAAATTTTGTGTCACAGGGCCCCCCGCTATTGGGACGGATTGTAATCGAGCTTAGTCAACCGGAGGTTGCCTCTAGCTATGGAAATGATGTGTCAACATCAACCCAAACCCTCGATCAGGCTGAGGCCAGAGGCAAGAACAAAATGGAGGCAGATGCCGATCCCATTAAACAACTGATGTGGGCAGTCGAGGCTTTGAAAGCCGAGGGGATGAATAAGCAACAGGTATTCGCAGTCGCGGCCAAGACTATGGATGATGTCTTCCCCACTCCAATTGAAGGCAGTTCAAGCCAGGCAGAAAATCGAGATAGGCCCCGTCATGCTAGAACAGTTCCTTCCACTCCCAACTCTGCACCTGGGAAAGATCAGAAAGTCAAGGCAGTGCTTGCTGACCCTTTCGCTAGTGCGTCTAGCAAGAATTCTCAGACTTCAAAGTACCTACCCCGAGGGCGCAGGGTCTTTCATGCTCTGTACATGCCGTTGTCTAAGGCACTCCAGACCCTGGCCGAAAGAGGGCATCTTAAACCCCTCGAGCCTAGGCCCCTCCCGAAGAATCTCCCTCCCACACATGATGCTGCTTTGTACTGCGCGTACCACCAGTAAACTGGTCACGCTACCGATAACTGTTTTTGCCTTCGTTATGAAGTGCAAGATTTGATCGACAATGAAGTTATGCTCCCACCCACCTCAGTGAAGTCTGTCACTGCTGGGTTGTTAAATTTTGAGGATACTGCGAGTATGTGATCGGTGCGTGAACCACCTGCGGGCGACCCTCGGTGTATTTTGGATGTGGCGTCTGGCACGCATTTTTGAGCATCTGCGAATGCTAGTTTTGTAACTTCTGGCTTGGGTGTTGAGTCAGTCCTTTGTTTTGTTTTGAGTCTGTCTCATTGTCTTGAGTCAGTTCTTTTTGCTTACGGGTCTGTCTTGTTGTAGCGAGTCGGTCCCCTTGTATAGAATGTCAGATGATTCCGGGGTTGTTGCCTCGAACACCGTTTTTGTTTTCTTTTGAGTCTGTCTCTACTGTGGAGCCAGTCGCAACCAGGAAATCTAAATGATACAGCTGCGGCTATCATGTTTCCGTGCTTATTGCTACTGTGAGCTAGTTGTGCCAGAGGATTTGACTAAAATGGCGGAGCGTCTCACTTACTCTTCTATGCTCTAAACTTATTGTATTGACCTGAGTTTTTCAAAACTGTTTTTGAACATTGTGGTGATGAAAACAAAGAGGAAGGAATTCCTCGGGTTTTACAAAATTTTGATCAATTCGAGAGAAAGAGAGGCATGTTGAGCTTTTAATGAATGAAATCCTGCTTGTTAGCGTGAGTACTGGGAAGGACCCTGGCTTGATCCAGATTGGTTCCACACTATCTTCAGCGCGAGCGATGTGTCGCTTTCGTAAAAACTTTCAAAAACAAATTGTTTTGCGCGGTCCTGTGAAGACCTGTATGGAATCGTTCTTGAGATTGTGCAGCCTAGGATCGCTTTCAGCCTCCAGATTCAATTCATTTGTTTTCAAACCTTGAACCCATTCAGAACGTTCAACGATCAATCATCAAGAGAGGCCTGCGTAGCCAGATTTGAAGCAGCCCTCGAACAAGAGGTACCCAAAGTCAGATCAAGAGGCCAGACGTCGTCAACAGAAGCTTGTGAAGCTAGAACGGAAGCACCCCTTAAACTAGGGGAAAAATTGTCTGATGTGCTTGAAGAGCCGGAGATGGATCCTTTTGCAAATCAATAACAACAGGCGCTCTACTGGATATGGACGGCTTCAAAACCCTAAAACCATTTGGTATGGACTTGTTACACTTTTACCCTTTGAGAGGCTCGCTGGGCCGAAAACCTGGAAGGGCGACCCAGGCAAAAGTTAGAGCAAGAAAAAAAGAAAAAAAAGAAAAAAAAAGAAGAAAAGAGAAAAAAAGAAAAAAAAGAGAAGAAAAGAATTGAAAAAAGAAAAAGAAAAACAGAAGCTCACAAGGTTGAACACTCGCATCGGGTGCCTTGGTAAAAGTTAGAGCCTAAAAAGTAAAGGTTAAAATACCCGAGTGTACCTTAACCGGAACTACGTAAGGCTTGATTTCCATTATTGGGATACGTAGGCAACTTCATCCTGAAGTCTAGCCCCCAACGCTTTCATAGCAACTCTGTCCATGTAATGGTTTTGATCATCCTTGCCTTCTCTGAATCTGATAGTTCGGTTGTGACACTGGAACTATGTAAGGCTTGATTCCCATGTTTGGGATACGTAGGCAACTTCATTCTGAAGTCCAGCCATCAACGCTCTTAAAGTGACTGTGTCCATATATTGGTTCTGACCATCTTCGTCTTCTCCGTGTCCGAGAGTTCGGTCGTGATCATCACTAATGAGAACTGTTTACAAAATTCTGCAGTGTTCATCCAGACAAGGGGCAACTTTCCGTTGCCACAAGTCGCCATTCAAACCAGGGGCAACTTTCCATTGTCGTGCAGCTCTTCCAAGCAAAGGGGCAATTTTCCATTGCCTCCGATCCGGGGTTGCGCATCTCGAGAGTAAGTTTCGTGCTCCTTGAGCATTGACCGTTTGCAAAAATAGTTTTTGAGAATTTTTATTGAGGTTGACTATTTTCTCGAAAATCATTTCATTTTCCAAAACTGGACCATTTTCTTGGACCCAAAAAGGAAAATTTTCAGTGCTCATAGCCTAACTCGCATGATTTTCAAATCAAAAATCGAACAAGCATGTTAATCTAACTCTCATATTGGTCAAAACTGTTTTAGTAGAAAACCAAAACAAAAAATGGTCAAAATGATGAACTAGGGGCACAGTTCAGTCAGGCTCCCTGTCTTTCCCCCGATTGTCAATACTTGCCAGAAGGGCACTCTATTCGCCAGAAGAAGACACAACTGAAGCTGTCAGTAAAGGGCTGAAAGCTCTCAACAATCTCCAAGCAACGAGGTATCAAGCCAAGTGCGAAGCACAAATTGGAATGGATTAAGATACTCCATCCGGAACATCGACTAGACGTCCCGGGAGGAAATAGCCGCGAGCTAATAGTGTTGGGCGTGAACCCACAATTTCCATTTATCCATTAACCACCCAGGGAAGGGATATAAAATGAGAGAGTAAAGAATAGAGAGGTGTAAGTTGAGAGAAAAGTGAGCAAAAGGGTTTTTGTGAGAAAAACCGAGCCTGAGGGCCGAGTGATGTGAGGATCACAAATTAGAAAAGGTGGGAACCATACCCAGAGGAACTGGCTCCTCGAGATTTGAAGTCTCTCATTTTTGTAACACGTCCGTGTGTCATGTCTTTTGTTTTGTTTACCTCAACTTTTGTTTGGAGTCTTTTCCGAGCATGTCTCGTTGTGGTTAGGTCGTGTACCTTTTGTTCGAGTCGTTTTCGCTGCATTCAGTTGTAGGCTCGATACCCCGGTTGAAAACCCTTCTTGATTTTCAAAAAATCGTTTGTGCTCAGAGTGCTGTGCCATTCTCTACATTTATGCGAAGCAAAAGAAGAAAAGGGGAAAAATTGGGGCATCTGAGTGTGCTTCAACTTCAGCCGGTTCCACCTTCGTATTCTATCTTATCAGATTGGACTGTTTGTCCAGGGTTTGCCGTGTACAGAATGAACCAAACGCTGTGTTATGGGCTATATGCAGATTAATCCTCAGCAGAGTATGGGCTGTGTGTTCAGAATGGGGCAGTGGGTTGCTTGAGTTGTTTTGCTGTTGGCTGATTCATTATCTGGTTATTACCATGCAAGTGCTTAATTTTCAAGACAAAAGATCAATTTCATTTACATTGAGGCATAATATGATGTGATGCGATGCAATATATGAAATGTACAAAATGTAACACTTTTTCCGACAAAAAGTTTGTTTCATTTCATTATCTTTTTCAAGTACATAGTTTTGGAAAACAAAAACCTGCCTGCAGCAGTACAAGGTACTCTAGCTACCAACAAAAAAAAAGTACAAAAATGAAGAAAAACAGCAAAAATCTGGATCAATGTCAAAGGCCTCAGGTCTAGGGGTCCGTCCTCGTCCTCTTCTTGGACGAAGGTCCAGGAGCATCGTCATTGGCATCGTCATCTGAGTCTGAGCTCGAGCCATCTCCGGTCTCCTCCTCGGACGACTCTTCCTCCGCCAAATTCGGCCTCGGCCTCGGACCCTCATCATCATCGGGGTGGGCCGTGAGCTACTCCCAACATGGGTGCGCCCCGCTTTGGTGCGGGGGTATACTCTGCCATCTCGGGTGGAAACGGAAGGTCCTACCGGAGCACCTCCCACAGGAGGAATCTGGAAGGATCTTTGAAAAGTACAAAAGCAAACGCATCAAGATATCGTGAGCAAGTATCGGTCACGAGAATCAAAGTATGAGTACAGTGTGTGTATACTGTGAGCAGTGTATCAGTATAGAATGGAGTGTATGAGTACAGTGTGTGAGTACAGTGTGTGAATACTGTGAGCAGTTTATTAGTGCAGAATGCAGTGTATGAGTACAATGTATCAGATGCCGCGAGGGCAGCGTATCAGGTGTTGTACTGCACATCAGAGTATATGAAGCAGTTTATGTATGGTTCGAGACCGTGGCCAGAAAAACATACCGGAATACCATAGACGGCTAGAAGATCAAGGCTCTGCTAGAACATCCCCATCACAGAGGCGGTCAGCTCCAGGGACTGGCCGGTGTACTCGGAGGAAGCCTGCAAAAGTATTAGATGCATCAATATTCTGCGGAATCTCAATAAACTGAAATGAAATGACAATGCAAGATGCAAAATAAAGTAGTACATACTAGAGGTAAGTCGTAGAACCCGACTAACTCATGATCAGCCGGAGGGGGAGCAATGGGAATCTGGTAAGTCGCCCTACCCTGCCCTCGGCATGTCATCAAAGTGGATAGTGCTGGCCAACTAGCCCCCCGTCCCTTCTGAGCTCCACTCCTGCCACGGACTCGAGCTGTCCTCAAAGTCCCTGCCCTTGCTCCTGCCCTAACTGCCGGCGTCGTGGGCCTCTCTCACTCAACTCGATGGCCACCGCTCAGAGGCCGCATGATATAGGCCCGGACATACTCTGCGTAGTCACCCTCGCCCCTGAAACCATCTGCCTCCCAGCCGATCGTATAGTCAGTCATCTGCTCGGGAGTAAACCTCTCTGTCTCCTTCATATGCTCAGGAGGGTGAACCGGGACTATTTGCTCCGGTAAACCTAGGGTCTGGTGTAGGAAACACTCACCCAAGTACCAAGCCCGACAGACCGGGCCCTCTAGCAAGATCCTGAAGCGACCGGTCTCCTCAGCACCGACAAACCGCGCCCGCATCGTCGCTGGCAAAGGAGCCCAAGGCTGCCAGGTGATCTGAAAATGAAATACAGTTTGTTATCTACTGTCATTTGAAAATACAATGTGAAACAAAGCTTAAATGAACTACAAGTTAAACATACCTCTGCGGGGGTGATGGTGTCGAAGTAGTGGCGGAAGAAGGTAAATGTCTCCCCGGGCCTCCGCACGCACCTCACGTCGAAGCGGCGCGAGAACGGAACGACGAGAGGGGTCTCCACGTCTGGCATGGGCGCGAGCCTCGGAAAATAGGCATAGACCCACAACTGCAGAGTAAATACCAGTATGATTATCACATAAAACAGAATGCAGAATAAAGCAGAAATTGCAGAACAGTGTATTGTGCAGAGTGTACAGTGTGTGCGATGTCAGGTACGGTTAAAGCGAAAAGGTATAGTGTGCGCGTAAAGTACAGAAAATGTAAAGCAGAAATATAAAATAGAAGAAGAAAATGTACCTTCCAAGCCCGCCAATAGCCTCTGAGCAACTGTCCGCTGCAACGGGAGGCTGAGCTCATATATCCGTATAGAGTGGCCAAGGCAGCGCCACTCCAGTCGTAACGCAAGATCTGTGTGACATCCACAAGAGCGCTCAGCAGGTAGAGGGGCACGGTGTTCGCCCGATCGGCGAAAATGGTCGTCCCCAGCAAAAACATGAGGAAGCCGCGCGCATATCGCTCCACCGCCTCTTGGGTCATCGGAGCCTCCGCAACTAAGGCTGGCTGAACCCTGAACTGGACCTCGAACCATGAATACCTGACGAAGCCGAGACGCGCGAGAGGCGGCACCTCACCAAGCAAGTAGATCTGAGCGGCCTCCCACTCATCCATGTCGGTGTCGAAAGGGATCGGATCACCCCCTACCCCGATGCCAGTGAGCATCGAAAAGTCATAGGGAGTCATCGTCATATCTCTCGTAGCAGAGAAGTGGAAGGAGTCGGTGGTGCCCCACCACCTCTCCACTAGAGCGGCAAGGAGAGGCCTGCTTGCAGTTAGGCGCGAGAGTCCCTTGCAGAATGCGCCGAAATCGGCCTGATCCACGATGTGGCGAACCGCATTGGGTAGCTCCGTGTACCAATCTCGAGCGGCAATGTTTCCATACCCCCGGACGGCATGGAAATCTCCCTGTATTAAAAAACAAAATAGTTGCGAAGCAATGTGAAATGCACAGTTTTGAAGAACAGTCAATTGATACAAATATAGCGTGTGTGCACGTTTTCAGATTCAAACAGATACCGGGTGCCGGTGTGCTTATAGTGAACTACAACATGTGATGTGTCAGTGTGCTTGGGTGGTTTAGAGCAAATATAGCGTGTGTGCACGTTTTCAGTTCAAACAGATACCGGGTGCCGGTGTGCTTACAGTGAACTACAACATGCGATGTGTCAGTGTGTTTGGGTGGTTCAGAGCAAATACAGTGCGTGTGCACATTTTCAATTCAAACAGATATCGGGTACCGGCGTGGTCGCATTGAATTACAGTGTATGGTGTGTCAGTGTGTTTGAATGGTTCAGAGCAAATACAGTATGTGTGTGCACGTTTTAAGTTCAAACAGATATCAAGTACAAGTGTGTTCACAAATAACTCATGATATCTGACTTATCGGTGTATCCGGCTAGCGATTAAAGAGCAGAATCAACTATGGCAGTTAAAATGTTCTACATTGTGGAAAAAAATAAAGAGAAAAGACTATACCTCAGAAGCGCCAAAAGACAAATGGGATGTCGGGTCGCGCAGAAGAAGCTCTGGGGCCGCCGTCCTATCGAAGCTCCTGAATTGGCGAAGTCCGTTGGGAGGTAGTACGTAGATCGCCGGCCGGTAGGTCGCCGGGTCGAACGGGCGAATGCTCAAGGAGAGGAGCTCGGCCTCGGGATCCATCTCATAATCCGGGGGAGTCTCGGCCTGTGGAATATCATCTGCCATGTCAAAAGTGATGTGAAAATGATCGGGAAAGTGGAAACCGGATGAGAATGCGAAAGGTCAACTAAAAAGTCAACCCCGAGAGGGCGGAAAATGGCCGGAAAAGCCGGGGTGCAGAAAAGACACAAAGATCAAGAAAAACTTGGGGGAAACAAACCCCGAGAGGCAGAAATCGAAAAGGAGGCACTGAAACGAAGAAATGTTCGGTTCAAAATGTTCGAAATGCGAAGAACTTCACGAATCGAACAATGAAACGGGTGCGAAACGCAAGAAAGTGGAGGATCAAAGGGAAGAAAATATCCTAGAGAGAGAGAGGGTGAAATTTCGGCCAAGGAAAATGAAAAGAATAGGGTTTGAAACCCTATTTTAAAAGACCCAAGGCGAAAGGACAAAACTGCCCCGATTCAGTAAGATTTGGCCGGTTGGCTACATATTTGGCTGGTTGGCCAAATATTTGGCCGGTGAGGTGTTCTAATGGCCGGTGGATGGCCGGTGACCTCCCCTTATGGCCGGTGAGCCTCCTACAACCTTGTTTGGGTCAGATATGTGGTTTGGGGCCTTCATTTCTCAAGACAGTGCAAGACAGTGCATTTCCAAAGCTCAATCGGACTCCGTTTTGACCTCAGACCGTGTTTTTTTCGTGTGAAGCACTCGAGTACGTGCATGGCGTATCCTTTTTGTATCCTTTTTGTCTCCTGAGAGATTCAAAAGTTCCCCCACATGCGTTGCGTTACAACGCTCTGCCATGAACGCGCGCTAATTATGCGTCATTTCATTCGCATTGTCGCGCATGCATCTTGCATTGTCATGCGCATGTCATATCCGCATTGTTATGCATTTTCGTCATGGTCTGGCAAGACCTTAAATACGCGCGGTCTGGCGAGACCTTAAATACGCATGGTCTAGGAGACCTTAAAGTTCATTTGTATTTCAAAAACCGCACGTTGTCATGCACAATCCATTTGCATCATCATGCATTTCAAGGGATGTGCGTTGTAACGCACATTTGAGTTTAGTTTGCATTATCATGCATTCCAATAGTATGCATTAAGTCATGCATTTCAAAAGCCACGCGGTGTCGCACATTTCAAGATTGTTTGCACTTGTCATACATATCAAAAGTCGCGCGCTGTCACGCGTTTCAAAATCATGCATCATCATGCATTTGCATTTCAAAGAAGAGAAAGAAAAAAAAAATAACATGCATCATTTGCATCTCAAAAACAAAAACGCAAAAACATGCATTATCATGCATTTTCCCTTCATCATGCATTGT